>OZ025290.1:375382834-376582834 GCA_964019185.1 Maratus speculifer | reverse complement strand
ACAATTTTATTCAACACAATAGAATTAATTACAGTACATACAAATCCAACTTACTGTAATTTAAATACAAGCTATTAAATAAATAAAAAATATTTAACTCTTCGAATTTCGGTTGAGAATTAACTTATTAAAAATGATGTACCTTAATTTTAGTAGCAAAAAAAGATTATTTGGCTTTTTTCCAAAAGAGGAATGCGGGTCAAACTTTACATTATCTTTGTTCAATGACCCTCTTAAATGCCCCTCAGCAATATGCCTAATTTAGTTTTTTGAACTGTCTTTAAGTATGTTATGAATAAGCACTGAAACTAAAAATGCTTTTGTTACCTATAGGATACGCACTGAAGATATTATTAAATAAAATTACAACAAATAGTCCGCAGCACAACTGCCAAATAAAAATAAAGCATATTGTTTGTAAATATATGTATTGCACTTTAAATATATACATATATATAGAACCATTTTACAATACTATTACAATTCAACATGAAAATATGGAATAACTCATTAAATAACAAACTACATCAAACAGAGGAGTTGGCAATATATATATATGGGTGATTCTCAAAATAGGGGACAATTTGTGTCTTTCGGCATACAAAAAAAAAAATTGAGAGGTTTTCTGTCATGTTTTTATATTTAGATATGTTTGTCTTAATATTATTCATTATTTGCACTCAAGAATTACTCACTTTTTAGTTAAAAACACCTTAAAATAACAGAATAAATGTTCAAAATGTCATTAGCATGGATGTCCACAACAGCTGTGCCTTGTATATACTAGCTGTTTCAAGAGTTAATATCATGTTTATAAAATAAAACAAATGTTATTCTTTCTTTAAATTAATCAAGGAAAGGATTCATCCAATAAATTTCTTGTTAAAAATAAAATTATAGTATATAAAAAAGAATTAAAGTTTATCCTCCATATTCTATTTTCAAAACAAGGTCATACTAAAACAGCTGGTTATTAATCAAAATTTCATTTTCACACATGACAATAGTTTAAAAAATATAAACTTTCTCCATGGCAACAAGTAGCCATTTTATCCCAGCCTGAAAATAGAAGCATGTATTGTATTTTAAGAATAGAAGTTGAATATTAGGGGCGTACATCAATTGTATGTCAATAGAATGGATAATAATTTTCATGTTTATTTTATAATTAAAATTTTTATTTTACTTATTTGCATAGGACTTTTGTGTTTTAAAAAGCCCCCGAAAGGACTATTGCATTGTGATTATATTATGGCTCATAATCTTATTTAAATTAAAATTTGTCATTAGCATGGACAAATATCAGTGTCATTAGCATGGTTTTTATGTCCATGCTAAAGACCCCTATGTGCGTAAATGTAACCATTGCTTATATTGTATCTTTTATAAAGTTTAATTTTACATATAAATTTAGGTATTACATTTATTATCCCTAAAATATGAATTAAATCTTTCAGAAAATCACTAAGACAGCTTCTTACATTGTTAGTGTTAGAATGTTGCTCATGTAAAACGAAGTTTGCTCTTTGGTAATGTTTTTATTCTCCTCATATGTATATATGTAAAAATGGAAACCATTTGCTGAAAAGGAAGGCTAATAAATATAGAAAAAAAATATTTAAACAGGAAGAAAATAAAAATTTCTTAATATATTTATTCCATGAAATTTGTTTTGTCATTAGCATGGCTCAAAAAATACTAATTATTTTTTTTAAATTTAATTTTTAAATATTTAGCTCTGCTGACTACATGTAAAGTATACCTAATACTATATTAACAACACCTATTTTTTTCAGAAATTTTGCTAACAGTATTTTTTTTAGGATTTCACTTTTGAAATTGTCCCCTATTTTGAGAATCACCCATATATATAAACTGAGGGTGGAGGGGCATCTGCTAAATTACAATACATTTTATACAAGATGTTCAATTAACATATGTATGAATAATTGTATTAATTGTGTTAATTAATTATGTAATTGTATATTAATTAAATCTATTGATGTAATTTAATAATTAATGTTAAAGATTAACTTGGATCTAACTTTTAACAATTAGGACAATACCTAAAATATTATTTTTAAGTATATATATATTAATTGTCTATTTTATTCTTTTTTTAATCTTATATTATGATATTGAGTTTAGGTTAGTATTGTCAAATTAAATTATTTTTTTACTACATCATTTTAGGGGTAACTATAGTGTAAAGTATGTTTTTTTTTACCTTTTCTATCCATCCTTATAATGTTATGATTTATTTTTAATGTTTTTCTTCATTTTATTTTGGTTTTTTGTGTGTTGGTAGTTCCAAATTCGTATAATTTTGCTTTTTCATGGCTAATATTAAGATGAAACCACACACTTCATTCGTAGTCCCAAAGTACTGTTTGTGGGCCTGAAGATTCTACTTTGATTCTCCAAGTTTCGATTGTTTTAATTTTTATCCTATTTATTTATTTATTCTTTTACATGCTTTAATGTGGTATTTTGTATTAAATTCAATGGTTTATATATTTTTTACCATTATTGGTTTTATTTATATGTATATATATAACGAGTTATTCCATATTTTGATGTTGATTTGTAGTATTATCTAATGGTTATATATATATATACATACATTTATTGGCGTTTGTATACTCTAAGTTTTTCTCTTTCTATTTTAATGGTCTAATATGTATCTTAAATTCTGTAGATACGATTAATCTGGTAATCTAAAAATCATTTTTAGAATTTTCCTGATTTCTAATCAGAAATGAATCGTAATTGTTGTTTCTACATGGTATTAACTTTGAGAACGAGCCGTGTACCACAATTTCTATTACGAGGGGTGATCCAAAAGAAAGTTTACAAGGCAAAGGAAAAAGTATTTATTAACAATAGAAACAAGATACAAATGGCAATCAAGAGACACATCTGTCCTTTACTTTTCCACATAGTCGCCAAACCTGTTTAGGAAAATTGTCAGAGCGTTCGACCAACTTATTTATCCCGTCTTGGTAGTAATCAGGTCCCTGCTCATTGAGCCATTTCTCGTCATAGCTGTTTTCACTGCATCGTCTGAGGTGAACCGTGTTAAGGATAAGTTTCGCTTCAACGCCAGAAAAAGGAAATAATCACTTGGAGCCAAATCGGGGCTGTATGGGGGTGATTTTAGACCTCCCACTTGAACCTTTGCAGCAATTCCTGAGTCTGGCGAGCTGTATGGGGTCTGGCATTGTTATGCAGAAGAATGACGCCTTTGCTCAACCATTTGTCTGTGAATTTCGGATGCGGCCACATTCTTGGCCCATAAGAATCGAATTATGGCTCGCACCTTTATGCGAGACCACTTTTCTAGACGTCATGCTATTACTGTCGCTCTTAAGTGTCTGCGTACTGACGCTACTTACTCGTAGAACCGCTGTAGGACAACTAGCGCCATCTGTCAACCACCCTGGGTGGAAATATTCGCTGCACAATTATTACGTTTCAAATGCTTCTGCTTGTAATTTTATTTATTTATTTATTTATTTTTTTTTTTTTATTTATTTATTTATTTTTTTTTTTTTTTTTTTTTTTTTGATCAACTTACGTACTATTCGTTATTGTTTCAATATTGCTAATTCCTTTTGTCATGTTTAAGTTTGTTATATAATTGGTTATTCTATATTCATTGTAGATGTTGAATTGTAGTATTATATAATGGTTATATATTAGCATTCAAATTACTATGATGCAAAAGCGCAAGTAATTATGAATGTATGCATTTTTATTTCTATTTCACTTTGAACGGCAAAATTTACTCAATTCCAATTCTCATTATAGGTACCTTCTATATTGTTAAATTTACACACACACACACACACACATATATATATATAGAACAATTAGATAATACTACAAATCAACATCAATATGTGGAATAACTCGTTAATGACAAACTATATCAAATAGAGGAGTTAGTTTTCTATGAAAATATGATAGTGATGAAAAAGATGAACAGATGAAAAGATGAAAAGATGTTTTAACTTATACACTTACACAAGGTATATATATATATATATATATATATATATATATATGCAAATGAAATTTGATATACATAATCGTTTCAAAATGTTATCGTGATGTTTAAAATTTTATGAAAATCGAATAAAAACTTAAAAAGATATTCAGAAATTTTTTTTTCACTTTATTAAATCCTACCATACGTCACTAATTCAATGATATACCATGATTGGTAGTGATTCTAGATTGCCATGGTGATTTAAGAATCTATTTAAGAAGGACTCTATTATTTCCCCATTATTGAATTTAAAGTATAGAATGGTGATAAATTTTATATTCATGCATTTTTGCATAAGAGTGCAGCAGCTTTTGTACCAAGATCTGACTACTTATAAAACTAGTTATAGCACGAACTCATCTTATTTGCCACGTTTGATGTACAATAGGGTGGAGCGAAAAAAAATTTTTTTTGAAAATCAAAAACGGGTAGGTGCCAAAAGTTGCCTTTATACTAGTACATCAACTGCGTGAAATTATACCGCTGAAAAAAAATGGCTTGAGTCTGCGCTTTTGCTCCAAAAATCGAAATTTTGGGTAAAATTTGTCATTTTTTGACATTTTTTCAAAAAAATTAAAAAATTTCTACAGAGCTGGTTACTATTTAAAAGTGTTGCTTAGACCTTTATATTTATCTGCTTAACATATTTAAACTATAAAACAATATGTTTATTCCCTATAGCTGGAGCAAAACAGACAACTTTTAGTAAGAAAACAGCATTACCTCTCTATTGGGTCATATAACGAATTGTTGTTTTTAATACAGCTCTTGTTTTCAAAACTACCTTGGACATGCGTCGTGGAGGTGGCTATATTTCCTATACCATCCGACCCAACTATTCGATCATCTTAGTACAGTGTTTTATTTACACATTGATTTGAGATTTTCTTTATAAAAAATTGGCATGTTTTCGATTTTCCACCTTGTTCATCAGTTCTTTGCATCCACATGCTGCTGTAACTATCTTCATGTATATTTTTACAGTTTATACAAAAAAAGGACAGGCAGAGTAATGCACGGGAATATTATTAAAGGGATCTATTCGGTCATCTATTATATTTATCAAACTTACATTCAGTTGATGAATAATGATTGGAAGTTCTGTTACCACAACATTTTTTCAGTCAATTGTATTTTTTTACGTAATGATTTGCTTCAAAGATGATTTCAGATATTTCAACTATAAGTATGCCATTATTTATTCTACTTTTGCATTTTTTATATGTTGAGAAGCGAGCTGTTTAATGTGATGGTGATCGTCAGCGAGATTTGCGATGAAAATTTGTTCTCTATGTGTATAGCAACCGCTGTTGTAAATAACTTTTTTTTTGCATTAGTTTTATGCCGTTTTCTAAGTGTTTTCGTATCCAGTTAATTTCCTATTAACTTTTAGATCCCCTTTTTATGAGTGGACAACATTTGATGGTGAAATGTCCTGGGCATAAACTTATAATGCATTGTACTTTATGAGGGAATGGACAGATATCGACTATAAGTGCTCATTTAAAATTAGGAGAATTTTATTTGTCACTGTGAACCATTTTGCATGGGGTAAGCTTAGAATTGTCTATGATATTGAATCATTTGCTACTTCAACTCCAGTGAATTTCCTCTGCGTCAATTATTAGAGAAGTCGATATAAAACGTTCTAAGCTACATGGATTCACTGGATCAATAAGGAAAATCTTTGTCTACGTAATATTCACTTCCTATTGCAAATTTTTTTTTTATAAAATAGAGAAATTATTTTTTCAAATTGAGAAAAAGATACTCAGAACAGACTAGAAATTTCTGCCGGAGATTGCAAAGCTAATTCATAAGGAAAGCTATTTCTCAGAAAGAATGGGAAATAGAAATTTAGAAAACATCTCACAGAAAAGACAGCTCATAAAATTAATACAATTTTCCTATTTACATAAGCACAGATTGGCAATCAGCGTCTATATGTTCACTCACCAAATGTATAATCCAAGTTTATACCGCGGGATGTTTTATATTAAATGTACTACACACCTAAATAATAGATCTAAAATCTTATTAGAAATTACTAGACTACGGAACAACACAGGAAACGACATAAAGCATACTAAAACTTCTTTAGAAATATTGTTGTTTTACACGCAAATTTTGTTTGCCATCCTCTGTGACGATCGTCATAATATTAAACAGCTAACTTCTCAGCATATATTCGACGTAATAGCTTCAATAAATGATGGCATACTAGAAACTGAATTCATACAAACAATTTTTAGGCAAATCATTGCATATAAAATGTAATTGATTGAAAGAATGCTGTGATAACAGAACTTCCAATCATAATGTACTAATTGCATGAAATTTTAATGAAGATAATAGACTGCTGACTAGGTTCAATTCAGAACATACACAATACATTACTCAGCTTCTCTTCTGTTATATATGGTATAAAAATATACCTGCAGCAGGTCACACCAGCATGATCCAAATCATCCAATGTCTGTGAATACAAAGAAGAGATAAATTACTTTGATATATAGAAAACTTATACTCGTCTTCGGGAAAAAAATAACAATTCAATACATAAATAAAACACTGGGCCTAGATGACTGGGTGGTTGAGATGGGTGGGATAGTGCAACCACTTCTATGAGTTATATACACAGTAGTTATGAAGGCAGCTAGGTAAGAAATGCATTCAAAAGAACATTTCGTTGTATGCTCCAATAGAGAGGTTAACTCTGATTTTTCACAAAAAGTTGTCAGATTTGCTCCAATTATACAGACTACAGATATTGTTTTATAGTTTAAATATGTTAAGCAGATAAATATAAAGGTCTAAGCAAAACTTTTAAATACTAATCAGCTCTGTAGGAATTTTTTACTTTTTTTGAAAACATGTCAAAAAAATGACAAATTTTACCCAAAATTTCGATTTTTGGAGCAAAAGCGCAGACTCAAACCATTTTTTTTCAGCGGTAAAATTTCACGTAGTTGATGTACTAGTATAAAGGCAACTTTTGGCCCCTACCCGTTTTTAATTTTCAAAAAAAATTTTTTTTCGCTCCACCCTAATGTACAATTTCCGACTTTTTTCATTTTTTTTTTTTTTCTTTCTTTCTTGTTTCTCGTAGCTTTAATTCTCGTACGTTTTCTTTTCGAAAAGCTTTAATAAGTTTTTCTTTATTTTTTTTTTATTTTTATTTATTTAGACTGTCCACTAGCATTTTTATGTGAAAAATATCACTAGGATAATCAGTTTACTACTTAGTTAGTAGAGATGGGACGAATATTAGGCCACTATTTGGACCTTTTGCCGAATACCCGGTCAGCCGAATATTGAAGGCCTGTTGGCCGAATATCTGCGGCCGAATAGTATAAGATATGTTAACAAATAAATGCAGAATAAGAATTTCTTTCCTTTTTTGCAAGATTTTTTAAAATTTAATCCATTTTTCTTTCTTTCTGACACATTTATGAAGCCACTTTCATTCGTAATTACACAAAATGTACAGTTATTTGGATACTAAAAATTACAGCATTTCTGTTTTTCCTATAAAAGTTAAGTATCTTTTAAAAAATTATGTCCAAATTAGAGATTAAACTTACCTTGGTGATTCAACTGTCAGGAAAATGACTTTGTTAGAGAATGTTACATTTCAACTCCAGATGTATAAACTGTTATTGAAAAAATAAAAACACTGCTTCATTCTAAAGTGCTTCAATATTCATTAATGCGTAAATTCCATGCACATATAAAAAAGGCTTTATGAATATTTCAAAAAAATTTATTAAAGAATTAAAAAAATTTGTTCTTTTTTAAGGAACAGTTAAAAATGTACTGAATACAAAATATTTCAATTTTATATTTTAAATACTTTTTTGTATATAATAATCACTTTACTCGTTGTCATTTTATTTATATATTTCGACTTTATTAAGTTGTTTGAGTTCACGTGAGCATATAATAAAACTTAAGTATATTCAAACATTATGCATTTAATCAAGCATTGCAAATGCAAAATTATTTATTAAACTGCATTTATTTATTTATTAAACTGAATGAGTTTTTAAATTCATTCATGAATTTTAAGTATAACACAAGTGGAATATAGTAATTTTAAAATTGAAGGAATAAAATTCAAGATTTAAAAAAAAAAATGAGAGATATTATCAACACTTGTATTAACAGTTTAAACATACCAATCTTCAATAATTGAAATTCTACAATATAAACATGTAATTAAATTTATTAAAAAAACCCATTTACTGAATTTTTTAATTTCTATTTAGAGTGTGTCTTCTAAAATCTGCAGGCTTGAAGTCGTATTACATCTATCTATCTATCTATCTATCTATCTATATATATATATATATATATATATATATAATTTTTTGATTAATTTTGAAAATAAATCACACTGATTATTTATTAATCAGTGCGTGATTAAGTAATATACATATAGATTAAAAGTTATTTTTTTATTTTGAAAAAATGTAGGTATTCGGCCGGCTGAATATTCGGTATTCGGCCTAAAATTTGGCCGAATATTCGTTATTCGGCTATTCGGCCAAATCACTATTCGTCCCATCCCTATTAATTAGTGCTTTTGAATTATTTGCCTCATGCCAGGAGTTAATATCCGAAGAAATCGCCCAAGATGTCCCAATGTAATCAAAAATTATTCGTAATTGTTGTATCTACATGGTATTACCCTTGAGAACGAGCCATGTACCACAATTTCCATTATTATTCGTTATTGTTCCAATATTGCTAACTCCTCTTGTCATGTTTAAGTTTGTTATATAATTGGTTATTCTTATTCATTGTAGATCTTGATGGGCTGCTTTTTTAAAATTCAGATTTCTTAGTTGGCACCTCTAGAAATAGTAAAATTCGCCTTATTTAACCTCATTTAAAGACAAATTAATTAAGTAAAATAAAGGGAATTTTACCATTTCCGAATGGTGCCAATCGAGAAATCTGAATTTTAAAAAAAAGTAGCCCATTGGCAACCCTAAAGACTCTCCTAAATAAAACGTCATCACCATGGCAATCAAGAACCATTACTTATCATAGAATATCATTGAATTCATTACGTATGATATAATAGGATTAGATATATATGATAATGGGATGAAAAAAACGTTTATTATTAACGATTTTCTATATTAAATTAAAAACCATAGTTTTAGCTGTTTTTTGCATTGTTATATAGGGACAGATGTACAAACCAGACAACGAGACTATAGGTGGTACGCATTTATATAACGCACCTAAAAATCGCGTTTTTTTTACAATTTATGTCTTATCCCTATCCCCCATTATCTCCGTAATTTATCTTAATAATCGTAACACTGCAAACTACATTATCGTATAGCTCCTGTCTAAAATAATTAAAATATTGACTTGCGATAATGGCATTAATAACTATCTTCGATGCTTAATCATTCCTATGAATATCTTATTAATTGGTGACAATTCCAATAGATCAATTTATTTGAAAATGGCTTCTTTAACCCAACTCTTAATTTTGAAACTGCTACGCCACCGTCGGCTGACTTTAAATGAAAATAGCTTACAGCATGTGCTCCATAAATTTCATTCGTCTGATCGGACGTCTGCTCCGAGAGTATCTTGGATGCGTGCAATTCCTCAACATCGAATGGCATTCTCGGCAAGAGGTCGTCGGTCATCAACGACCTTAACCCGGTGATCTTCCCAGAATCATTTTCAAAATATTCAGACCTATCTCTTTTACTTACCCATCATACATAGTATAGGGTAAGTCTTGCAATCGTTTTGAAAATCGAATTTTTTTTTGACGGATTTACACGTTTTAGATAGTGGAGATTCCGAAAAACATATTTTTAGAAAAAAATTTTTGCCGTCCGTCTGTCTGTCTGTCTGTCTGTCTGTCTGTAAACGCTCTATCTCCCGAACGAATTGAGATAGAGACTTGAAATTTTGTATGTAGTTAGTATGTAAGAATGGGACGAAGCCTATTTAATATCAGCAACCTCGATTATCCGGAACTATTTTTTTCGGACTCTCGAAAAATTCGTTCTGATGAAAGGTATATAAAAATTTTCGAATTTTTTTGTTCTAAGGAATGGGCGTAAAAGGCAATAAAATAACACACATTTTGCATGTAGAACGAAGTCAATCGGATTATTAGTTGCTGAGATATTTGTAATCCTGTTTTCCACATTCTTCGATTTTTCATGACCCTGTATTTCATTCAAATTTCAATTCAAAGGTATATTTTAATTGGAAATGAGACGATTAATCTGATGCAGTTAATTTTTAGTTAATAGAGTTATTATTTTTGGAGTTATAAGGATGTTTCTTTTACGCAGTTCGGTACTACTTGAGTAGTTTGGCGTTTTATTCAATTTGTCGATATCGGTAATCAGCAGTTCTTTAATAGAGCATTACTATGTATATTAACAATATTTAAATTTTGCTTATGAATTGCAATGCATTGTATAAATAGTTTTCACATGTTTTATTTTCATATACATATCCATGATGGGTAAGTATTACGGCGGCCCCCAACGACTAGTTTTTAAACTTTTTTCAGCTCTTTCTCCCGTCTACTTTTTAAATAGCAAATTTAATTGCAAATGGAATGCGAATTAAATATATGTTATTTTCTTATTAAAACAATAGAGAATAATTAAAATATATATATAACTGATGTTGGAAAACGAGATTTTCGCAGATTGGCGTCAGAAAAAATATATATATATATCGCCAAATGTGGTACGTATATGACGTTTACGCCATAAAGTACATATATAAACAAAAATAAAGTTATCAGATTTGTTTTCATAGATATTTATAGACATATTAGCAACACATTTTACTTTCTGAAACCCAAACTGCGCTAACCTTATAAAAGAAAAAGGCAAGGCGTTTGTAGAGGAAAATGTACCAAATCAAATAATTAATAGTAAGCATATAAACATAAACCAAGATATTTCATTTCAACATCATAATAGTGTTTCATCAAATTTACATTCAAATAAATATATAGATACATATATCATATACGCACCACAATGGTGATTTTATGCCTCATATAGTTTAACCCGGTCATTGTTGATTATTTATTAATAAATTGTTTATTTACTTTATATTTGTTTTTATCAACCGATGTATATTGTTTTGTTCTATTGTTATTAATTAAACTTTTGTAATTTATTATTATTTCCTTTTTTAAAATAATAAAAAATAATTAAAAAATATATATGTAACAGATATTTGATAACGAAGTTTTTGCCAAACAGGCGTCAGAAAAAAAATCGCGTCAATGTGGCGCTTATAATAGCATCTGTGCCAATATATATTCTGCAGCAACTTCAATTGAAATGAGGTTGACAACTTACTATCTCTTTCCGTAAAGTAAACAAACACAAAAGATTTATTCATCATGAACGTTAAATGATATTAAACTATGAAGATAATAATTAATTATTTATCTTACTAATATCGTAACTCCACAAACTACACTATCGTATCTCCTGTCTAAAATAATCAAAATATTGACTAATGATAATGACATTAATTACTATCTTGGACGCTTAATTATTCCTATAAATATTTTATTTATAACTGGCAATTTTAATACCTCAATTTATTTGAAAATGACTTATTCAACTCAACTCTTAATTTTGAAATTTTTTCGACTGACTTTAAATAAAAACAGCTTACAGCACATGCTCCATAAATTTAATTCGTCTGATTGGACGTCTGCTTCGAAAGTATCTTGGATGCGTGCAATTCCTCAACATCGGATGGCATTCTCGGCGAGAGGTCGGCGGTCATCATCGACCTTAACCCCGGTGATCTTCCCAGAATTATTTTCAAAGCATTCAGACCAGTCTCTCTCTTTTAGCATTTTTCGGCTCTTTCTCCCATCCAGGTAGGTAGTCGTAAAAATAACAGAGGATATACGCTGTAAGCAGAGGGTATACGCTCAAGGCACAGAGTATACCCTCGAATGTATATACTATAGCTTTCTTGAGAAACAGAGGGTATACGGTGCTTCTTTAAAAAAATCTAGAAGGTGTACGGCGTATACCCCCGTACGCCCTCCACTACTTACCTGCTCCCATCCATTTTTTGAATAGCTGATTTAATTGCAAATGGAATGCGAAATAAATACAGCAGCAAAAGAATTTAATTTAACTCCCCCCCCCCTCCCTCCCTTCTCTCTCATCTATAGAGCACGCGCATGTGACGTCACGCTTCAGCTGCTCGCTTGTTTGGGTGGCAGAAACGATTCCTTTTCCACTGTAATTACCACAGACTTCTCGTACAAATATCTTTACTTTTGAGATATTAACAAACTTTATTAGAGTTATTAATGAACTTTTTTTGTAGTGTGCTGTGGCAAAACACACGAAGGGGGCAGAATTATTATATTTTGGGTGGGGCGGGGAGAAAGGAGATATTTATAGTTATTAGATATCAACGAATACGCTTTTCATTGAAATTTTGAATATTATATGGAGGATATGAGAAGAAAGGGAAACGGAAATTTCAGTAATGGGGATTATTTATATTACTAATTATTTCTCTTTTAACGTTATAGAACAACAAACAAAAAAATATTATTAGTAGTAGTATTAGTATTAGTATTTTTTTTTACATAGAAATAAAAATAACTTAAAGATTTTAACTTTAAAACCTAAGAAATCACAATTTATGCTTCTCACTCTTTCCTACTAGCATACAAATATATTTGTATCAAAGGGGGGGGGGGGCGTAAATGATTGTAGTTTAACGATAATTAAGATTATTTTTCATGTATTAATGACACACAGGTCTGGCATTTTTTTAAATAAATATTTTTAAAAATAAATAATTTTTTTTAATCAACATTTTTAAATAACTATTTTTAAATATTTGACAATCAGCAAACTGGGCAGGGGGGGGGGGCAAAGAGAAGACTGGATGAGAATTTCAGAAACAGAGTTTAAGTTATATGATTAATTATTTTTGAGACTACGGAACAATAAATTGAAAAGATTTTTTATGTAAAATAAAGATTTAAAAAAAAAACTCCTTTGTATTCCGGAGGGGGGGGGCTACATGGAGAAGCGTAAGTTCGGAATGTTAGGAAGTGATTTTAATCATTATTCATTTATTCTTATTAGTGAGCAACAAATATATCAGTTTTCTTTTCAAATGAAGAATTTCAAAGTTTTAAAATTCACTCTGCTGGAGGGGGGGGGGGGAGGGGCAGAGGGAAGAAATTTTTTCGGAATAAAAGAGATGATAAAAATCGATATATTTGTATTGATATATTTGATTATTTTTTGTCACTGGTGAGAGAAAAAAAATAGTAGTATTTTTTTTATAGAAATTAAAAAAACTTATTTGCATGATGGGAATGAGGGGGGGGGGGCTAAGAATGGAAGCATACATATTTCGGATAAGCTGGAGATAATATAAATTATTATTTATTTATTGTGATAAGTCAGAAATAAATGAGACAAATTTTATTTAAACAAAATAAAGAGTTTTAAAAATATGAAACTGTATATGATCAGAGGAGGGGGGGGGGCAAAGGGCGGAAAGTGTAATTTTTGACGGAAGAAACCTAATTTGCTTTGTTCATTATTGATTTATTATCAGTAGAAAGCCGTAAACGGAACAGAATTTTTAAACTATATAGATCAACAATAAATGTTTATTTTTTTTATATATCGGAGGGGGGGGGGGGGAGCAGAGGGTGAATGAAACATTAGAAAAAGGTTAAGCCTAGCCAGACAGGACTATATTTTTCTAAAAAATAATCATGATTGGACGAAAAAGTCATGATATCGGGAAGATTGCTATGGATTTAAACGACGACAAACAAGGAACGGCGAAGTTTCTGCCACCCAAACAGCGAAAATGACAGTTTACTTGCAACCGTGCCCGTGCTCTATATATTTAAAACACCTGGCTGTTTTTTTGGTCAACAGCCCTGAGCTTTCTACTGGCCCGATCTTGATAATTATTTTTTTAAATGAAAGCTGTTTATGTGTAGATGTTCCCATTCTGGCTAATTTTTAATTTATTTCAATTTTTATATTTTATTTTTAATTTTAAAAGCTTTTTCGTGACATTTCTTCAAAACAGTGGCAACAGGTTAAGCTTTTCTCAAAATTTATTTTGTTTCATTATTTTCCACCAATCAGGAGCTTGATCTCATCGGTGAATATATAATCGCATTTCAAACAAAAAAAATAAAAGTTTTCGTAAAAATTAATCATAATAAAATGATTGCATTTAGTTATTCCCTGCAATACACAGATTATTTACTGAGTAATATTATTAAGTATTATGTAAGTAAAATAACAGAAAATAAACTTTAATAAAATATAATATCTAAAGTGAAATTTTGTCGATGGAGAAAATGTCGTCATACAGAAACCAGATAAATTTATTCCATGAATATAATATTGTTACAGCTGGGTCAGTGATGATGTCATATTCATTGACTTTAATTCCTGCATCTAAATAAAGTGAAATTCTATTAATTTAAAGGTCCGTGTTGTGCACAAATGAAAATATTTCTATAAACTGCGCCATTTCTATTTAATTATAATGAATATTTTATGAAACTAAAGAATTCTTAAATAACTGCATAAATCACGCTTTTTATTTAAGAAAAAAAGAGTATTTCTGAAGGTGTAAATGATGTCATATTAGAAAAAAAAAGAATAAAACCTGTGATATGATGATATTACTATATTTTTATCTTACATAATATCAAAAAATAATTAAAATCATTTCATTGTAATCAGTTATTGTTAAAAAAAAATCCGCATTTCAGCAACAAATATCACAATTTTATTCTTTTTAATAACAAAGATATCGTTTTTTTTCGTTACCATAACAATAAAATTAACTTTTACAAGTTCATGGAGGATACAAACCAATAAAAAAATTAAATTTATTGCAAGTGCTGTAAATATGTAGTGGGTTGGAAGTCCCTGTTTCTTTTATAATTAAAATGTTTCATTGATATTATAATTATTGTGCAGTTATCAAGCGATATTTAAACAGAGAAAAAATAAACCATGCAGATATTTTTGAATTCGTCTTTCGGGATATAATATTAACTTCCTAAATAATTTGGCATTTAAATAATATTTAAGGTTTAGAAACCGCATTAAAAAAAGATTTGTAGCTGAAGTTAAGTCCAACATAATAATTTGTGAGTTGTTTTTCTTATTTTTTGTTATTTTCTGAAGTTTGTGTATCTTCATCATGAAAAGCTATGTTATCCCTATTTTAAGAGGTGGCAATTGTTTATTTCGCTCAGTATTTCACTGTCTATATAAGATTGATATGTATCATACCTAATATATATTCTTTTCTGTCGAGTTTCGACGGGTGCAGCTAGTAGATTTAAAACAGCTTAAGGGGACACATGAGGGAATTTTTTTTTTAATTATTTTTGTTCTTGGACTTAAAAAAGATTTTTGAACTTACTGAATCCATAGGTATGCAAATTTTTTTTATGGCGTCGAGCCCATCCACATTATTTTACACGAATGTTTTACACATGTTTCTATTTTTAAATTCTACTTCCATCACTATATTTTAAAAATAAATTTTGTAGTACGCACATGTTGTCAAAATGCAAGTAATAGTCTTTCTTATAAAAAAAAAAAAAAATGTTGTAAATCAAATAAAATGCGTATGAGAGACAGATGCTGGTTCGGAAGTCACGGGGCAAATGGAATACTATCAATAGGGGCTAAGACATTATCTCATTTATTATATAAAACTAAAGTTTATCTTAAGTATTTAAATATACTTTTTTTTCATGTGTTTGAAAAAATTGTGCGAAAACTTCACAGAAGTTCGAAGTGTCTAAATTTTTGTTTCGCCTGAAAAATCTTACTTTTTAGGTAAGAATTCCATTACCTCATAAATACTCAAACATTTTGTGTGTATGTGTGTGGTAGAGCATAAATATAAAATCATATATGGCTGACAGTTTTAAAAACTTAATTATTTTCTGAAAAATTGACATTGTTCCAAAATAAAAAATTTAGTCGCGAAAAAAAAATTGTTTTTGCTAAATCTTGAGCATAATCTAGTAATATAGATTTCATATTTCATCAAAATTGGTCGGGTAGTTTCCGAGGAAATGAGTCTTAAGGATGGCATATTTTCCAAAGGATTGCAAGTACAAATTTAGAACTACAAAACACTTCTCATCTAGAGATAGGATCACAGTGTTTTTACTTACATTGTTCTTCTAATAATTCCACTCAGAAAAATATATCGTTCGGGCATTTGGAATCTAAATTGTAGCTCTAGAAAACATGGGCGTAATCTGTCGAGGACGAAGGGGGCATATGCCCCCTAGTTTTTCAGGAGCAGGGGCAAGACCTACAGTGGCGGTCAAAAGTTTCCGGCCAGAAAAAAAATTTCAGTTAATTTGTAAATATACCCATATGAAGAGGAATCTTAAAGCTATACTTATACATTATATTGACATATTAGTTAGGAACTTACTTATAGAAGAACGTGTAAATATCAATAAATTTTACTGACAAAATTAAGTATAAAAGAAAACGCATGTTCTCAAAAGTTTCCGGCCACTTATCATCCTTTAGTTTTTTTCTATCCATAAAGCGTTTTTTGGTTTTGTTTATGAATGAATCAATGTGTATAGCATAGTTTACATTCAAATTTGAAAAGTTCAACAATTATTGTTCATAAATGAGTGATTAGTTTGTCGCTAAAAGGCCAATCTTCTCGAGATATTGCGGCTAAGTTATCGATCGGTAAAATCGACTGTAAACAATATTTACAAAATTATATAAAGATGGTTATGGCTTTCAGGACTTTCAGAGGTCCGGAAGACCCCGGAAAATTACTATTCCTGAGGACAGAATTATCAGGAGAAAAAACATTGATAATCCGCATGAAAATTCCGTTGCAATATACTGCGATTTACGGAATGAAAATATTGCTGAAATAAGTTAGTCTACCGTGTTATGGTGCTGACGTGATACAGAACTTTATGAAAGAGTCGGTGTTAAAAAATTTCAGAGGTAAAAAAAATACCGACGTACCCTACTTTCATTTTCCAAGGAACACAATGTCTGGTCAAGTGAAAACTGGAAAAAAGTTCTATTTTTCCATCAATCGAATTCAAAACAGTTTTGGAAGTGATGGCAGACGCAACGTCCGATGACCTAACAACAAAAGATATGATTCGACCTATGTTATTCCTACAATGAAGCATGGCGGAGGACACGTTATGCCGTGGGGAGTATTTTCCTCAAAAAGTGTCGGTCCGTTATTTGAAATCCACAGCCAGGTGAATTATACAATGTATAAGGATATCTTGCAGGTCTATTTTCTGCCTTATTAGAGAAAAAAATTTGGCCGCATCTATTTTTCTTAACATGATAAGGACATAAATAATGTTTGCAAACCTCGATAAGCAATGGTTTTCGCACAAAAAATTTCGTTTTTGAAATGATCAGCCCAAGCGCCCATCATAAATCCAATAGAAAACCTTTAAAAAGAAGTTGACAAAAGTCTGCGGAACTATAAATATTCCAGCTCAGCCGAAATTTCGCCAAAATTGCAAGAAATGTGGGAGAAACGTACCATAACTTTAACTGTTTTAACTGTTGATCTTTAACTGTTGATTGTATAAATGTCACGTTGCTGCGCCGCAGTACTTATTGCTAAAGCTAATAAAATAGTAATACGATAAAATACTAATCGAAAATGTTCTTGATCACTGTAATTTTCTATTACAATACCACTTTTTTACAAACTTGTGAAGGTGGCCGGAAACTTTTGAGAACATGCGTTTTCCTTTATACTTAATTTTGTGAGTTAAATTTATTGATATTTACATGTTCTTCTATAAGTAAGTTCCCAGCTATTATGTCAATAAAATGTATAACTATCACTTTGAGGTTCCTCTTCATATGGGTATATTTGCAAATTAACTGAAAAATTTTTTGCTGGCCGGAAACTTTTGACCGCCACTGTACCTTTTGCCTCTCCAGTTTTTAGCTCACAGGCTATCATAGCCTGAAAGCTTCTGTGCCCATCCGTTCTGTATGTATGTACGTTCGTTCGTGCGTACGTGCGTAACGCGATAACTCATAATAAAAATATGAAATTTTCTATATAGGTATATCCTGATAAGGCGCTTCCCTGATTAGTTTTTGGAGTTCATTCGATATGTATAAAAGGGGGAACGGGGCCCTCATGCCTCTCCCCTTAATTGATATAAATGGGTTTTTCATGCAGAATTATCAGTTTTCGTTCAAAATTTAGATATAGGATCATTCTGATGAGGCACTTCCGTGATTGGTATTAGGTGTTCATTGGATAAGTATAAACAAGGGGAACGGGGATTCTAATGCCCCTCTCCTTAATTTATATAAATGGGTTTTTCATGCAAAATTATCAGATTTCGTTCAAATCTCTCAACAGTTTTGGAAGTTTAATGGTTAGGTATAAAAGCGGGGGGCTAACCCTCTTAAATTATATAAATAGGTTTTTATTAAGAATTTTCCGATTTGCTCTGAATTTTGGATATAGATTTTTTATATGATAAAGCATGTCCTTGATTAGTTTAGGGTGTTAAATGATTAAATATAAAAAGGGGAAAGGGGAGAGCTGAATTTTTTTTCGAACGGAATTAACCCTTGAAAATATAAGGCTGTAATGTACAATTGGTATGCGTAGCCTGTGAGCTCAATGCCATCAGTTTAACTGGGCAATATTCTTTTTACTTTGCATTATTCTGTGGTTAAGGGTAAATTTTACTTCAATTTTTATTTCAATTTTCTCTTCTTTTCTATTGTACCATTTATGTGCTGTATTTTGAGTGCAAAATGGAATAAGTATTGGATAATCCCAAATATCCAGCAATAAGATCTTTACGTTCATATCAGTAATTTCCGATATGTACCTTAGCAAAATTTTTAATGCCACAATCTATGTTCAATAAAAAATATTTTCTCTGCTCTTTTTTTTCTCTCCAGAAATGCTGAATCTTTTCATTTTAGAGTTTTTGTATGCATGTGTTGGGGTGGATGTTTTGACGATTTCTCGAGGCTATCATTATTGTCATTTTCTAACATCATTGTTATATAAATATGGGGCTATATAGTCATCTATTTCAGGGTATCGGTCACACATTAGTAATTCGCGGCGACCATAGAACTACACTGAATGTCACTGGAAGTGCTCATTAGAAACAGAAACACGCTCTGTTTATAAAACAAATCCTTTTTATTAAGTTGTTTATGCGTTGAGAGAAAAAATTGGAATTTAGTAGAAACAGAGTAGTTACTTTAAAGAAAAATAGAAAAATTCAGTTTTTTTTTTATGTTCGTTTGGATTTGTATCATTTGTGAAAATTCGTAAACGTAAAAACATACTTATACTAATAAAATAAACTTTTACTCTGTGTGTGTGAGATAGATTCAAAAAAATATCTCAAGTACAAGTCTGAAAGTTTAAATGAGGATAGTCCAAGGCCCCTCCTGATGTATCTGAATCTCAGAATTTTAAATTTCTGATAAATAGTTGAGTTATTAATTAAAAATCAGAAAGAACTTTCATCAAAAACGCATCTTTTTCCTTTCCAGCTCTCGCGGATACCCAGAAATCTATTTTATGGCTCGTACGATTTGGGAAAAAATAGAAAAAGTGCTGGAATAAAAAATATTCAATTTCAAAGAATGAAAAGTACTGGAAATATTTCAAAAATTAAATGGTCCTTTAAGTTTAAAATAGCGAGCTTCCTCAATTCGAAATTCGTGAAAAAATTCATGAAATGTCAGTGTGATTTATTCCAAATTTTCAAAAATTGAAAGCATTCGGTGACAAAAATTTTTAAAAAAATTGGTCATCAGATCGAAAATTAGACATAAAAAAGCTTCATTGTAAAATATCACTATTTTCAACAAATGATCGCCAAAAAATATCAATTTTGTTAATCGTTAGGATAAAGAAATCGATAATTTCGCCGAAAAATAGCTGAAAAAATTTAATTTCGTCAAAAATCACGGAAAAATGCGAATCTCATAAAAAGATCATAAAAAGAACTTGTATTTCATCAAAGAATAAAAAAATAAAACGAAAATTTCGTCAAAGTATCAAGGAAAAAAAGCGATTTTCCTCAAAGAATCGTGGAAAAGAGAGAAATTTGTCAAAGAATCGTGGAAAAGCGAGAAATTTTTCAAAGAATCGTGATAAAAAAACGCAATTTTTTTTTCAAAGAAATGCGGATAAAAAGGCCTTATTTGTGAAATGATTGTTGAAAGAAATACGAATTTCATCAAAGGATCGCGGAACTAATGCAAATTTCGTCGAAGCATTCATGGAAAAAATTTTCGAGAAAGGATCACAAACAGGAGCAAATTTCTATCAAGCATCACGGCCAAAATATGAATTTTGCCCAAGAATAGTGGATAAAATGCAAAATTCTGCTAAAGAAAAAAACACTAATTTCCTCAAAGGATAGCGGGAAAAGCACAAACTTCGTTAAATGATCGCGAAAATAAAAACGAATTTTGTAAAAGGATTGCGAAAAAAGGCATATTCATGAAAGAATTGGGAAAAAAAATCATTTTTCACCAATAAACAGCAGAAATAATGGAAATTTTGTCAAAGGATCGTGAAAAAACTGCAAATTTCGTTGAATATTTCAAAACAATTCGATTTTTTTTTTCAAACTATCGCACAAAAAACGCGAATTTCGGCAAATTACCGTGGAAAAATGCGAATTGCGTCAAAGAATTTTACAAATAATCTAAAATCTTTTTTATCAAACAGTCGCGGAGAAAATGTGAATTTTGTCAAAGAATCGCCAAACAAAGCTCAAATTTCGTCACAGGATCGCAGAAAAAAAACGAAAATTTTGTTGAATATTGCGAAACAATTCAAATTTTTTCAAACTATCGCAGAAAAAAACTAATCTTGGACGATGGATTATTGAAAAACACAAGTTTCGTCAAGGAATTGCACAAGCAAAGCAAATTTTGTTGAATATTGTAAAAAATCGCAAAATCTTAATAAACAATCGTGGAGAAAACGCAAATTTCGTCACAGGATCATGGAAAAAACGCAAATTTTGTCTAAGGATCGTGAAGATAACGCAAATTTTGGCAAAGGATTGCGGATAAATGCAAATTTTATCAAAGAATCGCGGGAAAATGCAAATTTCTGATAAAAGTCCAAATTTCTGTCAAAAGGCCGCGTAAAGCGTGAATTTTGTTCCAGATTGTAAAAAATCACAAAATTCTGGTAAAAATTCTAACACTTCTCCTAAAGTAATTTGTAGCCGGTTTGGAGTTTGAACATATTTATCTCAAGCCCCTCCATCTCCACTTACCACCATTAAATAAAATATTCGATAAAGGCAAGGCACGGGGCCGTGCTTTGCCCGAGACCCGTACCCAGCTCGGGCCGGCGGAGGGAGCACAAATTTTTTAATGGACCGGCAGAAAAATCGAACGGGCCAACCAAGCTTGGTAGACAGAGGAAAAAATTTTCGGGCCTGCGGATCAATATAAAAATTTACGCAAAGCCAATAAAATATCTGCTACTTTCAGTGAGTATGACTTTTGCAAGAATAAGTACAAATGTGCGTCACGAGCCGATTGTAGTTTGACAACATCAATACAGAAATATAACATGTTCACCATAGAGACTAGCATCGAATATGGTGTTTAAGACAGTTTATTTTACTTTTATTTTCAACAGACTCGTGTCGTGCTGACATCAGAGTTGCCTGGTTTCCCTGCATAGCTGGAGCTGATCTTAATTTTTTATTAGGAAATCTAGTACAAGCAACATGTATTAAAAAATGTAATAGCGATAATGAGCTTCTGTTAACGTAATCTTTGGAAATATACCTTAAGATAATTCTCAAATTCAGTGCTCCATAATGTGAAGCATTGACACATTTTCTGACTAATTTCTAACTGTAAATGTTTAATATTGAGAAGTTTTAAATCATTACTGACTATTGAAGGGATTTGGAATCAATTAGCATTTTCCATTTTTGATAAATAAATTACTTGTCGACATATAACAGATTCTTGTTACAGGTTCAGGTTTTATCCTTTCCTGTGATCTCGCTTTTGGAAATTCAATTCAAAACGCTCTCTTTAACAGTATTATCTCAGATATGTTGTATTTATCGAAAAATGAATAAGGCCATTCGATTACATAGTTTCTTAATAAAAACACCGGCCAATCTTACATGTTTCAAAAAAAAAAAAAAAAAAAAAAAAAAAGAAAGAAAGAAAGAAAAGAAAATAAAAAGAAATGTGTCAGAAAATAGCTCTTTTGGATTTGAGAATAGCCTTAATAAATGAAATATTTTCCCAAATCAGAAAAATATTTTCACAAATCTACTTTTTATTATACAGCTTCGAAAATTACGAGGTTTTTAACTCTTCTTTCGTTCTTTTTCTCTAAACTATATTATTTTTTTAATGAATCCTTATTTAAATGTTGAAATGTGTTTAAGAATTTAAGTAGTCATTTTTGTTGCTATTGTGTATTTTCTGAGTAATTTTTAAATATACTGCCCATTTATCTCATAAATATGTATACAGTACTCTTTAAAAGAATCTTAATTGTATGTTAAGTAAAATCCGAATTTTTTGTAGATATTGAATCGGACTAGATTGGATCGGGTCTGTTTTCATTAATTTCTGTACGGGCCGGACTCGTACCGAACTTTTAATTTTTTCACCGAGCGGGCCAAAAGAACTTTCGTTTGGGCTGTCCCATGCACATCTCTACAAGACTTTGTCAAATTTTTATTAAGGTTGAACTTTTTCCCAGTTGAAAAGTGCATCAAACATAAGAGATAATACTGTTGTGCATACTGTAAAAAAAAATTCAAGAGGTTACTAAAAATTCTTTAGTAAATTTGTATTCCACAGTATTTTTTAGTAACCATTACAAACTTTTTTTTTTTTGCAAGTAAAACAAGCATTTCTTTTGTAAACTGAACAAAATAATTTTTTGTATAACTAACTTAAAAATTTTTAGTATGAGCCACCAAGAAAATTTTAGTAATAGCTCCAAAATTGTTTTTAATAACCTTTACGTGTGCCCGAAGGACAGGAGCTGCGTCCAAACTTCTGAAGCGATAGATTTTCGGCAAAACCACAATAGATGGCAGCACCAAAAATGCTACCTGCTCTGACAGGATTTTCATAATCCCTTTATCAACGAGTACTTACACTACATACATTCGGGACGTATTTGACGTTGTCCGGTATCGAACTCGGGACCTCTTAGCCTGGAATCCGTTACTATAACCACTATGCTATCAAGGCCACACCAAGTGAGTTTTAGTAATGGCTATTAAAAATGTAAAACTTTTAACTCTATCCATTGCTAACTTTTTTCTAGTAATTCTTACAGATTTTCTAGTAACCGACTAAGATTACTAAAAATTTTTTAGTAATTACAAGGATCACTAAAGTTTTTTTAGTAAATCGACCCTTTTTTTTTACAATGCACCCAATATTTTAAAATATCTTTTTAAAGACATGAAATGAATAATTCGGGATTTCTCCTTATTTTTTCGTATACGGTTGAACGTTTATTTATTTATTTTACATTAAAAATTTTAAACATATGTCCCATGTGCACTATTATATGTATGTACATTAATTTGATTTTTTGAAGTCGGTGTCAGCGAAGCCAAGTTACATGTAATTTTCTATAAACACACAACCAAGTAGCCACTACTTTTTTTTTTTTTTTTTTTTTACGATGTAATATTTAGTTAAAAAATTTAATTTTATTATTATTTCACTTTATAAAGTATTACTTGTTTTATCACCTCAACAAATTCAAAATTTATGTAAACTCTATGTTACACGTTGCATAGAAATTATTAAACACAAAAGAAGCCCAATTTACATGTATTTTCTATGCTATAGAAAACTCTGTTTTGTTCTTATCATTTTGCTCCTAGAAATCGAGTAAAAATGCAACGCATTATGTTATATTCATAACAATTGTTTTAGAATACTTTCTTTATGTTTATATTATGTATTTAGTATGATACAATAAATTTATATGGTTTATATGAGGATTAATGTAATTATATTTTTAATTTAGGCAATTACATGATCGTTCCTATCATTTTGCACCTCGATATATAAAAGTTATTTTTGTAACAAATTAGGGAAGCACCGAATATTCGGTATTCGGCCTATTCGGCCATGTTACCGAATATTCCGTTAGGCCTAATATCAAACTATTTGGTTACGCCGAATATTCGGCTTGGTCGAATATGAAACTATTCGGCCTGCCGAATATTTGTTTCGACCGAATATCAAAGTATTCGGCCGAATCCAATACTTAATAAAGCCTTTTAAAACACGTTTTTAAAAACTTTTCCCAATTTCTACTTTTAACTGTCAATTTATAAATATATTTAAAATAATTAGAAAGAAAATCGTATTTAAATAAAATAGATTTTTTTTACATTATTTATTTGCTGTTTGAAAAGTTTAACTTAAAAAAAATAACCATGAGAAGGATTAAAATGGTGATTTATTAGGATTCTCCTTAGGAATAAATGATGCGAGTGAAGATGCAAGTTCCTAAATTTTTTTTAGTAAATATTCTTGCTTTTCCGAAATAAAAGTCCTTAAACAAGAAAGAAAAACTTTTGAGATTAGTAATAGCTATCAACGCAGACAATTTTTGTTCATGAAACCATAATCATAATCAACTGATTGAGTCAGAGAAGTACATTGTATTTCATCTCACTCTAGGTCAAACTTGTGTTTTCGTTTGTTGCAGTAGCAATAAATAAGATACCACAACTGTATATTTTCAACTCACATGCTTCGGATTTCTGTAAAATATGGATATGATGGGAAGGGTGGAAAATTCCATCTTTCATAAGAAAAGAACTATAAGCTAGACATTCCTTTATTCAGAATTAAGTTGCAAGTATTTGTACTTTATATTGAAAGAAATCTGCCTTAAGTTGTTTAAAAAGGACAATTGTGAGACTAAATTATTTCTCTTTGATTTACAATATTTGTTTTAATTCGTAGAAGAAACTAAGAAATTTAAAATTTTATTAATAAAAAAAGTCTCATAATAGTGCTTCTTAAATAACTCAAGGCAGATTTTTTTTTTTTTTCCAATACTAAATGTTCTTATAAAAAGCTCTTGTTTATCAAAATGCAAGTTTCTTTTATTAAATATTATGTCAAATTGTTTTAAAAAGTAACATTTTAATACCTTTAAACTTTGAAATATAAAAAGTATTTGGAAAGCCGAATATTCGGTATTCATTTCAGCTGTCGGCCGAATACTCGACATTCAGTATTCGGTCAAAATCACTATTCGGTACATCCCTATCACAAACCATCAAGAATCCGTTTACTGTAACTAGACAACATATCCATCAACCTCCTTGTCCTAGCAATAGTCGAAAAGTGCATTTATATTAATTTCCAGTTCCAGAGCAGACTTTGAAAACTAAACAAAAGAAGCATATATTTCCTGTTAGTGAATCGCAGCTTTTCGATGTTTCGGTATAAAAATGGCAGTTTGAAATCTAGGAAAAAAAATATTTTAAGTAAATTTAAAATACAAAATACTTTGTAAAACAATCAGAAAATGTATTACAAAAACACTGATCTTATCGGTTTAAAATACAAAATATAAATCTTTTTTTTTTTTTTTTTTTTTTTTTTTTCAAATTGTAAAAATTTTTGTAAAAATTTCCTACGAAATTCCATATTTCTAATTATTTTCCCATTTGCCCTCTTAATTATTCTTTTCACGAAAGTTCTTAAAAACCCCTTACATTCATTAGAATTTCTTGTCTGAAAAAGAGGAGTCTTATTTTTATTACTTTACTCAGGATGTTTCTCCTGACTGACTCAATGCACAGCCTGATCAATGCACAGCCCGAATCAATGCACAGTCCGAATTACTGAAAAATTCCTTCTTACGACATAGACGCGGACTCAGGAAAGATTTTTGAAAACTCTCCTGCCTGTAACTGGTTAAAAGGGAGGTCAGAGTAAAATATTTTAGAACTTTTGGCTATATCTCAGCAGCCGTTTTAGATAGGAGTTTGAAATTTCAGAAAAAAAATCTACTAAAAAATTAATCAAACACGTATTTTAGATATTTTAGAAATCCCTCTCCCAAGGAGATTAAAAGGGGGGGCGTCAAAATTTTTAGAACATTGCCCATATTTTACGACACGTTTTAGGTAGGAGCATGAAATTCCAGCAAATAAATCTACTTAAAAACTAAATGAACACGTATTTCAGAAATTTTAAAAATCTCCTCCCCCCCCCCCTCAAAGAGGTTAAAGGAGATATAAAAAAATTTAGAATATTTGACCGTATCTCATCAGCCGTTTTAGGTAGGAGCATGATATTCGAGAAAACAAATCTACTAAAAAATAATTAAACGCTGTACTTTAATGATTTTAGATACATTTTGGCTATTATGCTGCCAGGATTTACTTTGAACTGGATAATGTAAAATTATACGAATAAGACAACAATTATGGATATTTGATTAAGTCTTTATATGTAAAAAAAAGTAACGATTTAGAAATGGACAATGAAAATCTGCGTCGATAACCGATGGACCAATGAAATTCTGCGTAGATACTTCAAAGGGCAGGCCCAGCTCTATCGCCAATTTTGTCACCAACTTGGCGATATATCGCTAAATTTGGCGACCAAAATTAGTCTCTAAAAGTGACGTCAATTTGGCGATGTCTCTAATATTTCGCCAAATTCCCATAGACATCCAAGAAAAAAACAATATATTTACTTGCTTGCAGATAATCAACAAATTGAAACATTTTAATGCAACAAAAACTAATATTTCTTCTGAGTAGAGCGTAATAATATTATTTTGAGTACAAAAATAACTACTCATGAAATCCGTAACAATATATATTTATGTGAACTTCCCAGATGAATAAATCTATATGCTAAAAACTACAGATTGTTGCATGAATTAACCAGAATTGATGGACAGAATATGCTTTTAATTTTATAACTTATAAATTTGATGACAAGCGAAGATATAACAAATCAACAACTTTAGAAGTTGCGAAAACTGTTGTTTCATAATTGAATCAAAAGATAATTGTATTCCATGTGTGAATCTTAAAGTTTATTCAAGACAAAAAGATGGCCGTAAACTCCTATTATCAATCAAACCTCACAGCAAATAGATCCTATGATATTTTTCATTTTTATTTCCTCATGTTGATCTAGGATAAATGAATGGAAACTCATTTCCAGAGAGATCCCCTCTTTTCTTTGAAATTATAATTCCAACCTTTTGAAAACCGATGAAATTGGCGTGCTTTTAGAATCTAGGGTGTCTGAACGGAGATTGACGAACACAGCTCATAGACACCAGAGCCCCCTAGCATTATCAAGATTTTTTTTTTTTTCATCTTTACTTAATATGCAATAAAACTTCTATTTAATGAAGTCTCGTAGTTACATTTAAACACTTCTTTCTGAAGAAAATTCGTTAAACAAAATTCAACTGACTTTCATAATTTGTATTATAAAATACACATGCATAAAATGGAAATATTGGAAAACTGCATTTTAATTCTGACAATAAATATTATGCAATTTAGGTATATAAGAAAAATATAACTGTAATAATGTCTTTAAAAAAGAAGTAATAAAAAGAGGCAAATAAAAACTGAAGCGTGGCATATACCTTTTTATATTTTTACTTGGTATTACAAATCTTTAAATTTATAAACGTCTGCAGTATTAATGGTATATGTTTTACATAAAAAATACACTGTGTATAATTATTTTAGCACTTTTGTACGTTTCCAAATAATATATCTGTAACATTTTTATGAAACTTTAATCTCAATCTTGTTTTATTGAAGGTTTTCAACATTTCTTTATTTCAACATTTAAATAGATAATTCCATTTTCAGACAATTAGACCGAGAGGCGGCAGCACACGCAATCACTTCATCGAGTTCACGGCTGCAAATCCAGAATTAGTTAAAACTCGATTCGCATATGAAAACGCAATCAGTCTGCCAAGTCGTATCTTGGTGGAAAACACCTGAAATCTTGATCAGAGCAGTTGACTAGTAGGTTTACCATTGTATTATCCTGCTCCATGTTTTCATACCTTTGACTACAGGAAAAATACAATGTTAAACCTGGGAGTCAACTGCTAAAACCGGGTTTTCAGATGTTTCTATCAAGATACGACTTGGCAGACCGATTGCGTTTTCATATGGGTATCGAGTTTTAACCTATTCTGGAATTTCAGCCGTAAACTCGGAGAGGTGATTGTCTGTGCTGCTGCCTCTCAATCTATATCCGCTGAAATAAATTTAATACATCCATGTCAACTTCAACTTCTGCGTTTGAATGTTGCACACGCACCAAGTTCGAATAAATTTCATTATATAGAATATTTTTTCGTTATTTGAAGATTCATTTATGTGTTAATGGTGCTTAAAGTCAAAGGTTCAGCAGAAAATTTAATTAAATAGAAAACTTCGTTAACGGAAATAAGTTCCACTGTGTTTTGTTTTCATCAAGTTTTTTTTAGAGAAACTCGCCAGCATATAGTGGGTGAAGCTGGCAGTAAACTTATATTTGTCTAACTTGCCGCTTAATAGCAGCACTAAATAGCAATACTAAAACACATTTTTTGAACGGCAGTTAATAGACCGGGAGGCGGCAGCACTGAGAATCACCTTATCGAGTTCACGGTTGAAATTTGAAAACTCGATTCGGATATTAAAACGCAATCGGTTTGCCAAATCATATATGGTGAAAACCTTATTTCCGCTGTTGATTCATAAATCTACCATTGTGTTTTCCTGCATCCAAAAGTATGAAAACATGGAGGACTGGGAGCAGGTAAACACAGTGTAAACCTATGACTCAACCGCTAAAATAGGGTTTTCAGGTGTTTTCCATCAAGTTATGACTTGGCTGAACGATTGGGTTTTAATAAGTGAATTGAGTTTTATCTAATTTTCGAATTTCAGCCGTGAACCCGATCGCATATTAGCAAACCATACTTGAATTCATGTAGGGACGAAATTAGAGCTTTGCTATTGGCTGCAGTAATCTGACGCATTCAAATCTCCGCCCCCTTCTTCGTAGCAGGGAAAAGCATGTTAGCGTAAAGGAAATTATTAGTTTTATTGACTAATCGTTATTTAAAAAAATTTAATCAATTTAAATTGCACAAATTAAATTGTGTGGAAGGTATTAATACAAGACGTGTCTAGTGAAAGAGTGCAATATCTTAGTAAAGGCCTTTTTTAGTGAAGGGAGCATAAGCCGAGGCATAAGCAAGAGATAACGATAGGTTGCTGATTCTGCCATCTATTGGTATAAAATGAAACTATACGTACATTAAATTTAGAAGTTAGTTTCTTGTATTATACTGATTAAATTAAACTAATGGATTAATGTATAGATTTTCTTAACTTTTAAATGCAAAATTTATGTTAAAAAAGGTATAGATCTACATTTTTAGTTTTTAATGACTGTTTTAAAATTTTACCATTTATCACATTATTGCAAGGACATAAAGGCTAACCATTATTAAGTTCCATACATAGTAAAGCTTTTAAAATATAAAATACTGTCTAATAAATAGTACTAATATGAATAATAAAATCGTAAAATTTATATTATTTTTTAAATGTATTTAAAATATATATATATTGTTTTTAAATCCAAATATATGGCCTTTTTTTTCCCAAGAGATAAAAAGTTTGATAAATAACCAGTTAGATGATTATTTATCAGAATTAATTTAAATAAATAATGTGTTTCTTTGTTGTTCTTGTTACTTCTTATAAAAAATTCATTAATTTTCTTTATTAAAATATTAAAACAGGTGAACGGCTACTCTAAGAATTGTTTTGAATAAATTGTACTATTTTTTACAAAATATATGATGCATTTTTAAAAAATCAAGATTAATCTTTTATTAAGTATAAATTCAGAATTTTATTACCAAAATTACGATTTGTGATAGGTTTTTACATTAAACTTTTCGTCGTATTATTATTATTATTATTATTATTATTATTATTATTATTATTATTATTATTATTATTATTATTATTATTATTATTATTATACATTTTAAAAAATAGTAATAAAACTTATAGTATTCTTGAAATATTCTTGAAATATAAATAAACTTTATAATCTATATTATAAAGGCTAAACGTATCTGTGCGTAACGCATACGTCATTTTGGGAATGGCAACACTTTCAAATTTTAAATGAAATTTCAGTATTGCAATTTTGCTACTACAATTTTTTAAACTTCTATATATCCCACATTTTCAATTCTTACACCAACGTGTAGGGAAAAAAATATACTTTTAAATGAAATTTGTTTGAAAGCTGTATCTCGATTTGTTTTTAAAATATTAATTTTTTGTAGTTTTTAATGAAGCTTTACTAATTGTGGCAACAGGAGTACTTCATTTCTTCATTTCTATTAAAAGCAAAGGAAAAAAAGAAAAGAAATTGAGGGGCACGGTCGTTGCAGCAACTGAAATCCAGATAATTATTATCGATTTTCTTTTACTTAATCGATGCCATTTTCTCAAACAAATTCAAAGTTTTTACCCGCGTGAAAAACGAGATAAAAAAATAAGCAACGCGCTATGGAATTTTTATAGTAATTTTTTTGGGATAATTATGAAATATTTCAGTATCATGTTGTTTTTGTACATATTCTAGATATTTATATTGACTTTTTTTTACATTTGATTCTTTAAAATCCAGAATTTTTCCTTTTAAAAAGAAAACCTATTACTCGCAATTTAATTTAAAAAAATTCCTGTATTGTTTATTTTTAACTGAACAATATTACCTAATTTTCTATATTTAGAAACTAAGTTTATTAAAATCAAGGCTTATTTTTGTAATTTTTATTATTTCTTGAATTTTTTTTTCTTTTTTTTTTTTTTTTAATGCTCATAAAATCACTTTAGTTTTAAAAGTAACACTATACTGGTTCGTTTATTTCGTAGTTCAAGATTGCCAATCATTTATAAAAATGGCATTTTGGCGCGCTTTGAAAAAAAAAAAAAAAAAAAAAAAAAAAGAATATGCCAATTTAATTTTTATCTGCAGACAGATAATACACAAGATCCGTGAAATCATACATAGTTTTTTTTAAACAATTGTAAGAATATTTATCAGAATTATTCAAATTCTCAAAAATATGAATTCAAAAAGAAAAATGGTTAGGTATTTATATGAGATAGATCGCCAAAAATAATTTTTAATTGCCAATTTTATTTACAGTTACTGATTTTGTTAAAAGAAAATAATTTAATATTTTTTAATACAGAAAATTATTAAAAAGATAAATAATATCAAATAAATTAGTAAATGTTATTATTAAAAATTTGTTATTATATTAATTAAAAAAAACTATCGCCAAACTATAAGTGCCAAAAATGGATGATCGTAAATGTCGCATGAGTTATACCAAATAATAATAATGTCGTTATACCAAATGAGTACTAATTGATCATACCGTCGACCAATTTCGCCAAATTATAGAAAACTGTAAACTATTTAACATCAAATGCGACATTTACGATCATCCATTTTTGGCATTTAATCTTATAGTTTGGCGATAGTTTTGTTATTAATGTAATAACAAATTTTTAATAATAACATTTACTAATTTGTTTGATATTATTTATCTGTTGGTACTACTTGGTTTTCCCGTCGACCAAAAAGCAGTCGCCAAACTATAGGATTAAATGCCAACAATGGATGATCGGGAATTTCACATTCAATGACATTAAATACGATACGCGTGTTTAAAACGTAATTTGGTGATTTTTATTTAGACTTTTTGTTTGTATTTTTAATAATATTCTACTAGTTATTTGTTGTTTCGTTATTTAAACCAAAAATTATGTCAGTAGGTATAATTTGGCTATTAGTTTGGCGATTTATATAATTTTGCGAAATTGGTCGACGGGATAACTAAGTAGTACTAAAAACAATTTGGTACTTCTCTACCATCCCGTCGACCAATTTCGCCAAATTATACATATTGACATAATTTTTATTTTAAATAAGGAAAAAAACAAATAATTAGAGGAATATTAATAAAAATTCAAATAAAAAACGAAATTAAAATCACTTAATGACATTTTAAACACGCGTATCGTATTTAATGTCATTAAATGTGACATTCACGATCATCCATTATTAGCATTTAATCTTATAGTTCGGCGATAATTTTTTGGTCGACGGGATAACCTAGAAGTACCAACAATTTATATAATTTTAAAAAATAAAATAATAATAATAAAAAAATATTAAAACATAAACAATTATAGCTGGGTTACCATATCAGGTAAAATAACGTCATTTTGGCGCCAGTGAGATACCTCGGTGCAGGAGCTTTCGAAGAGAAAATTGCACCCGGGGCAATCGCAAAAATTCCATAGCGCGTTGCTTATTTTTTTATCTCGTTTTTCACGCGGGTAAAAACTTTGAATTTGTTTGAGAAAATGGCATCGATTAAGTAAAAGAAAATCGATAATAATTATCTGGATTTCAGTTGCTGCAACGACCGTCCCCCAGAAATTGATTACTGTATCTTTATGTTGCCATTTACTCATTAAAAGGGAAAAAATTGAAATTTAAATATCTTCTGTTATAAAACCCGGCGAATTTTGATTTCATCTACAAAATTTGATTTACACGTAAAAGAATATCAACAGTTTAATATCTGTTTAAGCTAATAGTATTGAAACTTCAAGTTTTGAATCAAAATGATCAAATTAAAATTCCAATTTTTTCTGAAAAGGTGAATAAAGATACTAAATGTGCATTTGTAAATTTTGATATGATGAAAATGACGCCGGGTTTAGATTTCAAGGGGAAAAAATGGCACAGATGTCAAATACGTACCACATTTGCACGTGCTTTTCCTCCCGCCAATTTGGCATTATACAGCTGTGCCAAGGAGATTACCTGTTTAATAAGTTTTTAACAATTGTTAGGGAGAGGAAATGGGGAAAATTAAAGATTTCAGTGAAATGTGCTGATTAAATGATACAACTGCATGCATTCAATATGGCAATATATATTAATATTTACGATTTATTGTGAAAATTATAGTTGCTGTTTTGTTGCTTATTAAGTTTATTATTTATAACTGTTTATTTATTGTTTCCTTTTTGATTAAATTCATATTTATTTACTGTTATTTTCTATTTTAGTTCTTTAAATTATTTTTATGATATATTATATCAATAATTTTTTATATCAAACTATCATTTATTTATATATTTTTTTTAATATTTGAATATTTTTCATTTTTTCACGTTATTTTTTTATATTGGAATAAAAAATAATGTGTTGTTATTGCATGCAATTTGTAACTTACATTCAAAAACAAAATTTTCGCCACATTGGCGAGAGAAAAAAGCACGTGCAAATGTGGTGCGTATATGACATCTGTGGCAAAAAAGTCTGATTTCGTCAAAGTTGAATAAATTTTGCTTTTTTTTCATTTTTGAAATGCTAGCATAAGAACTTAAATTGATAACTTTATCATAATAACAGATCTTTATCATTTTTTTACTGCTTACATGTACAATTAAAGTTTAATTTTAACAATTTCTACAACTGAGTTACATAAATAGTATTTTGTTAATTTGTCATTAAATATCGTTTGTTAAGAGTTAGACTTACCAATATAAAATGCATTTTTTACTGTAACTAATTTTGTAGATTTATTATAAATCAATGAAACAGTTCCGTTTTAAACATTTTCTTTCGTCGAAATTCGACGGGTTCTGCCTAGTAATTATAATAGTTATGACATGTTCTTTCTGTGACTATAATAAAAAAAAATAATAACAATATGAAATAACAAAGAAGGTGTTAATTTTTTTAAATCAATTTTATAAAATAAAAAAGAAGGTGTTAATTTTTTTAAATCAATTTTATAAAATAAATAGACTGAGAGGGAAATTTTGCATTATATTGAAATATACGTGTACTTTTAAGCTCATAACTTAAATACTCAGTTATAAAACATATTGCCTTAAAAATAAAATAATAAAATTTAAAATCAGATTTACTAGCTTATGAGGTCATATAAAAATTTTAAGGATAATCATAGAAGGAACACATTATAAATATGATTATTACCTACTAAGAATACAATAAAGAGTTTTTTAATTAATTATTTTTTTAAAATGTGAAAATAAGAAAAATTTTATTTTAAAAAATATTGAGGATCTTATTTTTTACAGTAAAATTCTGAATTTATATTCAATAAAATTATAATAATAATAATATCCAGTAATTTTATATAATTTGAATTGGAAATATGAAAGAGAGTTGTAAGAATAATACAATTAATTCAGAACCATTTTTATAGTCATCCATCATTTTTTAATAATTTAGTAAAGAAAGTAAATGGTTTTTTTTTAAGTAAAATGCAACAAAAAAAGCCTTTCTTTAAATTAATTCTAAAAATAATCAAGTAAATGTGCACATTATACATTAACAAAAATATATATAACATTTATTTTGGGATTTAAAATAATAATAATAATATGGTATAACTATTTTTAAATAAAAAAATTAAAAAAAAAATTAAAAAAATTCTAAATTTTACATTTACAACTTCTTTTACAAATCCTACAAATTAATTAATTGATTTTATGCAATCAATATAGCACTAAAAATTTAATTCTTTAACTTAGTATATGATTCTATTTCATGTCGATAGATGTTAAAAGCAGCAACCTACCGTCTGGTTGAAAGTAAAGTCTTGCTAAAAATATATGTTTCACTATTTTACTAGATGTTTTGCTTGAATCAATTGATAAAATTTAAATTTGTACAATAATATTAATCACAGTATCTGAGTATAATAATGTTAATCGCAGAATTTGAAAAATACAATATGTCAGCAAAAGTAGGGATTTTTTTTTCAGGCTGACATATGTTTTATGGCTACGAAAGAAGGGGCGGAGATTTAAGTAACCAGACAACAGTTTGGCCAATAGCAGAGCTCTATTTGCCTGTGTGCATGAATTCAAGTATGGTTTGCTTATATGCAACCCGATCAGGCGATTATCTGCGCTGCCGCCTTCCGGTCTAGTACATGCTGTATAACAGCAATGCCTTTAACTTAAAAAAATCCCACGTTTCACTTGAATTGAATCCATCCTTACATTTCACGTCACATTCGAGCTTATGATTAAAATTTCATGGGACACAAGTGCAAAACATACGAAAGAAAAATAACTTTTGAATTTAAAATATGTGTTCAAAAATAAATTTACAATTAACTATTAGGCTTCTTTCCCTATGCTATTCGATTTTACCGAACAAACCTTGAATCAAACATCAGAGAATTTGACCTTGTGTTTTTAAAACAATATGGATATCTTTTTTTTAATTGCCCCCCCCCCCCGCGTTGTTGAAAACGATGCAAAAGCCATTGCGCTTTTATATTTTCTATATGTCAGACAATTTTCGGGCTGTTAAGGATCAACATTTTTAGTTCATCAACGATAGTATGTTACACTAAAAACCTCTCCGAAAAACTTTCTAGCGAACAATGCAAGTCTCATCAAAATCTGTCCATTAGAACTTTAGGAAAAGGCTTGTCTAACATAATCGAGTTCACCTAATTATAGAAATTCCTTTCATAATTCCATAACTAACTGTAGCGGCGCCATCTTGCACGGTCAGTAAAACGAGTTCTTCGTAGGAAGCGATCGAGCTAGCCTTTTGCTCGGCACATAAGATCTCGCTTTCTGACCATGGGTTCTCCGGTTCGAACCCTGCCCGGCCACTTCGCCTGCATTGGTGACCTTAGACAAACGAACACGCACTTCACCATCTTCACTCTAGACCAACAGATGGCAGCACTGAAAACACCGCCAGCATCCAAAGTCTGCGAAATGCTCGCTGCACGCAAAGCCTGTGTAACGCTCACAGCTCACGATCAAAGTCTGTGAAACGCTCACAGCACGTAAAGCCTGCCACACCTCGCATCATCGAGGGGGCACACATGCGCTTGGCGGCAGCACGACATCGACAACGCATCTCTCTGGCACGCGCCAGCTCAACACCAGTGCACATTGATCGTCCAACGTCAACATGACGTTCTTCTCACTGGGGGTGGAGTGCTGTAGCGGCGCCATCTTGCACGGTCAGTAAAACGAGTTTCTCGCAGGAAGCAATCGAGCTAGCCTTTTGCTCGGCACGCAAGATCTCGCTTTCTGTGTAAAATATAAAACCCTTCTGAAAAATGATCTCTCTAGCGATGCACTTTTCAAAATCCAGCCGTTAGAATTTTATAAAAAAAGATAATCTTTCATATTCGGGTTCATTTCATCATGCGTTTTAATACTTCAAAACTCCCACCACTATATATAACCAACCCATGTAGAAAAAATGCAATGTGCTAAAACCGTCACTGAAAAATTATCTAATTATTAGTGCAAGTTCCATCAATATGAATTAAGTAGAACTCATGTTATAAGTAAAGAAATTTTATTAACGATTCACCATCACCACAGGCAAACGAACACATATGTCTCATAGGATTTTTCGTAATTTTATTAGAATATTGTATTTTTTCGTGTATGGCGTGACGACTATAAAAAAGAAAATACAGGGTTATTACAAATGAATCATCAGATTTTGTTACATTCTACGTATAAAAAAGCTTCAATCTGTCTACATAAGAAGCTTTTAATATTTTTTAATACATTAATGAAATTTTTGTAATTTTTAAATAATTATTTATATTATTATCTCTTTTTTGAACTATTTATTTTATTATTAGTTAATTCACAGGTTCCCAAAGTGTGCTCCGCGGAGCCCTTGGGGCTCCTCCTGAACTTTTCAGGGGCTCCGCGATCTTCCCTGGAATTAAACACACCTTAAAATAAATTAGCATATTGCAAGTGAAAGATTTTCAAAATTATGTAGTAATTTTTTGTGCATGTGTGTGCGTGCCAAAGATAAATATATCTATAACTGGGTTTAAAAATGCAATAATGCACTTCAAAGCTAATAACACATTTGCATTATACATGTATTTATTTTCTATATGATATTTTTGGTTTGAGTGGTTTTTGCTTTATTTTATGTTTCTGTATTTAACGTGTTTTACGAATTAAAGGACATGAAATACCATTTGTGAAATACCATAGGAAAACTGCGAAGATATATGCACTGATAATGCAAAAGCAATGGTAGGTCACAATGTTGGACCTATTGCTAAAATTAAGGATAAATCAAAGAAATATAGCAGTAGACATTGTATTCAACACAGACGCGCGCTAGTCTAAAATGCCTCTTTAACGTTTGACAGTTCTGAATGAAGTCATAAAGATAATAAACTTATAAAATCAAGACCTCTTAAAGGGAGACTTTTCAAACAAATTTGCAAATAGTCGAACCTCGTTAATACGCGAATCAGGGGTCCGATGAAAATTCGCGTATTAAACGGGTTCGCGTATTAACCAAGGTCGCGAATTTTCGTCGAGTGGTCTATCTGATAACAATCTATGCGGAAAAACATATTTTTGTCAATTTTTAGCGTTTTTAAGACATAAAATTATATTATTTTATTTATTTTTATCGTGCTTATTAGGCAGGAACGTTTGAAAGCTGTAAATTCAAATAATCGTTATTTTCTCAAGTAAAAATCCTATGTCTTTTCAAAGTTAGATTTATTACATATGAAACATAAGATTGAATAAGACAAACACAAAATTTCTGTTAACCATATGTTAACAAAATTGAAATCTTTTTTAACTATACAGAACAGATAGAGGCGATGATAAATAGCGTTGATAACAATAAAAAGTCAATTGAAAAAAGTAAATTAATGAAGACAATAATGTGATAAAAATTACTTTTTAGAAAAATAGCTGTCAATTTTGGCCTGTTCGCCATGATGTTTTCCGCCTTGTTTAGGTAGTTGAGAAGTTCGCTTGCTGAGAGTGTTAGAAAATTGTCTTAGAAATCTTGTCTAATATATTGTCTAATTATATTGTCTTAGAAAATTGAACTTTGGTATCTGTATCTTTAAAGAATGGAGATGGGGCCGGAAGCGTAGATTCATCAACTTCTTCCTCTTCCTCCGGTTTGTCTGTCACAGTTACATCGGCGATGATATCATCCAGAATTCTAAGTTGGGGGGTAACTAGATCTTTGTCGATATTAATGAACGTTTCTAAATCGACAAAAATTTTCCCTAGAGTTTCATGTGTGGCCAGCCAATTTTCTTCAACTTTAGGGTGCGAGATTGGCTCTGCGTATATTATGTCCTCACTACTTCCTAAACCCGCTTTGTGAAAACAATTTGTAATTGTTGTTGCTGTGACACTCTCCTATGCTGCAGTAAGCATGTGCATAGCGTCGAAGTCTGTAATTGAACGACACACGTAGCAAGAAGGATTGCTGCCATGTTCCATTTGGTGAAGGTATCGCCGTATACGACGCGAGTCTTGTAATATCTTTGGCGCTGTTAATTATTCCTTGGTCCATTGGCTAGGTGACACTAGTCGAATTTGGTGGTAGAAATTTCACTTGGACATTATTCAGGTTTTCGTTATCTTTTGGATGCCCAGGGCAGTTGTCCACAAGCAATAACACATAGCATGATTTTTTTCTCATACGCCGATCAAAATTACGAAACCATGTTGTAAGAATGTTGATCGCCATCCATACTCTACGCTGGCTTTCGTACAGGTAGGGAAAATTCTTTGCATTTTTAAAGCATCGCGAGTTGACCTATGACCAGCAGCTTTAATTTATCAGATCCATCATAGTTGACACCGAAAAGAATAGTAAGACGTTCTTTGCTCAGTTTGCCTTCATGACATGTTACCCCTTTCATGGCCATTGCTTTATTGGATGTCAGTTTGTAAAAAAGCTCAAATTCTTCTATGTTGTAAATATCCCGACTTGGGTAGTTTTTTACCAGCTGCGGAAGCACATTAATTTTCAACACAATACAGTGAATTACAAAATTATAAGTAAGCAGTTGCATATGGAAACTGAGAGGAATGTGTCCTCCTGATAAGCTAGTGATCTGTACGACGCATATTTCTAACACAGGCGAGACTGGTGGGGAAGATGGAGGTGTTAGTATTCCATTGAACGTGGACATGGGATGCGGGGGTGGGCGCTTGACCAACTTTATTTCCCACTTGCACCCCTTTAATCAAAGGGGAAAGTGCAGATGGGATCAGTTAAATCCTGTTTTAGTTATTTTATTTACATTATTTAAAAGGCAAATTAAAAAATTATTACTATTATTATTTTGTAATAGCAAATGAAGATTTTGATCACAGGCATGCTCATTTTTATTTAATTTTTAGTTATGAAAGAAACAATGAACATCAGATTAATAAAATATAGTCAATAATAATATATTTAGTATTTTTAAGTGAGAAAAATTTGCGTAAAATGGTTGTTTTTCATGTTTCATCGACGTACGGTGCTGTAATTCACGTTTTTCAGAATTGTTTGCTTTTCACACTATTTTTGAGGCTCTCTCACGTCTAAACCATTGATCAGAGAAAAAACTTTAAATACATAAAATGTAGGAAATTTTGCGCTCTTTAATTTATGTATTGATTACTTTTATGTAAAATGCAGAATTTTGAAGTTATTTAGAAAAAACGAAAAAAAAGCCACGTTTTTTGCCAAAAAAACGTGTTTCCAGGGAGAAATTTTGTTGGATAATGCCAGATTCGTGTTCAGCGACCCAAAAGACATAAAAGGAACCAAAATTCAAAACTATACCAAAACTTGCATTTATTTTTTACCAAATGCCTGGACTATATTATTTAGTGTCTCCTCGAGACGACATCAGGATTGAGGAGGTTAATACAAAAAAATAAAGTTTTAATCCTCATCTTTATTTTATTTTGTCCAGTAATAGTAATGTTATGAATTCAGAATTACTGTATCATCAAAGTGTCAAACTGAGAAATTGTTCCATTGTTGAAAATTACTGGCTCAGATTTTTTCCTGCAGATTTTCTCTGCTCCATACGCATAAAAAACATTAATTTATAAATAACAGAATATCATTGGGTTCAGGGGCTCCGCCTTAGAAATTCTTCCAAAAAAGGGCTCCGCGAGCCTAAAAGTTTGGGAACCGCTGAGTTAATTTAATGTTTTTGAAATCTATGTTCATGCGAAATATAAATTCTAAACATATAAAAAAATTTAATACCAAATTTCTTACATAAGAATTTATTCAAATATTTCCTCGAATATTTCATTTGAAAAGGGAAGCAATTTTTTTCATTGTAACTGAAACATACATCTTAATTATCCTTTTTTATCAATGCTATTTTATTCTCTGATTTTATGTTCTAAATTGTATGTGTTTATAAATAAGCAACCATATTTGGCGAAATGAGTTTTTTCTATTCAATTAAAAATACTTTTTAAGATATTTTGTCTAATATTATAATAATGGACATATTTTGCTATTTATGCTTATGAAGATAAAGATTTAATTTTAATATATACATCTATGCATGTATATATATAATTATGTAAGATTTGGCAATTTTACTAAAAAACTTAGCATTTTTATATTTTTAATATCAGATGTTGACGTACTATTTTTTAAATATAGAATATCTATATGTTAGTCAGGGTAATATTATTACGCATTTATTTATTCTGTTTTTTTTTTTTTTTTTTTTTTTTTTCTCCCTCAAGTTTTAAAACTTCAATCAAAACTCTCTGGAAATCAACTACGACTAGCGGTGACGTCACGCGCACTGTGTGCGGGCTTCCTGGTAGGGTGGGTTGGTTAGCAAGTCTCTTATAAAGGTACTCTAACATGAGCTGCTCTTCGTTCAGCCAATCAAATGAAAGCGCTTGTCGGTGAGCTAGATTATCGGCATTTTTCAATTCATTCAATCATTCGTTTCATTGAAAAGAAAAGGTGTAAATTTTAACTTAAAAAAAATGTCTTCAGAAAGTGAGAAAAGCTCGAAAACTACAGAAAAAGTTAAAAAATTATCTCAAGAACAAATTATTACACAGTTTAATCAACTTAGACAAGAACAAAAGATTCTAGTCACAAAATTATCTGAAGTTGAACAAGATCTTAATGAACACAGGTATTATTTTTATAAAACTGTTTAATAAGTATTTAAATGATTATATATCTTTAATGAATACTTTAATGTTTACTTTGTCGTCGGTTCTAGTTTTTCTCTGAAATATCTTGCGATGTTGTACTTGAAATGAGTTACACTCTATGAGTATGTAAATATAATTCATATTTGGGTGTGGAAATTAGCTTTGATTATTAATTTAAAGGAAATATACTGATACGACTGTGTTGAGATTTCATTTCCTCGGCAACAATAGCTGCTATTGATATTGATTGTGATATTAGTTTGGCCTAATTATATCTTAAAACACTTTGTATAAACAAACAATTCAGGACACATGTGTTTTTTAAATTGTTTAAAAAATTGAATATCTTATAATTTTTATTAAAGAGTGTGAATTTTAACCATGGTTGTCATAAATTTTGTTTTCATTAAATAAAAAATATTATACTTTACTATTTAAACTCTGAAATAGGTGTATTATTATTACTTTTTTTTTTTTCTATTCTACACGCATCAACTAATTATTCATATATTTTACGAAAAATTTCACAATTCAGTAATTTTAAGTTCTTAAAATTTATCAATATTTTTTAATTTATAAGCTACATAATCTTAACACTATATTAGTTTAGTGATTAAATAATTGTCAAACATGCTTTTTTACCTTAATTTTGTTGTTCTTATTATAGCATTGACATTTATTATACCACATGTCTAAAGCTCTCAATCTTGTGTTAAATTATGCAAAAAAAAATTTAAATTATCCATGTATAAATTTTTATTTTGTTTTGAATTCTGTTATCAAAAAATGTCTTGTTTGTTTTACAATGTTCTGCAACAATGCATCTGCACTTTATCATATTTTTATTTCTAACTTGTAAATTAGAAAAAATTAAATAAAAATAGAAAATGATAGGCTTAAAATGAAAATTTTAGGTATAGAATGTTTTTACTTCAAATGTAGTTGGATTTAGGGATGGGACGAATAGTGATTTGGCCGAATAGCCGAATACCGAATATTCGGCCAAATTTTAGGCCGAATACCGAATATTCGGCGGCCGAATACCAACTTTTTTTTTCCAATAAAGAAAATAAATTTTGATTATATATAATTTAAAAAAAATAAGAGCTCATTAATAATTATTACTCTTAAATGTGCTTTTAAATGTACTTTTAAATTTTAAAAAATTATTTTAACACACAAAATTAAGAAATTGCATTATATCTTTTATCCTAATGCACATCAAATTGATTTTCAGTAAGTCAGGATGGGAAGATATTTCCATTAAAATATGAAGAATGTACTTCACTTTTACTATCAAATAATACTTTTATCCTTTCTTGCATCCAAAATCAACAATATTCTTAATATCTCTCTTTCAGAACTCATGAGACGATCTTTTCTAAAATAACCTTTAATAAAGTAAACTTGATCATTTAGAGTTTGTGTCCCTAATGATAAGCAAATTTGTAAGAATGAGACTGTTCTGAAATCAGTTGTTAAGCTTTTAATTACAAATTATGTTAAAGGAAAAGATTATACTTAAAGTAGAAGGGATATGTTAAAAAAATCTTTGACACTTGAATTGACGCTTATAATATTTAACTTCAATATTCCACTTATTCAACAAGCATTAAAAAGATAAACAGAAACTGATAACAACATGAATGAAGGAAGATGTAAATTAAAAATATATACATAATAATGCTTCATATTTAAGTCAGTAATTATGCAAATAATTATTTAAAAGTGAAAACTATAGAATAAAAAAATTTTGTTCAGTATTTAGAATGTATGTTTAAATATTCATAAAACTACCTTCATAAAGCAAGTTGTGTCATCTAATGTGTATCTAGTTTGATACCAGTTCTGTTTTCAGATGTACCGTTGTATTTTGAATAGAAATATTTGATATTTACTTTTGAAAATGAATCTTTGTTAATACACCTAATGAATGAATATTTTCATTTCTTACTTTATAGAAAATAAGTTATTAATTTCAAAAGAGCCTTTTTTATAAGTGCATGGAATTTGCAGACATTAATAAATACTAAGTGTTTTAGAATAAGGCAGTTTTTTTTCTATATGTGTTTTTATACCTTGAATTGTAATATATCATTGTCTAATGAAAACATTTCACATACAATTAAATCTCCAACTTGGGCAGCAATTTCTAAAATATCACTAACTTTTATAGGAAATACAGAAAGGCTGTATATTTTTTAATATCTGAATAACTGTATATTTTATAAGTAAGAATGACAAGGACTTCACGAATGAAGTAGCAAATTTGGATTAGAGAAAAAAAAAATGTAAGAAATGAAATTCTTTAAATCCGAAATTTATTTGGCAAGATATCTTTCACTATTCGGCGAGATTTTAGCAATATTCGGCAAGATATCTCTAAATATTCGGCTACAGGTATTCGGCCGAAGTATTCGGTCAACAAGCCTTCAATATTCGGCCAACCGAATATTCGGCAAAAGGGCCGAATAGGCCGAATACCGAATAGTGGCCGAATATTCGTCCCATCCCTAGTTGGATTGAAATTGTAATGTCTAAAACAAAAGTAACTAAACATGTGGCTATGGTTATATGATCTATGAAAAGGATCAGGACCTACAGTGTCCAACCCTGTTTTCTTGACTTTATATCCCTAGGTGCTTTGCATATATTGTTATCAAGTGGTCATTTTAATGCAAGATCTTCACTGATAACAGTGGCACAACCAAGGGGGTGGTTTTGGGGTTAAAACCCCTCCCAGAGCTAAGAAAGGTCGCTGTAATTGCCGCTTATATGAATCAAAACCAAACTTAATATTTAAATGTTTTGGTGCATTTTGGAATCTGCCGCTCTACTGAATCAGATTTTATTTAATAAAAAGTAATTCAATTAAATGGTAAAAAATCTACTTAAAATTGCGAAAGTGCATATTACATGGATTAGTTAAGTAAAAATTTTTTATTTGAACTAAATTACTTGATTTCCTGCCACACAAATGCTCTTTGAGTTTAAATATTATACAGTGAATATTCTAACTAGTACTGATTCTATTAACCGGTAATCACCTTTATCATTATCAGAAACTCAAAACCCCCCATAGAACTAAATTCTGGCTGCGCCACTGCTGATTATTCCCCAAGCAACCTTTTTTATTCTCATTTTATCAACCCTGAAGAAATAAAAGGGTGAGTGAAACATACCCAAGCATAGTCGAACTTAAAATCTGTAGTGTGGCAGACAGAGGTACTGAAAATTATGCTACTGACAAGGTTAGTTAGAAATTAGCAGTCATTAGTCACCAAATGCAATTAAATTATTGGATTTCCAGGGCTTGAAATGTACCAAAGCAAACCAGAACTAGTGCTCATTCTTGATAAATTTTGAAAGATGCAGCATCCTGCCTTTTTTAAAAGTATAAAATGCATCACTAATTATATCCAGAAATTTTTAATAAAATTATTTATTCCATAGTATTTCTAGATTTGATTGCCCGAAAATGATTTTTACTTATTACTGAAATTACTTTTATTTTCCCACTTTTTTTTCTTTCTTAACTAAAGGCAATAACAAATTTTCTCTTGCAAATGTGCTCTTTTCTGCTGCAGTTGTGCCCTTTTTTGCAAAAAAAAACCCCATGCCCTATTTCTTTTTAGAGTGAATACTACCGGAACGATATTCTGGTATGAAATTCGGACCAATATTGTTCTGCTTCATGAAATTATGGCAAATATCGTTTCAGTTCGTGAAATTTAAAAAACATTTTGTTACAGTTTTATGTATATAGCTTATTGTGCTTTATGTTGATTTGACACAAAATTTTTTATCCCAAAACAGAACCTTTCACAAAATTATTTATCTTTTAAATAGACCTTTAAAAGAATTTTTCTACCTTCAAATTGAACTTTTCACAAATTTAATCATTTAAAAATAAAATCTGGTCTGTAAATAAACAGTTGAACTCACCAAAGAACATATTACTTAGCTTTTTCCTATATATGAAGGACTAGCAGGCTATGCCCGCTTCGCTGGTCCATATTTCCAAACGAACCTTGACTAAAAAAAAAATGGTGATTTAAAAATTTATTATTTTTATTTTAAAGCAGTATAGACCACCCTGGAATGTTCTTCCGTATTGCTGAAAATCATGTCAACGCCATTGCAATATTGTACTATTGTAAGTCTTGGCGAAAATTTGGGCAATTAAGCACCCTCTCTTTTATTTTATCATTTATAGTAGAGTTTCGTATGAACATGAGACCGTTATGACAACAGGAATCAAAATGCTCTCGAGTCATCACACTATTACATTAGAGGGCATTGCAATGATTAGTGAGATTGATTATCAAACTCTATTAACTTTCGGATTGTACATTATCATTTCTTAGTTCTTAAAATCCCGACATCTGAACTTGCACTATGTGTAGTTCTGATAGTCTACATACAATGTCATTTCACGTTACATTTTTTAATAAATGTCCTCTTTTAACAGGTCTACTGTAGATTCCTACATTTTTTAATAAATGTCCTCTTTTAACAGGTCTACTGTAGATTCCTATCTACCTTAATCTGTTCCAGCAAGAATACATAGAGTAAAAAATTTAAAGAATTATTGACAGATAAAGAAGAGTTTTTGTTTGTTTGTATTTATGACGGCCATTTATCTACACGTGGGATATAGGCCCTAAGAAAAGGATGCCCTCCGTGGGGGTGTCAGACGAAGAAGGGTGTTTCACTTATATATTTAGTAGAACAATGAAGCATAAAAAGTGTGTTTTAAAGCTGTATTATTTGAATAACATTAAAATTACATCAGTTTCACTGCTTTTTCCTTTTATAAAACAGTTGCTAACATGTAGCCGTTAAATCAGAATAATCTTGATGACTAAATTTTGTAGAAAAATAAGTCTTTAGTTTGCATCTTTCTACCTTCTGTAATCGATTCCATTATGATTTTTAGTGTCAAACATTAGAAGTGCTAGAAACGATATTGTTACAAATGTACCAGACTTATTTCATGTTTGTCCTCAAATAAATGTGAAATTTACGATCATCCATTATTGGCATTTAATGTTATAGCTTGATGATAGTTTTTTGTTCGACTACTTGATTATTCCGTCGATCAATTTCGCCAAATTATACAAATGGACATAATTTTTATTTTAAATAACCAAAGAATCAATAAATTACTAAAATGTTAATAGAAATACAAATAAACATCGAATTAAAATTGGTTGATGAAGTAACAATTACGTATAACAAATTTAATGTCAAATGAATATGACATTTACGATCATCCATTGACATTTAACCTTATACTTTGGCAATAGTTTTTTGGTCGATGGGATTATCAAGTATTACCAAATTATATAAACAAACTGTATAAACAATAATATTGCCAATAATATGTAGGTGCAGGTGTCATCTAAGGATCCCGTTGGCGCGATTGCAGCAAATTGCGATTTAATGCCTCACGTGGTAATCCGGTAATAGTTGATTATTTTTGAGTAAATTATTTCATTATTTTTCTTTTCTCTTTTAAAATTATATAAATTGTTTTGTTCCATAATTATTTATTGACTTAGTTCATTATTATTATTTCCTTTTTAAAATAATAGAAAATAAATAAAAGTTGGTATTTGAAAACACAGTGTTCTCCAAATTGGCATCATAAAAAAAAATCACGCCAAAGTGATGCGTGTATAAAAGTGGAAAAATGTTTGCAATAACATAAATAAAAAAACGTAAACAAATAATTAAAAATTCGCCATTTCGATAGTTTTTTAAAATAACATCAAGGTTAATTCTCCAGTCGGGCAGCAATAGTAAATTTTCTTTTCTTCGCCTGTTTCATAATAAAAAAAAAACAAATTTAATAACTTCTAATTAAATAATCTGACTAATTTTCTGTAATCGGATTTATGTTGTATCGAATATGTTGTATATCGGATAAAAGTATCCTTAATACATAAACAAAACAGTGCAGTTGTCATGTACTGATAATTTTTTACACTAATTTGGTGGAAAAATCGTTTTCGAATACCAGTTTCATATGTATATTTAAATTATTTTCTATTATTTAAAAAATAATAACAATTAGTATTTAAATAATAAGTATAGAACAAAACAGTTTACATAATTTTAAAGAAGAGAAAGGAAATAAAAAAACATTTTATTAATAATTAAATAACAATAGTCGGGTTGCCATGCCAGGCAAAATAACATCAATTTAGTGTCCATTAGTTACCTCGATATGTATATGATATCTGTGCAAACGAAACTTCCGATAATATAATAAATGACGTCATATTTATTTTCCTTTGAATTTTTTTTATTTTAATTTTTCATCTGGATACTGTTCAACTAAAAATTAATTGCCGAGGAGAAATTATTTTCCATATTTTGATTTTTTTGGCAACGGGAAAGAAAATGGTTATTTTTTATCGGAAAAATTTTAATTGATTCTGTATGAAAAATAATGAAATTTTGAATTATTAAGGAAATTATTTGAATAAATCAATTAAAAATTAGCCTATGTTCTAAGGAAATAGTGTAGCTTTCCAACGGTAAAAGAATTTTTCGAAACCGTCAAGTAGTTTCGGAGCCTATTCAATTCAAACAAACAAACCAACAAACAAACAATCAAATCTTTCCTCTTTATAATATTAGTATAGATAAAACCAGAATATATTGATAATTTAAAATACACAAAATTATGACTAGAATTTTAAAAAATTGACCCTTGATTTTTTTTGACATATTTGCTTCCATAAAAAAGCACCATATTCCTTCTTGAATTAAAATTTTACCTTTTATAAGTAATTACTGTTACTATTTTATTATAATAATTTTATATTTAAAACAATTGCCAAGCTACAACTTATATTCAAAATATTAGAATAATTGAGAAAAAGTAATAAGAAAAAATTATTTGTCATTTATTTATTTTTTATACTAAGTAAATGCATTTAAATTTGTTATAAATTAAATCTGGAATGTTTAGATAAGATTTTAACATTTATAAAATATAAAATACAGCACAATAAATTAGGTATACAGCTTCCTTAAACACACCAGAATATTAGAATAAAATTTAGATTGGTTCAAAATATTAGAATATTTTATTTTACGCAACAATATTACCTTATGAATATGAAGTAAATGGTAGTTAATATTTTGTAGCATCCCCTTTAGCTTTCATAACAGCGTACAATCGATCTTGCATACTATATACAAGGTGTTTACAAACATTTCTATCAATATTAGCCCAAATAGACTTTATACGTGCCACTAACTCAGTTTTACTTGAAGGAGGATTTTCTTGAAGTTTTTTCTTCATTATACACCATAAGTTTTAGATGGGATTAAGATCTGGTGAATTTGGTGGCCAAGGAAGTACCTTAACAGGGCTTGAAATTCAATTTTTCGAAGGAGGGGAGTCTCCCTACCAACATTTATAAATGGAGGGGAGTTTGGCTATTTGGGAGGGAGAAAAAATATTTAAAATCCGCCATTATTTTATGTGCTATTTAAAGAATTACCAGAATACAGACATAAAAAAATATCACTGAAGCAATTTTTATCAACAATTCAGAATAATCATGCGAAATGTGTAAAAAAAACTCTTATACTGTTTAGCCTTTACTGGTGGTAAATTCCCTCCCGGTGCTAATTATTTTTGTCACAGGTCTAATTATTATTTTAATAATAATTAATAAAACTTCTAATTAATTTAATAAATTTATAATTAATGATTAATGATTATAATTAATAATGTTATTTTTCTGTATTTTAAATGTGCAAGATACAAATTTAATCATAAAATAATACTTATTTGAGTGTAGAAGATAAGTATCTCTATTGTTTGCATTTCTTCAAAAAATGGGCAAGTCAAATTCATCGAAAAAGATTTTCTTAAAAAATGAATACTTTGTTGAGTAAAGGGATACTTTTTGTTTAATATATGGCTGCTTTCAGGAATTGCGCTCACTCAGAAAGATTTGGAGCTGTCAGAAACTGATTTTAGAGTAGCAAAGAAAAAAAAATATATTGAAGCAGGAAAATTAGTTTGTTGAACAGAAAAATGAACACCCCGTTATATTATTTTGGGGAGGGAGGAAGGAGGGAGAGGTTCCCTTTGACGAAAGTTGCATTTTTTCGCTATCTTTTGATGAAATCTGTCTTTTTTTACAATCTTTTTACGAAATCTGCCTTTTTTCGGGATTTTTTGACGAAATTTGCCTTTTTTCGTGAATTTTCTGAGAAAAATTGCCGGTTTTTCGCGATCTTTGGATAAAATCTGATGTTTTATCGCGATTTTTTTAATGAAAATTGCCGTTTTTCGCGATTTTTTCGGGAAATTTGTTGTTTATAGTGAATCTTATGTCGAAATTTGTCGATTTTTGCGATTTTTTGACGAAATTTGATGTTTTTTCGTGAATTTTCTGAGGAAATTTGCCGTTTTTTTCGCGATCTTTTGATGAAATCTGATGTTTTATCGCAATTTTTTAACGAAAATTGCCGTTTTCCGTGATATTTTGCGGAAATTTGTCATTTATAGTGAATCTTTTGTCGAAACATGTCATTTTTCGCTATTTTTGGACGAAATTTGACGTTTTTTAGCAACCTTTTTGACAAAAACTGCCGTTTTACAGAATTCTGTGACGAAATTAGGCATTTTTTCGTGAATCTTTTGACGAAATTTGCCGGAAATTAGTTGTTTTTTCGCGATCTTTTAACAATATTTGCCGTTTTTTAGCAAACTTTTACGAAATCATGCGTCTTGTGAAGCATGTAAGAGCTGTTTCTTTTGTGTGTCATCTCCGATCTTTTGAGTAATTTACACGCAATAGCGTGTCCGCGGCATCACCGTTTCATAATTTTTGGAATTGAATGCGTTCTTTTTTTTTTGTGGGGGAGGGGGGGAGTGCAAATTCCGAACAGAATCACCTCTATTTCGCCGCAGAAAATACAACGAAACTCGTGAAATCATTCCAGGAAAAGAATTGCAAAATTTGTCAAGCAGTCGCGGAAAAAATCGTGATTTTCAATGATTTTTCGCTGTAAAAAAATTCGCAAAATGTGTCGATTACTCGCACGAAAATATCACAAAATTCACAAAACGGTCGTGGGAGTTGATCATAGTTTCAAAATGCAAAATTTTTTGGGCGGGAGCCTCCCGTCTACGTTATTCTTTTGGGCGGGATTTCAAAATTTTGGGCGCGAATCCCGCCATCCAGCCCTGAAATTCAGGCCCTGCTTAATGTTGCGTTGGCGGAACCAATTCTTAGTTGACACCGAGGTATGCTGGGACGCTAAATCTTGTTGAAAGATGAAATCATCTTCAAATAAATCTTCTGATGATGGAATCATGTAATATTCTAAAATTTCTTGATATATCAGAGAGTTAACCTTTTCGTAGACGATGCATAACTTTCCAGGTCCTTCTGCACTCATACAACCCCAAACCATGACACTAGCAGCAAATTTTACGGAACGTTTAAAGCATTCTTTATCAAATGCTTCTTGCTTCATTCTCCAAACTCGAATACCTTGATTACCATATGAAACACAAAACATTCTTTCATCACTAAATAATATATTTTTCCAATCTTCATTGCTCCATAAACGTCTTGATTTACACCAATTCAATCTTATACGCTTTTGTCTTGCAGTCATGAGAGGTTTTGTTTTCGGTACACGAGATTCAAATTTAAATTTATGGAGACGTCTTAATGTTGTCGATGTAGAAACTTCAACTCCTTCTTCTTTCCATTTTCGGTGCAAGAATCGCACACTTTTAAAAAGGTTTTTCTTAACTATACGCTTCAGTTTCCTGTCATCTCTAGCAGATGTATTTGGTTTTCGGCCACCATTTCGGCGATTATTTTGAAATTTTCCAATTTTTGAATATTGTGTTAGTATTTTACTAACGCTCGATTGCGAACAATGTAAATAATTCGCTATAAAACATTGATTTTTACCGTGCCGATACAAATCAACCACACAAAGTTTAGTAGATTCAGGAATATCACTCACACAGCCCATTTTAAGGCGAAAAAGAAACAAACTGCAAAAAAGAATACTGATTTTAAATAAAATAGTCTGAATTTAATCAATGATGCCACCAGTTAAGAATTGGTAATAATTAAAGGAGAATTAATGTGAAATATTCTAATATTTTGAACCACTTGAATAAATATTCTAATATTTTGACTTTTCAAAATAATTTTTTTTGCAATTAATCTTTTCAAAAATGATATTAAATTTAAGATAACAAGTAAGTTTAATCAATAATAAGTTCTTAATAAAAATATTGTTTGCATATTTTCATTAAAAGACATTAAATTACCAAATGATATTTTCAATTTCTAAAAAAAAGGTAATTATTCTAATATTTTGAATATGAGCTGTATAAGATAAAATGTCAATAATGGATAGTCGTGAATGCCACATTCAATGATATCAAATGCGATACACATGTTTAAAATGTCATTAAGAGATTTTTATTTCGATTTTTTATTTGTATTTTTATTAATATTCCACTAATTATTTGGTTTGTTATTTAAAATAAAAATTATGTAGATATGTTTAATTTGGCTATCAGTTTGGCGATTTGTATAATTTGGCGAAATTAGTCGATGGGATAACAAAGTAGTAACGAATTTTTTTACCTAGTTTTAAGTATAGCATCATTGATGCTTGACTAGGAATTTTGCTAGTTTTTAACTTTGCATGGTGCATAATAGCTGATGATCATATTAGAAGAACAAAATACTATCCATTAGGGATGCACCGAATAGTGATTTTGGCCGAATACCGAATGCCGAATATTCGGCCGACAGATGAACCGAATACCGAATATTCGGCTAGCCGAATAGTAATTGTTGGGCCGAATACCGAATATTCGGTCAGCCGAATAGTTAACTATTCGGCCGAATACCGAATATTCGGCTTTCCAAATTCTTTTTATATTTTAAAATTTAAAGGTATTAAAATGTTACTTTTTAAAACAGTTTTACATGATATTTAATAAAAGAAACTTACATTTTGATAAACAAGAGCTTTTTATAAGAACATTTAGTGTTGAAAAAAAATCTGCCTTGAGTTATTTAAGAAGCACAATTATGAAACTTTAATTAATAAAATATTCTACCAATCAAAACAAACATTTTAAAATCAAATAACGAAAAAATGGTCGAAGAAAAATTTTACAGTCTGATAATTGTCCTTTTTAAATAACTCAAGGCAATTTTTTTTCAATATAAAGTACAAATACTTTCAACTTAATTTTGAATAAAGGCATGTTTGGCTCATAGTTCTTTTCTTATGAATGGTGGTATTTTCCACCCTTCCCATCATATCATATTTTACAGAAATCAAAGCATGTGAGTTGAAAATATGCTATCTTATTTATTGTTAATATAATAAACGAACACACAAGTTTTGACCTAGAGTGAGATGAAATACAATGTACTTATGACTCAATAAGTTGATTATGATTATGGTTTCATGAACAAAAATTGTCTGCCTTGATAGCTATTACTAATCTCAAAAGTTGTTTTTTTTTCTTTTAAAGGACTTTTATTTGGGGGAAAGCAAGAAACAGATTATTTACTAAACAAAATTTAGAAACTTGTATCTGCACATAATTTATTCCTAAGGAGAATCCTAATAAATCACCATTTTGATCCTTCTCATGTTTAATTTTCTTAAGTTATACTTCACAAACAGCAAATAAATAATGTAAAAACATTCTATTTTATTTAAAAATGATTTTGTTTCTAATTGTTTTAAATATAAATTAAAAAATTGACAGTTAAAAGTAGAAATAGTGAAAATTTTTAAATTTTTTTTATTAAGTATTGAATGGCCGAATACTATGGCCGAATACTTTGATATTCGGCCATACCGAATATTCGGCAGGCCGAATAATTTCATATTCGGCCAAGCCGAATATTCGGCTCAACCGAATAGTTTAATATTCGGCCTAACCGAATATTCGGTAACATGGCCGAATAGGCCGAATACCGAATAGATACCGAATATTCGGTGCATCCCTACTATCCATACAATGTAAACATTTGTAAAATACAAATTATTTTTTAGATTATTTCTTTTATTTTTAACATGCAAAAATAATATTTTGATTTTGCTAAACTGTTATTTCTCTTTTTATCAAGCCTTGTTGCTGATGCTTTAAAAGATGTTGACCAGGATCGGACCTGTTATCGTATGATTGGAGGTATTTTGGTAGAAAGGACAGTTAAAGAAGTTTTGCCTGCAGTATTGCATAACAAAGAACAGGTATAATTTAATTATAGAAATTATGTTCTATATTTATTGAATTTGATTATACATAGAATACAGAGTTTGATTAGACATTTTTTCTTTTTTAATGTAAAAAACATTATCTATTATGCAGACTTGCCAAGTCTCCTGATTTTGGCAGGAGACTCCTGATTTTCAGATGTTTCTCCATACTCCTGATTTTTGACATATTTCTCCTGATTTTTCACATTTTTAAAATATTCTGTTATTTTACAATAAAATATGTTGTGATTCAGTGACAAAAATTCTAGTACAGGCATAATTGTTCTTTAGTATGATTGATCAGTAGTGTTTTATGCGATAAACTACATTCGGATTCATTATAAATGATGAATCTTTAAGATTTATTACTGTTACTGTGATCATCACCTGCATTATCAATAACTTGTCTCGATTAAGACTTACTTATGATCTTTACTATAGCTTTTACACAAGTTTATGAGTAACAAAATGCCCCTTTTTTTATAATATTTAGTCAAGTTAAAAATACGTGAAAACATTATATGATTAAATTCTTAAGTTTTCATAGACAAAAATATCTCCTGATTTCTGAAACAAAATCTCCTGATTTTTAGCTTTCAGAACTTGGCAAGTCTGATTATGTTACATTAGCAGAGTTTTCCAGGTTTTAAAAAAGGAATGATGTTACCAGGGGTGTTGTCATAAAAATAACAGAAGATATACGTTCTAAGCAGAGGGTATATGCTCGAGACAAAGGTATACCCTAGAATGTGTATACTATAAGCTTTTTTGAGAAACAGAGGGTGTATTGCTCTCTCTCTCTCTCTCTCTCTCTCTTTTTTTTTTTTTTTTTTTTAAGAGTAGCATCCACTACATCCCTGGATGCTACTAATGAGAAAGACGCTTTTTTTATTCTTCAGGGAACTTTCTGGATTTTTGAGAACACCTTTCAGATTCTTAATGATTTTTTTTTTATTGTTGTTAAGCAATTATTTTGATTTTTAAAGCCTATTTGAATATTTAAAAGTCAGAGCACTCTTTTTAAGGCAACATTGAGTCAAAGTTTATTATTGAAGTATTTTTTTAAATGCAAAAAGGATAAAGAGAAAGGAATTTTTTTTACTGATGGGCACGAAAACTGCTAATGTTTTTACTGAGAAACAAGAGGAATGCTATTTTGTAAACCAAAGTGCAGCAGAATGCAGAATTCTTCTGACACTATTCATTGGGAGAAAACTCTGACATTAGTCATACATTAGTTATTGAATATTTAAATATATTTAATTAAAACAAAGTAATTTCATCAAAACACAGTATAATTTATGAGGAAAATGTAATGGGAAAATTTCTAGTATGCATACGGTAGAGTCTCGTATAAGTGAAAATTAAGTCTCCACATGGCGATTGTGGTTGTAATAGTAGCGATTAAAAAATCAACCATCGGTTGTCACCCTAGTCGCCACTCACAAAGTGGCGATTTAAAAAAATCTTATCTATTGCTAAGTGAAATGGAGTTTTTCTCATGGAAATATCCATCTCTACTTTGATTACATCTAATTAGCAAACTGGTTAATTCCTACCGAATGCAAGCAGATTTCAACAACTTATCTGTATTTTCAATACAGTAGACTCCGTCAAATCCACACAGCTTGGTACCAGAGGTTTTGCGGATTTCTGGTCATTGTTTTGTTTACATTTTTTAAAAAGTAATTTGAATGCAAATAATGAAATCAAAAGTATAACGAATGCTTACAATATGCTAAAATATTAAAATAAGTAATAAACTAAAATAATAAAAAATTAGATAGTTTTTAAAATGATAAAAATTCTAAAAGCAAAGGCCAAATTAATAATCAATAATGTACAATTAAATATTCATTATAGAGATGAAATGTGTTTTTCCTAAATTATTCAATGAAACTTGCCTCATAAAGGTACATTACTAATTCACATCAAGATCATAAAATAATGAAGCTTTATTTCAAGTTTAGTCAGATTTAATAACTAAAAAAGCTTGATTAATACATAAATATATTTGGTAAGATTGTAATTACCAATGAAATCAGCAATATCTTTATTTTTTCAAAAATAAGTTATTCTTTCTTCATGAAAAAACATGAATTCAATAACCTTAACAAAAATTACAAATGAAAAAATATATGGAATTGATATAAAACTAAAAAAGTCAAATTTTGCACCTACATCTGAACTGAATGTTTCATTGTTTACATCCTTAAAATATGTGCGAATTTTAGAGAGTTGTGGATTTGAGGGAGTCTACTGTATTTTGGCTTTTCGCCATGTGCTTCTTTTTCAGTTGGTTTATTTTTTCAAGAAATACAGTTTTGTTCTGCAAAATATTTACATCACGATCCCACATGCATTTCAAGTAATGGGACATTCTCAAAAAGTGGGCACTGTACACGTATCATAACTCTAAGCTTTTGAATAAATAAATTTAATCATCATTGACTTTAATTTTTATTTTCACTGAATTCTTAATTCTGTTCAGAGACAAAAATTGATATAATTTATTATAAAAGTTTTGTATGAATATCTTAAAATTTTAATTTTTTTGACTAAAGTGGCCAATTTTGGACGTTCATAACATTAACTGTTCCAATGTACCAAGAAAAAAAAAAGTTTTAACTTGTTTCCAGAAGATTCTAATGATAAATAGTGAATGCATAAAGGAAATAGATGAATGTTTTATAATTTTGTTAAAAAATGACACTACAAATTTATTGCTTTTTGAAGTTAGAAGGACTTTTCTAGAAAGACTTTTTCTGTATTTTCTTATGTCCAAAAGTAATGATCGAAACAAAGCTGTTATTTTCACGCAAAACATGTTAAGTAAGTACTTTAATCTCTTTTATCTATTTTTAAAATCATTTTTGTTTAAGTTGAAAGTATCTATATGTATTTTCGTAACTTTTTTTGCAATAAATGCACTTTTCTCAAATAAGAAATTGGGATGTTCGAATTGCGTAACGATCTAAACGAAAATTTTTTTTCCTGTAAATTTATTTTTAAAGATATCTGATGTCCAGAAACGTATAATAAGATATTTATTATAATGTTTTATTATAAATAATTATGTGTTTTGTGTAAATAAAGCGTTTTTAGTATCTGTAATAATATAATGCTACTTAGAAACACGCTCAACTTTCATGTGTAGATTGATTAATTAAAAGATTTAATAATTAATTTTCCATAATAATTGCTGTCTTTTAATGTTTGTATATAAGTTTATAGACTTATATACTGTATTGTAAAAAAAAATTGGCCTTAAATTTGAAAATTTAAAAAATCACTAATAGTTAACGTTTAATGATCCCACGTTTTGATAATTCGCCTAATTTATTCCTTTTTTCCTCATAATGCAAGTACATTTTAAGAACATTGCACTGTCATCAATATTTTGACTCTAGTCATATGCTTAAGTTTTATTTTTCTTCATGAGATACTGTTTAATCCTCAAAATACACCCACCATCTTAGATTTCAACTGATTTAATGTGTAAATTATAATGCATTTACTTTTTAAATAAAATCCAAATAACATTTAGTTTTTTAACCCTTTCTGGCACAGGCAAATATTGCTTATAAAATAAGGAATTATTGATTGACACCTGAATTTAAAAACGACTTTTATAGAAATTAAGAAGTCCTAAATTCATGCATTCATAGTAAAAGTAAAATTTCTTTAAAATATTCTTGCTGCCGCATGCAAGTTTGGAATTAAAATTAGGTGTTCCCGGAGTGGGCACACTGTGCTGGAAAGGGTTAATTAGAAAAATATGTATTTATACAACAAATTAGTTCATCTAAATGCATAGTTGCCAACTTGTACGGTTTGGCCGTACAATGTACGGATTTTGTTCGGAGTGTACGGTTGTACGGATGAACAGTACGATTGTATGGTTTTGCGCGCGGAATAAAACAATCGCGGAGAAATCCAAATTTCCTGAAAGGATCGCCGAAAAAGTACATTTCGTCAATATTTCGTGGAAAAACGACAATTTCTTCAATGTTTTTGTCAACGAACTTTGTCAAAAGATCGCTGAAAAACGCGAATTTCCTGTGCGGATCGCTCAAAAAACGGCGATATCACCAAAATATCGCAGATAAAGCGCTGATTTCGTCTGAAGACCGCAGAATGACGTCGATTTCCTCATAAAGATTGTGGATATAACGCCAATTTTGTCAAAATATTGCTGGAAAAAACGCTGTTTTGATAAAAGATAGCTTAAAAATATTTTGTCAAAAGATCATTGAAAAAAAATGCCGATTTCATCAAAAAGTCACAGTAAAAAGCGCAGATTTCGTCAAAAGGTCGCGGGCAAAAAACGCCGTTTTCGAGATAAGATTGCATAAAAATGAAAATTTTGTCAAAAAATCGTCGAAAAAACGTCGATTTCGTCAAAAGTTTGCGGAAAAATTGACGATTTCATCAAAAGATCGTGGAAAAACAGCCGATTTCGTCAAAAGATCGCAGAAAGACTGCCGATTTCGACAAAAGATACATCGCTGTTTTTGCTAAAATATCGCCGATTTCGTCTAAAGATCGCGGAAAGACTGTCGATTTCGACAAAAGATCGCAATACATCGCCGTTTTTGCTAAAATATCGCTGATAAATCGCCGATTTTGTCTAAAGATCGCGGGAAAACACCGATTTCGTCTGAATATCGCGCAAATTTCGTGAAAGGGTCGCGGAAAACAGTAAAATTTGTCAAAGAATTGCGATAAAAATGCATATTTTGTCAAAAGATCGTTGAAAAAAACGCCGATTTCAACAAAAGATCACGTTAAAAATGTGAATTTTGTGAAAGGATCGCAAAAAAATGTGCATTTCATCAAAGATACCCAGTAAAAATGCATAATTAATGCTTATAGATATGCTCTCTCTCCCACCCCCTCAACTGCTTAAACCTTTCAGAAAATTTGCTGTGAAATTAGTCTGCCCTTATCTGTTACAGATCATCATGCAGGATAGTTTTTTGGAAACACGTTCCCAAAGTATGAAATTGGAAAAACATTTTCTTGTGCAACCTCAAGTTTTTATTTTTCAAAATATAAATAGAAAAATAAATATGAAAGTAGCATAGAAAATATTGTTAAGAATTAAGTTGTTACTATTGCATATGCATATGTTATACATTTTTAAGCATGTTAGAATATATCGTGAAAATTGTAAGGATTTCAAAATTGACATGTTGGCAGGTATGTAAATGTCAAAGTTTGAAACATTGTTATAGTGGCCACTAACAAAATTGAGTCGACCAGCCACTAGCTACTAACTCAATCTCCCTATAGAGTCCTGCTATTCCGAAAATCCACCTATTCCAATCAGAGTTCAGAAAAGAAAGAAAAAAAATTACTGATTTTTTTAAATTTTAAAACATGAAAAGTTAAAAAGACATTTGTGAAAAAACATACTTTTATTGTATACAAAGAAGTTAGAGACATAATAAAGCTTAAGCTTGATGAAAATGCCTGAAACCAAACTGGAATGAAAGCTGGTTGCTTGCAGTACATGTCGACATCATTTATACAATTCTGTAGAATAATTTATAATCGCTGCTAAACCCAAAAAATAACTAAATCACACACACAGTAGTCAGTGATTTTTTTCTGGTGAAAAACATTGAATCGACAAAGTAACTTCAGAGTTTACCTCAGAGGGGTGCCCCCTTCTTGCCCCCCATCTGAAAAAATGCAGCTCCTACTGGTGTTGTGTCTGTACTGAATGCGCACCTGGAGTTGTTTTGGTTTTTCAAAGTCTGATAACACTTATCAGTATCCGATGAAATAAAATGGCTAACTTTGATGAAAGAATATCAGATGTAATGAGTTCACTCCAAAAGTGTTATATATTTAGCACTATTATATTATATTTTGTAATGGTGGGAAGCAGCAGCATAGACAATCAACCCATTGAGTTCGCGAATGAAATCTAGAATTAGTTAAATCTCAATTCACATATTAAAAGTATGTCTGTAAAGTCATTTCTTGAGTCTTATCATATATGATATCATGAAAGTCTGTAAAGTCATATCTTGATGGAAAACAGCTCCAAACTGTATTGGTTGACTTGTAGGTTTACCATAGTATTTTCCTACTCCCAATCTTCCATGCTTTCATACTTTTAGGTGCAGGAAAGCACAATGGTAAATCTATGATTCAACAGCTAAAATCAGATTTTTTGGTGTTTTCCACCAAGATCTAACTTGGTAGACTGATTACGTTTTAATATGCAAATCAAAATTTAACTAATTTTAGATTTTCATCTGGGAATTTGATGAAGTGATTGTCTGTGCTGCTGCTTCCCTGTCTATAATCCAGAAAACCTGGGTTTATCTCCTAATAAATAATAAAATAGTAAAACACACACTAAAAGATGAAGAATATCTACTTTTTTGTTGTGCATTATATAATTTAAAATAATTAATAAGTAATTTTATATTTCTAGCTTACAGATTTCCTTAGTCATTTAAATCAACAGATTGAGAAAAAAGGAACAGAAATCAATGAATTTAAACAAAAATATAACATTCAAATCAGAAAAGAAGCTCCCCTTGCACCGCCAGAACCCAGTAAAGAGGAGAGTCAGCCTTCTTCTAGTGTGCTTGTGGAAACAGAATCCTAGCTTGAACTTAAATTTGTGCGATCCTGTTGTTTGCTAATGGATTATAACTCCAGTGCTACCTGTCAGACTGATTCCTGTCAGTTGAACTTCAGAAATGTATGAAATATTTTCTATAGTTGCCGAACACTTTTAATATTTATTTCATTATATCTTTATACTAGATCATCTAAAAGCCAATATATTGTAGCGACACACCATAGCTCTGAATATGTTCAGGAAGAAAATTTCATTTGCAAATTTCTAGCATTTGATTTTTTTTTCTTTTTTTGCTTTGTTGTGGCTGTTGATATCATTTCACTTTCTTGCCTTTTAAATGAAATTTTGTTATCTCAATTTTGTAATGTACAGTTTAACTGAAAAAATTATTTGGATCACAAAATGTTTTGTTTTTAAATAAACATCTTGTTCTTTATATAATTTTGTATTTCATGATTTTTTTGTTTTGTATCCATTTAGCATTATATTCTACAATATAAACGATGGTTTAAAAAACAGCCAACAAAATTGTTTCTAATTTCTTTCAAATAAGCTCCTTTCATGAAGTACAAAAAAATACAATGGGTAATCATTTTATGAACAGATCGGTTAACAGATACTTTTATCAGAGATTTTTATATTAACTAACAAACTCTTCACAAAACAAACCCAAAAAGAAGCAATGCTGTGTTTCAGATTTCCTGAGTTGTATTTAAATTGCATCTATTGTCAAGATAAAGAACATTTTAACAGTTATATCCGTATGGCCAAATTAATTCATAGCTACCGGGGCATTGGGCCATACTACATTTTAGAGCACCCAGATTGAAATGAATCAATCAAAAACATTTATTTTTATATTTTGTGTCATTTTTTATAAAAATATTTTTAATTGCAAATTAACTATTTTAATTGAAATTTAGTTCACAAATTAATAGGTTCTAGGCTCCCACTCGAGATTCATTAGGCCCTACTGTAAACACGATCTTTCAGAGAACTAAGGAATTTTTGAAAGGTCAATGTGACACATTGATATGATTTAATGTCACAATCAATGAATATAATCTAAATTTTTTACAAAGGATAACTTATTTTATTATGTGTCATTTATTATTTTAAATACGGCAAATGCAAAGTTATCAAATACAATCTATCCATATTAAATAAGGACATATTAACCCTTTTATAAAGGGAAGATTTATATTAGTTTGATACATTAATTAGCATTTAAAAATTAGTTAATAGAATTCCCATACAAATCAGTATAAAATCTATGATCAATTATTGATCAATTTGGTTAGCGAACACCATTTTTGAACGGATTAAGTTTGTTAACCAATCACCCACTGTATTAGATTTATTATATTTCAGCTGTAAATGTTATCAAGCACTATTGTTATTCATGCACTTATGTTTGTTTACTGCTGTTTCCAAGAGATGTTTTTAATGCAGATATTTCTGTGAGATAGACAATAAATTGCTTAATTTCCACAAATCAGGTGTTTGATTTTTTTTCTTTTTATTATTATTTTCTAAATATTGTTAAACACTATTAAACTTGTGTTTTATTACGTCGACTGCTAGTTAAATGTATTTGGCTTCTTATTTGTAAAATCTTGGACAATATTAACAAAATAGTTATTTAGAGATTTGTTGAGATACATTTTTGACTTTATCAATCTTCTAAGAAAGATTTTATCTATTTACAAAATGTCAAAAGATCTCACTTTAAACCTGTATCCCTTTTCATGTGATTTACTAAATTTTCTGCACTTAAGTTGTGTAGCAAAAAAGATGGAAGCATCTAAAATATGCATTTTATGTTAATTTTGGATAGAAATGTATGCATGTAAAGAATAACCAAAAGAAAAAAAAAGTCACAAAATTTAAAGGGGGATAATGTAAATCAGTACAAAATCATTCAGTGGGAGTCAGGCTTTAACTTGGCAAACAAGTTTTTTGTAACATTTTAATTAAAATGCCTGAAACGTATTTTAGATTTTTCTAATCTGTTTTAGTATTTTTGGGGGTGAAGGGCAGTTCTTACTAGCATTATCTTTTTTATGAATGTCCAGTTTGGTCAGGCCCTTATTATCGTATGGGCAAATCAGGACTTTGCCCATGGGTCCACCTTAAGGGGTCCCCAAATCCATATATTTAATTACAAAATATTTACTTTCTTTTTCCAATTCCAACTCATCCATATATTGAAGTTATTGAATTCATCTTAAGTAATATAACAAACAGCTAAAGTTATATAAAAGAGTTTTGTCCTGTACTAAGGGGAAAAAAAGGTGTACTTTTATTAATTAAGGTGTTTAATTTAGAATTGACAGAGCTAAAAATTTTCTTTTATTTATATACAAAGTGCGAAAATATGTTTATGCAATACATATACACATATGAGTGACCATCAGTTCTATTTGAATAATGTTGCAATCAGGGACCACTCTAGCCCTCTAAGCGTCTGGAACGTAATATTCCGTATACTGAGCTCCAGTTTTCACTGCAATATAAGCAATATTTAAAATACTATAATTCTATAGATTTGATGAATTTTCAATACACCGAAGAATGATTCGTACTCTAGAGGATTACACTCATTTTTGTAATAAAATTTTTTTAATAATGTTGAAAGAATCATATTTTCTTAACATTTAAAACAAAATGTTGAGAAAACAACATTACAATTTTACCCTTTAGCAAAACGCTTGGAGGGCTAGAGAGGTTTGGAAGGGCATCCCGCCCTTGTACCCTTTTTCTTGGTAGAAGCCTGCCCTTCTTGTTATTTCAGGATTCGGTCCTGCCTTGTTTGTATTGCACTTTAAAAAATTCTTATCTATCTTTCCTTTTTTGAATGCTAGTACGCTACATCCGAAATAATTCACCCCCTTTTCCTCACACTCTTTGTTCTCTTGTCTGTGTCCTGTACTATGTCACTATTCTTAAGCAATTCATTCTTTCCATTGAACAACTAAACTTAAGAACATTGACACATTTCACCTGCTCTTGTAAAATAGTATTATGACCATTTGTTCTGACATTTGACTGTGATACCTTTTATACCAAGTTTTCAAAAAACCGAGAAATATCATTTGTAGTTTTATTTTGTACTCAAATCAATCTGTTTTGCTGAAAAAGAAAGAAGTTGCTTATGGAATAAGTTTTAAAAATAAAATATAAAGATTGGAGATTGTAGCAAAGAAAATGAATGTGAATATATATTAAATAAGGAAAGAAATGTGCTAAAATTATCAATTATTGTATAGGGAAAAACGATAATGTAAGTTTACTATCATAAGTTTTAATACTTCTCATATAGTAAAATTGTGCAAATTATAAATGTTATTGTATTGATACAAACATTGCACGGCTTTAGTAACTACTTTTGTTTTTCTAAAGCCCTGCAATTTTATGATTGATATAGTCTAAAGAAACTTAAATTTTGATTAAGCATTTTGTATATTTTTCTTTCGCTAATTTCATCAAACTTTATATTCTGTTAGAGCTTCAAATAAATTGACACTGATTAAATTTTGGTGTAATTTGGCGAACAGATAGCGCCATTGTGACGCATTTTTCCCTGTAAGTCCGTGATAACTATATCTCAAGAACTAATGCACGGAATTTCATCAAACTTTATATTCTGTTAGAGCATCAGATAAATAGACACTGATTAAATTTTGTTGTAAATTAGCAAACAGATGGCACCACTATGACACATTTTTCAAGATTTCCATGATAGCTGTATCTCAAGAACTAAAGTACAGAATTTCATAAAAATTCATTTATTATTATAAAATATAGATTTCCTAAATATATTACAAATGAGATGAAAACATATTGTTTTAAAGATTATATAAATGTAATATTAATGTATTTTCTAATACAACATGCATTTATTGTGAAAATGCCCTTTTTATGAAATAATGTGCCCTTTTTTTGTAATATGTGCCTTGCCCTTTTTAATTTTTAGAATGATCCCTGTTGCAATGATTCAAAAAGAGCCCCTTAATTTATCTTTGCCCACAGCCCCAAGTAGTCATAATCGGGGCTTGAATTTGGTAGCCAATGAGATGGAACTAGAAGCTGACCATGGTATAGGTGTAAATTAACGGTCGCCACTCGCCACGTGGCGATTAAAGTTGAAAAAGTGGCGACTAAAAATCGGCCATCGATCGCCACCCTAGTCGCCACTCGGCGATTGAAAAATCTTATTAATTTGCTTTGTGAAATACAGCTTTTTTCATGGATATATTCATCTCTACTTTGTTTCCATTTAATTAGTGAATATTAACTAATTCTTTAAATTAAAAATCGGCCATCGATCGCCAACCTAGTCGCCACTCGGCGATTGAAAAATCTTATTAATTTGCTTTGTGAAATACAGCTTTTTTTCAAGGATATATTCATCTCTACTTTGTTTCCATTTAATTAGTGAATATTAACTAATTCTTTAAATTAAAAATCGGCCATCGATCGCCACCCTAGTCGCCACTCGGCGATTGAAAAATCTTATTAATTTGCTTTGTGAAATACAGCTTTTTTTCAAGGATATATTCATCTCTACTTTGTTTCCATTTAATTAGTGAATATTAACTAATTCTTTAAATTAAAAATCGGCCATCGATCGCCACCCTAGTCGCCACTCGGCGATTGAAAAATCTTATTAATTTGCTTTGTGAAATACAGATTTTTTCATGAATATATGAATCTAATGGCTTGAATTTCAGGGCGGGATGGCGGGATTCGCGCCTAAAATTTTGAAATCCCGCCCAAAAGAATAACGTGGACGGGAGGCTCCCGCCGAAACAATTTTGCATTTTGAAACTGTGATCAACTCCCACGACTGTTTTGCGAATTTTATGATATTTTTATGCGAGTAATCGACACATTTTGCGAGTTTTTTTACAGCGATAAATCATTGAAAATCACGATTTTTTCCGCGACTGATTGACAAATTTCACAATTTTTTCCTGCAATCGATTGACGAGTTTCGTTCTATTTTACGCGGCGAAATAGAGGTGGTTTTGTTCGGAATTTCTCCCCCCCCCCCCCACACAAAACAATAACGCATTCAATTCCAAAAATTATGAAACAGTGATGCCACGGACGCGCTATTGCGCGTAAATTACGCAAAAGATCAGAGATGACACACAAAAGAAACAGCTATTACACGTTTCACAAGACGCGTGATTTCATAAAAGTTTGCTAAAAAACGGCAAATATTGTTAAAAGATCGCGAAAAGACGACTAATTTCCGGCAAATTTCGTCAAAAGAATCTCGAAAGAATGCCTAATTTCGTGACAAAATTCTGTAAAACGGCAGTTTTCGTCAAAAAGGTCGAGAAAAAACATCAAATTTCGTCAAAAAATCGCGACAAACGGCAATTTTTGTAAAAAAAAAAATCGCGAAAAACATCAGATTTCATCAAAAATCGCGAAAAAACGGCAAATTTCCTCAGAAAATTCACAAAAAAAGTCGAATTTCGTACAAAAATCGCGAAAAACGACAAATTTCGGCAAAAGATTCACTATAAACCACAAATTTCCCGGAAATATCGTGAAAAACAGCAATTTTCGTAAAAAAAATCACGATAAAACATCAGATTTCATCAAAAGATCGCGAAAAAACGGCAAATTTCCTCATAAAATTCACGAAAAAACTGCAAATTTCGTCAAAAAATTCCGAAAAAAAAAAAGCGGCAGATTTCGTGAAAAGATCGTAAAAAAGACAGATTACATCAAAAGATAGCGAAAAAATGCAACTTTCGTCAAAGGGAACCTCTCTTCCCTTCCTCCCCCCTCAAAATAATATTACGGGGAGTTCATTTTTCTGTTCAACAAACTAATTTTCCTGCTTCAATATATTTTTTTTCTTTGCTGCTCTAAAATCAGTTTCTGACAGCTCCAAATCTTTCTGAGTGATTGAAATTCCTGAAAGCAGCCATTCATTAAACAAAAAGTATCCCTTTACTCAACATAGTATTAATCTTTTAAGAAAGTCTCTTTCGATGAATTTGACTTGCCCCTTTTTTAGAGAAATGCAAACAATAGTGATACTTCTTATTTTCTACACTCAAATAAGTATTATTTTATGATTAAATTTGTATCTTGCACATTTAATATACAGAAAAATAATATTGGTTATAACAATTATAAATATAAATTTATTAAATTAATTAGAAGTTTTATTAATTATTATTAAAACAATAATTAGACCTGTGACAAAAATAATTAGCACCGGGAGGAAATTTACCGCCAGTAAAAACTAGACAATATAAAAGTTTTTTTTACACATTTCGCATTATTATTCTGAATTGTTGATAAAAATTGCTTCAGTGATATTTTTTTATGTCTGTATTCTGGTAATTCTTTAAATAGCACATAAAATAAAGGCGGGTTTTAAACATTTTTTCTCCCTCCCAAACAGCCAAACTCCCCTCCATTTATAAATGTTGGTAGGGAGACTCCCCTCCTTCGAAAAATTGAATTTCAAGCCCTGAATTAGTGAATTGGTTAATTCTTTCTTTCTATTGGATGCAAACATATTTAGCAACTTTGTTGTATTTTCTATATTTTGGCTTTTTACCATGAACTCTTTATTTGGATTATGTTTTCAAGAAATAGTTTTTTTTTTACTACAAAATATAGTCATCAATTTTAATTCCACATGCATTTCAAATAAATTATACCATTTCTACCTCTGGATGCAAAGAGATTTTAAGGACATTGCTGTATCTTAAATCTTTCACTTTTGCCATATGCTCACTAATTGTACCAGTAATAGTTGGCTAGTACATTTTTTTTTTTTTTTTGAATTTATGATTAAAGTTTATGTAGGTGTCAAGAAAGATTGAAACATTATTGCCAATTACTTTAAAAATATAGGACAAAATTAGCACTCGCCACTTAGGCGAGTAATACTGCAAATTTAGCATCTGACTTTACTGCTACCAAGCAGACTTCCTCCACCTCACCAACACATTGGCACTCTCTATTTTGCCTTAATAAAGACATCCGGAGTTTTGAAATCTCAGCCAAAGCAAAGAATATTTATATTTATCTGTACACTGCCAAACTTAATAATTACCACCAATTTTAAGTAAGAATAAAATATCGAAGAAAGATGAAATTATTTTTTAATTTAAAAATTAAATATACAATTTCCTTGTTTGTTTTATACAATGCATTAATATACATTTAAATATAGTTTATCACTTATAATTTTATCTGCAGTATTAATCACCAATTCATATTTTTCCATTCAGTGGAATTACAGTTTTTTTTTAACCAAATATGTGTAACTTTGTAACTCACTAGCTGCTAAATAAATAAATAAAAAAAAAAGCCATTTTGACCTATTTTTAAAAAGTGGCTACTAACTTTTAAAAAGTGGCCACTAATGAAACTGGGTCTACCGGCCACTGGCTACTAATCGAATTTCCCAGTTTTCACCTATAGACCATGGATGTCTCTTCCAGTTTTATCATACATTATCCATTTTGAGTCACATGTCAATATCTAGTACAGGATTGAGGCTTTGTTGTAATGCAACAGTAGCCAGAAATTCTATAGTTAGAACTTATTTTCCTTTGGTAGAGCATGAAAGGCTGACTTGCTGAGTTTCCACATCATCCCTTAAGATTATGCAGATGGACTTAAACTACATGTGTGTAAATTACTTAAAGATGACAAAAAAATATTTAAAAAAGTGTTAAATTACTTTTAATCCTTAGGTAGTACTTTCAACTGTAAACACAGCCATCGACCAAGAATATAAAATAAAAATACAAATATTAATATCTTAATTTTCAAATATCACATAACTGGAGTGAAAGTGACTTTCACAAATCAATGATTGCACTTGTGATTGATGAAATTCTTTTCAAAACCACTTTATGCAGACAAAAATGCAATCAATGCTCATCCATTCCATTTGAACAGCATTTAATGTGTGGGAAATTGATTTTTTGTCAGTTTCGTTTTTACTCATTCATTTTCTGCTTGGTTTACAATGTTTAATTTTTAAACAAGTTATTAATCTGTTTATTTTGTTTTTCAGATTTATTACAAAGTGTTATGTTAAGTTCTGGATGCAGGGGTTCAAAATGGTTAATACTTGAATGAATTAAATGTAAAAACACCAATAAATTCTGGCATCCAAAACCTACACAATAGCAGAGTGTATATAGTAGAAAAAGTACAAAGCGTTGTATAGAAAATTATCGAAATACAGTCGAGTCTCTATATAACGAAATCCACCGTTCGAGTAAAAAATTCATTATATAGAGAAATTCGATGTACAGAGAATGCTGTTAAAAATCGTATTTAATATGTGAAATTTGAACAAATATTATTTTTGATCTTTTGAATTAAAAATTTGAAATGTTTAAAAGTAAATATTAACCTAACATTTTATTTCTTAATTATTTAAGCCGTTTCAAAAAAGAGAACAGGCATTTATTTGAAAGCTTAATGAAAATAAAATAAGGAAGACTTGCATTAATTTCAGACGAAGAAATCTGTAATTTTTTTTTGCTTTGATTTTAAAGTTGTTACGCTCTCAAAAACATGCTCAAATTTTAGCAAGGAATGAAAAATTGTAGTTAGCATTTCCCTTCGTTTGAAGGCCTCTCTTATGTGCCTCTCATTGATTCCTCTCTTACATGTGTATCAATCCAATTGACACTGTTTAGAGAAGGATGTGGAAAGGTGTGTGGGAGGTGGGATGAATTCGTTGTATTTAAAGTACAAGAGAAGTAATATATATATATATATTAAATCAGCACTGACGATAAATCAAAAATAAGTGATGGAAAGTTGATTCCATATGATTTCGAAGCTTTTTAAAACTGAATAAATTAAGACCAATTTATGAAAAAATTCGTTATATGGAGATAGATATTTCGCTATATAGAGACTGTTTTTAATGTAATCATGCAAAAAGGGGACCGTTCCTACTAAAATTTCGTTATATAGAGAAATTCGATGTATGGAGTTTCGTTATAGGGAGACTCGACTGTATTTACTTTTAATAAAGTATCATTTGATCTTTAAATAGAATTTGTTTTAAAGTATAACAATTTAATAGATATAGAGTAAAATTGTTAATATTTAATCATGGTCAGATATTATTTAAATGATATATCAACAGAAATAAAATGATAAATAAAACTTGAACACTCTCCTCAAATTATGTTAAAGGTAGAGATAGAAATGATATTAAACCAATAATTTTTATTGAAATATAAAAATTAAACATATGTAGTGCATGATCCTGATACTATATAACTTATTAACCACTTACATACAACTTATTTACTTTGAATTTATAGATACTTATTTCTCTTTACATTTTTAGGTTCTAAAATTATTGTAAGTTCTTCCTATTAAATAAATATAATTAAGTTCTTTCATCTATATTAAACAGTAAATAACTATTTTTTGAAATGTTATTGGAGAGACATGAGGCCATGTCAGGGTTCATACACATCAGGGGAATATGGGATTCCTGGGAAAATCAGGAGATAAATTTTAGGTTGTAAAAAAACAGGGGAATCTCAGGGGATAATACAAAAAAATCCCCAAACCTGGGAAAACCTGCCAAAATGATTGTCTATTCTGGGAAATTGAGGGCAATTGTTGCTGTTCGCATGGTTTATGATATTGCATCTGTCAACATCCATTCAGTCACTAAAAACATCTCCTAACAACATGAGGTACAATCGTCAAGAAAAATAAAGGACATTTTTAATTGATATTGACTCTTGTAGCCTTCATATTCCCACAAGTAATGGATAAAACAATAATAAGTAATAAATAAGTAAACGATATAGTCCCACAAGACATGCAGATTTCAACTCTGTTTTACATAAATTAATGTTTTTCTTTTAAAGTTATGAGGTGGAACCCGTCGAAATTCGACAAAAGAAAATGTTTACGAAGGAACTGTTTTACTGGTTTATGATAAATCTACGAAATTAGTTATAGTAAAAAATGCATCTTATACTGGTCAGTCTAACTCTCAAACAAATATTATTTTAAGCTAAAATTAACGAAATAATATTTCTATAAAACTCAGTTTTGTCCAAATTATTAAAATTCAACTTTAATTGCATATGTAATCAGTAAAATACAATAAAGGTCAGTTATGATGAAATTGTCATGCTCTTATGTTTGGTCTAAATGCGAATGGAGAAAAAAAAAAAATTCCGAATTGACACGATTACAGACGATATATTTGACATACGCATTTTAATGTCTATTTTTTTTTTTTTTTTCTAATTTTAAGAGAAAATGGAGTGGTTCTGTTGCCATAATTACAAAATTAGTACTAAAAACTATAAAAAAAATTAATATCTCGAAAATAAATTGAGATACAACTTTCATTCAAATTGCATTTAAAAGTGCATTTTTTCTCTATACAACGGTGTAAAAATTAAAAATATGCGATGTTTAGCAGTGTAAAATTCACAGTAGCGAATATTGCAAAACCGAAACTGTATGGGAAACTGTTGCCATTCAGAAAATGACGTATGCGTTACACACAGATACATTTGGCCTTTATAATATAGATGTTCAGATTGTTTATTTATGTGATGTATAAACTTTATTTTTGAGAATACCTTGTTTTTATTTTGATTTTGAGGAGATGGGAGTGTCATGGTATTGGTTTTAAAAATGCTGTTAATTGTTGATATGAAGAAATTTTACATCCCCGAAAATAAATGCATCAGGGAATTCTTGGAAAATGAGTATGAACTCTGCATTTAGTAATCGATGAAAAGTAAATTGCAAGATCATATGTCCGAATTATGACAAATTCATCACTATTGTAGAACTGGAATAAAGATCAAATTACTAGAGAACCACAAAGATAAAAAACAACATATCGCAGATCTGCTGCACCAAATAAAATACAAATTGTAACACAACTCGCTGCTCATAAATTGACACTCAATAAAAGCAGTTTGAAGAAGGTTACTTTATTAGATGCTCCAGCTGAGGTTTCTTTAGAAAAATTATGTAGATAAATCAAGAACTTTTTAAGTGGACAATTGGAACACATATCGAGAATAATTAGCAGTGAATTGCTATTGTAACGGCTATGTCATCTTCTTAAAATGCAATTTCAGTGATGTTATCTCTGGTTGCCGAGGGAGACGCCGTTAGTCCAGCGGCAGAAAAATTCTTGAAAAATTTACTCTCCTTGCACATTGAACAAACAAAATGAACTGAACTCAAATTGAAATATTGCCACAGACAGCAATTACATTCTCGCCGAGAAGAGCCAATGTGAGAACACAAAAAAGGGCTTGTCAGAAACATAGCAGACGAAAAAGGATTTTGAGCTATAGTTATGGCAAAAAGTATAAACGAGTGGCAACACCAAAAGAGCGGGAGTTTCAGAGATGCTACTGATTCCTAGAATAGGATGACATGATAGATTGGAATTTCCACTTTGCCTTCATAATATGGTGTGCAAAGTACAAGAAATGCTCTTCAAAGATGCAGGGGCCTATAATGGCGATGTCAGAATAGAGAAAAAGAATCCCATGTTATTTTAAAGAGAGAACAATCTAGGAATATATCTTGATGCATATCTGGTAAAATTGTTGCATAATTTCACTGAAATTTTACCACAGGAATGAGAAAAAAAATTTTTTTTTGATTAAATATAAATAGGTCTAAGAATATTTTAAAAAAATAAAGGTTTTATATATTTTATATTTAAGACTTCATAAATATTGCAAAGAGTATACTACTAATAATAAATATTACACCACAAACTTTTAAAAATAAAAAGTAAAGTTTGCAGATTGCTAAAAGTAAATGTTGTTATTGATTAATTTAATAAATATTAATAAAATGTGGAAATTAATTTTAAATAAAAATTATTGGAAAAATGTAATTTATTATATGAAAATGAAATTATTAAATTGAGTTTGAATTCTAAGCCTTATTAACTTTAATATTAAAATATAAATATTTATATTAGGTAAATTAAATGTTAAATAGGAAATGTTATGTAAAGTTTTTATAACGTAACTCAAAGGATGCACCGAATAATGATTTTAGCACGATATTGAATATTCAGCCTACAGATAAAACCAAATATTTGGCTCTCTGGATAGCAATTGTTAATAAAAAATTTTATTCTATTATTTATGCAAATTAAAACAAATTAATAATTTTTTCTTATAATTTAAAACAAATTTTAAAATAAAAGAGGAAATATTAAGAAAAAAATTATTTCCATAAAAGTTTATCTATCAGGGATGGACTAAAATAAAAACAAATATATTCAAATGATGGAAACTCAGCAAGAATAACTTTCTTTCTAATTTTGATTTAGCAGGATGTTTTTAAATGTATTGATGATTTTGTTTGTATAAAGCTTGATGACATCATTGGAAATAATGAATTTTGACCACTGACACGGTACAAGCTCTGTCCTGAATAAAGGAACGTTTAGCTGAGATGAGATACACTATTTTTGATGGAATAAGTGGGTTGCAATCCTGGTATCTTTGTCCAGAAATTTTGTGTTGATGTCTATCAACCCTGAAGGATTTTTACATTTTGTTTAGAAACATCCTTTATGTGAAAAAACAAGATGAAACAGATAATGTGCTGGACAATGTTCAGGAATTTGCATTTGTACTTAATTTCTATGAAATAATGATTAATTTTCTTAAGTGACATTTTTTAAACAGCAAATAAATATATATATATTAAATATGATTACGTTTCTAAATATTATGAATGTTTTTATAATTTGACAGTTAAAAGAAGTTGTGTAAGGTTTTTAAAAACATCACAAAATATTCGTCAGGCCAAATAGTTTGATATTAGACCCTATTTCTTATTCTGTGTCAGAACTAGTTCTAGTTGTAAACAGTTAAAATACTACGTGGGGTGAAAAGTCCCGGGACTAACAATGAAAAAACTTTTTTTGTCAAAAATTGATTTTAGTCTTCAACATAGTTTCCTTCCAGAGTGATACATTTTTTCCAACGGTCCTCTAACATTTGAATACCTTTCATATAATAGGATTTGTCAAGGCCTTCAAAATATGCATCAGTTTCGCATATGACATCTTCATTTGATGTGAATCTCTTCCCCTGGAGCCATCTTTTTAAGTTAGGAAACAAATAATAGTCGCTGGGGGCCAGATCTGGAGAATACGGGGGATGAGCGAGCAATTCATAATTTAATTCATTCAATTTTGCCATCGCTTTCATTGATGTGTGCGCCGGTGCGTTGTCTTGGTGAAACAGCACTTTTTTTTTTCGCCATGTGCAGCCTTTTTTTCTTTATTTCGTTGTTCAAATGGTCCAATAATGCTGCATAATACTCTCCTGTGACTGTTTTACCTTTCTCAAGATAGTCAATGAATATTATGCCACGTGCATCCCAAAAAACACTGGCCAAGATCTTTCCAGCTGATTGTTGTGTTTTTGGTCTCTTCGGGCGACTTTCACCGGGTTCCAACCACTCCGCAGACTGCTGTTTTGACTCAGGGGTATAGTAATGGATCCACGTTTCATCCATTGTTACGAATCGGCGAAAAAATTCATTTGGATTAAGCTTTAATAGTTCCAAAGTGTGATCTGAGTTATCGACACGTTGCTGTTTTTGGTCGATTGTCAGCAAACGCGGCACCCATCTTGCACAAAGCTTTTTCATATTTAAATGCTCATGTAAAATATTTCTTACCCATTCTGTTGATATCTTTATAATGTCAGCTATCTCCCTTACTTTAACTTTCCGGTCATCCAAAACAATTCGATGGACTTTTTTGATGTTTTCTGGAGTTGTTGCTTCAACTGGTCGCCCAGAACATTCAGCATCTTCGGTGTTCGTATGACCACGTTTAAACTCACTAAACCATCGACAAATGGTTGTTTTCGATGGAGCAGATGTGCCATAATGCTTTTCGAGCCATTCTTGGGTTTGAACAGTATTTTTCTTCATCAAAAAGCAATGTTTGATTAAGACACGGAATTCTTTCTGATCCATTCTTTACAGAAAATCAAAAATAGCGTCACTTATAAGATTGTTTTCGATGGAGCAGATGTGCCATAATGCTTTTCGAGCCATTCTTGGGTTTGAACAGTATTTTTCTTCATCAAAAAGCAATGTTTGATTAAGACACGGAATTCTTTCTGATCCATTCTTTACAGAAAATCAAAAATAGCGTCACTTATAAGATCACAACTCGTAAAAAAAAACAGTTGACGTTTTATGAAACTCCGACACTAGTCTTTCGAAAGTTCGTACTAACTAAGCATAATATGGATATTTGTTTGATGCTGCCATCTAGTGACGAGTCCCGGGACTTTTCACCCTATGTAGTAGTTCACAGTAAGATGAGTGTTTCAAAAAAATTTAATTATCACATTTTTCAACATTGTCGCTGAAAAGGAAAATTGATGTTAATTTACTTAAGGACGTTGATTTGTTACATTTAAATACCCCCTATCCTCCGCTAATGTTAAACCTATGGGAATGCAATGCATTTTTATTTTTAAAATATCTCATAACAGAATTAATTGATATTTTTTACTATTTCTTCGTCTATTCTTAACTCTTTCAGCTCTTTGCCTTTATTTTTCAGTTTCTCTAAAAGAATTTAAATTGGTTGTAGATAAAAATAATTTTAACAGAATTGTATTTTAAGATGAATGTCAAAGCAGCATGAAATGTACATTAGAAGCAAACAGGAAAAGACAATTTTAATATTAGTTTTACAAACAATTTTATGCAAATAAAGGAAAGAATTCAAAATGCTCAGAGGGTTGTATTCTTTTTTTTTAGTTGTTAAGAAATTTCTAAAATATATGGTTTAATTTAACTGAAGTGATAAAATCTTACTCGTAGCTAGTACAATTTTAACACATAAAATGTTAAAATAAGCATATGTTTTTGAAATTTTATGACAACCAAGAAAACAAATTGACTTCCTTTAACACAAGCACACAATAAAAAATAAGTTAAAAATATTAATTTCTTGAGGAAATCTTTTAAAAATAAGAATGCAATGCATTTCATCCCCTATAAGTTTGACATTAGTGAGGTGAATTTGAGATCTCACTGACCAAACCCTTTATGTAATTGTTATGCTGAACCTACATGTTTCTGTAATTTCCCATTTAAATAGCCCACAAGGCACTATTAACCTTAATTTAACTAGGTGAACTTTTTATCATAATTCATTTAGGCAAACAATTTTAAAGAGAATTGTATCTATCATATTCAATTATATATCTTGAACTACAGTAGACTCCCTTAAATCTGCAAACCAGAAATCTGAAACTCTCTAAAATCCGCACATATTTTACGGATGTAAACAATGAAACTTTCAATTTAGATATTGGGACAAAATTTCATTTTTTTAGTTTTGTATCAATTTCATACATTTTTTAATTTGTAATTTTCTTAATAATACTCGTGGTTTTTTTCATGAAGGAAGATTAATTTTTTTTTTTGGAAAAAAAACAAGATATTGCTGATATCACTGGTGATCACAATCTTCTTACCAAATATATTTATGCATTAATTAAGATTTTTTGGTTATTAATGTACTTTTATGAGGCAAGTTTTGTTGAATAATTTTGGAAAAATACATTTAATCTTTATAATGAATATTTAATCATACACTATTGATTATTAACTTGATTTTTGCTATTAGTACTTTGATAAATTTAAAAATTATCTAAATTTTTATTATTTTACTTTATTACTTAATTTAATATTTTATTATATTGTAAGCATTCATTATTGTGTTCAAATTTAAAAAAATTAACATCTTTGTTTTAAGCCACTTTATGATTACAGGTTGTAGCAATATGTAAGGATAGCAGTACTAGATACAGAATTGGGTTTCTGCCAAGATTGGAAAAAAAATGGAAGAAACCATCTGAAAACAAAAGTTATGTTCAAAATTAAAATATATTAACTATATAAAATAATTAATTTCAAAGCCTAATTATATGAAATCTAAAAGTGGAAATTTTAATTAAATTTTAAAATGTTATTTTTTGAAATATATATATATATATATATATATATATATATATATATATATTTTTTTTTTTTTTTTTTTTTTTGTGGGCCCCTGTAAACGAACAATTTATGTACTACACACCTCATTTTCAATAAACAGAGCTCCCAACACATTTTAGTCCTTAAAAAGGGGGAAAGGGGAACACTTTTATTTAAAATGGGGACTTTAGGGGACCATTTCTGCTTAAAAAGGGGACTTTGGGGGACTATTTTTGCTTAAAAAGGGGACTTTGGGGAACCAATTTTATTAAAAATAGAAACAAAACAAAACAAACAACAAAAAAAAGGATCATATGTATGTAAAATTATAGCACAAATTTTCCTAAATAAGAAGGTAAATTTTTAAAATTACCCCAGAAAATATGTTAGATGGTTATCTTCATAAGATTTCATTAAACAATATACACAGTTTTATTTAAGCATACTTAAATATCCTGCTGAAAAAGTATATAAAGCATTCAATATTTTGGCATTCACCTTGATAATTCTCGTTACAGGTAAAAAAAAAAAATAGTGATCAGTTAATAAAAACAAGTAAGTGGGTAAGTATGATCACAGATCACTCAAGAGAGTTTTATTTAATAATCCTTTCAAAACATTCTGACCTTTAATTAATAAACCAAAATTGTTAATTATATTTTAAAAAATTATAATTGTTTTTAATGATTAAATCCTTACATAGATGGGGATGAAATAAGGCAATGAGAATGGAGGTAAAGAGACAGTGAAACATAACATTATTCATAACCTGGACTTCCATTTAAGATATTACATGACATATTGTAGATTAAATTTGAGAATTTTTTTTAAATAGCTTCCCCTGGTGACAGAAAGGGATGAAAATGATGCTAATTGTTGAGATAGGTTGAGCAGATATTTTTTTTCTTAATTTTTTAGAAAATTTATGGAATGTTAATAAACGAAATTAAACATTAAAACATCTATTAGGGGTGAAAAAATGAGTTAAGACGGGGGGAAATGAGTGCTTAGGCCAAGAGTTTTAAAAAGATGTGTGAAAAAAATCAATTTTCTGATTCTCCACCCCACACACACATGAAGAATGAAGAAATGCCCCTAATTGTCTGGGGTCAAAATAGACCCTAGCAAGATGTTGGGCTCGATGAGATACTTCCTTCGGTCAACCCTTCAAATGAGATTGTATCTTGCTGTAATTTAATTAGGGGTTGAGTAAGAAAATTGCTTAAAATACTTAAGTTAGAGCCTGGAGAAGTAAAAAAGAAACTTAGAAATTTAATCCCTTCTGCCCACATACACACTTCTTAAAATTTTTCATATGTTATAAAAAATATCTGAGATTTTAAAATCAATAACTTGATTACTTTTCTTAATTTCGTTCTTTTTTTTTTTGGTTAAAATTAATATTTGTATTAGTGCTAACTATTACCACTCATAAATAAAAGAGGCCAATAAGTTAATTTTATACAGCCTATAATAACAAATCAGACATAAAATAATGATAATTAGTGGAGAAAAGCTTAGATTTAAATAACATGTCACACAAAAGCATTTCTTTTTTTTTTAAAAAGCGATATTTGAATAAAATAAAATCTTAATCAATTTTTATGAAAATTACACATTCAGAATTAGTGTAAAAAAATAGGCATATATGCAGAAATTTAAAATATATAAGTGCAGTACATGTAAATATTCTGTATTCCCAAAGACAATCCTTGTCAAACTAATCAGATGTGGCAATCCTGAAACTTTCTTCTACCTTATATATGTTAATACTTCAAAATTCGCTATCACAGTCCGAAATTAAATTGCAATCTACGCCCATCATGAGAATTCTAAAAGATATGAAATTTTGTGCATTAGTTCTTCAAATATGACTATCGCTAAACTTGTGAAAATCCCACAAAATGCAGCTTAGAAACACCATCTATTGAAAGTTTAACATCAAAACCTAATCAGTAACAATCAGTAACTTGTGTCAACGTCTAACTGAATCTTAAGTTAGACAAAAATTTGTGCATTAAATCAGAGAGATATACTGCAGAAATCCTTAAAAAAATTGCATTATAGCAGCGCTACCTGGTAATGTAACCCCATCTATGATGGTACCTGTTAATGTTACCATCAAAATGTAAAAAATGTCATTCATCTTAAGGACTAACTGAATCTAAAATTTGATGAAATTCCATGCATTAATTCTGGGTTATAGTAACTATTGTCGAAATTGCAACAAATGCAGATTAACAGTGCCATTTGTTGAGCGATTTATCCAAAATATAAAAAATGTCGATTCATGTCAAGGACTAACTGAATCTGAAGTTTGATAATAATCTGTGCATTGGTTTTGGAGATTGAGCGATTGCAGAAATTGTGAAAAATGCAGCATAGAAGAGCCACATGTCCAGCGATTTACACCAAAAACTAATCAACACCAATTTATAGCGGCGGTCAAAAGTTTCTGGCCAGCATAAAATTTTTCGTTTTTCGAAAGTATACCCATATAAAGAGGAATCGCAAAGTGATACTCATACATTTTATTGACATAATAGTTTGGAATTCATTTATGGAATAACAAATGGATATCAATAAATACAACTGAAAAAATCAATTGCAAAGAAAAACACATGCATTCAAAAGTTATCGGCCATCTTGGAAATTTTGAAAAAAAACTGTGTTATAATAGAAAATCACTGTGATCAACTAGATTGTCAATTAGTATGTTGTTGTCATACCTCTAACAAAATGTACCGAGGCGCAGCAACTTGGCATAGATTCAATGAAAAGTGATGGAAATTGTCTGCGGTACGTTTTTTCCACTCATCTTGAAACTTTTTAAAAAATTCCAGCCAAGCTGAATTAGAGTTTTAATAATTTCAAACATGTTTTTAAAGTTCATTCCAAAGATTTTCTATAGTATTCAGATTGGGTGCTTGGGCTGGCCATTTCAAAAGCGACATTTTCGTGCGAAAGCCACTGCTTGACAAGCTTTCATATATACTTTGGTTTCTTATCATACTGGAACTAATAGTTGTGACCAAAATTTTGCCTCCCATCGAAAACTGGAAGTCGAAATTTTTTCATGAATTCAATATTTTCTTCTTGTAAAGATAGAAAAAAAAAATATGTGAAAAGACATTTTACTCCAACCATTTTCTTTAATATGATTCAGAGTTGTGAACTTTAAATTCATTTTTCTTAATTTTAATCGTCTGTTTCCCCACAATTCAATGATTCTTTCCATTCAAAAAGCTTCATTTTTTTGGAGGGGAGGGGAGGAGTGAAGCATGCCAAGGCCCGTTATTGAAGACTGGTCAAGCAGTAGCTTAGTATAGTAATTTTCATGTTCTGCAATTTATTTATTTATTTTTAAATTTTAATGAGATTCTTCAAATTTGCCTGTATTCTGCAATGATTTTTTTTTTTTTTTTTTTTTTTTTTTTACATTTTGATTCATGAAAAATTTCAGTTACAATGCTTTTTTATAACCATTATAATGCTTTTTTTATGCTCACTTCATAAATTTTGTCCTCTTGGATTTTTAAGATTTTAGCAATTTTTAGTTTTTTTTTTTTTTAAGGCAATTTTTTTCAGACACAGAAAAGGGGACTTGGGGGACCAAAATACAAAAAAGGGGACTAATGGGGACCTTTTTCTAAAAAGGGGACTTTTGTGGGAAAAAGGGGACCATTTGGGAGCCCTGAATAAAATATGTTCATTAAAAAGCAATCTATGTATATTTATATAAGTGAGAGCACAGCCTGACATATATAATTCAAAGAAAAAAATCTGGTAAAAATAACTTATTTACAATCATAAGAGATGGCATCTGTGTATGCATATTAATTTACTATATAAATAAAACAAAAAGTTTCCAACTAAAAATTTTATTTAAATAAAACAAACATTATATACAAAAAAGGAATTTATACATTTAAAATAAAACATAGATGCACATACGCTCAATCAGAAATGCAAAGAAGGTATTTTTTAATAAAACACTTAACTCCGCCGCTCCTAGATTGAATAACTCAATGGAACATGCATCCACCAGTGAATACACTGGGAGCAGAGGTGTTAGTGAATTATTTAAAACAAAATGTAGCATTGTTAATATCATTCAAAAGCCACAGTAATTACAAATAAAAAAGTATAAAATGCCACACTTTTAAAATAATTGAATATCCATTCAACATCAATTGCTAAAAACAAAGAAGGAAAGGCTACTTTTTTTTTCACCAAAAATTACACTATGTATTCATACATAGATTATACTGACAGATATTTTATTAATAAAATGATTGATAATTTAGAAATAAAATAATGCCTTTAAATATGCACACACAAACAATGATTTTTTGGCACTGAATCAAGATGATGCCTGAAGACTCAGATGGGATAAGCTGCTTAACAGATCTGAAACATCATTGTCAACCTGAAAATATACAGTAAATGTAAAGTCATTAATACACATTTCCATATAAATTAAATAACTATTTTTTAAAGTATACCAAACCTGTTTTGTACAAAATATTTTCATGTTATACTTTAACTCTTTATGTTTATATACAAGGTGTCTCTTCTTATCCCTAACTTCTTATATCTATTTGGTAAGTCTAGGATAAATGGCCATACAGGAGAGATGACCAGTCTAAATATTTCAAAAACTTGATCACAGATTTCAATATAAACTTTGTTCGAGGAATAGTTCAAAGGGGTCATTCATTGCACCAGCAATTGGGTTTTTTTATTATACAATTTAGGTGTAATTTTATGTTTGTTTATTTTGATAGTTGAATATATTTATTAATTACAATAAAACACTTGGTATAAATCACCATTAAACAAAAATAGCAAATCAGCATACGTTGCGAGCTACATCAATTACAGCTCATCATCAGCTGAACTAATACGTGTCCGTAAGGAGACAGAGATAAACTAAAAGAAAGAGGGTAGAGATTACAAAGAGTGCAACAGGTGGTGCTAGTTGAAAGAGCACAGGTGGGAGACAAAAGTGATGCCAAAATAATAAAAGAGAGAGAAAAGGTGGAATAATAATAACAATATACTTAAGTATCTGAATTTTTTGTAGTGTGTAAGATATATATTTTTTTACTGTATGAATGTTTTGTAGTGTGTAAGATATATATATATATATATATTTACTGTATGAATGTTTAAGGCACATATATAATCTAATCTTTAATCTAAGGCTTGAACAAAGACATTCAATGGCTATTAATGCTTTAAATTGGGTGATCATCAGTCCTTTCATTTGAAGAGAAATGGCCACCTTTAATCATTATTTAAAAACTAGTGAGGATTTTAACTAAGTATAATTAAATTTAAAATAAATATGGAACATTTAGGATTGTAAATATATCAATTGATAAAATGGTTTTAAAATTTAACTAATATTTCAGCAATAGTAATATAATACCTAACAATGTATTTGTTTCAAAAAATAGAGAAATAGTCAAAAATTTCCACCTTGAAACAGATAAAAATGATAAATAAACTAAATAAATGCAAGTAGGAAAAAAAAAAAAAAAAAAAAAAAAAAAAAAAAAAACATGACACTTTAGAAGCAAAGAAAATGAAATGCATTTAAAAATATAAGATTCTACAGATTCTGAGGAAAGATAATTAATTGGATTAGGATTACTGTGTTGGTTGTACAGAACAATATAATATCATAAAGAAAAAGGATGTAAGAATACAATGCATAAGGTACCTGAAATGATTCTATGAAACATGAAGAAACTATCAAAATCTTTATCCAAAATATGATAAGATTTTATGAAAAGAGAAGTATTGAAATTATACTTCAAATTTTGTTTATTTGAGTTTTATTTATTTTCCATGATGTAGCTGCATTTTTACAAACTGCTATATGATTTTCATGATAATGATATGAAATGTATTATTTTTTTGCGATTTTAATTTCACTTTTTTTTTTTTCCTGTATTGGGTGGTCATTTTTCCTCGACTTCAAGGAGAGATGGCCATCTGCTATTTTAATTTCAATTTTATTTCCCACTTTTTGCTCTCAATATTTAACTATTTTTTTTGTCCAAAATATGATGAGTATGTATAACAATTTGAAATATGCATAAATATTTCTTGAAGAACTTTTATTTCAATCTTTAAAAACTATGGCCATCTCTCCTACAGTTACCCTACATTTAAAAGACAAGGCTGTTTTCCTAGTCATCTGGCGTGAGCTTTCTACTGAATCAATTTTCATAATTATTTTTTCAATAGAAAGCACTTTATTTGTAGATGAGTCCACATTCGCTATTTAAAAAAAAAAAATCCTTTTTAATTTTATAGGTCCTTTATGAAATTTCTTCCCATTATTCCTTCCCAAAGACATAAAAAGTAAGTCTTTGTGACAATTAGGGAACAAGTTATGGCTAAATTTATATGGCATTAAATGTAAAAATTTACGTTTTTCGTCCATTTTTGAAGCCAATTATCTCAGAAACCAAATGAGATAGAGATTTATTATTGGGTATTTATTAATTTCTCTACGAACCTAACAGATGAGCTAAATATCATAAAACTGAGAAGGTTAGGAATTTAGCTGTGTTGATTTGACATGGAATGACCCAACTTGGTAAATTATTTTTATTTTTTTATTTTATTATTTTTTAAATTTTTAATACAATACTAAATCTCAAAGAAGAACATTTTCTCACCTCTTCTCTAGTCTGATGATGGTGCAGTCTGTTTGAAAAAGCATTTATGAGATCTTCACCACATCGTCCTGACCTCTGAAGATACACTTGCATCATTTCTAGAACCTAGGATTGTTAAGAACATTTCTTACTTTTCATTGAAATTAATGATGCAAAATAATAATAAATAAATAATGTTAACATAAGAAATAAATGAAAAGCTCTAACGATAATGGTGATAGTACCACCTTTATCATCACTAAATAAACAAACAAAATCATAATGAATTTTTAAAAATAAAATGCAGTAATAAACACAGATTTTTTTTCTGTATAAAATTTTAAATATAATTTAGTTAAACTTTATTAAAGCTCTTCAAATATAAATAAACATAAGTAGCAAAATATCTAAAATCCATCATCTGACATCAGAAAAAAATTACACATCACTGTATGCATGCTTTGTGCTTCCATTTAGTAAAAACACATGCTGGCAAAATTATTCTGACATCCATTATCTGCAAAATTTTAATCTAAAGCGCCTAGCTACTTTTTTCCCTTTATTTCTTTTTAATCAATTATTTTTATTAAATTATTAAAATAAAAAGTTACTTTTTTTCTTATCATGCAACAACTTAAATATGATGTCAATTATAGTAGAATGGATGGCAGGCCAAATAAAGCAATATAAATATTGCATATACAAATATAATTAAATCAGGAAATATTAAGTTCATTCATTTTGATTTTTCTTATTTATCACTATAAATATGTAATGATTCGACGAGATCGATGTTCCATAACAATGTACAAGTTCCAGTGGCACACCATCTATGAGGCAGAACAGATTACTACTACCAAGAATCAACAGTGGGACGAGCTGAGCAGTCGCTCCAGCAATTTGACCAGCAGTGGATGAGTTTATTGGGCTATTTCCCCATAAGAAAGTTCAATCAAGCAGTCTTTAAATTAATTTTATTAGAACTCATAAATAAGTTAAGTTCTTTCACGCAATCACCTTGGCACTCTCATCGAATAACTTCCACTTCACCAACTCCGTGATTAAGCTACATTCCACAATATTAGAATTTTGGGGAGAAAGAAGAAACAGCATCCTAATAATTTTTGAAAGTCAATCGCATTCTCGGGAAACATGACATGGCTTCCGAGTAGTTTTTTAAGAAAAAATGCATTCTAATTCAGCGGAGCAATAAAACGCGCGTCTTGATAGTTTAAAGAAAAGGTGCATTCTACTCTCCTGAAAAGCCAAATGAAAAAATCATTTTCACGACAAAACTAGCGCCCTCCTACTCCGCGTCAATCATTTTAAAAATCCAATCAGGACGGACTCGAGCCTCTAACGGACAAAATGATCAATTCTAATTGGCCGTAATAGGCGGTCTATTGGCAAGAACTATATTTTTTCCTCGGAACACTAAGCCCTTTAGCAACGCGTAGTAACACTTGTCACGCGATGTTAAAAAATAAAAAATTAAATTAAAATCGCAGGAATATGCCAGAAAGTAAAAAGCTTACGAAATACTTCCCGCCTTTTTGAGAAGCAAGAAATAATTTATTAATAACTAAAGTAAGAAAAAGAATTTTAGCTGTTACAAGTTACGAAACTAAGATTGAAATATGTTCCACAAATTTAGAATTGAAGCCAAGAGAGAATAAAAAAAAATGGCGCAAATTTTTTTTTTTATTTTATTACAAATCCCCCCTCCCAGAAAGACGGGTGAAAAAGTAGGTCTGAGACCTGCAATTTCACAGAAAGGGAGATGATGCAGACTTAGCTCACGAAGTTGTTGATATAAGTAATAATAATTAGATACTGAATAAAAAAAAAATTTAAATTAATTTCTCTTTTTTATATAAATATAGAATTCAAATTTAAAAACACCAAGGTGATGCGTGGAATAACTTCAAATTTAAATACAATAAAATAGGCTTCAATACAAATACAAGATATAATCTTGTTTAAAGTACACATCAAAAAGTAATTTGAAAATATAAGCAATTACCCATAGTAATAACATAAAAATGAAACATAAAAATGAAAAACAATAACGTTAAATTCTTTTTTAACAATGTCAAATCTAGAAATCAATTTTTAAAAGTTTGTTTCAAAAATCCTCTTAAAGTCATATTTGGAATGGCATAGTTCATTACCTCATTTCAAGGATGTCTAATTCATTTAACTGTCCAAATTCATCAGCTAACATTATAATATTAGTTCAGTTTTTGTGTGAGTAAGTCCTTGAACATTCATAACAGTTCCATTTTGGAATCTTTGTGAAAATACTTTTATAATTGTATTTTTAATTAATAACACATTTTATAATATAGTAATAATAAAATTTAACAATGTAAATAATAAACAATATAATTAAGAAACATAATAAGGAAAAATATCAATAATAATAAATATCATAAGTGTAAGTAAATCTCATAATGGGTATAAGTAAATCTCTTAATAAGTAATAATAAATATCACAAAAGACATTCTTTAAATACTTAATCTCGTTTATCTCATCTCATATTTTTGGGATGAAATATAGAGAGAAGTGGAATAAAATAAAAAATGCAATCAACTATGAAATCATTTACTTAATCTGGTAATCCGAGTACAGGATTAAGTAGGAATATGTACAAAAAAAAAAAAAAAAAAATTAAAATATAATATGATAAATTAAAATAAAATAAAGATAAATAAAAATTTTGTTCATGTTTGAGAATGCACGTGACCTTTAAACTACTAAGATTCTTAAAAAGAAATATTAATAAATGATAAAAATAAAAAACAAGATCTATTCATGTCAAATAATTACGCAATAAATATTCTCTCGGTGTGATAAAACATTGCAAGATGCAAGTAGGAAAGAGAAAAAGAAACAAAATTATATTATAATTGACATGTACTTGGACTGGAATGCAGAAGCAAAGAAAGAGAGAAAGAAAAAAAAATATATTAAAATAAAGTGATAAAAATTTTGTTACTTGGCAAATAATTATTTTAATAATTGATAGATTAAATTTAATATTACAAATAGGTTCAGTTGAAAGAAAAAAAAAAAAAAAAAAAATATTCTAAGTAGAGTAATTCAGTACAGAATAAGAAATTTCCACTTTGTTCGTCTACGCCGGCATAAATAAACAAATATAAAAATTTCCAGACAAGTGACACTCTCGCTGCAGTCAAGAGATATCATTGCCATTCTGTGAGAATTACAGGATATTATCTGAATTAAAATATGAAAAGAAATTTACTGTTTAAGAGAAAAAATTATAAAATGATAAACTAGAGATATAGTTTAAGCTACAGTTTTTACCTGAGTTTGTTGTTGTTGATTAGGGGGTTGTTGCTCATGACTTAATTTAAATTTATCAGGGGAATAATAAGGCCTTAATTTAGATACATGTACTATTTCTGAACTTTTGAACTGGTTTTGCCTATCAATTTCAAAATTTACTTCGGATAATTTGTTAAGAATTTTATAAGGGCCACTAAATACTTGTGACAACTTTCTAGTATTAGGGTACTGAAATTCTTCATAGATAACTAGATCTCCTATTTTAAATTTTGGTTCGATATAATCTTTATCATAATATCTTTTATTTTTTAAATGAAATTCATCAGTTCTTGTTTTAGCAATTTTAAGTGCTTCATGAACAGGGGGATAAATAATTTTGTTGTAAGGGGGAGTCATAGGGTAATTGGCCAAAAAGCAAGTACGCAGGTGGAAATTTGGTAATAGAATGGGGTGTATTATTATATTCATTAATTACCTCAGTTAAAAGCTTAGTCCAGGGAATTTTAGAGGTAGTGGAGTTTACTTTACATTTTAATCTAGTTACTATTGTCTGATTTACTCTTTCACATTTCCCATTCGTTTGTGGATGATGGGCAGTGGTCAAACGTTGTTTAATATTATGATTTCGCAGGAATTTTTTGAATCTTGAAGAAGTAAAAGCAGCATTCCTGTCACTAAGTATTTTTTGAGGGGACTGTACACTTGAAATCTTACTAAAACAGAATAATTGTTGAGGGATTTTGATATTGAAAATTTGTTTCAGACAATTTGTATAAGTTTCTGTAGTGACACTTTTGGAAGGAAATGCCCAAACATATCTTGTGGCATGGTCTATTATAATATGGAGATATTTTTTTGTAGAATTATAATAATTGAACCCTCCTACAGTATCAACAGACAGACAGTCAAAAGGTTGATCTGTAGTGGGCATAGCTTGTAATAAGCCAAATTTTTTCTGTCTAGGTTTTTTATTTTTCTGGCAAATATCACAGTATTTAACAAAGTTAGTAATGTCTTGGGTCATATCTGGCCAATAATAGTTAGGAGAAATTAAATTTTGCATTTTTTGAACACCAGGGTGACCAAACTGTTCATGAGCAACATTAAGCAATTTTTTTCTTAGGGACATGGGAACTACCACTTTACGAAAACCTTTTCTTTTAACTATAATCAGTCCATTGTCATTAATATAATTTGATCCACACACATTTTCTTTTTCTTGCATCTCAATAATCTCTTTAACGTCAAGAAGAAAAGTAAGGGGCTTACAAAAATGAGAAATAGGGTTTCGGGACAACATGTCGGCTTCGACATTTGTAGATCCCTTTAAGTACTCTATTTTGTAATCGAACATACTTAACTTCAATGACCACCTAAATAATCGACCTCTTAAATGTTTGACATTTTTTAACCAAACAAGAGATGCATGATCAGTATGGATGGTAAATTGTACACCGTGAAAGTAATGATAAAATTTATCTAAAGTATCAATGATAGCAAGACACTCTAGTTCGGTAATGAAATAATTTTTCTCATAACTTCTCAATCCTCTAGAAAAATAAGCAATTGGATGTAAAAAGTTATTATGGTCGGGTTGTTTAAGAACTGCACCTACCGCTACCTGAGAAGCGTCAACAAACATGTGTAGGGGTAATTTTGGGTCATAAATCTTTAAAATTGGTTTAGCAATGAGGGCATCTTTTAATTTTTGAAAAGAGTTTTGACATTCAGTATTCCATTCCCAAATAGTATCTTTCTTAAGTAATTTATTTAGGGGGTGTCTAATTTCAGCATATTTGTCAATAAATTTATGATACACATTTATAGAACCAAGAAATCTTTGTAATTCTTTAGTGTTAGTAGGAGGTTTTAATTTTTTAATCGTTTCTATATTAGTATTAGCTGGAGTTAAAGTTCCATTTTGGATTTCATACCCTAGAAAATTGATTTGTTTTTGAGCAAAAGTACATTTAGATAATTTTAATTTAATATTTTCTATTCGGCATAAATCAAAAATTTGGATGAGATGCTGTATATGTTCATCTATTGATTTAGAAAAAATAATTATATCATCAAAATAATAACAAGCAAAGTCTATTTTATATTTTGTAAGAATTCTTCTAATTGTCCTGTTGAAAATTGGGGGGCCTACCTTTACACCAAAGGGGAGAACATTCCATTCCCAGAGCCCACAATTAGTAGTAAAGGCTAACTTTTCGGAATTGGCTGGGTGAATAGGTATGTGCCAATAGCCTGAGGCTAAATCTAGTGTAGAGAAATATTGGGCACCACTTAATTTGTCTAAAATTTCATCTATTCGGGGTAAAGGTTCAGCGTCATTTTTCATGATAGAATTTAATTTTCGGTAGTCAACAACCATTCGGGTTTTTTTACCTTCATCTCGTTTATTTACTAACGTAACTGGAGAAGAGTATGGGCTATAACTTTCTTTAATTAACCCAGCAGCTAATAATGATTGGATTTGCTGAGATATTTCTTTTTCATCAGCAGTGGAAGTACGATAAGGCCTCAAAGATATTGGTAGGTCAGATTTAAGATAAATACGCTGAGGTTCAATATTAATTCTCCCTACATCATATTTATTTTTTGCAAAAATATCTAAATAATCCCTTAAAAGTTCCTTTACATTTTTATTTTGAATAGCATTCAGATTCCCCAATAGATTATAATCATCATTATTAGTTCGCGACAAGGATTGAGGAGTTATGGTATTTCCATAATCGGGTTGCACAGTAATATCATTTTTTATAATATCAAAATGAAGCAATTCTAAGTTATCACTGGATATGTTGACATATGGGTTTAACGAAATATTGTCTTGTAACACCTGGCTTTTTGCACAATCAATTTTCAATTTAAATTTGGCACAATCAGGTAAACCTAAAATAGCATAGTCCAAATCAAGTTTACTTACTAAAAAATTAACATATCTCTTTATATTACCAAATTTAATACATAATCGACACGATTTATTAATTGTGAGAGTTCCTTGTGCCTGTCTAATAGTAATAGGGGTAACATTATGTAAATTACCATTTAAATATCGAACAAATTTGAGGGGTAAAATTGAGACAGTTGATCCACTATCCACCACACAATACACTTTGTTATTGCCCACATATCCAGGGATAAATAATTGTCAGACATTATTAGTAGGGGGTGGTTGAATATGAGCAGGAGTTTGAGCTTGACAGGAATTTGTGTTAAATATACAACTCCTCTCCCAATGATATGGATTTTCTATGCCTCTGTTTAAACATACTCTGCACGGACGACTAGGGTAATTGTTTTGATAATGAGTTGCAGGCATTCTAGGAGTGAAAAACCTAGGATTAAAATTTTGGGATGGATTGTTTGGAGTAGGTCGAGTCCAATGTCTGGGCTGAGGATTGGGATTGTGCATAGGTCTAGTTTGTTGAAAATTTCTATTGCTGTTATTAGAGGTATGATTTGGAATCGCTGCTAATTGTTTAGCAATGCGAAACCATTCACGAGTATTGAAAGGAGGGTTAACCATCAAACAATTTTGATACTCCGGCTGAAGTCCATCAGTTAATCCCTGTATAATTAAATTTTCCCCAAGCTGAAGTTGCCTTCCAATCTCAACTTTCTTTCTAAAATAAGAATCCAATTCACTTAGATCATTTAACTTTAAGGAAGTAAATTCAGAAAATTTTGGAACTCTAACTTGAATGAATTTTTCACTTAAAATCTCGACAATTTCCTCATAAGTAGCGCAATCCAAACAATCATTTATATAAGTTTTTAGCGCTTCCCCCTTTAAATATTTTGAAATATTTTGGTGTTTCCACTCATTATCTTTTTTTTCTACAGAACATTCTCGATCAAAATGTTTAAACCATTTAAAAATATCCATGCCCGACCCAAATTCAAAAGGGACAATATCAAGTTTATTTTCTGACATTTTTTCTTCTTTTACTAATCCTGACCTTAGTAACATGAAAGAAGGATAATTCATATGGAAAATATTTAAATGCTATACTTCAATTATTAAAATTCAATTACTATACTTCAAATACCTCAATAAATAATAATAAAAATAAATAAATAATAAATAAATAAGTAATAAAATAATAAATATCGGGTTTCCATACATGGGAAATAACAAATAATTTTAAAAACAAAAATACTTTTCTTTACGTATGGAAAATAAATTTTGCAACAGAGTATTTTTTTAACAACAAATTAATCCATCTTTCGATTTAAAAAAAAAAAAAAAAAAAAAACACCTTTAAAACTAAATAAAATTTCTATGAGCAGAAAATTTTAATTAATTATAAATTAAGAACAAATTTATTTTTTAATATCTGTAATAAAAGAGAGAAAAAAAAATCAAGAATTTAAACAAAGAAATTATCATTAAATTTCTTAATCAATAAAACAATAAAATAATAAATAATAACTTACAGACATGTTCGATGTGGCCTTGTTCAAATACCTAATTTTTTATTAAACTAAACAAAAATAAAGAACTTCGTAGATACGACTCACAGGTGTAAATTTCAATTATCTTGTATTACTGATGGAATCTACCGTAGTTTCGCAACCATACAGCAGGTGTTCATTTATTATGAAATGAAAATTTATCAAAATATTTATGCACTTTTACCTAGAAAATACAGTAAATAAATAAATAAAAGAAAATGATGTTGAATTGATTTCATGCAGGTGATCTTTTGTAATTTTTATTTTGCATATCTCACAGTTTGGTTGCATATCTCACAGTTGAAAAGTTTCTCACTAGAATGCGGGGTATATTTCACAATTAAAATATTTGTAGATGTAGATACCACACATAATTACAAACAAAACTTTATAAGACGATCTTTTTTCACAGATTGATTCATGTCGGTTCAAGATGAGTAATAAACAAAGGCCGAAGTTCCAGCAATTAGCTTCAAGCTCGGCGAAAATGGCACGTGCACACACAGCGTTGCGAAGAATTCTCTAGAGACGTATGCAGGTTCATTTAAGAAATCCTGCCGGCTAATATGTAATGATTCGACGAGATCGATGTTCCATAACAATGTACAAGTTCCAGTGGCACACCATCTATGAGGCAGAACAGATTACTACTACCAAGAATCAACAGTGGGACGAGCTGAGCAGTCGCTCCGGCAATTTGACCAGCAGTGGATGAGTTTATTGGGCTATTTCCCCATAAGAAAGTTCAATCAAGCAGTCTTTAAATTAATTTTATTAGAACTCATAAATAAGTTAAGTTCTTTCACGCAATCACCTTGGCACTCTCATCGAATAACTTCCACTTCACCAACTCCGTGATTAAGCTACATTCCACAATATTAGAATTTTGGGGAGAAAGAAGAAACAGCATCCTAATAATTTTTGAAAGTCAATCGCATTCTCGGGAAACATGACATGGCTTCCGAGTAGTTTTTTAAGAAAAAATGCATTCTAATTCAGTGGAGCAATAAAACGCGCGTCTTGATAGTTTAAAGAAAAGGTGCATTCTACTCTCCTGAAAAGCCAAATGAAAAAATCATTTTCACGACAAAACTAGCGCCCTCCTACTCCGCGTCAATCATTTTAAAAATCCAATCAGGATGGACTCGAGCCTCTAACGGACAAAATGATCAATTCTAATTGGCCGTAATAGGCGGTCTATTGGCAAGAACTATATTTTTTCCTCGGAACACTAAGCCCTTTAGCAACGCGTAGTAACACTTGTCACGCGATGTTAAAAAATAAAAAATAAAATTAAAATCGCAGGAATATGCCAGAAAGTAAAAAGCTTACGAAATACTTCCCGCCTTTTTGAGAAGCAAGAAATAATTTATTAATAACTAAAGTAAGAAAAAGAATTTTAGCTGTTACAAGTTACGAAACTAAGATTGAAATATGTTCCACAAATTTAGAATTGAAGCTAAGAGAGAATAAAAAAAAATGGCGCAAATTTTTTTTTTTATTTTATTACATATATATATATATATATATATATATATATTGTTTTGCTTTTTCATGGCAAATACGAAGATGAAACCACACACTCTATTTGTAGTTCCAAAGTATTTGGGACCTGAAGATTCTGCTTTGGTTCTACAAATTTCATTTGTATTCATATTATTCTTTTTTCCTTCCATGTTCAATGTAAAGTTATTAAATTCAATGGTTAATTTCAAATGGTTAATATTGTTTACTATAATTCAATTTAATTCTTCGTTTTGGCTTATTGTTTTATTGATAAAATCCATTGGTGAATCTTGTCTACTTTTAATGGTATTATATATATATATATATATATATATATATACACAGGCCAAACCCGATTTTAGGCCAGACTAGATTGGTCTAGGCCAAACTAGTTTATCACAACACCCATAGGATAAACTAGTTTTTCATAGGCCAAACCGGTCTATCCTAACATATATAGGATAAACTAGTTTTTCATAGGCCATATCCTAACGTCCACCGGATAAACTAATTTTTCCTAGGTCAAACCGGTCTATCCTAAGGCCCATAGGACAAACTAGTTTTTCCTAACTTTTATAGGATAGACTAGTTTAGCCTGCTGTTTATTGGTCTGAACTAGTTTATTCTAGGCTGATCTAGTTTATCCTAGGCTGATTTAGTTTATCCTAGGCCAATTCAATTTGGCGTGATTTTATTGAATTCCATGAATGCCTCAGTGCCAACATTCTCGTTTGTCCTAGGCTGATCTAGTTTATCCTAGACCAATGTAATTTTACATGCTTTTAGCTCACAGGTGTCAAAGTCTGAGAAATAATGGGCTCGCAGGATCTGTATGTATGTATGTACGCATATATGTACATATGTACAATGTATGTAGCACAATAATTCTTGATATGATTTACTTCAAATTTTGGATGTAAGTTCATTCTGATAAGGTAGTTTTTTTATTAGTTTTGGGAATTCATTGGATAAGAATAAGGGGGGGGGGGGGGCGAACGGGAGGCTAATCCCCAATCGTTAATTTAGAAAAATGGATTTTACATGCAGAATTATCAGTTTTAATTTAAAATTTTAGATATAGGATCATTCTAACAAGGCACCACTATGATTAGTTGTGAATGTTTATTGGATGTTTATTGTGGATGTTCAATGTTTAAGTAAAATTGGGGGAAATGGGAAAAGATAATCCCCCTTACTTTAATTTTTGAGGGTGTTAATCTTTAAAAAAATAAGGCTGTTATACACAATTAGTGTAAACAGCCTGTGAATGCAAAGCCATCAGTAAGGGCAATATTCTTTTTAATATTGATCCTGACTACTGCTCCATTGCTAAAATTGTGCAAAGTGGTTTTGCCATCACACCTGTATAATGTACTTTACTAGAAGATAGTAGAATACTGTTAAAGGTTTGCACAGGCCGGAATTTCGAGGCCTGGGCCCCGCCTTTCCCAAAGGAAAGTTATTTTGTCTTGACCCGGTGAAAAATTAAAAGTTCACTCCGAGCCCTGCCTGTACAATAATCAATGAAAAGAGACTCAGTCCAGCTCGATCTGGCCCTACTCAATTTCTGCAAAAAAATCTGATTTTACTTCACATGCAATTAAGATTACTTTAAAAACTACTGCATACATATTTATTGGATAAATTTACAATGCATTTTTAAATAACGATGTTTCGCAGAATGGAAATTACACAATGTATTATTGACTATTTAGATTCTTAGACCTTTCAATATTCAAATAGGGCTTTATTAAATAATTAATGTAGTTTAGAACAAAAGAAAAAAGGAGAGTTATAAACATCATAACTATTGAATCTGTTTAGCAAAAAGTAGATTTGTGAATAGATTTCTCTGTCATTCCTTAAGGTTTTTCTCAAATAAAAAAAAGCTACATCCTAACACATTTATGAACTAATTCCTTTTCGGAAATGAATAAGATTAACAAGCATTCTCACTCAGAAAATATGTAGTCGGATGGTGTTAACCATTTTTCATAAAAACGATTTTTTTTTTTTTTGAGAAAATACTATTTCTACTACTATGTTTTGAATCGAATTTACGATATGACTTCACGAAAAGAAAAACTTGACGCCGTGACAAGAATAACTTATATTTTGACAGGTAATTAATTTCTCAAAAATGTAAAACGCAGTTCGATTCCAAATTATGTTCAGCTCCGATCTGGCTTGAATATCCAAAATAATAATAATAATAATAATAAATGCAAGTCTGATCCCAGCACGGCATGAGTCTACAGAAAAAAAAAAAAAAAGCAAACACCATGTATAATGCATCATGTCTCTATGGTGGACATGTTAAATTTCTGTATTGATGTTATAAGCAATGACTCTTGACACACATTTATACTTATTCTAGTAAAAAATATGTTTTTTACTGGCCAAACCCGATTTTGAGCCAAATTAGATTAGTCTGGGCCAAATTATTTTATCCTAACGCCAACTGGATAAACTAGTTTTTCCTATGTCAAAATTGTTTATCTAAATACCTATAGGATAAACTAGTTTTTCCTAGGAAAGAGGGCAATCCTTCATTTTTCCTTTCATACTTAACTATTAAACCCCCAAAACTATTCAGAAAATCAACTTATGAGAAAGGACCTATATCCAAAATTTGAAGCAAATCCGTAAATTCTGCGTCAAAAACAATTTATCTAAATTATGGGGTGTTACCTTCATTGCCCTTTTTTTTACACTTAAATAATAAAGATCCACAACTAATCACGGAGACGTGCTGATCAGAGGGATGATCATATATCTAAAATTTTAAATGAAAACCGATAATTCTGCATGAAAAATCCATTTCTCTAAATTAACGGTGGGGGATTAGCGTCCCGTTCATCCTCCCCCCTTTATCTTATCCAATGAATTCCCAAAACTAATCAGAAAAGTACCTTGTCAGAATGTGCCTACATCCAAATTTGAAGCAAATCAGATATTTCTATCAAGAATTATCGTATTACGTACATACATACATATGGAACCTGCGAGCCCATTATTTCTCAGGCTTTGGCGCCCGTGAGCTAAAAACACATAAAATCACATTGACCTAGGATAAACTAGATCAGCCCAGGACAAACTAGGATGTTGGCGCTGAGGCAGTCATTAAATTCAATAAAATCACGCCAAATTGAATTGGCCTAGGATAAACTAGTTCAGACTAATAAACAGCAGGCTAAACTAGTCTATCCTATAAGAGTTAGGCCAAACTAGTTTGGCCTAAGAAAAACTAGTTAGTCCTATTGGCCTTAGGATAGACTAGTTTGACCTAGTAAAAACCAGTTTATCCGATGGACGTTAGAATAAACTGGTTTGGCCTAGGAAAAACTAGTTTATCCGATGGGTGTTAGGATAGACCGGTTTGGCCTAGGAAAAACTAGTTTATCTGATGGGTGTTGGGATAAACTAGTTTGGCCTAAAATCAGGTTTGGCCTGTAACATATATATATTACCTTATTCTATCTTTAACAAAAAAAAAAAGCATTGTAATCATTTTTTTTTTACTTCCGGTTTTAGATGGTTGAATGTTTTAGCAATCAGATTTCTTAAAAAACATTTTATACAAAATGTCTGTCTGTCCATCCATGTTACCATTGTACCATCAAAAAGAGTATGAAGTTATGTATAAAATTGAACCAAATTCCTTTTGTTTGTATTTTGCTGTGACAAGTAGGTCCTTCTTCAATTTAGAAATATTCTACCAGCAGGGGCACAAGTAATAGCAGTTTTTGTGCCATTTTTGTTACTGTACCATCAAAAAGTGCCTAAAGTTATGCATAGAACTAAATAAAAAATTTTGTATATGTTTTTGTTTATGGTCAGCAGGTCTACCCTAAATTTGAAAAAAAAATCTGCTAGAAGGGGGCACTGTAATAGTGACTTTTATGGCATTTTCATTATTGTACCATTGAAAAGTGTATAAAGTTATGCATAGAATTTATGCAAATTTTATGTACTTTTTTGGCTATGGCCAGCAGGTCCTCCATTAATTTGAAAATATTCCGCCGAAAGGGGGCGCTGTAACAGCAATGTCTGTGTCATTTTCATTGTTGCACCATCAATAAGTGTATGAAGTTATGTATAGAATTGTACCAATTTCTTTATGTATGTATAGTGGATTTTCTCTATTCTGAACACTCACGGGACCAACCAAAAGTGTTTAGATTATGGGGGTATTCAGTATAGAGGAGATTGGGAAATGTATTACTACTACTACTATGTAGGGTGACACAGCCGGTAGTTGATCAAATAAGGTCGGTGTTAGGGGGAGAGGGGGGTTCATTATATTTCCTTTTTTGTTTTTTAATTTTAAAAATAAACTAACATGATTTCTGCAAGCCTTAACCCTTTAAGTGTCCTGCAGAATTTTGCATGCAAGTTAAACGATTCATAAAATAACAGCTACGGAAATTATAGATATGGAGATTTCTATTTTACAATCTTAGATCTTTATTTATCATATGCAATTCAAAAAATTAACATGATATCCATTTTATGTTAAATAATCCTTTGAATACAAAAATTATGTGACGGAAAAACCCAGTTATGCCACTTAAAGAGTTAATGAATATCCTATTATGGGTAAAAATGAAATCTGCTGAAATAAATAACAAAATTATAAATGAATAGTTTCTTTAATTGCCATTTTTCTCAGTAGTTGATCAATCAAAGAAATCAGTCTAAAGTTCCAAAATTAATCTTTAAAATATCATGCTTAAGCTGTGATTAAAAATATTTCATATAGAACTATTATTTGAAATAAGAACGATGGAAGTGGATTATTTTAAGTTACCGGAATTTTTTCCAACTAATCAAAAACTAAATTTTTGTATTTTTTTATTAAAAAAAAGTCATCAAATGGCTTTTCTCACAGAAGACAGCTGACAAGAATGTGACAACATGTGCTTCAATATTTAACTGAAGATTCTATCAAACAAATTGAAGTATTAAAAAACAAATGAGAATTTCAAGTCCATACTTACAATCTGATTGATTTTGACTGTTTGTTTTTTTAATCAAGTCCGTTGAACCTTTTTAATCCTCTGTAACAGTTTCTCCGAATTTCCATGACCAGAATTTGAATTCAGAATACAGAGAGTTCATCTTTTGTTAAGTGTATGGAGTTTTGCTGGGACTGTCAAAATGTATTCATAATACCGGAGTGTTCACTTTAGAGAGTGTTCAGATAGAGAGAATCCACTGTATTTGTCTGTGTCCAGACGTTTCTCCTTGAATATGAAAATATTCTGCCAGATGGGGTTGCTGCAATCGTAATTTTTATGCCATTTTCTTTATTTTACTATTGAAAAATGCATGAAGTTATGAATAGAACTGAAACATTTTTTTTTTGTGTGCATGTTTTTGGTTATGGCTAGCCGATCCTCCTTGAATTTGGAAATATTTTGCCAGAAAGGGGTGCTGTGATAGGGATTTTTTTTTTTTTTTTTTGTAGTTTTGTTTCCATTGACGGTTTATACAGCACGTCTGCTAAGCAGGTTATTTGTAAACAGGTGATGTACAACAGAATAATGAAAAATTATTGATTTCAATAATTATCATGATCGAGATTCTCATTTTTACTCTGATTAATTGATTTGTGCAGAAATGTAAGATAAAAATCAAAGGTAGGTAGCATAGTACTGAATTACAGTCTTCCCCACTTAATCGGGTAACGGATAATCAAATACCCCGCTTATTCGAATAGAACTCTCCGGAACCGAATTTGTCGTCATTGGATCTATGTTATTTTTCCCCGCTTAAATCGAATAAATTTCGCGAACCTCCCCGCTTATTCGAATACCATCTGGGTGATTTGTGATTGAAAACAGGCACGAAAAACACATTTCATCTTGAATTTTTCTTCACCTTTTGTCATTTTCGGCTCATTTTCACTGAAGACAAACTATCAGTTCTTCCTGTAATGACAGGTGTGTAATGGATAGGTCAAATGATCTCCCCTCCTTTTTCTGCAAATGAGTAAAATAATTTGGCCAATGTGGATTATTTTTTTGTTTTGTAAATTTAGTCGCGTTTCTGTTAGGAAAAAAATCCAAAAAGTCTGTTTATATTTATGTTGGTCAATTATCTACACTTTGGGATATAGGCCCTAAGGGGTAGGGTGCCTCTGTGGGGGTCTTTTTAAGGGAACCTAACCCGTATTTACGTAAGGAAATCCAAGGTTTGAAGCAAAACCACAAAAAACTAAAATTCCAAAAAGAAGAGAAACGGAAATTGGGATTGAAAAAGGAATTTTCAAAGAGAGGATTCTAGGAAAGGAGGAAAGAGGGATTCCAGTTTTCATAACATTGGTCAATATGCACTGGAATGGGTTTAGCGGAAAAAAGCCAAAATTTTCATTACTAAATGGCGCTATGAATATGCAGAAAGCGTGTGCTAACGCACAAAAAGTTTTACCTTTTTTTGTGCGTAATTCCAGTAAACGCGTAAATTTCACGTAAACAAACCACATTAAACAATGTTTTTAAACCTGAGTAAATAAGATAAATTACAAGTAGCAAAATTTTAACCAAATTCCAATGAACTACATTAAGTATAATGTAAATTATGCAGTTATATGAACTGATATTAAATCATTACGTACTTACTTTATATTAGTATTTGCAATGGCGCAGCCAAGGGGGTGGTTTTGGGTTTAAAACCCCTCCCAGAGCTAAGAAAGATAGCTATAATTGCTGCTTCTATGAATCAAAACCAAACTTAATATTTAAACGTTTTGGTGTACTTCGGATTCCGCCACTTTATTGAATCAGATTTCATTTAATAAAGGGATTCAATAAAATGGCAAAAAATCTAGTTAAAACTGTGGAAGCACATATTACATGGATTAGTTAAGTAAAAATGGATTATTTGAACTAAATCACTTTTCTGAGACCTATTATGCTGAAAGAATGATGATTTCCTGCCACACAGATGTTCTTTCAATTTAAGTATAATACAGTGAATAGTGTAATTAGTACTGATTTTATTAACCGGCGATTCAAATAACCGGCAAACACCTTTAATAAAAACTCAACCTCCCCCCCCCCCTAGAACCGAATTCTGGCTACGCCACTGAGTATTTATATTTATTTTACTAATTTATGTTATTATATTATAGATTTTATTATGCTATTAATTAATTATGCTGTAGATGGTTGTTTTACCTTTTTATTACGCATTAAATATTACATTTCTGTGTTCCTCATTTAATCAAATGCCCCGTTTAATCGAATATTTTTTCTGGAACCATCGATATTCGTTTAAACGGGGCCGACTGTAATAATATTGCATTATTAATATGTGTGACCACTTTTTGAAATATTATTATGCATGAGATAGTAGAAAGTTTTGAGATCCAGTTTCTTTTCTTTTTCTTAATTGAATTTAAACAATCTTTTTTATGTGCAAGTAGCAAACATCTAATACACTAACATTGTACCAAATACATTTTTCTTGATAAATGAACAAGTACAAAAAGGTCATGAAATAAAACTTTATTATATAATTGATTTCATTTGTGAATACAATATAAGGAAACAATATTTAAATATGAAAACCAGAAATTTTATGCAAGTAAGCATGTTTGCTGTAAAACAAAAAATGGATATAGATATTTTCTCACATACATAAAAGTTACAATATTCGTGATAGAGTTTAATAATATGTGCTGTAGCAAACAGACAAATAGCAAACAAATTATTTATTCATATAAATAAAATGCATTTTTATCAAATAAAATAAAATATAAGCATTCAATCAAAGTAAATGAATACAGAAAGAAGATAAGTAAATTTAGGTTCTGCAAAAGAATTAAAACAAAACATTAAAATATCACAACTTACATGAGTAACTTCAGTTTTAATCTGAGCAGATGAATATTCCTTATTCATTTGCAAAAGTTTCAGTTTTGACTGAGCAAGATGTAAGGGTGATCGTCCAGAATAATCTAAAGCATTAATATCTGTACCTGCAAAGAAACAGATCAATTTAAAATGAAAAACTTTTAACACAAATCATTTCAAATAAGTACATGGTTGCCTAATTGACTTTGTTAGGTTCTTTCTATACTAAAGCGAGTGCAGATAAGAAAATATGAAAAGTTTATAACTACTTCTTTCTGATGGATCAAGAAGCAGATTTTAACTATGGGACAGAAAACCTACCTTACTGAATTAAGTTATTTAAAAAGAAAGGGAGAGAATTTGTATATTTAGAAATAAAAAATTCAAAAAGAAGAAGCCTAAAATTTTTAATTTAATAATTCTTTCTTTTTCTTATTTTTACAGCACCAGATTTAGATGCAAGTTCCCAAAATTTTAAAAAAGTCAATGGCTCCTAAACGCAAATAATCCAGCCATCCTATTATGAAAGAAATACATAAAAGCAAGAGCTTTTATGGGGGAAAAATTTGGGAACTCGAAGTAAAAAATAATGTACAAAGACTAATTTTATCAAATGTGTAGATTTCATTTAATCACACTGGATAAATGGAGTGCAGGTGAAAAGTAATCTTCATGGCAACATGTGCATGGGTAGATTATTATGTCACCATTATGACGTAGCCAAAACATTCGGAACAAAAACTATCTCTTGCAGTGTGTGTGTGGAAAGTAGATGAGTCTGGTTTAAAAATTCTGTATTCTAATCAGGGCCATAGCTAAGAGGGTGCTATGGCCAGCTCAGCCCCCCCCCCCTAAAAAAAATTTTGAGCCTTCCCTGGAAAAGATTCCAAGGTCACTAAATGAATTTATGTTCCGAAAATCCAAATGAAATTCTGTTCGAAAATCTAATTTAGTTTAGAGGCCCTTTCACCGTTTTGTAGAAATACTAAATTGTAACTAAATTAAGTGTTTCAACACTTGCTCATCCTGTTTGCACATATGAAGCTAACATGATGTTTAATATTGCACTAGTTATATACTCGGATATTTCATCATCATATTATTTTCTCACCATAAAATGAAGTTATTACAACACTTTAATAAAAAACACAGTACCTACAATGTGAATATTCACTAACTTGTCTTTCTTGCGTCATAGAGAAATAGAGACAAAATATGAGCCCCCCCACCCCCTATTATTCACTTCTAGCTACGACCCTGATTAAAATCCCATTCTTTTGATGATGAAGACTCAATGAATGATCTAAAGTTTTTAAGGCTAAGTTAAGTGTTAAATAAAGTCCATAAAAACTTAAGTTTATTTGTTCTATTTGAGAAAAAAGAATGTTAAAATCGAACTATTGGTCTAAAATATAATTTTTTGTTCTTCTTACAGGTCAATCAATATATCTCATGAAAATTCTAACTTGATAAATTCGATCATTTGATTCTATGTAAAATCATAATAACATATTAGTCTGCAATGTTCATGGTTTTTTATTATAATAAATATTGTAAGTCGTTTTAAGCCAGCTGATATTTTTCAGTCTCTGTGGGATTTACTGGGGAGAAGGGGTAAGTTAAAATACTAAAAATTGTTTCTCTTATTCTAATAATTTGAATCCCATTCCTTTAAAATTCAAGTATTGAATTAAATCTCTTAGTCCCTATTCATTTTGTAAGTTCTATGTATCTTTTCAAAAACATAAAATTTAGATTTATTCAAATATTCTTAATCTTATTCAACTACTCTTAAAACTTCTATCCACACACAATTCTTTTAATTTGGATATAAATTAAGTAATATAAATCTTAAGCTAGTCAGAAGATAAAGTTGAGCAAGACAGATTATTAAAAAAACATGTCTATAAGAATAAGCAAAGTAATCATGGTATTAGGGAGTATTGGGAAAACAATATTTCTAATTTTCATTTTGTCACATAAGAGTACAATAAAAAAAATGTAAATATGAGATTTCTTTGTGCTATAAAATTCAAATTGCAATTCAAACTTTTTTCAAGAACACAAAAGCAAAATTGTCTTTAAAAAAATCTTATAGACCTTTACAGGGGTTCCAACTTTTCTAAAAAATTTAAGGCATTCAGTTTGAAAAATTCTGACATACAAAAAATATTATGGAAAATTTTGACAAATATTTGCCAAAAAAATCAATTTTTACAATCATTAGTAGAAGAAAGTGTGAATTTTGTGAAAGAATCGAGGAAAAAAAGTACAAATTCTGTCAAAGGTTCACAAATTTCATTAAAGAATTGCAATAGAAAGAAAAACTTATCAAAGAATTGCAGAAAAAAAAATGCTAATTTAGTCAACGAATCACAGAAGAAATGTCATATGTGAAAATGTGTCGAAAAATGTGAATTTCGTCAAAAGATTGCAGAAAATGCAAATTTTATTAAAAGACTTCAAAAGAACCTACACATTTCATCAAAGCATAACAAAATAAACATTAAACTTTGTCAGAAAAGCGTAAAAAACTGCAATTTTCTACAGTATCATGAAAAAATGTGATTTTTGTCTAAAGATCATGGAGGAAAAAACACAAAATTTGCCAAAGAATGGCATCTTAAGACACTGAAAATTAGTTACAAAAGCAAAAAAATTAGTTGCTACTTCACGACCATAAAGCTGTACCTATAGTGAAGAATGTTTTTGAATAATTTTTTTACTTATGTTCTAGAGATAATTTAATCCAGGACGCGAAATGTCCACTCGCCAGCTCGCCATTGGCGAGTAAATATTTAAGGTAGGCAAGTACGTTTCGTCTTATAAAATGTTGTGCTTCAAATCAAACTAAGCACAGCAACACGGAAGTATTTAAAAAAGAAGCAATGGTATTTATTTTCCAAAAGTAAAAATCCTCCGTCGCCTATTTCTTCATTTTTCCTACGGAGGAACAAAATTCTCCCTGTCTGCATTCATCCCTGCCCCCACTTTCATACCGTGCACGCACCAATACCAAATCAGATCACTCTTCTCTCCTGCATGAAGAGATTCAGGTTTCATCACCTAAGCGCAGCTTCTTGAAATACGGTAAAAAAATATCCGTTCTCTCTCAATTTTTTTGTTTTATTTAGATTTAGCATTTTTCTTGTTCTGTGGTAGTTGGCGTTAATTAAAGTGGTGTTTTAGTTAATTTTTTTTATTAATGTCATGAAGAAAAGACAAGTGAATAAGAGTCCTTTTTTACTAAAAATAATACATCAAGCGGAAAATGTGATAAAAATGCGATCACAAACGTTGAAAGTGAACACGTGCAAACTCCAGTTAAGCAAAGTGAGAATGAATCTGATAGTAGCAATAATCCCCTTTTCTCTTTTTCCAGTTCGGCTAAAAGGAAATGTGGCAGTGATTTTGAGTCACCGCTTCCAGTTAAAAGAAAATTCAACAAAGAGTGGCTAAGTCATTTTGAATGGCTTTTATATGATGAAAAACTATTCTTGCAAAATGTGAAATTTGCCAGCAGGTACCTTCCAATAATGTTGATAAAAAGTGGATAAATGACTTTTCTGGGCCATTTAAAAAAGAGTAATTTGTTTTTCACAACCAAAACAAAGTTCACTGTGAAAATGTTGCCATTTGAAGGCAAAAACATACTTATCAGAAACACCAATGGCAAAATGTCTGAAGAAAATGAACCAACAGATTTTTTCTCATTTGAAAACTATATTCAATGTGGCGTACTATGTTGCAAAGCATGAAAAACTGCTTAATGACTTTGCAGATCTTTTGTGCTTGGCTGAGAAATTAAATGTGGATATTTTAACACAGTATGGCAATGAAAAACAATGCAAGTATTTTATCCATTTTATTGCTGAAACTTTGATGTTAGATTTAGTGGAAAACTTAAAAAAGTATACATATATCAGCATTCTAGTTGATGGTTCAACAGATCGATCATCTGTTCAGCATATAAATGTGTAAGTTCGATTCGTGGATGCAAAAGATGTTCATATCAAAGAGGACATATTAGGATTAATAGAGCTGCCAAATTCTACTTCATCCACTTATTTTACAACTATAACTGATTTTCTAGGTAAGATTATAGGTCCAAATGAATATAGAAACAGGTGTTATATTGTAGGCTTGGGTACTGATGGTCCTCCAAATATGGTTGGATACAAATAAGGTTTAGTTATGAAAATGAAATCTATTTGTCCTAAATTGATAAACATTCACTGCCTTGCACACCATTTTAAGTTAGCTGTTTTAAATGCATGTGGTGAAGTTGAATATCTTAAAACATTTGATCCAATTGTTAGAAGCATTTTAAAATGTTACCATGAATCTACTAAAAGACTTCACATGTTAATAGGAAGAGCAGAAATTCTAGGAGAAGAAATTCATAAACTGAGTGATCTTCACACTATTAGATGATTATCCAGCAAAGAAAGTGCAATAAAATTTCTTTTGCAATCTTAGAACACTGTTGTAAGCCATTTTGAACAAAGTGGCCTGTGGAAAAGGCAATGACAATTCTAAAGCTAAGGATTTGCTGAAAAGTTTGAACAATTTTCTTAAAGTTTTGTACTTCCTGTTGAATTTATACTGAAAATTGACACCTTTAAGTGGGACATTACAAAACAAGGAACTTCTCATTTCATCTTTGAAAATAAAACTTGAACATTGCATCTCAGTTCTAACAGATCTTGAATCTAGTATTGGACCAAGCGAACAGGAATTTTTAAACCAACTATCCATTTCAGGGATAATCAAGGATATGCAGCTGATAAATATAAAAAATGGGGAAGAAGAGTTTCAGACTTTAAGAGGGACATTAATTAAACATACAAAGATACACATTACAGAAAGACTGCAATTTATGTCATCAAATGTGTTAGCATGTCTGCTTATTTTTGACATTGTGGGTTGACCTCCCAAAGAAAAAATTCTTGAATTTGGGAAAGAAGAAATAAAGAAGCTCTTTATGTGTTTGAAACAAATCTCTTTAATGAAAAAGTAGATATTGTATTGGCAGAGTGGGCAGAATTTAAATTTATGTTCCCATCATTGACACTGAAAGAGATGCTGGAGAAAGTTTACTTTGAAAAATGTTCAGCAAGATTCCCCAATTTGCTCCAGATCCTAACATTTTGTACTGTTTTACCAGTAAGCACAGCTTCATGTGAGAGAAGGTTCAGCTGTCACAACACACTCAAGACAGCTGAAGTTCATTGTCTTCTGAAGACTGAGATAATGAATGATTTGCTCAGCATTTCTGTTAATGGACCCACCCTGACGGAGTTTGACACTACAGCTGCAAATTGATAAGTGGTATTTCAGTGCAGAAACACAGCACTACACAAACCTGAAGCACTAATAGTACAGGAACTTATAATTGGTATGTATTTGTGTAACCACTGAAACCTTATGCCAAGCCTATTTTGAATTAATGTTATTTATTATTATTATTTTTTTTTTTTTTTTTTTTTTTTGCAATAAATATGTTTCGTTTTATCAATTTCTGCATTTTTTTCCGGTCAATAGAAAGTTTTTCATACTACATTTGTTAATATTTTAAAAATATCTCATATTTTTCATAAATGTAAAGTATTCTGGATTTAACAGACAGCTCCTTCTAACACTCGTCAATTTAAATTAAATTTGTCATAAATATTTCATTTCTGCACAGGTATGGGGGCTGACGTTGTTGTCTGAATGAATGTAAAATAGTGGCGAGTAAAGATTTTAGTCTGGCAAGTACCTTTTAAGCTGAAATTTCATGCCCTGATTTAATATATATTATAATAGTGCAAATCATGCGACAGTTACATGGAATGACCCAAAGATAAATGGACAGTGGAAGGCTTCCTTTTTTATTAAACTACTCATCAGGGGTGCATGGTTTAATAAAAAAGCAAAAGCATCCAACCAGTTTCTGTTATAGGTCATGCTAAAATCTAAGAAATTCGACCCATAATGCACCCAACTGGTCGGACTTTATTTACTGTTACAAATTAGGAAAAGAGAATCCATTGAAATGAGTTCATGAATTGAGAATGTTCATTGAAAAAAAAACGATATTAAATAGTAACAATAATAGAATATTTATTAAAATATATATATATACTAAAATATTTACCAAACCTATATCTAGAATGATCCATAATTCAAGTGAATTATTTCAGTTAAAAGCTAAGGCAGATTTAAATTACATGTGACTCAGTAACAAATTAAAGGTTACAGTTATAACAAGTAATGTAGATCATATATTATATTATAATACTCATTCTACAGTTAGAAAAATAATTGCTACTGTTAAAGGTATTACATTTTTGAACAATTATTAATATTACTGTATTAATTTTTTAACTAAAAAAAGTAAAATAAAATGTTACTTCTACTTCAAATACACAAAAAAAATGTTTTAGTGCTGCCATCTATTAGAAGAATATATTCACTATTTTTTATACTGATAGTGCTGCCATTCTATTATGGAATAAGATTAAAATTATTTGAAAAAAATAAAAATTACTTAAAAAGCAAAGAGTTTTTCAAGAATAATTTCTATTCTAATATTTTACAATAAATTCTTTAAAACAAATGCAATTGACAATCATATCTTATTGCAATATCTTGACCATTTTTAAGTTATCCATTTTAATTTTAGGCTAACATATAAATTTTAATTCCATGTGTAAAGTTAAGTAAAATATTATATATATAAAATCCCTCCGTGTATAACGATTCCGGGGTCAACCCATCCACGAGAAAAAACACTTATTGTGACCAATGACAAATTCCACTGTGAAAAGTTATCTCTGATTTTAAAGGCTATCAATTTTTTGTCCAATGCAAACATTCCAGAGTCGTAATGGAGCGTTCTCATTTGTCAGATTTACAGGTTGAGCTGTAAATGACATCACTACATTTTACTGTGCTTTCAAATCTTTTCCCTATTTCAAACACAATATTCACACTGTTAAAAATTTGACTCATTTGCTGCAGCATCACTCCACCGCTTTTATAGAAAACGATTACTTTGCTGTGTTATGGAGCATTCTCATTGGTCATAACAGAGGCATTCTATAAAAGCTGTAGAGTGACGCTGCAGTAAATGGGTCAAATTTGTAGCAGTACACTGTTAAAAATTTGACCCTTTTGCTGCATCATCACTCCCCAGCTTTTATAAAATACACTGTAAGTAACACACACAAAGTAACTGTTTTCTATAAAAGCGTTGGAGTCATGCTGCAGCAACTGTTAAAAATTTGACCCATTTGCTGCAGCATCACTCCACTGCTTTTATATAAAGCGGTTATTTTACTGTGATATGGAGCATTCTCATTGGTCATAAAAGAGATATTCTATAAAAGCTGTGGAGTGACGCTGCAACAAATGGGTAAAATTTTTTAACAGTGTAATACGGTAAAGTAATCATTTTCTATAAAAGCTGTGTAATGACGATGCAGCAAAACAGTCAAATTTTTAACAGTGTTTTATTAAAACTTTTTATTTAAGAAAAGCGAAGGTGCGTTTTAAATACAATATTGTAACAGTTCATATTCATGTTGCTTATTTATTTTTTACAGCAGTGAATGACTTCATTGTCACATAACGAATCACGATTGTTTACTCTTTATTGTTGACATTTGTTTTCGATCTTATAAAGTATTTTCTTTTAAGTATTAGCTAATAGTATAAAATAGTTAATTCACAAATGTTTTAAAATAGCATTATTTGTGTATGTTTTGCATTATTAATGCATGTTAATTTGCATGTTTTTGTGAAATAATTACTGTAATTTTGTGAGTGAAATTCATTAGCTGCATATTCTATGCCATTATTTTACCCATTCAATTAATAATTTGGCTACCCTCTCATATTCGTCTGGAAATGGCCAAAATGGGAAAATTTTTTATACATTTTGGATACTTTTATTATTTTCTCTCAGTATTTTAAAATATTTTTTGGCTGTAGTTTCACAATGTATTCTTTTATAATTGATATTTTACCTTACTTTATTCTTTTAAAATTTATGCATTTACCATTTGTTCATTACAATCCCTCCCCATCCACCAGATAGTTTTGTTATAGTTTTAAATGCAGATTTCTATTGATTTTTTTTTTTTTTTTTTTTTAGATTTTTCTCTCATGTTCAATCTTTGTATTTTTCAAAATTGTTTTAAGCCTAAAGTGGCTATGATTGACCAAAGTTGTTGTAATGTTTTATCATCCTTTTAAAAATGGATACACGTCATTTTGACGGGCTATCTTCTAGTTTATATATAATAATTAACCATTGCGTATTATCCAGACAACACTGCCCTCCTCCGTAATCTAACATCTACCCACCCATCCATTCTATTATACATATTTTTTTCGTTTTTTATTTTTTTGTATTATTTTTATTTTTTAATAATTTTTTTAATATTTTTTACACAATGTGTTAATTATTTTTAAGATCATGTAATCACTAATATATTAATAAATCTAATTAATTTGCCACTGACTAATGTCAGTTGTTCAAGCAATTTAACGTGCAATAGCTGATCAGATCACAGCAATTAAAAAAATATATATTTATTATTATTTTGCTGAAAATTTTTTGTTGAAAAATATTTAATTTCACATAGAATGATCCTAAACAGTTCATAGATTTCATACTTTAAAAACAACTATTGTGTCAATTGAAGATTTTACCAAATAAAACTATTTACAGTAGTGATGCACAACCTTTTTGCCAGAAAATTGTTTTCTACCAGAATATTTGAAAAGTGGCATTTGTTTTATTTAATAGCAATGTTTCTCACATTATTATAAGGAAAATTATTCAGTATTTAAATACTGGCGTCTTTGTGGCCTGCGGGCCACAGGTTGTGCATCCCTAATTTACTGCAACATTTTTTAAATCATTTTTATAAATATCTAATACACTCTTCCATTGAAACTAGTTATTTGGAAAACTTAACTAAATATGAAAATACTGACTTTTTTTTAATAATAAAAAAAAGCAAACAAAATATATACTGTGCAGCTCACAAAAACATAATAAAATAAAATACAAATAGTCAATTTAATAATAAAACTCACCTGCTTTCAAAAGTAAAGTCACCATTTCAATATGTGACGTGCAAGCAGCTAAAAAAAAAGTTATTTAAAAATTAATTTTTATTTGAGTAGATAAATGCTACTTAAAACATACATATAAAAATATTAAAAGAAAAATACAGACCTACCAACCTTTGAAAATGAAAAATCATAGTACACAAAACTCAAATTAATCTGGAGGTTGGTTGATTGTTTTTTCACGTTTTATAGTCATTTTTTATATGCTCAATTGTCAAAATTCATAATATTTTATTGTGATCGATCGGCAAAACTCGCAATATCTTTTTATGATGAATTTTAAAAATTTACTACTCTTTTTCATGATTTTTCGATGAAAATTACAATTTCCTTCTGAGCTCATAACAACCTTAATTTTATTCAGTGGCCAATTGAAGATAATTACTATTTGTTTCTGGGATCTTTGATGAAATACTTAATATTTTCTTACAATCATTTGAAGAAATTTTCAATATTTTCTGTGATTAATTCACAAATTAATTTAGCAAAATTCATTTATCCATCATTCCAATAAATTCCATAATAAAAAAAGAAATTTGCAGATTTCCAAGAACTTTTAAAATATACTCGCAGAAGAAACATAGATGTTTGAAAAAGTTAACAGAGGGAAATATTGCACAGAATTTTATTATGTAAGGCTTTCCTTTTCTGTGTGCAAATTGTGCGATTCCACACACTATTTCAAACCTACGCCTCAAAGACACCCTTCAAAACTGAAAATTTTCTATATTTGAATTTCAAAAATGCTCTGACTAAATATGGTGAACTTTACAATAAAAAATAACTGGTAAGAATAATGAAGGATTCTGAGAATCTTAAGTGGCACGTGAATCAGTTGCTCGTTCCCAATCTATATATTAAAACGAAAGGCAGAAAAAGTAATCGTGGTTTAATTACGTCTCTACGCATCGATACTTGCGCCGGTCTCTGAGAGTCTCCTCCTATTGGTTAATCGGAGGAGAGTAATTACTGTCTGTAAGAGCATTTGCAAAGCGCGTTTGTAAATATGGGATAAGAACGCTGACACTGTTTAATGCAATGCTATAATAATTAAACTTTATGACTTTACTCATCTTATAATGATTGGAATACATTGTTTTTTTCACTTTACGTAAGTTAATTAATTTATTTCCATCTGTATTCTTTTTTTGCAATGTTATTGCCGGCAATCTTAGGCTTAATTGTAGAGATGTTTCATATGAAATTGAAACATTCAATAAGTTAATGATTAAAGTGTTTATTTACGTTCTTGGCCGATAAATCATTTTCTATATTGTAATTTTCAAATTTATTTATTAGTATGTGTAAAAAAAAGGCTGGAAATCACATTGTTTTTTGTTTCGTGTTTTGATGGTGCGATTTTCGACGGATAGTTTGACTTCATGGATGTAAACAGATTCGCAAATCACTATTTATTTTTTGCTTCAGTTTCTTATTATACTCATGTCAAAAAACGGTGATTTTTTTCCCACTTATAATTTCATTTTTGAGCAAATTCATAACGTTTAGGAAGTATTTACATTACATCTCATAGTCTCGCCGAATAATAGAAAATTGCATATGAAATGAAAATAATCCCAGTTATAAACAGCTTTGTAAATCATTAATATTTCTTTAATGTTTCACTTTTTTTTGAGTACACTTTTTTAAAAAAGTGTTTCCGTGACAAAATTTGCTGAGTTTTTTTGGGGAAGGAGGAGGGAATATTTTGATGAAATTTGCTATTTTTTTTTTTTTAATCGCTTGATCTTGATCTCTCAACAATGTTTTTTCAGAAATATGAAGATCATTATAATCAACAAAGAAAAATAAAATTATCAGAAGAGATCCCTCTTTTTGCATAGCTTTCAATCATGATAAAGCAGTCTTTATATACCATATTCATTGCTTGCTGGTTTTTTTTATGATTATTTGGCAAAATTTGCATTTTTTGTGGTACCTAGATGATTTGAAAATTACAATATAGAAAATGCTTTATCGGCCAAGAACGTAAATAAACACTTGGAAATAAAATAACTTATGTAAAGTGAAAAAACCAATGTATTTCAATCATTATAAGATAAGTAAAGAAAAAAAATATAATTATCATAGCATTGCATTAAACAGTGATAGCAAAAATGCAGTCTCTCTGTGTTGTTTTCTCACAATGTTTACCAATATTTGCGTTTTTTGAAGTACCTAGACAAATTTAAAGTATTTTTTCAAGATCTTTTGACGAAATCCACATCTTTTCTGGTACCAGGAAAAAATTATTTGTTTTCTTAGGGATTTTCGGTGAAATTTGTCATTTTTTTCTCGCTATCTTTCGATGTAATTTGCCGTTTTATCAAATTTATGCTTTTTTCATGATTTTTTTTTTTTAATTTGTCGTTTTTTTCGTTATTTTCAGAAATTTGTCATATTTTCGCTTTTTTTTCTTTGCAAAAATTACCTGTTTTGCGATCTTTTGATGAAATGTGCCTCTTTTTTTCATCTTTTGACAAAATGTGTTGTTTTCTCACAATCTGTTTACCAATATTTGCGTTTTTTGAAGTACCTAGACAAATTTAAAGTATTTTCAAGATCTTTTGACGAAATTCACATCTTTTATGGTACCAGGAAAAATTTATTTGTTTTCTCAGGGATTTTCGGTGAAATTTGTTGTTTTTTTCTCGCTATCTTTCGATGTAATTTGCCGTTTTATCGAATTTATGCTTTTTTTGTTAAATTTGTCGTTTTTTTTTGTTATTTTCAGAAATTTATCATATTTTCGCTTTTTTTTTCTTTGAAAAAAATTACCTGTTTTGCAATTTTTTCTTGAAATTTGCCTCTTTTTCATCTTTTGACAAAATGTGTTGTTTTCTCACAATCTGTTTACCAATATTTGCGTTTTTTGAAGTACCTAGACAAATTTAAAGTATTTTCAAGATCTTTTGACGAAATTCACATCTTTTACGGTACCAGGATAAAATTATTTGTTTTCTCGGGGATTTTCGGTGAAATTTGTCATTTTTTCTCACTATCTTTCGATGTAATTTGCTGTTTTATCGAATTTATCCTTTTTTCATGATTTTTTTGAGAAATTGTCGTTTTTTGTTATCTTTTTGAGAATTTTTTTTTTTTTTTTTTTTTTTTTTTTTTTTTTTTGCTATTTTTTGCGATTACCTAGACAAAATTTATGTGCTTTTGAGATCTTTGGACGAAATTCGTGTCTTTTATGATACCTGGACAGTTTCGGAGAAGTTTATCGTTTTTCTCCAGTTCTTTCGATGAAATTGTCGTTTTGTCACGATCTTTCGATGTAATTTGCCGTTTTATTGAAGATCTTTTTGCAAGGGTTTTTTTTTGCAAAATTTACTTTTTTTGTGATTATTTGATAAAATTTGCTTTTTTTTTTTTTTTTTTTTTTTTTTTTCAATCTGACGAAATTTGTTGTTTACTCACAATGATTTGTCAAAAATTTTTGTTTTCTTACAATATTTTGAATTTTATTTTCACAATATGTTTACAAATTTGCCATTTTTTAGGGATTTTTTTTTTTTTTTTGTGGAATTTGGCTTTATTTTTCGAAATTTTTTCTTGAAAATTGCTAATTTTTTTAGACGTTTTGGCACAATTTTGATTTTTTGCAATACTTTCATGAAATTTGTTTTATTTTGGGATACCTAGACAATTTTTGTCTTTTTGAATTTTTTTGACAAATTTTTTAGAGATCTTTTCATAAAATTTGTTGTTTTTTGCAATCTGTTGACGAAATTTGCTGTTTTTTTTTTTCACATCCATTTACAAAATTTCCGGGTGATGCTTTTTTTTTTGGGGGGGGGGGGTATTTTGACGAAAATAACTATTTTTTGTGATTATTTGCCAAAATTTGCATTTTTTATGGTACCTAGATAAATTTTTGTACACAGTAAATGATTTCTAGCATTTTTTAAAAGAAACTTTAACAGTAGAAAAATAATCTTCAAACATTTTCAAGAGTTTGTAATGTGTGTCGCAGCGTTGCACCGATTCTGCGCCCGGGATCATGTCATGTTGGTGTTACGTTGGTAAATGGAAAAGCATATTGAAATTTTTAAGAAATATTAATTTTTTTATAGCGGCAAAATACTTTTTTTCCTTTGGTTCTTTCATATTGTTGCCGTCAAGTTTTGATGGGTTTCACCTAGCCAGAATAAATATCATTAATTTTTTTAATATGTGAAATCGACATGTATTTTTGATTTATGAAAATGTAATAGAAAAGATAGTTCAAAATGCAAATGTTTATTTGTTGAATGGGGTGGGTAATGTAAAAACAAATTAACCACGGAGAGGATCATTGTTACAGTTGTTGCTAAATGACAAACTATAAATTCAGTCTTATTTTGCTGCGAAGTAAGTGAAGTATGTATATTTTGTATGAAATGAGAAGTGACGGTAATTTATGATTTATTCATGTCATGTACAATTTATTGGTGTTGTATTTGTAAATGGAAAATTATCAAATGAGAGAGATTCTAATTCTATAGCAGCATGTTTGAATGTAACTCTGCCAATTGCGGGTCATTTGCCTAGATGTAAAATGCAGGTTTTTCTTTTATTTATTGAAATTTTTGCTGAAGATTAGTCATTAAAAAATCCTTTAATAGCTGGAAAATACCTTTTATTTCTGTGGTGCCGTCAAGTTTTGACGGGTTCCATCTAGTGAGTTAATAATTCATATATTTATTCTATAGAACTCTTTGAAGGCGAGTAATATTCGTACTTGACCATTTTTTATTTTAAATAAAGAAACAAATAAATTAGTAAAACATTAATAAAAATACAAATAAAAAATTAAATTAAATTTCATGTGTTGACATAACAAACATGTACAGTCGGATCTCATTAATTTGAACTCGTCGAGATCACAAGAATTGTTCGAATTATCTGAAGTTCGAATTATGGAAAATATAGTTTGGTTTGGTTTATTTTGTGTCGGCCGATTATCTACTCTATGGATATAGGCCCTGGGAGGGGAGTGCCCTTCGTGGGGGGTCTTTCTAAAGGAACATAACACGTATTTACAAAAGGTTCAATTAAAAACCATTAAAAACTCCGAACAGTTAGGCCAACGGTCACGATTAGTTTCAAACCCAACCTATGGAAAATATGAAATGAAAACATGTTTAAAGGGGTACTATTACAAAGGAATTAATGTTATAGTGTTTTTTAAATTTATTTGGTCTGTTATCGTTAGAATATGACTTAATATTAAATTAGAATGTATAAATACATAAACTAAATAAAAGAGTAGAAACAAGCAAAATGGAAGAAAAATTTACAGCGTCACTAATGGGCAGATGGGGAACTAAGAAAGTGGTTATTAAATACATTGGATTACATGTATATTCGTTCGGAACAATTTACACAAAAATGAAAGAAAGAAAGTTATTCAAATGATCTGAAATCCGTGAGAAAAGAAAGAATAATGAAAAATCGGAATTCTTATTAATTCGAATTAAACGAAGTCAAGAGAAAATGAGTTCGAATTAATGAAAATTTTTAACGTTATTCTGCTATTGAAAATTTCGGGACTTCATTTTTAGTTCGAATTATCCGATTTCGAATTAACGAGAGTCAACTGTATATTGTGTTTAATGTCTAAGTGAATGTGACATTTACTTAGACATTATTGACATTTAATTTTATGGTTTGACTATAGTTTTCTGGTCGAAAGGATAATCCAGTAGTACCAAAAAATGTATGAATTTACATACATTTACTCAGATAGAAGTATTCAGATTAAACCAAATATGATAAAATATTGAACAAGCTAGTGCAGACTAGTAAGGACAAAATAATAACACCATAAATATTTGTGCACTTTCTTAACACCACCAAACATTTATTATCTATTTTTATGGAATTATTAAGATGTTATTTTGCCCTTAAACCAAATGTGTCTTTTTGGAGTCAGTAGAAGAATTGGCTGATACCTTAAAGGACAATCCTATATGTTTAATGACTGATATTCTGTTCTTTAAAATGGAATTTGTAATTGATTGAATTTTGTGGGAACAGTAACATAAATTTCTTCAGAGTATAGAACTGCATTTATAAAACATTTATTATTTTTTACTTAAATTGTAACTTTGATTTTAGAAACATCTTAAGAGACATCATACATATTTATATTAATATAAAATACAAAGGTTGTTCACACATTTTTGTAACAATGTTAACTTTCTCTATGATTTATGTATTCAGAATAAAGTTTAATTATCTTCTGCATCATTAAAAATACAATTTGCTTTAAAATGTCACCGGAAAATATACAATGCATTAAAAACCATGTGAAGCTAAGCATTTGCACTTTATGAAAAAAAAAATACTTTTATTGGATTATTAAAAAAAAAAAAAAAAAAAGATGTGAAAAGCATTATTTTAATATTTCTAAACATAAAATATAAGACAATATTAATAAAATTGAAAAAAAAATTAAAGTTTACATTTGACAGGGGAAAAGATAAAAAAAAAAGGTATACCCAACAAAAGCATGTTCACTGCTTAATATTTTTAAAGTCACAGCTGTATCTCATGTTTTAAAAGAGAATCCCCTCACCCCCCTCACCCCCCAAAAAAAGGAACTATCTCAAAATCCTTAAAAATTATTGGAACTGTAAACAGAATCATAAACATCAGTAAATCAAAGCAGAAAAACATTATATTCACCGGCTAACGAAAAAACATTTTCAGCATATGACTATACAGGGTGTCCCTAAACAAATGGTATATACGCTAGGGGGTGATAGAACACATCAAGACGAGTAATAGTAAATAGAAAACCAAGGGTCCCAAACGTTTCCCAAAGGAGATAGCCGCCATTAAAGTTTGGTGTCCAAAATTTGAAATACACATAAAAAAAGGAAAAATTGGTCGATTGATTTGCGGTTTTCACTAAAATTATTCTTTATCTTGGCATTTTCTTGAAAATAAATTATAAAGATAAATTTCGAAAAATGCCGATAGAGGGCGCTTTAGACTTTAAAGTAATGAAAAACTATTTTTTGCCGTGATTTTTTGCATCTCATTAAATGGTATCGTAAGCTTATACTTAAACTTAAATTTTGAGCTCAAAATCTGAATAGTTGGAAGCGGTTAAGTAGCACAAACATAACTGTGTTCAGAGGGCTTAAATTTCAAATGATTATAAAAAACGGAAAAATTGGTCGATTGATTTGCGGTTTTCACTAAAACAATTCTTTATGTCGGCATTTTATTGAAAATAAATTATAAAGATAAATTTCAAAAAATGCTGATAGAGGGCGCTTTAGACTTTGGATTAACGAAATAATCCATCCTAATACTATTTTTTGCCGTTATTTTTTGCATCTCATTAAAAGGTTACGTAGGCTTAGATTTAAACTTAAATTTTGAGCTCAAAATCTGAATAGTTGGGAGTGGTTAAGTAGCACAAACCCACCATGTTCAGAGGGTTTATATTTCAAACGAAACGGAAAACTATAAAAAAAAACGAAAAAATTAGTCGATTCGTTTGCGGGTTTTACTAAAACTACTCTTTAAATCAGTGTTTTCTTGAAAAAAAATTTTAAAGATAAATTTCAAAAAATGCCGATAGAGGGCGCCTTAGACTTTGGAGTAGCGTACAACTATTTTTAACCGTTATTTTTTTAAATCTCATTAAATGCTTTCAAATGCTTAGATTTAAATTTTGAGATCAAATTCTGAGTCGCTGCGAGTGTTTAAGTAGCACAAAAGTGAACTGTGTTCGAAGGGGGGGGGGGGGGTGGGTGGGTAAATTTCAACTCCTGAACACACTTCAGTTTGCGCTTCTTAACCCCTCCCAACGATTCAGAATTTGAGTTCAAAATTTAAGTTTAAATCTAAGATTTCTAAAACATTTAACAAGTTTTTGAAAGCATTTAATTAGATACAAAAAATAACGGTTAAAATTTGTTGCTATGTTACTCTGAAGTTTAAGGCGCCCTCTAACGAAATTTTTTGAAATTTATCTTTAAAATTAATTTTTAAGAAGATATTGACTTAGAGAATAGTTTTATCTTAAACCGCAAACAAATCGACCAATTTTTCCGTTTTTTATTATCAGTTGAAATTTGAACCCTCTGAACACAGTTCAGTTTGTGCTATTTAACCACTCCCACCTATTCAGATTTTGAGCTCAAAATTTAAGTGTAAGTTTACGAAAACATTTAATCAGATGCAAAAAATAACGTAAAAAGTAGTTGTTCGTTACTCCAAAGTTTAAAGAGCCCTCTATCGGCATTTTTTGAAATTTATCTTTATAATTCATTTTCAATAAAATACCGACATAAAGAATAGTTTTAGGGAAAACTGCAAATCAATCGACCAATTTTTCCGTTTTTTATAATCATTTGAAATTTAAACCCTCTGAACACAGTTAAGTTTGTGCTACTTAACCGCTTCCAACTATTCAGATTTTGAGCTCAAAATTTAAGTTTAAGTCTAAGCTTACGACACCATTTAATGAGATGCAAAAAAGCACGGCAAAAAATAGTTGTCTGAGCGAAGCGAAGTCTTTATACTCAGAGATACGTAACGATATTAAAATTCAAAAAAATTCTTTCGTCAAGCAAATGTCAAAAAGTACTTGTCAGATTTTGATTCTGTTTGTACCAATAGGTACCTATGAAGGTAATCTGGTGAATGCACCTACTTTTAAAAATTAATTCCAAATAGTTTAAAAGTTATATTAAAAAAACTGATAAAAAAGCACAATTTATGAGCATACGTCACAGAAATTTGGTGAGCGTGATTTTCACCGGCTGGACATTTTCGTAGATAACCGAATCAGTACATGGAGTAAATAGTAATCATTTTCGCACTCAGAAATATTAAATGCAATAAAACATTTTAAAATTTAATCATGCAGGAAAATATAACTGTTATTTTTTTATATTAAAAAATGTCATAAAAACTTTGATTTTGAGATTTTGTGATAATCTCTTAACAGCACTTTTTGATCGCTAAAAGAATGTTTTACATGTTTCGCGTGTGAAAATTAGAAACAATTACGTTTTTAAATAAAAAGTTTCTTTTATGACATCATTTTCCCTTTATATTTATTTTCATTGCATGTTTTCTTTTAACTTATATTTTGTTTGTGTATAGAAGTCAATTCTGGTCACTAATTTTTCGGCACGGATACCACAAGCGCATCAGATTTGGCGCAATTTTTTTTAAAGCCCATTTGGCGAAAACTCCCTTTTCAAATAACGCTTACATACACATTTTTAAATTATTTTCTATTTTCAAAAAGAACTTACAGTAAATAAAATAATAATAATAATAATTAATAACTATAAAAGGAAATATTTTATATAATTAAAAGAAGGAAGTGAAAGTAAATAAACATTTTATGAGTAAATAAACAAATAATAAATAAATAAAGCCGGGTTACCATCTCAGGTAAAATAATGCCATTTTGACGCCAATTATGTACCCTGGTGCGTATGTGACATTTTTTTTCCATTTTTCATCCGTTTCCTGTTGGCATACAACTTTGAAATATGGAGTATGTATGCATACCCGGGAGCAATACTGGAATTAGACATTGATTTTTTTTAATTCGATCCAAAAAGGGGCAACGGGGCTATTTTTTAAAGTTTTATACAATTTATACTGCATAAAGGAGCCACTTACCTATTTCTATATACCAGAAGAAGTAAGTGGTATGTAAAAACAATTATAGTATACATAAATAAAATACTTGAGATAATATACTAGAGATATAAACACCGGGTTTGGCGAGATTTTTTATGCCAATTAGGCGAAAACATCGTTTTGATTACCAGATGCATATAGCATGCTATAACAACACGTTATTTATTTATTTCAAAATGAAAAATAAAGGAATAAATGAAACATTTCCTGTTATTAAAAAAGATATAACAATCAATATATGATAATATTTTTAGAACAAACAATTTATTATAACATTTATATGATAACCAGCATGTTAGGCAACTAAACACCATTTTGGCACCAATTAGGTATCTCGGTGTATATAGGGCATATATGTGCCATATTTATTTGTAAAACTGAGCATGAAAGTTTACCAGGGGTGTTTTCATAGGCGCTTATATCTTTTTGCAACATAGCGCACCTTTCGAAGCCAAAACTGCACAAAAGAAAAAATAATCAATATTTGCAGCATTTTTTTTTTTTTAATGTAATGCACATTTTGTAATCAGTAGGCTCGATAATCAGACCTCGTTTTTTTGCTTTAAAAGATGATATTTCATATGACGTCTTTTTGGGATTCGTCGTTTTTCCATATTTGATAGTATGTGTCTACTCGTTTTGTACCCTTTTTTGTAACTTTCTTCTTTATTAACAGCGACATCTGGATTTCCTATTTAAATAAAAATTCTTCTAAATACAAAGAATTTTGTTAAAATAAATAAATAATAGGAAATGCAGACATCTATTGCTCAAAACACAAAATTTTTCCTATTGAGTTAATAAAAATCAGTAAAAACATAATTTTTATGATAATAAAAAGGTGACTTATGTAATAACAGAGTCATATATTATGTACGTTATGGATTAAGTATGAATATGTCAATGAAAAGTGATATTTCAAAAGTATTATGAAATTAGTTAAAAACCATTTATTTTAAACTAAATGAATAAAAGATTTATATTTTTAATGAAATAAATGGGATTTGAAAAATTATTGGAAATTTATCACCATAGATGTATCAATATTACAATCAGTACCTTGTATGCAAAATGGAACAATTAGCAATACTTTTTGTACCCGAAAAATGGTCGTTAGATCGTTAGATTACGAAATATTCCTATAAAGAGATGCCAAACCCTCGCTTATTGCATAGCAGAATTCTCTTATAGGAAAAGTTATTTTTTAAATCCGCAGAATGTTCCAATTTACTAAAACATTTTCTGTATTAAAATACCGGTACCCAAAATGCCGGAGACTTGGCAGCTCTGCCTATAACATTTTAATTAATCACGGTACTTTATTTAATCGGATTCAAATTTAGTGAAGACAACGTTTTTTGGCCGAAAGCAACTTTTTTCTACATGTGTAACTACGATACAATTCCTTGATGTTGGCTTATGAATGTTTTGACTTATGCTATTATTGCTTCCTCTCATTTATTTATTTGAATTTTAAATAAGATAACTCAAAATCGTGTTTTTTAAATTTACGAAAAAAATGCATTTCGAGAGAGGGCGAAAAGGACAATATTTGGCGATTTATTACCTGCGTTTGGCTAAGTGTCTTACTACCTTGTATTTAATACTCTTCACAATACTTCGCTGTTATATGGACTTAGGCGCTTTTATAAAAAGTTTGACGTAATTCGGGCTTAAGAAAGTGAGTTTTTTACTGAATAATACAAGTAAATGAAAAACGAATACTAAGAAATACTAATTAAAAAAAATGAAGCATCATATTGATCTATGTATATTTAAAAATTCATCTGCTAGCACTAATTAGATAATTTATATCATGTGTATATAATAGGAGATAAATAGCTTTTGATTCTGTATTTCTATGCTATAAAGCATTAACGTTTGTGTGTTTTTCGTTAGCATTGGGAGTACCTAGCCGATTTAAAAAATAATGTGGGCAAAAAATGTTGATGACCATCTTTGCTGCAAAATATACTATATTTTGCGTAGGAACAATAATCACCATCAATGCACGAGCAAAAAAAGTTCTAAAATTTAGAATTCTTTGATGTTGATAAGACTAAAAATTTAAAATCTTTTTTTTTTTTTTGGTGGCAATTTTTAAGATATAATATTCTCGTTATGAAAGATTTCTAAAACATTCGACAATTTAATTTCACATATTAAACATTTTTTTTCTAGAAAAAGTTTTAAACCCAATTTATTGAGAATATTGCAATTTCTAGGATACTGTTGGGGTCAGAAACTATAACTTTGGCATCACAGTAACTTATAAGATGTAAGTGCTCGTTTAGGACAAATTTTTAAAAAAGGATTCCTTAACTCTTATCGACAACCTCATTGCATCCGTGGAAAACAGATATTCAACATTATAAACTATTCGGACGGATTTCACACCATATAAAATACATTCCATTTCTGTTCAAACATAATAGTTTATGTTATTTATAGTTTCTCAAATCGGTGCGAAGCTTCTGTTTATGCTCATGACATCATTTCAAAGAGCTATATTTCCAATGTAGGAAAATTTGTTGTTTTATTTTCTGTATTACTTTTAACATTTTGCATATTTCCAATTTTATATCCATGCATGGTTTGCTTTTCTTTTATAAAAATAGTATATGCAACAAGATTTTGTAGTTCTACGATTCGATATGCTTATTTTCATCATTATATTTTATCACAATGAATGGCCAATTAAAGTTAACATCTCATTTTCTTTACTTATCGCAAGTTATTAAATGTGTATTCTTAGAAATATCGCTCAGACTAATCCCTCTGAGGGAAGTCCTAGTTTTTCATTACTTTAAAGTCTAAAGCGCTCTCTATCAGCATTTTTTGAAATTTATCTTTATAATTTATTTTCAAGAAAATACCAACATAAAGAATAATTTTAGTGAAAACTGCAAATCAATCGACCAATTTTTCCGTTTTTTATGTGTATTTGAAATTTTGGACCCCAAACTTTAATGGCGGCTATCTCCTTTGGAAAACATTTGGGACCCTTGGTTTCCTATTTACTATTACTCTACTTGATGTGTTCTATCACCCCCTAGCGTATATACCATTTGTTTAGGGACACCCTGTATACAAAGAGTAGTATGAAAGTTATTTGGCAGGTGAAAAAGGGAAATAAATATGTAGATGTAGTTACAATTGATAAGGCTTAGTGCCTCAGCAGTATAACTTTTCTTTTTTATTAACTATGTCACTTATTTTATATCTGATCTTTTTCAATAGAACAAGATCAACTTACTAATGAAAATAAAGGAGAAAAAGATCCTAACTGTTGATTCAAGGAACAGTAAGCAAAACAAGGAAAGTTTTGCTAAAGGTTTTATGGTTATTGCTGATTCTTTTATAATTGAAAACTTAAAATAAGGTAAGTAGTGAATATATAGATGTATTATTATTAGATTAGATTAACAGAAATATGTTTTAACACTTGTTTTCAAAGAAAATATTCCACCTCTTTACTCAACAATCTCCATTGTGTTAAGTTTAATCGGGATAAGGCTCCAGCCATATCTCCAAATCTACTGATATACTTTCAGAAAAGAATTAGAAATGGAACTGGAACTGAGGCTATTTTATGTAAGTACATCCTATCCTAGTACCTGACATGTCTCTTATGTTTAAGACTTTTTAAAAGAAGTTCTTTATTAAACTGCACCCCAAAGCATATGGAAAATTCTGGCCAAGAAGTGGGGTAAAATCAATCTCTTCTTTTTTTCAAAAATTGTTAATATCCTTTTTATCTGGAAGCAGTTGAAATAAGAAATATGACAAATAAACTCACTTTAAACATATTTGTTTATATTTTACATACATAATGCATAAAAACCAAAATCAACGAAAAATCTTGTGATTATGAATATTCAGTTTGTCTGAAAACATTAATGGGATTTTACATAGTACAGTTGAACCTCAAAAATCCGGAATCGGTGGCACCATAGCAATTCCAGATTTTGGAAGTTTTGTTACAAAATGTTTTTCATGGCAATATAATAATATATATAAAGCAATTTTTTACCCTAGTGCAAATAAAGAATGATCAAATTGTTGAATTAGGCAGTAAAGTAGGAATGATATACTAAAATCATAACACTTATGCTGAATTATATGCATATTAAAACACAATAAATTAAAATATAATACACAACAGATAAAACAAAGGTGATTTTATTCTGAATTTTCCTGAAATTAAAAAGAAAAAAAATAGGCTATCAGTTCGAGAAATCGGGCATAAAAAATCTGGAAAAGAAAAGAAACTTCTTAACATAAAACCCTCTTAATCAATGTTAAATATGCATGAAATTGTATAGTTACATTACAAGTTCATTATTTGAGAGAGTTTAGTGCCACCTCTAGAGTTTCTGAAAGAAAGGTGGGGGAATTCTTTGAGATAATGTGTAAAATGGCATGATTCTTTGAATAATATAGTTTTTAAAATTTAAGTTATCTTTATATGTTTTTATTTATTTATTTATTTATTTGAAACTGTACAGAACCATTTCATGAATAGACCAAGGAAAAAAAAGCGAATTTCTTCAAACGATCATGAAAAATTATCATTAACTTTGTCACTTATTAAAGAAACAATTAGAGATTTTCTTCAACTAATCGCTGTAAAAAGTTGCTAGTTTGAATAATCAATTGAAGGGGGGAGGAATAAATTTATATATCGGTCGGTGAGAAAATTTTTGTCATCGGTTATGGGAAAAAAAAAAACACAGTTTTGATAAATAATTGAGGTAGAACATAGCAAATTTCGTCAAAAGAGTGAAAAATAAATAGTGTATTTCATCAGTCTATCAAGGAAAAATATCACAAATTTCGACAAATATTCCCCCCCCCCCCCCCCCAAAAAAAAAAAAAAAAAATTGTTAATTGATCGCAGAAAAAAATTGCCAATTCTGTCAAATTAACGGTCAATCATTATGAAACTACACCATACTATATCTATATTTATTTATTTAGTGTTTAGCTAACAGAATTCAACTGCATTTGATGAAAATTACAGCTTATTTTAAAAATTAATAAAACAAATTGGAAAAATGTGCAGATTTTAGAGATTTCCGGAATGTGGATGTTCAGATTTTCAAGGATCAACTGTAGTATGTTCAACTCATATCACAAAATATAAAGTTATCATTATAATGGTATAAAATTAAATATTTCAATAAAAACTATTAAATTAGATTCTAAAGTATTATCATAACAGGGATGAGAGCGTTTCGGCCCAAATGTTTGATTCTCACCACTAAATTCTAATAGTATTCTTAGCTTTATTAAATCCAAGAAATTCTGTCATTAAATAAGGCAAGAAATACCATTAAAAGTTAGTGGTAGCAAACAGTCCTTTCGGTTGGAGCGCTCTCATCCCTGTATCATAAACATGTTGCAAAAGAACACACTAAGAAAGTACTGCTGAAGCGAAAGAACACAATTTTTACAAGCAATTTTCACTTTTAGATTTGAAAAAAATATTGCTAAATAGAAATAGAAAATTACCTAAATGCAAAGGGGTGTTACCAACAGAGTCACGTTGATTCGGATCAGCCCCTCTTTCAAGCAAAAGTCGTGCTGCAAAAACAGAGCAATTTCAATGAGATACATTAAAGATACTTCTCTAAAACAAACCATTAATTACAACAAAAATTCATTCATTTCAAGTAAAATGAAAAAAGCCAAAATGTAAAAAGAAGCTGAAAAAAGATTTAATATTAATCAAGACAATACCAGCAGCTTCTACCAATAATTAGACCAGGAAATTTAAACTTGACACACAAGGTGGCCATAATTAAACTGACAGTACTCACAAGGGAACCTTTTTTGGTGTTGCTTGCACCTAGCATTTTGACTTTAATGCATTTTAAAGCCCTATATTAGGAAATTTGAGAATCGTAAAAAAAAAATTCTGCTAAGGGTGTATTTCGATTCAAACTGCTTATTTTCCGATTTATTTTTTAATCCCTTTTGCTCTCAAACTCGCAGATCATCTTATTTAGAAACTACACAAAGTGCCATGACTGTCAATTCTTTGGTAAATGCAGAAAATATTGCAAAAAAAGAAATCAAAAACGGCATTTTGAGCAGATTTTTCAGAAGCGGGAGATTTGGGGACGAAAAAAAGTGTCATGCTGAGTAGATAAATGTTCATAAATCAAATTCTAATGAATGGAGTGTAAAATGACATCACGCGGCACCTTGTACGTCTCTTCAAAAATCCCCACAGCAAGTTTCATGTTTCTACTTTTAATAGTGTGTCTGAAATTAAATCTGAAAATTTCGAGCTGTTGAAGGTGGAAAAGCGTTTTTTCGAATACACCCTTAAAGTCATATTTTTTTCATCTTACAGCAACATAACTTTATGAAAATACTATTTTCAAGGCCACTTATCAAACTGTTAACAGATTTTTTTTTTCTTTCTTTAAGAAAAGCATTTAAAAATATAAATTAATTAATAATAAATATAAGATATCGAAAAAAGATAAAAAATTCCTCCAAAAACCTACAAATTTGGTTTTGAAAAATTCATTATATTCACATTTTTGGTGGGGAAAAAATTGGCTTTTTTTAAAAAAGTAGAGTTTTCCGGCAACCCCAGCTAAATGTCATAACCCCAAAATAGGGCAAGAGAAAAATTTGTAGTGCCTTATTTGGCAACTTAACACACTGGCTGAAATAAACAAATAAAAGCCCAATAATAAAAAAATTAAAGTATAAAAAATGTATAAAATATGATTTTACCAGAATTTTTATCGGTTCTCTAACTTTTATGTATGGAGCTATAAAATGCACCAGTTCTCAATGCTAGGTGCGATCAACACCAAAAAAAGGTTCTCTTGTCAGAGTGTTCTGCAGCATGATCTAATTAGAAGAAAGACATAAAATTTTGTACGAAGATTAAACAAGATGGAAGATAAAAAGATTCCACAAGGAAAAAAAGTTAAGTCACCACTACAGAGGAATATTTGGCGCTGTGTAATAGAAATGAGTTATAAAAAATGTAGAATCAATATTGAAATAAAATTACTTTTTACTTAGCACACTTAACAATTTTGGTATTGATTCTGCACTTTTCAAAACTCACTTTGCTTCTCTTTTCAGCACAACATAATCCCCCAAGTGGTGACTTTTGGGACTATTTTTTTATTTGCAGAATCCTTTGTCCCTCGTCTTGTTTAATCTTATCTGGAGTCATTCTCTCAATCAGATCCTGCTACAGAACACTCTGAACACTATCAGTTTAATTATGTCCACCTTGTATGTGACACTTTACATGATTCAAAAACTTAGCAAGCCTGTCAATGTTTTATAATGCTATATATAAAATGGTGATTAACAAAATGATAAAAATTTATTCAAAGCAGTGCTAGCATACTATGTAAATATAGTTTTTTTATTACATGATGTAATAAAATTATGAGCTTAGATATCTGATCAAATAATACACCTTGTTTAACACTAATACCTAAGTAATATGGTTTTGTTATCATTTTTCATATACCTTATAATACAGAGTTTCCCCCAGAGGGTTTCAGGGGGGTGCTCCACCCCTGCTGCCCTTTAGTTTAAAAAATAACGCCCCTCATGCCCCTTATCCAAAAACTAGCGCCCCTCTTGTCATTCATTCGAAAAAAATAGTGCCCTTCTTGCCCCACATTTGAAAAAATGCAGCACTCCAGCGATGATTCGAACGCGCTATAGCGCGTAAATTAGATAAAAAATCGGTGACGGGTAATTTTGTCAAAAAATCAGCAAGTTTCGTTAAAAACCGCGAAATAATGACTAATTTCCGGCAACATTCGCAAAAAAATGGCTAATTTTGTCACAAAATTTCACAAAATGGCAGATTTCCTGAAAAGATCGTTGAAAAAAGACAAATTTCTTCCAAAAATCGCGATAAAACGGAAAATTTTGTCAAATGAGTCGCAAAAAACGGCAGATTTCATCAAAAAATTTGTGAAAAAAAGGCAAATTTCACCCAAAAAGCGCAATAAAACTGAAAATTCTGTGAAAAGTTGTGGTTTTTTTGCGATATTTTTACTAGATTTGTCGTTTTTTCGTGATTTTTTTTTTTGCGATCTTTTAACAAAAACTGCTGTTTTTGCGATCGTTTAATTAAATTTGCCGTTTTTTCGCGATTTTTTCACGAAATGAGACTTTTTTTCACAATTTGTTTTAGCAAAATATGCCGTTATTTGCGATCTTTTAACAAAATTTGCTGGGTTTTATGATCTTTTAACAAATTGGCTGTTTTTTCGTGATCTTTTAACAATATTTGCTGTTTTTTCACGATCTTTTAACAAAATTTACCTTTTTTTTTTTCCAATTTTTTGATGAAATTTCTGTTTTTTCATGTCTTTTTCAACTGCTAGATTCTACATTCAACTCTATAAAAGTGCCCTTAAAAATGTAAAAAATGCTCTGAAAAATGTAAAAAGTGCCCTTTTCAGAACAGTAGCACCCTGCCCTTTTTTAAACCTGGGGGAAACTCTGTCTAATAGCTTTATTAGCATTTGCGAACACTAGTGTGTATGCATACTTTCACATGCAAATAGATATTTATTAATAACACTAGCTTTTATACTAGTTTCTAAGCAATATTTTACTTTTATGGGACAGCCCTGCAGGCAATATCCCACTTTTTTTTCTATTTCATTTAATAAAATTTAATGGTTCCTGGCAGAAAAATTGTCTTAAGGCTCAAAAATAAAGTTTATTTTAAAAGTATCACAAAATATTTACTTGCCTGCTTTTTAAATATTTATATAATTTATTTATTTTATTTATTTATTTATTTATTTATTTTTGATAAAATTTAGAATGAAGTATTTTATCTATTTATTTTCTATTTACATGTAAAGTTTACTTTGGGTTTTAAACCAAGGCTGTTAGGGATGGGCAAAGCCCAGCTGGATAAGAATAAGGAACATTTATACTCACCAACTTCAGCATGACCACCAGCAGCTGCAAAATGCAAAGCCGTTCTTTGTCTATTATCAGCTGCACAGGGATTTATACCAATATCCAGAAGACCTTTCACTAAAATGAAATCAGAACAACTATCTTAGAATTTTATTTTAATCTTAAATAGACAGCAAGAATTAAACTTACACATGATCAGGGAGGACATATGATGGTATACAGAGTATATCATTTGACTTTTTTAAAGAAATTGTATATACACTCTATTTCTCAAGTAAAGCTATACTGTGTACTTTTTTAAATATATATATATAACAAACTGACTAATAACATTCAAAAGGGTAAATTCATAACAATTAAAGGCTTTTTGACATTTCACTTATAACAGGGTTCATACTATCTTTCTGTGATAAAATTCAAGCACCTAACCTAAATTTCAAGCACCTTCCCGGAAATCAAAATTTTAATGCTTTAAAATACTATATAACAAAAGTATCAAAAGAAAAAAAAATATTCTTTTTTTTCATTTTCACATATTTTCAGGTGAATGCTAAACTTTTAGACTTTGCTACTGTATGTTATATACAGTAGCAAAGTTTTAAATGTGAAATGTTATGAGAAAGGCTCTAAAAGATTTTTTTTTTTTCCTATTCTACTTTGAATATCATTTGGGCTATCTTTGAATATCATTTGGGAATATCAGTTAGACAAAAATAGACAATTGTTAATTTTGTACTATGATAATATTAATACAGAATTTTAAATTTTACAAAAACTAAACAAAGTGTTTTCATAGCTTGCTTTAACTAATTTCCTAAATAATTTTTCAAGAAGTATATTACACACAGAAGTATATAAAAGAAAAATTTGCATATTTCAACATTAATAATTTGTTGCATTTTAAATATGACTCTCTTTCCAGCATTTAAGCTTTTTAACTGCAACTTTATCTGAAAATGTTAACTTTAGCCTTTTTCTTTAACATTTTTTCACAGGCCTCTTTGATTGTAAGCAGAATGTCTTTTTTTTTTTTTTTTTTTTTTTTGTAGGCTCGGCCTTTATGTCAACTTCTACTCTTTTCTTTCTTTCTTTTTTTTTTTTTAACATCAAATCCCCCCCCTCTCCCCCTCAGTGATATGTTTTTCTTTCCCTTTTTCTTGATCCTTCAAGTACATAATGTACATTTGTCTACCATTGCAAGATGCAGATGAAAGGAGTCCTTTCTTTATTGGTATACTACCACAATATTCTAAATAATCTTTTATGATCTTTAAAGAAGTATATGGATGTTCTTTAATGTTTTCTAATTTAGTATTTTTTATTGATTACAAGATAGCCCATGAGACAAAAGCAATGCAAGTTTGGTAACATTAAGAGCTTTAATAAGTTTTTAAACAAACATATGATAAAAAAAAAAATCAAACAATCAATATTTCCACTCACCAAAGTTTGTTAAACCTGATAAATTTGTAGTTTCAAGAAAATCCTGACAATCCAGAAGAATGACTTCACAGTCATCTTCTGGGAATCAACCACTTTAGTGGAAGGCTTTTATGCTAGATTTCATTTGTGAAATGCAGTTTTCTTTGTCCCACACAATTTTACCAAGATTTAAACAAAATGAATTGCACACAATACTATATTTCATTGGAATTTTTTATTGATAAATTTTTTCATCATAACACAAATGAAGTCCCTTATTACTCTTTTCAGAGCAATAACACCACTTTCTTTAACAGATTGCTGCTCTGTTGTATTCTTAAACAATTTATCCCTAGTGAACAGATACTATTTTAGCAAAAGAATTCAACATATGTGAAACTTGTTTAAGATACGCCCATTTAATATACGATCCCACTAAAGAGTCTAATGATCTGAAGTACCTTGAAAAGGAAACCTATGTAAAATTACTCTGATAAGATATGATCCAACTTGAGATATGAAATTTCTTCGGTACCTTAATTCGTATCTTAAACGAGTTTTACTGTATTAGATTTGAATTCAAGACAAGGAAGTTTAGAAACTGTTACATGCTTTATTTCACATCCTTAAGAATTTTCTTTTCTAATTAGTATGACTGAACCAACTTTTTAAAATCAGCTGCAAAAAACAGCAGCATTGGTTTTTCAGTTTGAAATTTTGCCGTGAAAGGCTGCACCAAAGATACAACTGATGAAGGAAAATGCAACTGAACAATAAATTTATCTTTTAAAAAGATACAATAGAGTTATGCATGTAATTATTGGAATTTGGGATTTCTTTTCTTTTGAATACAAGAAGCGAACGAATAGACATTTTTTGAAAACTATATACTGTTTTAATAACTATTTTATTCCACCTGACCCTAATAATAGATTTATTGAACAATTTAATTACTCATTTATTATTAGCTAAAAGTACAATCATAAACTTTAAAGAATGTCCATTTTTTTAAAATAATAAAAATTAATAAATGAGATCAAATTTGAAGAAGAATTTCAAGCTTAACATCCTATTTTTTTTTTTTTCTTTCATAAATAAATTTATTTTGGCTACCATCATTTTTTAAAAATAAAGTATTTAATATAAAATAAAAATATTAAAAAAATTAATATTAAAAACTTATGTTTACACACAATTTTTTTTTCATGAATTAAAAAAAAGAAAAAAAAAAAGGAGGAAAAGAAATAGGGGGATTGATTAGCATATTGAGCAAGAACTAATGAAAGTAATTGCTTAAAAATGAAATTATTAAAAATAAAACAATTCCTATTTATTTTTAATAGCAATAAGGTTCTTTTTGAAAGATATCCCTTTAAAAATTTAAAATCATTCAAATTCGATTAGCTCAAGCAATGTTGGAGAGAATGCATGGAAATATGTTGTCGAAACTAGTGGGGCCAGCAATCATAGGTTTGTTTAAAAGGATTTTCATTTAAAAACATAAAATTATACAAATTCAATCAGGATACAGGTAACGCCGGGTGGGGTAGTTAGTATGCAATAAAAATAATAATCAATTCATTACATGGCCAGCATCAAAAGTAAATTTAGATATGGGATACTTGTGCTTTCTTTTTGGTGGAAAGGAGTTTAATTGTTATTTTATTAATAAAAAATTATTTGAATAATCAAAAACAAAATCATATGAAAAAAAATTTAATTTAATTTTTTAAAATCAAAATTGAAGTAAATCTAAATAACTTAAATTGCCTAATTTAAAAATTTTTAAATCTTACAAGTGTCATAACTCATAACTTTTCCCTGCTCTAGCCACGATTCACAACACATGAATAACAATGATATCGCCTCCAATCGTCCTACATTTTGCAATATCAGATCTATATTTTTATATATATTAGAAATGATTATTATGGAAAATAGCTCTTATATGAGTTTTAATGCAGATTTTCCCTTATTCTCTAATTTCTAAGTAACACAGCATAGCTTGCAAGCATTGAAACTGATATGCAATTTGGTACTGCTTCGAACTAATGCTTATATTTTTCTTGTTCCATCCACAGTTTATTGAAAGTACACTTTATTTGTATTGTTATAGTACATGTCTCAAAGAATAATTAACTACTAAAGATCTATAGAAGACAAAGAAAAATTTTTTTGCTGCAAAGACCTGAGTATGTGCATGTGTACATGTACATGCATCAAGTGATCAAGTTCAGTATATAGAACAAAGCAAAATACAAATGCCCGTACTCTGATCTCCTAAAAGGAAAACTATTATAGAACAAATATTTTTGATTGATTAATTAATCTTTTTCAACACTTGGAACTTTTATTTAATTTTGAACATCTGAATAAGAAAAATCAAGCACCTATAAAAACAAATAACAAAAATCAAGCACCTTCATTAAAATTCAAATAAATTCAAGCACTTTCAAGGACTTTTTTTCTCTCCTAAAAATTCAAGGACTTTCAAGTACTTTCAAGCACAGTATGAACCCTGTTATAAGGATTATTATGCTTAAAGGTTTTTTTTTTTTTAAGAGATAGTAAATAATAATGGTATTTTTTAACATGATCTTTAGAAAATCACAAAGGTTTATTTTCGAAAAGGGCAGAGATTGTATTATAAAAAAGTCTTGAAAAAAAGAAAATAACTCCAATTAGTACAAATATATCATACTATTTTCCTTTTTGAATCAAAATCTTTTTTAGTTTTCAAACTGTTACTCTTATAAACATAATGGCAAAACCATACACAAAATATTAAAAAAAAAAAAAAAAAACTATTGACTGGGTCTAACCCTGATTCTTTTTTAATAACAGAACTTAATCTTTTTTTAGGTTAAATGAATAGTTTCTGTAAGAATTTTAAAGTAAACTAGGTGCCTTAAGTTATTAGTAGTTAAAATAAAAATTAGATTTTGTTTTCTATTACTTTTAGGACACTTTTTTTCTCTCTTAAATTAACAAATAAAACATGATTTATAAAACAGTATGTCAATAATGAAATATATTTTTAAATTATAAGTATTTACCAGTTTCAACATCATTGGTGTTTGCAGCTGTTCGAAGTTTACGTTCTCCTGCAATAAAAAATAATTAAAAACTTATTTAAAAAAAAAAAAAAAAAAAAAAAAAAAAATCAAAGGAAAAACACATTAAACAATAAAAATTAAAAACTACATATATTAACATTACTTAATATTATCAATAATTGGTATGCATCAAAACTTGATGAGATGACATGTTGATTATTTTTTATTTTAAATCTGCATCTCTACAAATTATGATCTCACAACAAAATATTTATGAAACTCCTACCGATTCATAATTTTAGCAATGGTTTCTAATCTGATTTCGAGATGCCCATCTTCGGTATTATTATAAATAGAGATGTAAATTTTCCAGAAAAATATAAGTGGCAGAAAAAACTGGCTTTTTACCGGGTTTTTTTCGGAAAAAAACAGAAAAGTTGGAAAAATTGGTTTTTCATGATTGTTTCTCTCAAATAAGTTATATTTTCTTAGAGAATATTAAATAAACATTTTTTATTTATTTATTTGTATTAAAAGAAAATTATTTTCACTTTATATTACAAAATAAAAAGAAAGTAGCAAAGCCTACTTTTAAAAGTTTTTTTTTTTTTTTTTTTTTTTTTTTAATCACAGCCTAAGAATTTTTATTAAATGCTATTGTTTGTTATATCATCTCTCTGTGAAATATTTTTCAGTTACATGTTCAACTACCAATTGACCTAATATAAAAATCTGAGCCAATATGTCTGCAGTTTGGAATGAAATAAATTATGCATTCCATTTACATAAGTATAGTTTTTAAGTAATAGTTTAAAGAAATTATTGCAGTTTAGTCATCATTATGAATATCAGTTTTCAAAAATTCCATTGTTTGTTTAAAATATGTATATTTTTACATTATTACATTTTTTCTTACAAATATAATTTTATTTCCTTTAAAAAATCTGTTTAGTTTTGGTATAGTTTTACAATCTCAACTCAAAAAAGTTTTGATTTAGTTTTATAGTCTAAATTCAAACAAAACTAAGTTTTAGTTTGGCTTACTCTGGTCTGCAACTAAAAAATAACATAGGATTTATTGACTTAAATTTTTACTCACTGAAACCAGAAATTTTTTTTTTTTTTTTTTTTTTTGAAAGTTTAATTAAACGTAATTTTTTTCTTTTTATCCTGAAATCTGGTATTCCATTTTTGAGTAAGAAACCATGTTCAATAATGTTTTCATATGGTAATTTTATATTTCTAAGAGTGGAACTCAAAAGTTATGAAAACAAAACATTACAAATAGAAAATGCTCGCTATTTGAGGAATTAACAAAAGCAGTTACATACAGAGATAAACTTCAACTATGCTTTAGAAAACTACAAAAATTCACAATTTAATCAAGAGGGAAAGGATAATTTCAAACATAGTTACTTATAATATTTTTTTTTTTTTTTCTCGTCGCAGTTGTACTTTTACTACTCATCTGTTGAGCAATTTACACCAAAAAGTAATGAGCACGAAGTTATATCAAAGATTAACTTAATCTGAAGTTTTATGAAAATAGATACATTAGTTCTTAAGATAGAACTATTGTGGAAATTATGAATAATGCAGCATAGCAGTGCCATTGGTTGGGTGATATACACTAATAACTAAATATCTTGAGTTTATATCAAGGTGTAACTGAATCTAAAGTTTTGTGAAATTATGTGCATCAGTTCTTGAGATAGAGTGCCCATAAAATTTTTGTCACGCACAGACTCACAGACTGACAGATATTTTCCAAAAACCATCAAATCGTGTTCAGGACCTTCTAAATTGTTTAAATACACCAAAAATGGGAAATCAAATTTTTCACGAATTCAGTATTTACTTCTTGAAAAGATAGAAAAAAGTAATAAATGCATGCTTCAAATTTTATGTTAAATTTTTAATTTTACCATTTCCATTAATCACATATTATTGAAATAATTTTGACACATGAATTAATTTTTTAAAAGAGAAGTTGCATTTAATTATATATCTAGAATTTTTTCATGTAATCCTGTTTTTGTGAAATTGTGAACTTCTTGTATATACTTGTACAAAATATAATTTGTGAATAAGAAATTATTAGAATATTTAGGTTCCTATTTAGACATTTTTAATAAGGTTATTTATACATATATACAACTTGATAAGATTCAGTTGCTATATATAGCATGAGATTTTTCTTTAGTCACTGCATTTGCGAAAGATTCATTTTATAGATTAAACTTCTTTCTGAAATGTCTATTTTCAAGAGAAATTTTGCGAAGGGTCTTGTGTTTCAAACAAGAAAAAAATGTGAAGGATCCTTTCAAGTCTTCTCAAATAGATTTCTGCTCAGGGATCAGATTACCCACATTAAAGTTTTCATGTGGGACACTCAACATAAAAATAAATAAAATAAAAAGTATGAGAATGTAGCTATTACAAAAATTTTAATACATTATTTCATAAATGAAATTTCAATTTTTCCAGTTCTGAAAAATTGAAAAATAAGCCTTCGAAAAAAAAAAAAAATTTAAACTTTTTTTTCCCCAATTTTTCCGAGCATTCCCATATTTCTAATTATAAACAGTACAGAATACAGGGCTTGAATTTCAGGGTGGGATGGCAGGATTCACACCCAAAATTTTGAAATCCTGCCTAAAAATATAACGTGCACGGGAGGCTCCTGCCCAAAAAATTTTGCATTTTGTGCAATTGATTGACACATTTTGCAAGTTTTCTACTGCGAAAGATTGTTCAAATTCACGATTTTTTTCCGATCAATCAAAAAATTTAAAAAATTTTTCTTGCCATTGAGTGACAATTTTCGTACTATTTTCCAGGCAAAGAAAGCGCGATTCTGTTTCAAATTTTTAAAAATAATTAACACATTCAATTCCAAAAATTATGAAAAATCTGTCATCAGATTGAAAAATCAGACTTACTGATATCAGAAATTTCGACAAAGTATTGAGGGAGGAAAAAAAAAACGTCAATTTTGTCAAAGGAGCACGATAAAATGCAAATTTGATCGAAAAAACTCAATTTCTTTAAGGGATTGCAGGGAAAATGCAGAATTCGTCAAAGGGTTATTTTAGGGGTGATTTTGAGGGAAAAAAAATCTGAAATTCACAGCAAATTTTCTGATAGGTTTCACCAGAGAGAATGTATGTATGTGTGGGGGGAACCCAGATGTGACACAATGTGTTTTTTTCGCAGCCCTTTGATGAAATTTGTGGATTTTTTTATATCTTTTGAGGAAATTTGCAGATTTTTCGTGATTATGATTATGACGAAGTTTGCAGATTTTTTTGCATTTTTTGATGGAATTAGCAATTTTTCACGATCTTTTGACAAAATTAGCAGTTTTTGTGATTCTTTGCATTTTTCCATGGTTCGTTAAAGATTTTTGCTGTTTTGTGACCCCTGAACAAAATTCACATTTTTTCTCGATCCTTTGATGAAACTTTTTATTTTTTTCACTATCTTTCGATGAAATTTGTGTTTTTTCCATGATCTTTTGACAAAATTTCTGTTTTTCATGATTTGCTGACAAAATTCTACTTTTTCCAGCAATCCTCTGACAAATTTTGTGTTTTTTCCGTGATCCTCTGACGAAATTTGCGATTTTTGTGTGATTGATTTTCGAAATTGGTTTTTTTTGGTGACCATTTGTAGAAATTCTTAATTACCTTAAATTTTTGGGAAATTTAGAACAGAATTAGCCCTGGGTCACTTAATGAATAATTTTGTCTCAATATCATAGAAAAAAAACAAATTTTGACTAAGTATGTGAATTTCATTAAAAAGTCTCAAAAAACATGTATTTCATCAAAAGATTATAGAATAAACAAGGATTTAATCAAAAACCTGCTAAAAAATGGGAATTTTGTCAGAGGGTCGTGGAAAATGCAGACGTTTTCTTAGAAAACAGCACACACACGAATATATATGTTATTATCATATGTATCGTTTTTAATCAGAAATAATATTAAATTAACTTTGTATTGGACTTGCAGAACAAAACTTGCTGAACCCAATTTGCAGGAATTTACATTCAATCTAAAATCGAGGCGAATCAAAACAGAGCTTACTAGACCTGTAACAAAAATAATTAACTCTGGGAAGGAATTTGCCCCTGTAAAGACTAGATTGTATAAAAGCTTCACTTTTTTAAAAAAATTTTAAATACATTTTGCATAATTATTCTGAGTTGTTGATAAAAATTGCTTCAGTGGCATTTTGTCATGTTTGTATTCTTGTAATTCTTTAAATAGCACTTAAAAAAATAATGTGTTTTAAAGATTTTTTCTCCCTCCCAGATAGCTAAACTCCCTTCCATTTATAAATGTTGGGAGGGAGACTCCCCTCCTGGGAAAAATCAAATTTCAAACCCTGGAATAAATAATTTCCATATCCTTTGATATCTAAATCTAATGGTCAGAAAAAACAACTTTATTTTTGTAACAAACTACAAACTATTTTTCAAAAATAGTCAGGGTTGCCATCTTTTTGGTTTTAACCATTTAATAAAATGGGTTTTATTTTTTAAAATTGGTTTACAGCTAGTTTGTATTAAATTTGGATGGATTACTTTTTAATACACATAATTATTTTCTACAAATATATATATTATATATATATATATATATATAAATTTTTATTAAATTTTGTCCCCCCAAATAAATAAAACTTTATTAACCGGTAGAAGGCAACTGTGATGGCGTTATGTCTGGAAAACATATATATAGAAAAGAATATAAGCTGGACGCCAAACTAGTATTTTGAAATCCTATATTATATAGTTTCACATATGTAATACACATTAAAAAAAATTATATTTAACTAAACAATGACAAAATATGACGAAAACACTCTTAAATGTCCATATGGAGAGTTCAAGTTATAAAAGTTAAAAGAGAAATTAGAAAAGAAAAGGACATAATATTCGAGTAGAGTTTGGTACATAAGTGCCTTAAAAAAACAAAAAAATTGAAAAGCTTGTTGTTATTTAAAAGAGTTCATATTCATGTATAAATTCATGCATATGCTATTCATATATATATATATATTTTTTAATAGTGAAGAAAGATTTTTTTTATTATATGAATATTATGTATGATTTTAAAATAAGAAATTTACAGAGAAGCAATTGATATAAATAATTAACATGGTAAAATAGCTTACCTATAATATGTTTTAATTTTGGAATAGATGAATGCTTTAATAAACAGATGGCTTTGCGTCGCTTCAACTTTCCAATAAATTCCTCTTGACCATATTCTCGAAATGCAAAATCATGAAGAATCTTGGTAATATCAATGGGGGCACTTTCATTAGAGTATGAAGGAAGAGATTTTTCTGAGTAATCTACAATATCCTGGAAAATTGAAGAAATTCTGCATTAAGGTCTAGTTATTATGTGTAGTCAAGATTTAGACACTAAAAGTTTAATGAATTTTCAGCCATTACTTACAAAAATATATAAATACTTTAGATTCTGCAGGTGATATGTAAAAAATTAAACTCTTTCTCAACAAGTATCTTTAATTCATTTTTTAAATCATGCATTTGACAAATGAATCAGATTTTTAATCCCTTCATAAAGATATCTTTTTATTTTTTTAAATTCTTTATAGCTGATATTTCCAACTAGAAACATTTAATTTAATTCCAGAAATTCTGTAATTAAATAAGGTAAAATTTACTATTTAAAATTATTGATAAGAATTAGGAATAATGACAGATTTTGATCACTCTACATATCACACATATGTGATCGATCCCAATAGCAGAAAATTCAAGACGAGAAATGGGTGTTGCAGATTTTCTTTCTCTTTGCAGATCCTTTCTTCATAGAATCTTTATTTCACATTACATTACATTAGCTCTTTATTACTTAATATAAAAATTTAAGATTATTCAGGGCTCGAAAATTTGGAAAATTTTAAAGTACTCAGCTGGGAATTACATGAAATGTATAGATTCCCAGAAAAATTTATGTGCGTATATTGACGACATTTGCCATTTTATAGTGATTTTTTTTATCAAATTTGCTTTTTTATTGGGATTTTTTGATAAAAACTGCCATTTTTTCACAATTTTTCGGCAGAATTTGCTGCTTTTGTGTGATTTTTTTGTTAATGAAATTTATGTTGCTTTCTGCGATTTTTTAACAAAATTCAGGCTTTTTCGTGATCTTTTGATGAAATCTGTTGTTTTTCAGTATTTTTTTTGAAGAAATTTGCTGGTTTTTCCACAAATCTTTTGACGAAATTTGCCACTTTTTTGCAAATTTTTTCATGATAATTGCTGTTTTATTGCATTTTTTAAAAAGAAGTTTGTCATTTCATTGGGCTTTTTTAACAAAACCTGTCATTTTTCAATATTTTTTTTAACATTTGCTTTTTTTTTTTTTTTGCAATTTTCTGGCGATATTTGCGATTTTCTACAAGATTTTTTGATGAAATTTGTGTTGCTTCCCACAATCTTTTGACGAAATTCAGGTCTTTTTGGGATCTTTTGACAAAATCTGTGGTTTTTCAGTATTTTTTTGCGAAATTTGCCATTTTTATCGCTAATTTTTAACAAAATTTGCCTATTTTGAGATTTTTTGATGAAATTTGTGTTTTTTCCCCTATGTTTCAACAAAATTCTCGCTTTTTTCATATTTTGACAAAATTACACATCCCTCGGGACGCTTAAGAGCTCTTTTTATGCATCTTGTCTCTGATTTTTTGTGTAATTTACGTATTATAACATTTCTGCGACATTGTTGGTAGCCGTGGCGACTTGGTAGGTTCCCGGCCGGGAACCTGAGTGAAAAAATTTACATTCCCAGAAATGATTTCTGAGCTCTCTGGGATTGGTATTTTTCAAGCCCTGGATTATTATTAATAAAAATAAACAAAATGCATATAAAGGCATCAAAGGTAAGTAATTGATTAATTAAGTTTTCAATTGCAATGCATTTTATCTGTAGATTATTTTCTGCTGCTGAAGAATCTGCTGCAGATGCTTGGTGAATTTTCTGCTACTGAGTAATGTGATGATTGTTATTCAAACATTAAAATAAAATTTGAGCAGACAAAAATAAATAAATAAAAAATATCCAAGTCTTAAGATATTTTTTCAACCACATGAAAATGAAGCTCATAAAAAAGCTTTAGCATTTTTTCTCCCCTTTTTTTATGTTCATAAACAGTGACGCACCAGGATTAAGTTTTGGAGGAGGCTAGCATATTTTACATGTCTATGTTTTAGAAAATATAGACCTCTAAAATATCCTACCCCTGAATGTTGGAAGAGCTTGGTCCAATTTCTTTACATATCATTCAAAATCGAGATGTGTCAAGCCCAACATAAATTATTTTCTGTTGACATGATGCTGAGCGAAGACCTGTGGCTGGGGCTCTGAAAATTTTTGATGGGGCTGATTCTGAAGTTAAACGTCTTTGATAAATAAAAAGAAAATATTGTTTTAAAGGGTGAACATTAAAATATTAATATTTCAAATTTCATAAGAAAATTTACAAATAAGAAAAAAAATTGTAAAAAGATTAGTATTTTTCAAAATTTCTATTTTGCAGGACCTATTAATGATAATAAAAATTAACTTTCATAATTTTAGAAAACTTTAAATAATTAGTCTAGTCTTGTGGTTTAAGAGGGGCTTTAACCCTCTTAGCTCAATGAAAGTTTCAACCCCAAGTTTCAATGAAAGTTACCAGCAACCAAAGCTCAAGGTTTGATTCTGCATAAAAAATGAAGACAAATCAATCAGGGTGAATTGGAGTTTTTTTTACGTGACTCTTTGACGAAATTTGTGTTATTTAATGTGGTCATCTGGTGAAAATTTTATTTTTTTACATAAACTAACAAAATTCATGCTTTTTCCATGACCTTTTGACAAAATTCTGGGATATAAATTTTGATGATTCTCTGTTGAAATTTGTATTTTTTCAATGATCCCCTGTCAAAATTTGCATTTTTTTTTGGCAATCATCTGTCAAAATTTGCATTTTTTTTGGCAATCATCTGTCAAAATTTGCTTTCTTTCCAGGAATCTTGTTGATGAAATTTTTATACTTTTTTTCATTCTAATTTTAAACTGATGTACGCCACAATTTTTGTTGCACATTTATTAAGATGAATTATAATTAGTGTTCATTCTAGGCCATTTTTGAAGGGTACGGCACCCTGCCCTTTTTCAAATTTGCAAAATGCACCCTGTCCTTTTTAAAAGTAGCAAAATGCACTACTGGTTTTACCCAGAGATTTTTAATAAATATTTATTTTATTCTGTAGCATTTCTAAATTTGTGAGTCCGAAAATGATAGAATTTTTTCATTTCTTTAAGAAAAAGAACATCAAACTATTCAATCATGGTTTAATTTAATTGTATTTTTAAATTTTTATATCATAAAATCATTCAAAATTAATATTACTTGATTTATCTTACTTAAAAATTATGTATTTTCCCCCTTTCTTTTTTTCCTTTCTAAAGGCAATAACAAATTTTTTCTTGCAAAAGTGCCCTTTTCTGCTGCAGTAGTGCCCTTTTTAGCAAATACCACCATGTCCTTTTTATTTCTAGAGTGAACACTATTATAATATTTTGCACCTCAGGATGTATACATATATATATATATATATATAAATCAACATTTGGATATGAAGAGTGATTTCAGGGTTAGGGTTGGGGATAGGACACAATCGATCAAAATATAACGAAATTTTTTGGAATAGCTTCCCTCAAATGGCTGCAATAGATAACTTATTACTTTTTTAATAGAAACTATCTAAATTACACAAAAGGGTTAAGTTGTGGCAATTTAATTTACTTGTATTTAGAAATTATTACTTCCCTTCCCTCCCCATTCTTGCTGCATTTAATAGTTATATGTGAGGACTTCAAGGAAATACCTAATCAGCTTAGTAAATGTTACTTGAATGCTATTCAAACTACTTTTAAAGTGAATCTTATTTATATCAAAGACAATTCAATAAAGCTAGTGTTTTGTACTAGACAAAATTTCTAGAGTTCAAAATTAAAAGGCAGGGGTCTGTCCAGACTTTGCTCACAGGGTCCTGTTTTTATGAAATTGTGATTTTTTTTTTCTTATATTTGTGAAAATTCTAGCCAGAATGAGAATTTTAAATTATCAATGTTTTCAGATTCGATTTTTCATACATAAAAAGCTAAGTAATATGCTCTGTGGTGAGTTCAACTGCTTATTTACAAGCCAGATTTCATTATTAAATGATTAAATTTGTGAAAAGTTCAATTTGAAGATGAAAAAATTCCGTAAAAGGTGTATTTAAGAGACAAATAATTTTATGGGGGGTCCTGTTTTGGGATAAAATGCTTTGTGAAGGGTCCTGTTTGGGGATAAAATGCTTTGTGAAGGGTCCTGTTTAGGGATAAAAAATTTTGTGAAAGGGTCCTGTTTCAAGATAAATTATTTTGTGAAGGGTCCTTAGAAGGACCTAAAACTTTCCTAAACATATGTACCTGGAAGACTTTGAAATTTCCTGCAGAATCTAAAGAAAATTTTACTTAACATTTATTGTACGAAATGTGCCATTTCGTCAAACACTGAAGTGACTGATCAACAACTGAGCAATTAATGAGGCAGATTTTTAAATAAATAAAAATTTTATCCATAGCTAAACTAGTCAAAATGAGTTATAAGATCAAAAAGACGGTCAATTACAGTGCAAGTTTTTGATATTTAAACATTTCACTCAACTATTAAAAAAAAAGTTCAGCATTCTGAAAAATTTCTTATTTTTAGCAACCCCTTAGTTATTTTTTAAATTATTACTTTGTTTAACATTGTACATAATAATTTTTTAAGATAAAATATTTTAACTTATGTAATAGCATTCTCTGAGTTTGCTTCCAGGTTTAGGGCAAAATACTACTGATGGAACAAGGACACTTTTGAACTCTTAAAATAACTTTTTGGATATTTAAGGGAACTTTTTTGTTTTCAAAAGGCACTTTATTGATTTTTAAAGGTATTCTTTGATGATTAAAGCCACTTTTATTATGTAAAAATCAGGTACTCTTTTCAAGAAATCAGTGAATCCGTTTTCCCTGTACAACACAATTTTTTAATACAAAATGAAGTAAGGGCACTTTTTCGACTAAGGGGCAAAAGGGGTGCCTTTTTTTTTGGATAAGGGGCAGGGCAAAATTAGCACTAGCCACTGGCCAGTAAATGACAAAAAGTGGCCTGTCTATCAGCGGCTACCTTGTGGCCACTTTTTTACAAGGAAAGAATGCAATTTACTCACATTTCATCAATGATTCTACTTTTTTAGTTTCCAATATATTTATATATTAACATATTTATTTGAGTTATTGAGTCTTAGATTAATATTTATAGAAATTTTAACTGTTTAGTATTTTTAAATAAAAAAGTGACCACTAGTTTAAACAAAGTGACCACTTTAAAAGATAGTCTTACTGGCCAGTGGCCGCGAATGAAATTTTCCAATTTTGCTTTATAGCAAGGAGGATAATAATTTTTGCATTAGGGGCAAGAAGGATGATAATTTTTGGATTAGGGGCAAGGGATGCTATTTTGTAAACCAAAAGGCAGACAGGGTGCATCAAACTGCTGAAAGGAAGGTCTGGCTTTGTCTAGAAATGAGCCAAAAGCGTCACACAATTTTGAGAGCCACCGTAAATAAAAATTGAAACATATAATCACAATGCTCGGCTGAGAAAGATATGGTATATTTGAAAAAACTAATAATAATTCTGTGCATAAAGGGCATTATTAATAATATGGTTCTAGCTTTATTTTAATGTTTTAATAAGTATAAACAAACACCTTATCCTCATCAGATCGGCAAGGAGAACCAATAGACATGGAGTTGCTTTCGTTACTTTCACTACCAGTATCAACACCAGAATCACTTTCTGCCATATCCTAAGTCCAGATGATTTTAATAATTGTTGTACCACAGCACAATTAAGGATTATTTAAAAGAATTTTATACAAAACAATTACGAAACTAACAAACAAGAAACAACACACAGACGGATACTCCGTCACAGATACAGTTATACTTGAAAATGTTGTCCCCTCCCCAAAGAGGCTGGGAGAAAAGAGAAAGAAAACGAGTTTCTAAAAACAGGAAAGGAAAGGCATTTGTCAGATGGCAATCTGATCTTTTTCCGTGTCAATGGTTTTGTTTACGTTGAGCGCTAACACAAATATTTTTAATTATTTTTGTCTAAAAACTTTATTTAAATGTCATCTAAATTTCTGTCTTTTTTTTCTCTGTAAATAATATCTAGATTTATTAGACACTCTTTCGATAAAGCTTGATTATTGATTATTTATATTTTATTATGATACGAAAGCGTTCACTATTAAGCAATATATCTGATATAAAAAGACAAAAAAGGGATGCAATTAATTGTGATCATGGTAAAGCATCCTTTAAAATGCTTTTGTACATATTATGTCGCTAACTTTAGTCTTGATTTTTAATATAAACTAATAACCCTTTCCAAATGACCGAATTTTGTTTATCAATATAAAGATAAATTATTACTATAAGAAGGTGGTTTTCATTTCTTTATTTTTCATTAGTTAAAATAATTGTAAGAGTAGATATAATATTTTTTAAATTCCTTTTAAAAATTTCTGTATGGAAGCAAAAGATATTTTTAAGCTAGATAAAAAATTAACATCGTTACCACTTATTTCTATAAAAGAAACATGATGATTTTTAAATGGCAATATTTGTATAACATTGCACGAAATTCTGGCGACATTACAAAAATAATTCTTATAATTTTTTCAGGAAAATTTGTGATCAACTTTCTATGTTATTTAAGTACCTACCTCTGTAAATATTTAGAATATATTAAAAAAAAAAATCGTATTAAGTTAAAATCCTATTGTATTTTACTATTTTGGAATTATCTGTTATTTAAGGCATGTTTCTTTTAATTCAAAGAATTTATTTTAAACTTTATGCGATTGATAATCGAAGCAGCCTTTAGTTTAAAAAATATCTGTATTTTTTTCATAATTTAAATTGAAAAATTTCATGTCTGCTGCATAAAAAAATAAGTAAACTATTGTTTAAGAAATGGACTGTTATAAAAGTACAGTAATATCTTCAGATGGAAATCAATCTGGACCGAGCAAATTTTCTGTAGTAGACAGTTTTACTCCATGTCTATGGGTTGAAAATCTTTCTGAGCTAAACAGATTTCTGTCTTATGTAGAGTCCATCATACAGAGAGTTTAATGTATCTTCAAAACTATATTGAAAAAGTTTAGTTTAATTTTTAGGGAAGAAAAAAAAAAAAAAAAAAAAAAAAGCTATTTTTACTGGTGTCAAATGACATCTTTTAAAGATTTCAATTTATTCTTCTTTTATTTGTAATATTTTAGATTAAAACAATGACAAATCATTTTTCATAAATTGAAGACTTATTTTTTTATACTTATGAGCTTTAAAAATTATAAATAAAATAAATCATTATTTATTTTTTATTTTTTTAAGTGTTACCTTACATAAGTAGAAATGTAGAAAAATGAAAAATATTATCCATAAATGCTGCAGTTACTCAAAGTAATGTAGTAGCTGCTAATATGTTATAAAATAAATTTTTACTGTGGCCACACATAAATCTTATTATTTTAGCATGTGCAAGATAGATAATGATCAAAGACATTAAATACTTATGTATGATTATTTATTGCTTTCTTCTTTGAATCAGAAAGTGACTATTAATTTGATCTATCATGTTTTGATTCTAATCAATATAAATTTATCAAACATTAATTTTCAAATTGATGTAAATTCATTTTTAATGTTTGAATATTACTACATTGATTATGCAGTTTCATTCAAGAATCACTTAATCAAAGAAAGTGAATAATAATAAAAAATATAAAATATTTAACTATGAAATTTATTCAAAGTTTGTCTTATATTTTTGATTTTATTTCACCTAAACGTTGATTTAATCTCACTTTAAAAATAATCCATTTGCTATATTTGCACATACATAAGTATAGAAATAAATATTTCTTTATTGTTTATTTGTTCTTTGTTTTGTATTTAAATGAACATAGTTTTTAATTTCTAAGTTTAAGAAGTCTTCATTTTTAAAAGGAATTTATACATATTTTTTAAATTTTCTAATTATTTTTTTTTTTATAGGTGAGCTCAAAGATACTAAAAGTGTATTGCAGCATTTAGCTTCTATTTTTCCTGTTGAAAAATTTCAAAATAGACTTCCACGCATAATAATGAGACATCAAATATATGCATTTGTTTCCTGTAGAACAGAAGTGGATAAATGTTTGGTAATAAAATTTTTATTTATACTATTACCAAATGTAAATTATGTAAAATTTATACTTTTTACTTTTAAGAAAAGTCTCATATTCTGTGCTGAAAAATTTGGTGATGTTGTAAATCTTTTTGACATTTGATAAGATGATTTGGTCAATTTATAAATAAAATGAAATTTACACATAATAGTAATTATAATATTTATATATAATAATGCATTTTTATATATTATATTAAAATTATTTATGTATTACAATACATATATAAATAAAATAAAACATAATTAAGATAAAAATTTAGTTCTAAAATGGTTTTTTGACTCCATTTTGGATTTTTATAACAAATAGAACAGGATACAGAGTTCATCCCAAATGTACTGTATAAATTCATAAAAAAAATTTAGGATTTATGAGATTTGCAAGCATGATTTTAATCAGTTGTGAATACTTATAATCTATCTCTCACCAAAATTTGTAAATGCATTTTTTTTTTTTTTAAGATTACTGATATTAAATTTCCATTGTGCAAAAGTTTTAAGTACTTTTTTACTGTAGCAGTCTCCAATGATGAGCCACTAAAGGACAAAGATTTATCATCAAGCTATATGATGTTTTGCATAAAAATGATGTATGTACAGTAGACTCCTTTACATCCAGAACCCTAAAATTCACAACTCTCTAAAATCCACATAAATTTACAGATGTAAAAAATGAAACTTTAACTTCTGATTTTCGGACAAAATTTGACTTTTTTATTTTTATGTCAATGCCTTGTACATTTTAATCTTTGCCTTGTAATTTTCATTAATATTATTGAATTCATGCTTTTTTATGAAGGAAAAATAAATTTATTTCTGAAAATATTCAAGATATTGCTGATATCACAATCTTGTTACCAAATATATTTATGTATTACGGTCATTCTTCAAAAAAGGGCATATTTCAGATTTTTTTTTTTTTTTTTTTCACTTAATTTTTTTTTCTGGGTTTTATAAGCAAGTGAGGAACACTAATAAAGCTATGGTCCTGTTTAATTAATTTTATTTATTTAATTAAAAAATATTTAAAAAATTTAGTGGTAACGGAGGTGAGACTTTGGTAACGGAGTGGAGATGCATATTCTTATTAATGTATATACTTATTAAAAGTAACTAAAAATCTTAAAATAGAAAGGAATATGACACATTGAAATAAAAACAAATGCATATACTGCTCCAAAATTTTATAATTTGAAAATTATCAAAAATAAAGTTTATTTATTGCACACATAATGGCCTCTGTTAAAAGTGAGTTCATTTAGAATTTCTAGTATCTGTTTCTGATTGATAAAGTCTGTGTCATCATTCTCTGGAAAAATAAAAACCACCCCAATCTTTGATTTCTTTAGAAAGTTCACCTTATACATCTCATTCATTTCTACGGACATGATTTTACAAATGAATTGATACTTTTTCGTTTTCACAAATACTCAACCCTTACCTATGCACCAACATTGGGAATTTTGAAAAAAATTTCTTGAAACAGATTGTGGAAGTACCAATTATGAGAGTGAAGGGAAAAAAAGGGTTTATGTGCATTTTATGAATTATACAGCATAAGACGTATGTCAGAAAAATTAATACATTTAAAACTTATTAATGCTCATTAAACTCATCAATTTTTGCCAAGTTCAGACATTAATTTGTATTTTCTCACAATCTATTCTGCTACACCTGATATCACTTTTCTATATTTTGTCTTTTGTTTTAAATTGTCTTTTAGTTGCTTTGTTAAGACTTCACCATACAATATTGAATATATATTTTTTTAATTGCTAGTGAAATATGCTGACCTTTAACAAGTTCTTTTACATATTTTTTTATTATTATTATTATTGCTGGAGTATCCAACTTTGCTATTTGAGATCTTTGTGCTCTTTTTTTTTTTTTTTTTTTTTTTTGTACTTTTCCATCTTATTATTAGATTCTTTAAGCTTGGCTTTTAACTTTAGATTCTCATTCTTCAGATCACGTATATTTTTTCTTCATCTGTTTCTATACAGGCTTTCTCTACTTGTTGAAGGCACATTTTGTACCAATATTGGTAAACCTAAAGATGGGCTTGCTGGAGGAGTATTTTCTTCAATTTTTTTCTCTAAATTCTTTTTTTCTTTTTGCTTAGGTTGTAAGATTTCTTGCTCTTTTCTCGCCACTTTTTTCTAACATTTCTTTGTTCTTGTGTGTGTCATTTTATTAATGCTTTTAATTTTATCTTAATTTTACCTTTCCTTGTATCTCTCCTTTCCTTCTCAAGCCTAAGTGAGTCATTTTTTGTCGCATCACATAGTCTCTGTATGTTCTCTTTCTTTTTTTGATTGCCAATACATTTTTTTTCAACCTTATATACTATTATGCTCATTTCTTTTCTTTGTCGTAGTACTAAAAAAAATTATATACAGTAGACTCCCTAAAATCCACAACTCTCTAAAATTCGCACAAAATTTACAGATGTAAACAATAAAACATTCAATTTTGATTTAGGGATAAAATTTGACTTTTTTATTTTTATATCAATTCCATTTTTATTTTAATTTATAATTTTCATTAATATTACTCAATTCATGTGTTTTCATGAAGGAAGAATAAATTTATTTTGGAATAAATTAAGATTTTGTTGTATCACTGGTATTCAAATATTTTTACCAAATATATTTATGTAGTAACCAAGCCTTTTTGGTTATTAAGTCTAACTAAACTTGAAATAAAACTTCCTCATTTTAAGATTTTGATGTTAATTAGTAATGTATTTTTATAAAGCAAATTTCATATGAAAAATGCATCTTATCTTTATAATATATATTTAATCTTACATTATTAGCTTGACCTTTGCTTTTAATATTTTAAACATGTTAAACATTTTCTAAATTTTTATCATTTTAGTTTATTACTTATTTTAATGTTTTATTATATTGTAAGCCTTCATAAAAGTTTCAATTTCATTGTTAATTACATTCAAATTACTGTTTAAAAACTGTAAACAAAGCAATGACCAGAAATCTGCAAACCTCTGGTCCTAAAAGCTGTGCAGATTTGAGGGAGTCTACTGTATAGGATTTATTGAATTAAAGTAACAGTTTAATATATGCTAGCTACCCTATATGTTTAATTTCATGCCACTAATAGAATATTAAGATATAAAAGTATTTAAATCACTTGAATTATGCTAGTCACTTAATATCCATTATTAGAATCTCATAACAGAAAATTATTTAAAAACATTTGAAATATAATAATCATTTTGCTCTCATAAATCTTAAAACTATAATCAATTATCTAAAAAATTCTTAATTACAATAGTTATTATTTTTTCTTGCACTTTTTTGCTTAGTTTGAGCAAAGAATCGATTAAATCAATAGAGATAAATTATTAAAACATAGCTAGTGAAAGCCATGAAATAGTTGATAGCAACTTAATTAGAAATCTAGGCTACAATTGATCAGTCCAATAACAGAAATAAATTATATCAATATTTATTATATTATATTAGTATAATAATTGTTAAGTAAACCATTAACTTTTATTTTGATTAATTTTAAGTACTTATATTTAATTTAATCTCACCTCCATTTCACTTTCTCACCTCCGTGATTAACAAAGGTAACGGAGGTGAGAGTAATGGAGGTGAAGATATTTCATATAATGATGCACTGTTTGTAAATATTTGAATCAAAACTAATGTTATTCACACAGGATTGTATGTGTTGTGATAACTTTCAAATTCAAATGTAAAATAAATAAATATAATGCATTGCTTACCTTCCATTGGCAGTAATGGAGTGGAGTATCCCAAAAAACAAAATAAAGAAATTCTATTTATTTGAATAAAATAAGCTTTAACTGAGAGCAAATGACAATTTTTTTTCACAGAGCTAACAAAGAGAGTTCTTTTCCTTTGTTTTAATACAAGTTATTTACCAGTACTGCCTTCTATGAATGAATGTTTGAGTTAAAAGGAATTAACAATAAAAATTATTTAACATTTAATTTATTTCACTTTTTAATCGAAGAATTTTTTAAAATGTGAATGGGGGACACCCACGGAGGTGAGCTTTCCCATGTATTACTTAATATTAAGACACAAAATAAAATAGCTATAGAATAGTAAATTGTATGAAAAGATTCTCTATTCTTTAAATATTCAAAACAATAAAAAAAAATCACAAATAAATAAAGCAATTTTTTTTAAAAGATGCCAGGGCTGAAATAGACCCTTTTTTCAAGAATGACCCATTAATCAATCATTAAGTCTAGCTAAACCTGAATAAAACTTCCTTATTTTATGATTTTGATGTGAATTAGTAATGTACCTGTATGAGACAAGTTTTATTGAATAATTTAGGAAAATTACATTTTATCTTTGTAATGAATATTTAATCATTCATTATTGGTTATTAACTTGACCTTTACTTTTAATATTTTATCATTTAAAAAATTATATAAATTTTTATTATTTATGTTTATAACTTATTTTAATATTTTATTGTATTGTAAGCATTCAGTACAGTTTTGATCGCATTATTATTATATTCAAATTACGGTTTGAAAAATGTAAACAAAGCAATGACTAGAAATACACAAAATTCTAAAATCTGCACAACCTCTGGTGACAAGCTGTGTGGATTTGAAAGAGTCTATCATATAACATAAATGTGATGTAAAAATGGCATGTTAGGGCATGTAAACATTTATATAAGCTTACTGTAATAAAGAAATGTCAAAATTTGTTTTAAAAAAGGAGGTGAGAAACTTTTCCCTCCTTCCCCCTCAACATAGTATAAGGGCATGCATTTCTTCTTGATTTCTAAGTTATTTAATTTGTAATACAGCACTTTTATTATTTTTTATTTTACTAAAAGGATCCATTAGAAGTATCTTTTAAACAGCATGAGATGTATGAGGCATATCCACAAACTAAGAACTCATTCGGTGTAAACAGTTTTAGGGAGATTTAAAAAAAAAATCTTTATTGTGAAATGTTACTGCATCTATTGCTCTATTTTTCTGCATAGTTGTCAATTTTATCAATATATCTTCATTTGTTTTATCATGACACCAGATTTCATTTTTTTTTATCTTAGAAACTCTTTGCCAACTTTTTCAGTCACTGTTTTGCATCTTTTATTGCTTAGTCACTTAGATTCTGACAGCCTAGGAACTGTTAATTTTCTATTCTCAAGAATTTTTGCATTAACTTTCCTCAGCAAATCATTTGTCACTAAAGACAAGTGTCCACTTTGTTCCTCAAGATGCACATTGGTCTGATCTTCCTTAAGTAACCATCACTATTTCTTCACATTTCTATCATTCATGATATTTTCACCTGTAAATTTCTGCTGCATAAACTTTTTTTTTTTTTTTTTTTTTTTTTTTTTTTGGTTCACTAGACTTTAGTGACCAACTGAAGATGCTGTCATTACAATGGAATGACCTGTTTGTAATAACCTGTGTTCAATCAGATCTTACAAGGGCACCACCAAACATGGTGCACACAGATTTTGATGATTTCAAAGTATGTTGTAGGGGTCATACCACTAATTATTCAGCTGAAAGGATTCTTTCAAATGGGCCTTAATTTTTGAGAAATTGGGGGTCAAAGTTCAGCGTATATTTCAAATACTTATTAGTACGAACGCCGCATGTGAATCAGTGGCGTCGTGGTAACGCACGAGCCTGCAAGTTGAAAGGTTGCGGGTTCGAATCAGTCCTCGGCCTTTTATTTATTTTTATGTTTTTTTACACTTCGCAAATTATAAGCAGAATTGAAAATTCTACAGCTTTGAACCTTTTGATATTTTCTGAAGAGGACAGTTTACTTTGTCAACATTTTTTTATTATTATTTTTTCAAAATATGGTGAACTGACTGCACTTCAGGGTTCAACTAAAAGTACATTTTGCAACAAATAAATAAAAATTTGTATTTAATTAAAATTTTGAAAAAGTATAAGAAAATTTCAATATTTAAAAATCTCCACTACTTTAAATATTAATATTTTTAGATTAATCAGTCACTTTTTTTTCTTTTCAAATGTGTATTACACAATATTGTGCTTCAATTTTTAGATAATTTAATGCTGCATTTAATATAATTTATATTACTAAAATACTCAATTCGTGATAAATATGTTTAAAAGTATATTAAAAGTAAAAAAAAAAAAAAAAAAAAAAAAAAAAAAGGTTTAATCATCATTTGTAAAAGTGAAAAAATAAGACCAATAAAAAGAAATCTTCATTTATTCTGATAATTACGGAGGAAAGCAGACGATTAAAAAAAGTATTTTTATATGTATTATAAATTTTATCTCATTAAACAGAATATAAAAAATTACACGCTTCTGCTAGGAAAAAAATTTTTGATATGGAAATTTGAATATTCTGGGAAAATCTAATATTTATACATTATTCATAACACAGACACACGTTTGACATCCTATCTGTTTCTAAGCAATTATATTATTTTTTATAATTTCTCATTTCAAAATCTACAAAGGATTTAAACCCATATGAATGTAAATAAAATATGCTTATTTAGCTCAGAATTAATATCTTTTTAGGCACAATATAAAATAAAAAGGCATGTATTGTGATTTATAAGTTGTTTTGTTGTATTTTTGTTTCTTTTTAATGGATTTTGGTGGCGCCATCTAGTGCCGATTCTAAAAATGGCTGCAAAGTGGTTAAAAGATATAGTTTCGAGTATATTTCTGTATTTTATAGTAATGTGCAAGTTTCAATGTGGGAACATTGCTATTTTCGATAAAATATGGATGTTAAAATATTTTAACAACAAATTTACGTAGTCCTATGAGATGGCAAACGGAATCTCATTTTTAAGCATATTTTGAGGCTTCGTCCCATCGTCTATTTCGTATTTCAGTTGAATTACGGAACGAGTGTTTTGATTTGATAAAAAAAATAGATGTAATCTGTCATTTCTGATTTGTGCAAACGATAACTTATGTTCATGTTGAACTTTGGAGATAAATGTATTTACAGAAAATTGGAAAATTGAAAACTTGAATAATTGGTAACAACTTGCATTTTAACATTACTGCATTAATATTTTATTACTTTTTCGAAGGTACGCATTACTTGAATAATCTAATCCTAAAGACGTTTAAAAAATTGCACCCGAAAATTATTTTGTATTATTTATACATATACAAAAAAAGGCAAGTTTTCATTTAGAATGCTATAAAATAAAAAAGCGAGAGGGAAAAAAAATCATTATTTCAGGATTGTGCTTAAAACAAAAAACGCGAATAATAATTCATAAAAAAAAGTTCTAGGCGTAAACTAGTTTTGTAGTTTTGTCAATAGAAATATTCGTTTAAAAATTGCAGAAAAAAAATAAATTTTCATGAAAAAATTTAAAAATGTAAATGTAATTTATTAAGAAAATATCAAAAGCTGTAGCAATTTTGTAGTAAAAATACTTAAAATTTGTAACGTGTAAAAATACAAAAATAAATAAATAAACGCTGATGACCGATTCGAACCCGCAACCTTTCGACTTGCAGGCTTGTACGTTACCACAACGCCACTGATTCACATACGGCGTCTGTACTAATAAGTATTTGAAATATACGCTGAACTTTGACCCCCAATTTCTCAAAAACCAAGGCCCATTTGAAAGAATCCTTTCAGCTGAATAATTAGTAGTATGACCTCTACTACATACTTTGAAATCATCAAAATCTGTGCGCACCATGTTTGGTGGTGCCCTTGTTAGTTTGTAGACATGCCTTGTATTAGTTTACAATAGTTTAATATGCAATTTAAATTTTTCTGAAATGAATACATAAGGCAACTGGAATATTGTCAATAAAGTAATAATAAAGAGACAGATACTTATGTTCAATTGCCATTTGCTTGTTTGTGTTTGTATATTTCTTTGTTGAACAACTATATTAAAAAGACCTTTAAAGTATTTGTAATGGAATAGAGTGTCAATGTTTTTATTCAGTTGATTTAAATCAACTGATTTTTTCTTAAAAAATCATTGATTAAAATCATAATTTTTTTAAATGTTTAAAATAACATAAAAAGTATTAAAATCTAATATAAACATACAGAAAATTTCTACAGGTATTGTGACTTATGAATGTACCAAAAAAGATTTAAATAAATGTTTCTAAGCTAAATTCCTGAGTATTGTAAATAATAATAATAATAATAGTAATAATAATAATAATAATTACAGTAGGTTTGAAAAAAGCATGGTTTTTATCTATCAAACATAAAAAGCATTTCATTTTTAAATGATATTTAAATCTAATGAAACATACAATATCATAATTTTCTTTTAGTAACCAAATTATTAATCCTTTTGTATAAAAAGAGGCATAGCAAGTATAATAAATTTCTGCATAAAAGATGTAAAAAGATTTCTGCTAGTAAAAGAGTAAAACAGCCACATCTTATTTTTTTGTTCTACTTTTGCAATAATAAATTTATACGAAATACTGCAGCTAGAGAACAATGAAAGATTGACATCGGCTGAACCACTATTGTAAAAGAATGTATAAGAATTTTAAAAAATAAAATGTTAAACATAGCAAGAGCTTCTTCAGTAAAGCTTAATAAATGTTTTTTAATTTTTAATATAAAAATTGTTAGGGGTTAAAAATGCAGCAAAACTGTTTGAAACACTGAATGCTAATAATCCTCATTAAGTGTTTGTTAATAATGCTGTTTATTATTTTGAGGATTTCAGATATAACTGGAAATTTCTGCATATGTGTATGAAGGGTAAACACGTTTTCATATTTTTGGGGAATTAACATATGCATATATGTAAGTTTAGATTTAGGCAATTAACAACACAAATGCAAAATGAGCTGCAAAAAATATATATTCGTTTAATATTTGTGCTACTAACTAATGAAATTACTTAATTGCAGTTTTTATTTATTCTGTAGTTATTTGCTCTTTTCTGTAAGCCATTTTTTTTTAGGATGCTGCAGTCTGTCCCTTTTAAAATTGGCAAAATGCACCCTGCCTTTAAAAAAGATAATGAAATTCATTTACAATAGATAGAGATCTCTTGTAAAAAAAACTTCCAAATTCTACAGAATTTATTAATCAATGTATCCAAGATTCTGCAAAAATGATAAAACTTTATTTATTTAGAAAAAAAAGTTAATATGTTATTTAATCGTATTTTTCTATTTGTAATTCATAAAATTATTAAAGCTAATGACATTTTATCTACCATATAAAAAACTATACATTTTTTAATAATTACTAAATACATTACTATTACTTCCTTATTGTGTCCTTTTTTGGAACTATTGTTTTTCCTAGATTTCTTTCTAAAATGATTTCTAAATTATCAGGCAGTGAGTAGTAATTAAAGCATAAAAATTTATGTTATGTTCCTAACTATAGAGTTAATTGTTTAATAATAATTAACTTTAAATAGTATTAACAATTTTATATTAAATGCAGTTATTAATTTAAGTAAATGTGAATATCGCTAGTACTAAATATAGTTTTGCATAATTATTACAAAATTGTTGCATGCTACTATTGAAACTACTAATTTGTAATTTTTACTATTTTTGTAATTACTAATAAAACTTATTAGTAATTTATTAATTAATGTTTTTTTTCCCTCTAATTTATGTTAAAAATAGTAATGTTTTAAGCCTGTTTTCTTTCAGAATGAAATGAGAAAAAAAGGTGAAATTAGGTTATTTAAAATTGGGCAAAAGGATGATGAAATTGCTATAGTTTATATGAAAGAATACAAGGAACATTTAGAAAAATGTTGTCCTAATAATCCTACTGTTAGTAAGTATACTTCAATCAATATTGAATTTATGCTTATCAAAATCATTTTGTTTAATCTATCAAATCACAAACTCTGCTGCAATCAACCTTCAGCAATCTAAATTTTTTATTTGTTACATCTATATTTTTTATATAGTAGGATTTAATTGTATAATTTAATGGAATAACTGTTTTTATTAAAATAGGTAAAAACTTCATTTAGTGTTCATTCTATTCTGTAATTTTTTTTATTTGTTATTTTTTTGCTAGGGTCCACAAAAGTTTCTCAGTCAAGAAAAAATTAATTGCAGCCATAATCAGACTCTAAATGCATGCAAAAATAACATAGCAAAATTGCTGGCATAAATAATTGAAATGTAACTATTCTATCTAATGAATTACCTATAAATGAAGATTTTAAATACATATATTTATTTACAGTGAAGTATGTATGTATAATTGTCATAATATACAAATTTTTTTATGTAATGATAAATAAAAAAAGAGAGTTAACATTAAATTAAATTTGGCTTTCACATTTTATTTATTTATTTAAGAAAAAAAAAAAAAAAGACGAAGAGAAAGGATTGACATGGATGGGCTGCTATTTTGTGTCAACGAACATGAAGTTTTTGAAGGATTGATAAGCAATTAATTCATTTACTTGAACAAGACAACTAATAAATACCAGATATTTTAATGTGCTTCATATATATATTTATTTATTTTTTATTTTATTTATTTAATTGTTTTTTCCCTTGAGTGTCTAATTTTGAATTTAAAAAAAAATTGGCAGGTTTGTAAATGATCCATAGACTAGCAAGATTGCAGAGTTGATTGATTTTTCTGGAATTTTGGTACATTGATAAATTGCACTCAAAAGATTTGTCTAAATGCATGCTTATTTATACTTTATATGTATCCAGAGGTAGCTGTTATTCTGTATGTAGCTCTGTATCATGTCTTTTTTTATTGCAACATATAATTATATAAGTCTGTCATGTTTCTTTTTTCTAAAAAAAATTGCAAAAATACAAATATTTTTCTTTTAATCTTTATTTTCTATTATACATAGTACTGACTTTTATGTTCCTTTATTTAAGTCATTCTGTATTTATGTCGTCTGGACTAAAATATAATTTCCTTAACTAAGTCGCACTTTGCATTTTTTAAAGACTTTTTGTTCTATGAAAGGAAATTCTTCTGTGACAGTCAAGTGATAGTAACAAACAAATAAAAAAAATGCAGTGTTGTCAGATAGTCGAAAGTCAATTTCCCCAAATCGATGTTTTTTCCCCGAAAAAGTTCCCATAGACGTTTCTACTCAAAAAAAGTAATTTTTAAATTTTTCTCTACCAAATTTTTTAAACTAATTTAAACTCAATTTTTCTCCCAAAATCAGGCATTTTTTGAAAAAATTCTCCATTTACAAAAAAATAAAAAATTTAATCTCAGCAGAAAGTTAATATAAATGTAGCAATTTGCTTGTAGTTAATAATTACATGTCTTGAAAATTTATTTTTGTTTTATAAATCTATACTAATAAAAGAAATATGTATACAATACATACAATATGTATACAATGTATACGTGCATAATGTAATTTTAGAAACAATGAGTTCAACTAAAAGATTAATGATTGATATTGCTGATTTCTGTTTTTGCTTTTTCATTTTTTAAATCAAAATAGAGTTCAAGACTGACCCAGTGTTGTCAGATGACTGAAAGTAAATTTAATGTGAAATATTGAAAAAAATTTCCCACATTTTCTCCCAAAAATGTTGATAGTCCCCAAACATTACCCCAAGAACTACTTGTCCTCAAAAAATCCCGTAGAGGTTCAAAATTCTCCAAAATAAGGACAAAATCCCCTATCTGGCAACACTGAAAAAAAAAATCACAAGCAAAAGCTTAGAAAACTCATTCTGCTATTACAAAGAGGTTCTAAAAAGTAAAAGAATTGTTAAATCAACCTTCATTGCTAAATTTTTGCATATTTTTAAAGACCTGAAAGGGATAGCTAGAAAAATAATAAATTGTTAGTTAACAGCTTATTGATTTATTCCAAATTTTGTAATGCAAACACATTTTCTTGGATAATATTAAATGTATGTAACATACCTCAATACAATAGAATATAATTCATTAGATTTTGAAGAATTTGTATTACTTATCCATTTTTGCTTTTATAAATGTACCTCAAGTTACATCGTTTTCAACTTATGTCCCTAGTCATGGAAAAAATTGATGACATAAGTCAAAGTATCACAGTATTTTAAAAAATCATATTCAAAGAGAGCTTCTGAAATTAACCTACCATTATATGCCAAAACAGGAGCAAAAATATATCAAATCAGTGGTGAAGTATTGTGTAAAAACTTCATTTTCTAAGTAATTTCTTCATTTGAATTGGCTCATTTAATTACTTTAATAATCATAGCATCTCATTAGCAACTTGTTTACTTTTTTCTGACATTCTTTTGTTAAGTAAATATTCAATTGAAGCTCAAAATCACATTGACTGTAATTTTCCGAATTTGCTTGATAAAATTATAATTATATCTTTTAAATTAAATAATATAGCTCCCAATTAATTTTACACACACAAAAAAAAAAAAAAAAAAAAAAAAAAAAAATCTTTACAGTTGAATAAAATTTTCACTTATATTAATTTATATTAATAAAGTGCAATAAATGTAAAATATTTTGTACACAAAGTTAAATATTGATGCATGTTTAAATCCTTAAATAATATTTTCATCTGTTAATATTTCTTTTGCTATTATTCTCTTTTAAGCTCTTTAATATTTAATCATTCTGCTTGACAGATATAGACTTTTATTATTATTCAAATCTACTTTTAAGTTCTTTTACTTTCCTCTCACTTCTTGTTGTGTTTTATTACATGTTAAGTGTTTTTTACAGATTTTAAAATTTTACTTTTGTTGATGTGAATGACTTTCTTACTGATTTGGGTGCATTATAAAAGTTAAAAGTTCATCTAGGGCAAAATTCAACTAATTTAGCCAAGGGCATGCTATTCCTGGGTCTTAGCAAGTAAACAAACTCAACAGATGAAAGGCAGTCGCATCTACATAGAAGAAATTGGAATTACGTTAAATGTAAACATTTTTAAGTGACTAGTTTTGCTGCTGTTTTTATTTATTTTTAAATTACAATTTTTATTTTAATTTTTGCTTCTTAATTAGTTGTTAATTGTAATATGTAAAATACAATACATATTTGTCAAATCTAATCTATAGCCGAAATTTTTACAAATTTTGAAAAAGCTCATTCGTTGCTATTAAGTAGTAATTTGTTTTACATATTTTTTCCATATCTTATTGAATTATGTTGATATGAAGTGAAGAGAAACTTCATGATTACCAATCATTGCATAAATAAATTGCTACATGCAATTTAAAACTTGAAGATGTAAATCTAACAAATTGGTAATCATTTATGAATTACCCTTTAAAGAAATGTCTGTTTTCCTTATTTTTTAACTTGTAGGAATCATGAATAAAAATGTGAAAAAAAAAAAAAAAAAAAAAAGCTACTTCTTCATTTTATATAAGCTATACAGATTTTAAAAAAAATTAAGAAGCCTCTTTTTCACACTTTACATATTTCTTACATATTTAGTTACATTCAACATTTTGTTGTTTTCACAACAAGAAATATAAAAATTCATTTTTACTGACTTATTCTCTGTGTCAAATTCTGGTTGTGAACATAGACTTCTCACTTACCTCCTAGAACCATTTTTTGTAGCCCCAAGGGTACAGGAAAATGTGTGAAATATATGTGATATGAGTAGCACCAATAAGTATTCATACCATATTTTGAGAAACTGTGAAATAGATAGTTTTATTCCCTTTAATAAAAACTTCCATTTTTTTAAACTTTTTTTTCAGTTAAATAATAATATGATGCAGACTTTTTTGCTTATAATTTTTTCCCTAGCTTTCTGCAACTTTGCATTTATATATTTTCTGATCGCTTTAGAATTATTTTAAGCAATTACTGAAAGAAAAAAAATACATTGTGTTATAATATTTGAAAGAATTGTTTGTTAATTAAGTATTACTTCCTACATCTACAAAAAACAGTATATTGCTGGATATTTTTTTATTTGTTATTCTTATAGTATTAATTGAAATAGTAATGAACATATTAATCATATATTTTTCTCTTTCTTATGCTTTTTATTTTTTTTCTAAGTATGCCATAATTTTTTCTTGATTTAGGATTTAATTGCATTTTATGCTTTTATCAATCGTTTATTTGGTAGTTGGCACATTTTGTTTGCGTTTAATAAGAAATTCACTTAATTGAAATGATAAGGTTCCTAATTTAAATGTAGAATGTTTTTCTAAAATTGCTATTCCTCTCTTGACAACATTATTGACAGTTTTCTCCAATATGAAACTGTATCAGACAAATTTATCCTCGTAATGACAATTTTTTTCAAATGCTCTCTGTTTTTTTTTTTTTTTTTTTTTTTTTTTTTAAACACACAAATATATATTTTGTATGTTTTTTTTATTTTATCTCTTTTTAGTTCTTAATATTATCATTTCTTAGCGTCATATAATATATATATATATTCTTTTTTTTTTTTCACACAAGTGATTTTATTTAAATTATGTGCATACAAGATTGACAATAGTGAGTGGACATGCAAAACTAAAAAACTATAAATGTGTTATGGAATCTTCATCAAAGCTTCATAAGTACATTTCACAGTAAAGTATGCTATTTCAGTGAATATTATTAGCTTGAGGTCTTTAAGAACTACAAATAGATTATATCGGGGGAAAAAAATGGAATACTTATTGGCTAAATAAAAATTAAGTAAAAATGTATAAAAAATATTTGAAGATAAACGCATGTAGATTTTGAGTGAATAGTTGAGCAATAATGATATATACTCATAGTCTTAATTTTTATTCTAGGAAGTTTCCTAGAAATTGTTGAACAATGCCCAGATATCAGTTTTAGCAAAACTGTCTTAGTGAATACTTATGGGATGAAAGATGAAAACATTAGGTAATTATGACTTGTGCTCACAATTCCTGAATAAATTTACAAAAATTTCGACTCATTTGTATTGTGAAACTTTTTATGTGTCACTTGTTTGTCTTCCTCTTGTGTAATTCATTGTTGTAAAAATATCACAATCAATTAGGTTGAATAATAATTAGTACATGATGTGTTATTTAAAGAAAATTGTATTTTAGTTGTTCTGTTTAGCAGATTTTCCAATTAATGTGTAATTTATAATTATATAAAATGTGACATCCCCCCCCCCGAAAGAAAAAAAAGAATTGTGCGTCAAATGTGACAAATAAAATGTGTTCATACCGTAACTAGTTTTATAAATATTCAGATCTTAGTGCAATAGCTGTTGCACTCTTAAAGAAAAATGCAGGAATACAAAATTTATTACGATTATATATACAGGGTGTTTATAAAGTCCCGGACCCATTTTGATGCTTAGTAACTCATAAAATAATGAAGATATAAACAAACTTATGGCATTTATTGATGAAATAACTCATATATTTTCCTTTTCAGGTTTGACTATCTTTTCTTTTGTAAATATCGTCTGTGCATGTGGTTAATTTCAGATAATTTCATTTTCCAGTCTAAATATCTGTACTTTTCTAAATATCATCTGCTTATTAATTGCATTTTTCTCTCTTTTGTTTTTGGCAACTATTGCAATGTTATGTTTACTTTTGATGTGTTTGTTCTATATTACTTTTGATTGTGATGTTTTTTTCGAGCGGGTATTGGGAGAATGCATATACCACAAGTGAAGTACAGATTTTATGTGGTTCATAGAAACAAAATCAATAGTGCAAGCACAGAGAAATTTCAGAAAAAATTACCAAAAAGATCCTCCTTCCAAAAGACCTTCAAGGTTCTTTGAATGACCATTTTCCAGGAAGATGGATTGGGCGAGAGGTCCAATTCCTTGGCCAACCAGGTCACCTGATATAATGCTGTTGGACTTTTTCCTTTGGGGATTTGTAAAGAAAATGTTTATAGGAAGAGAGTGTCAAACATTGATGACTTAAAAGCCAGAATTACATCCGCAATAGCCTCTGTGGATGCCGACATGCTTGCCACTACCTGGCGTGAAATTGACTATCAACTTGATATTCTTTATTTTTTTATGAGTTATTAAACATCAAAATGAGTCCGGGACTTTATAAACATCCTGTACATTAGGGTGGAGCGAAAAAAATTTTTTTTTGAAAATCAAAAACGGGTAGGTGCCAAAAGTTGCCTTTATACTAGTACATCAACTGCGTGAAATTTTACCGCTGAAAAAAAATGGCTTGAGTCTGCGCTTTTGCTCCAAAAATCGAAATTTTGGGTAAAATTTGTCATTTTTTGACATTTTTTCAAAAAAACTGAAAAAATCCTACAGAGCTGGTTAGTATTTAAAAGTGTTGCTTCGACCTTTATATTTATCTGCTTAACATATTTAAACTATAAAACAATATGTTTATGCCCTATAGCTGGAGCAAAACAGACAACTTTTAGTAAGAAAACAGTATTACAACTCTATTGGATCATACAACGAATTGTTGTTTTTAATACAGCTCTTGTTTTCAAAACTACCTTGGACATGCGTCGTGGAGGTGGCTATATTTCCTATACCACCCGGCCCAACTATTCGATCATCTTAGTACAGTGTTTTATTTATACATTGATTTGTGATTTTCTTTACTAAAATTTGGCATGTTTTCGATGCTCCCACCTTGTTCATCTGTTCTTTGCATCCACATGCTGCTGTAACTATCTTCCTGTATATTTTTGCAGTTTATACAAAAAAATGACAAGCAGAGTAATGTACGGGAATATTATTAAAGGGGTCTATTCGGTCATCTATTATATTTATCAAGCTTACATTCAGTTGATGAATAGTGATTGGAAGTTCTGTTACCACAACATTTTTTCAGTCAATTGTATTTTTGTTAAGTAATGATTTCAGATATTTCAACTCTAAGTATGCCATCATTTATTCTACTTTTGCATTTTTTATATATTGAGAAGCGAGCTGTTTAATGTGATGGTGATCTTCAGGAAGAATTGCAATGAAAATTTGTTCTCCATGTGTAAAGCAACCGCTGTTGTATATAACCTTTTTTTTGCATTAGTTTTATGCCGCTTTCTAAGTGTTTTCGTATCAAGGTATTTTCCTATTAACTTTTAGATGCCCTTTTTATGAATGGACAACATTTGATGGTGAAATGTCCTGGGCATAAACTTACAACGCATAGTACTTTATGAGGGAATGTACGGATTCTAATTACTATAAGTGCTCATTTAAAATTAAGAGAATTTTATTTGTCACTGTGAACCATTTTGCATGGGATAAGCTTAGAATTGTGTATAATATTGAATCATTCGCTACTTCAACTCCAATGAATTTTCTCTGTGTCAATTATTAGAGAAGTCGATATAAAACGCTCTAAGCTACATGGATTCACTGGATCAATAAGGAAAGTCTTTGTCTACATACTATTCACTTCCCATTGAAATTTTTTTTAATATAAAATACAGAATAATTTTGAAAAATTATTTTCTCAAATTGAGAAAAAGATACTCAGAACAGACTAGAAATTTCTGTCGGAGATTGCAAAGCTAGATCATAAGGAAAGCTATTTCTCAGAAAGAATGGGGAATAGGAATTTAGAAAGCATCTCACACAAAAGACAGCTCATAAAGTTAATAAAATTTTCCGCTTTATATAAGCACAGATTGGCAATCGCGTCTATCTGTTCACTAACAAAATGTATAATCCACGTTTATACCACGGGATGTTTTATACCAAATGTACAACACACCTGAATAATAGATCTAAAATCTTATTAGAAATTTCTACGGAACAACACAGGAAACGACATAAAGCATGCTAAAACTTCTTTAGAAATATTGTTGTTTTAGACGCAAATTTTGTTTGCAATCCTCTATGTGATGATCGTCATAATATTAAACAGCTAGCATCTCAGTATATATTCAATGTAATAGGTTTAATAAATGATGACATACTAGAAATTGAATTCATACAATCAATTATTAGGTAAATATTGCATATAAAATGTAATTGATTGAAAGAATGTTGTGATAACAGAACTTCCAATCATAAGTACTAATTGCATGAAATTTTAATGAAGATAATAGACTGCTGAATAGGTTCAATTAAGAACATACCCAATACATTACTCAGCTTCTCTTCTGTTATACATGGTATAAAAGTATACGTACGCAGCAGGTCACATCAGCATTATCCAAATCATCCAAAGTCAGTGAATACAAAGAAGAGATAAATTACTTTGATGTATAGAAAACTTATACTCGTCTTCGGGAAAAAAATAACAATTCAATACATAAATAAAACACTGGGTCAAGATGATTGGGTGGTTGAGACGGGTGGGACAATGCAACCACCTCTATGAGTTATATACATAGTAGTTTTGAAAGCACCTAGGTAAGAAATGCATTCAAAACAACATTTCGTTCTATGCTCCAATAGAGAGGTTAACGCTGATTTTTCACAAAAAGTTGTCAGATTTGCTCGAATTATACAGGCTACAGATAATGTTTTATAGTTTAAATATGTTAAGCAGATAAATATAAAGGTCTAAGCAACACTTTTAAATACTAACCAGCTCTGTAGGAAGTTTTTAATTTTTTTGAAAAAATGTCAAAAAATGACAAATTTTACCCAAAATTTCGATTTTTGGAGCAAAAGCGCAGACTCAAGCCATTTTTTTTCAGCGGTAAAATTTCACGCAGTTGATGTACTAGTATAAAGGCAACTTTTGGCACCTACCCGTTTTTGATTTTCAAAAAAAAATTTTTTTCGCTCCACCCTACTGTACATTAAATTCAGTAATACAGAAATAACAGCACTCTATCTTAAATACGATGTAATCACTATGGCAATCTAAATCATTACCTATCATAGGATATCATTGAATCAATTATGTATGATAGAGTTCAATAGAATAATCAACACAGCAACCTAGAATCATTACCTGTCATGGTATACCAGTGAATTAATTATGTATGGTAGGATTGAATAGAATGAAAAAACTTTTATTTATTTTCGGATGACCAAGTTGGGTCATTTTCCAACACCAGTGCAAGTTCAATCCTAATGTGAATTATTGATCATTTTATTTTTTAAATCCCCTGTTCCAATAATATTGCATTTTTTTTATTTCTTTCTATGTATTTCAACTGTTATATATATATATATATATATATATATATATATATATATATATTATTAAATTAATTTTTAAAGTTGAATTTTGGAATTTTTTGATATGATAAATATGTGTTTTTTAACTGTGGAGTCACTGAATGACCCCACATGACAATCAAATTCCATCTGGTCATCCGAGGATCTGGTCATCTGGAATCTCTTTTTATTTTAAGTTTTGATTTTCATAAAATTTGAAGTATCAAATTTCTATGACAATTATATATATTAAATTTCAAACCTTTTGATTGAGTTTTTTTACTGCTATATGCTGGTGAAACAGATGACAACTGTAGATAGTATATATTTATATAATTATGAACACACTTAAGAAGAACTAATAAGTAATAATAGAAATTATTTCAATTGCAATTTGATTGTAAAATAATCATTCTTTTTAAAAAATTTCACTCTGTGTTAATAAATTAACATATCTCATTGCACATTCCATGATTTTGTATTATTATTTTAATAATCCCAATGTAGTTGACAAACGTTTATGAATTCAATTTGTCTAGCATGCAATAGCTCATAAATACACTTAGATTGCCATATAATTTTTATATGATATTGGAGTTTACTATAGAATGTTCGTTATGGAAAATGGTGTGTGTAGCATTTATAGTTCGTTTACAAAGCACACAAAAGAATTCTGTTTAATTATGATCTAAGGGACAAAAGTTGTTTGCTCTGCATTTTAATGGCAAGATAATTCAAAGTAATGATACTAATATACATCACTCAAGTGAACTACGATATGCTTTCTGTGAAAGTAACATTTATAGTTCATTTACGAAAATGCACGATAAAATTACTCTACAAACTCTACATTAAGATCTATAGGGAAAATGTGTTTGCTATTCATTTGAATCCTTTCACTACTGGCATTCTTAATCAAGGAATCTTTTTAAAATGTTTAATTTAATTAAAAAGTATTTTAAAAATTTTGTGTGCATTTTGAATCATTTTCCTATTAAAATTACAAATATTTAAGCGTAAACAACAACAGATGGAAGAGATTTTTTTAAAGAAATTTCATTGAAAATGTTTTGTATCAAGATGGATGATCTTGTTGAAGTAATTTTTTTTTTTAACTCTCTAAATTTCCTATAATTTAATATCTGAACTAGCTAAAAATATTTGTAAGTTTGATACATAAACTAAAAACATTGTTTTAAACTCATTGTGATTGTTATAAACAATTATAATAATGGTAGTATGATATTTCAAGCAAAATGATATGGATATCAATTATTGATATGAACTACAACATGTTTTCTATAGATTATAGAGTACATAGCATTTGTCGTCTATTTAACAGAAACACTAAAAAAATCAGTTATGGTATAAAATATGATAGATAACTGCTGGAAGGATATTTTCTTGTGTGATGTATATTTTTTAACTCAAATGGTTTTCAGCATATTATTTGGTATGAATAAATTCTATAGATTGCTGACAGAGATACATTGAATTATTTTCACACATTATCAGATATGAAAAGAATTGCAAAGCTATCTAAATATGGCAACCCCAAAACTTTTGTCTGTCTCATGCATGATAATACTTGAAAATTCGCTACCACAGTGCCAAAATTAAATGGCAGTCTATGCCGATCATGGGGATTCAAATAATATAAAATTCTATGCACTAGTTCTTGAGATATGAAAATCACATAAGTCATTCAAAATGCAGCATAGCGGTTGCCACTTATTGGATGATTTACACCAAATCCTAATCTGCAACAACTTATGTCAACATCTAAATGATCCAGAAGTTTAATGAAAATCTGTGTGTTAGTTTTTCAGATACAGCTATTGTAGAAATCATGAAAAATGGTGCATAGCAGTGCTATCTTTTGGGCAATTTTCACAAAACTGTAAACAGCAAATTATATTAAGGACTAACTGAATCTTAAGTTTGATAAAAATCCATGCATTAACTCTTGAGGTAAAGTTATTGTGGAATTTACTAAAAATGCAGCATAGCAGCTCCCTGTGTTAGATGATTTACACAAATATCTAGAACACATCTATTTATATTAAGGATTAATTGAATATAAAGTTTCATGAAAATCTGTGTATTAATTCTAATGATTGAGCTATTGTGGAAATTGTAAAAAATGCAGCATAGCAATGCCACCTTTTGAGTGATTTGTCTCAAAGATTAATCAGCTCCAATTCATATCAGGAAGTAACTGAATATAAATTTTTATTAAATTCCATGCATTAGTTATTGGGGTATGATCATTGCTAAAATCATATAAATCATGCAAAATGTGGCATAACAAAATTTCCACAAAATTTGTGTTACATACTGACAGAATCACAGATACACAAACTCATAGACAGACATTTTGTAAAAACATCTAAATTTGTCGAAAATGTCCACGAATCCATTACTTTCTTCTTGAAAGGTAGATGAAAGTAAAAATGAATTTTTACTATGCTATATGTTTTTAAATTTCTTATTTAGAATTTCTTAATAATATTCTATTAGTGTTCTAAAGTTTTTCATAATCTATGCTGGATGCATGAATTTTCATTTTTGTTTTTGAAATCAAATATATTTTAAACTTTGTTACATTTTGCTTACAATTTATTGTTTAAGTTTTACATTATCAACTCTAGTTTTTGTTTAAAACATACACTTATGCATATTTAATTATATATAGTACACTTATATGTATTTAATTATATATAACACATATATATATAATTTTCTTTTTCTTTAGTGAGTTGTTTCAGCAGGGTGTTCTGACTGGACGAGATGTTGGATGTTACTGGCTATCAATACCTTACATTGGTGAATTTGTAAAATCACTTGTGTGTGGAAGAAGAGCAACTCTGCAACATATTAAGCGTACAAAATATAAAGAAATATTACAATTTGAATTGAAACAAAGGAAATTACCTTCGAAAGCACGTTTAGGAATTATCTATCACATATATGATATTATAGGATCTGATCTAGTCACATGGTGAGAAGCTTTTTATATTTAGTCTTTCTTTTATACATAGGTTTCCTTTGCTTTATGTACTGTAATTTCCATGTATAATCTGCAGATCAAACAATCATTTTTTGATCCAAAATTTTTTTTTAAAATAAAAGGTAACTTTTTAAATCAAGGTAAATGTCTGGTTAAAAAGTTACTTTTTAGATTGAGGTAAGTATCTGGCTTAAATAACTAAATAAAATTTCTGGGTTAAAACAGAATTGTTTGACTCGCAAGCTATATGCCGGAAATAACTTTAGTTTCAGTCAGTGCAATATATATATATAATTTTATGGTGGAAGATGGGACCCTTGATTATTACAGAAAATTTTTTTGATTAGTGAGCATAAGCACAAAATCAGCAATTCATTTTAAAATCCTGCAATGTGTTAGGTAAATGAATTATAACTGTATCTGACTTACACGTTAGATTGACATTTTTTTTCTTTGTGTACTTTAAATGTTTTCAGTCAATTTTGCATTAAGTTTTGACTGTTTTGGGCAAGGTTTTGGATGACCTGTTTTTCAAAAGAAAATTCTAAATATTTTTCCAAAAAAAAAAAAAAAAAAAAAAAAAAAAACTGTATATTTGAACATTAATGAGTGCATGTATGTTTTTTTTTATACAAACAAATCAGAAATTGTGCACCAAAAATGGCAAATGTTGTGCATTCATGCTAAAACTTCTTTTATAAATATTCAGATCTTGGTGCAATAGCCATTGTGCTCTTATGCAAAAATGCATGAATAATGAAATTTATTATGATTCTTATGAGTCCATTTTAAATAAGATGTCATCACTATAGCAACCTGGAATCATTAGCTATTATGGGATATCATTGAATCAGTTACATACAGTAGGATTTAATAGAATAAAGAAAACTTTTATTGATATCTTTTTAAGTTTTGATTCTCATAAAATTTAAAATGACAAAATTCTGCATCAATTATATAAATTAAACTTCAAACCATTTGGTTGGGTATTTTTTATGCTGTTATATACAGACAGATGGACCAGATGGCAACTGTTGGCTACATATGGCTACATATTTGTATAATTTTGAATTCACCTAAAAAGGAACTAGTTGGATGTGCCAATCCCAAAACTTTCTTCTATCTCTTACATACATTTTAATATTTCAAAATTTAGTTACACATGTTAATGCATTAATATTATTAATTCAATGCTATACCAACTATGATTTTCATCTTAAATTTCTGCTTCAGTCAATTAATCAGAGTAAAAATGAGTTTCCATATCTGTACAAGTTGATGAACAATAGAATGATAGGCAGATTTTTTTCAAATTCAAGGAGTGTTTGCTGACCATAGCCAAACACTTATACAAAAAATTTCATTCAATTTTATGCATAACTTCATACACTTTTCCGTGGTAAAATATTGAAAATGGCACAAAAATCGCTATTGGAGCCCCCCTTCTGGCAGATTTTTTTCAAATTCAGGGAGGACCAACTAGCCATAACCAAACAGTTACACAAAAAATTTGGTTCAATTTGATGCATAACTTCATACATTTTTAGTTGATACAATATTGAAAATGGCACAAAAATTGTTATTGCAGCGCCCCTTCTGGCAGAATATTTCAAATTTGAAGAAGAACCTGCTCACCACAGCAAAAAACATTCACAAAAAAATTGGTTCAATTATATGCCTATCTTCATGCACTTTTTGATGGTAGAATGGCAACATACGGACACACATGGACAGACAGGCATTTTGTAAAAACTTGAATTTTGGAATCTCTGACCCCTAACATGTGTAAATCCATTGAAAACCAGAAGTCGAAAAAAATTTCGATTACAATGCTTTCTTCTACTGATGGTAGAAGAAAGTAAAAATTGATATTAGATATGTAATTGTAGGCTATTTTCCTATAATTGTATTAAAATATCAATTAGTTTTTTTTCACATATGTTTAGATTGAACTTTGTAGGATTTTGGTCAGTTGCAATCTGATTCATGCAAGGATCTAGTTCCATTTTGTCTGCTAAATAGAATCAAATTATTATGGAAAATAATAATAATAATAATAATAATCCGAAATGTTTCTTGATTATCACTTATTAAATTCCAACATATGCTAAGGTTAATGAAAGTAAGTTGGTATAAATTTAATCTTAAAGGTTTCAAATCATGCTGTCATATATACAATCTAACAATAATACACCAGAAATTGAATTATTTTTGATTCTGAAAATATTGACGGGACTTTGAATCTACATGTTTGAATTTGATTGGTTTCAACTTCTAACATTTTATAGTATGAATTGTGACCTCATCTCCTTCTTTAACTTGGTACACAATAGAAACCATTTTTAATAACTAGTAAATCTGCAGATCAGGAGCCTCAACGTCAGCTTTGCACAGAATGCTTTTTACATCAGTAATCGCAGAACAGACAGACAGACAGACAGATAGATAGACAGACAGGCAGAAACAAAAAAAATTCGTGTCTCCAAAGTAAGCCTTCACTGACGCTTCGGCAACTAGTAGTTTCTTAAAACACAAGCTATTAATACATTTGTTTAGTGCCTCCTTATGACTGTTTCAATAACCAAAATTCTTTTTAAGAGTAGCTTTTTCAATTTCATGCATTTTGCTACATTCTAATTCATTAAAAATTAGTAAAAATATGATGTCTAAAGTATATTTACTTTTATCCTAGTGATTTAGATTATTAATATTTTTGGCTATTTTTATTTAAATTTTTTTTTTACTAAGTATCCAGATAATTTATAACAACTATGTATTTTTGTTTTTTCTTTTTTAGTGTTGATACATCTACTGGAGTTGTCCTGAGGTTACCAGTCGAACAAGAAGGACATTAATTTTTTTTTAGCTACTGACACGTTTGAAGTATTTATTGGTGTTATAGGATATCTAATTTGTTCAAATTAATGAATTTGATAATTTATTTATTGATTTTTTATTTATAAATTTAAAAAGTAAATTATATATTGTTTTGATGTTTGTGATTTGTGTTTGATCTATTTATTATCAAAAGCATTTTGATATACAGTCAGCATTTATATACTATATGAAATGAAGAAAAATCATTGAAATCACATTTTGTATTTAAATGTTATTTAACTTTATTAAACCTATTTATAATTTTTGAAAAATGTACTGTTTTCTTTTTCTCTTTCTTTCTGTTTTCAGCATGTAAAAAAGTGTTAAAGTATTTAAGATAACAAATGTCTATATCCATGTGAACCTGTCATGTCTGTCACATGTTATGATTTTTGGCTACCAGTATTTTAGAATGGAAAAATATGACTTATTTTGTCAGAGATATCTTATCAGTTGAATAAGGTAAAACAAACTTTTCGAAAATAACAGTGGCCAACAAGCAAAGAGATTTTCAGATGTGTGACAGACATGACAATTTTGCATGGAAATAGCCAAATGTGATGGAAAATATTTAAAATCAAAATGTATTTGTCCATTCATAAGCTGTATTGCAACCTTTGATATATTTAAATATTTTCTATCCTTGTTTTCAGTATTATCAGATTCTAACATCATAATTAAAATAAAAGAGAAATATTTATTCCGAGATTTTTATAAAATTATCATAGAACAGTGCTGAACATTTTAAGTTTCTGTCTTTAGGTAGAAAATAGATACAGATTGATAATTTTGATAATATCAAAACACATGTTTTAGGTATTTCACGTTGAATAAAGTGGAAAAAAATACTTTAAGTATATTCATTTGAAGCTATTTGTTAACAGCTGAAAAATTCAAAGTTTATGAGATTTAGTTTATTAGCATAATGACATTTCTATAAGAAGTAATCATTCTTTTAAGATTAGAGTTCCTAATTAAAGACACAATGTATAGTCAGGAGAATAACAGTTTAAAAAGACCTAAATAATAAAATGGAAAATGGAAAGACCTGAATAAGTTTGGGGCTGGCAACTCTCTCTACTTGATGATAAGATATAGTATACTATTAAACAGAAGAAAAATCATTGAAATCGCATTTTGTATTTGAATGTTATTTAATTTCATTAAACATATTTATAATTTTTGGAAATTGTGCCATTTTCCTTTTTCTCGTTCTTGCTCTTTTTGGCATGTAAAAAATAGTCTAATGTATCTCTCCATTGATATAGGATAGTTTTTTTGGTAATTTGGCACTTTTCATCTCCGTATGACCATTATAATGATGTTTCACTTGATACTTTTTTGGTCATTATTAAACTCAGTATGACAGAAATCAATTATGTTAGAGGAAGGAGTCACGGGTACATTTTGTTGGCACCATACATTTTGTTGGATACATTTGAGCAGTAGTCTGGTATAATTATACAACCCTGCAGCCAATCCTATTGAAATGAAATGTATAATTTTTTCACATCTCACTCATTTGTCTAGCATCTTTCAATTGACTTTTTTAATTCCACCATATAATAAACCTGAATTTTTGGTATTTTCCATATAAGGAGCAGTGTTTCTTGAGAAAGGTTGGCTGAAAGCTGAATATAAATTAATAGTCATACAGCCAACCTACCTTCCATTCTGTTGCATCAAAAAACAACTACTCAGTTTATGATTACAAGAGATCAACATCCAGTAACTGAGTAAGAGATTCATACCCTTATAGACTGCTTGCACATGACATCACATACTTCATTTGGCACCCAAACTTAAGGCAAATGTGGTGTATTCCCATTTGTAAACATAGGGATTTGCATTTCATTTTTTAAATACTTAGAAAAATAATGTGTGAATAAGAAAAATCAAAATTAAACAGGAAAACCACCTGTGTTTTAAACGGCAAACAGTGAGTTATGGCATTCTGTGTGGGTTCCAGATCTGTGTTAGATTAGAGCATCAGTCATTGCTGTGAAGTCAATTCAAGGGACAAGTTTTAAATCTTAAATATTATAAATTTACACTTTGATAATTTCTACACTTAAAAATATTTTATTTTTATCTTTTTATTTTTATTTATTTATTTATTTATTTATTTTAAGTCTCATTTTTCTTCTCTTAATTTAATGATATTTTCTAATTGCTTTTATTAAGAGGCTGCTCCACTGACACTCACGATCACAAAATCCCATGTTGACCTATGGAGAAATTTTGAAGCACAATTACACATTACTAAATATCATTATTAAAATATTGATTTCAGTATCAGAAAATAGACCTCAGATGCTGCATTTTTAAAAATTGCCTATGTAAATTTTAAGTATTTTTTTGAACCTGATAAAATTTAATCAAAGGGAAATTTCAAAGCTTACAAAAAAAATGTTATGTACTTAAAATTTATAAAGATGATTTTTTAAAATGCACATTATTGGCATCTGACATTGACTTTCTGATGTTGAAAACTGTATTTCAACCTTTTAAGCATCCAAAATGGATTTTTCGTTGCACAATTTTTTGAATCAAAGGCTGTGTTAACACAAATTTGGTATTAAAACTATTTTTTTTTAAGTTAATAAATTAAATATGTAAGGTTATTCAATAAAAAAAAATCTCATACCAATAATTTTTATAGCTACTATTTTACGAATTCTTAAACATGAATGGAAAATTCTTTTAAGATGCTTAAAGGGTACTCCTTTAAGATGCTTAAAAGAGTAATTATATTAGGTAATGAAGAATCACCCTTCAAAGTTTTATTATAAACTAACTTGAGATTTTGCAATCAAGGAGTTTTAGTACAGCAGAACTTTAACAATAAAGCAAAGGGGATATTTAGTATTATCAAAAGAATAAAATCAGATTTCAGTGTCTAAAATTACGAGAGAAAATCTTAATTTTCATTGCATCTAGAATGGAATCATGTTTTGAATCCATTCAGGTATTCTTTAAAAAACACTAATTAAATTTAAAAGGCTATGTTTATGTCTTTAAAATCAGTATATTAATGATTGTTATTGTGTTTTTTCATCAAAAGATCTTTATAAATGTCATCACTGTATTATTTAATATTACTAATCTCTTATGTGCCGTAAAAAATCATAGAAATGTTGTATATGAAAATAAATTGTGCGAAATGTTCTACATTTTACTCATTACCGTTTTCTAAAGTTGGCAGGTATGTATACTTTTATGAATTCTCCATTTGGAGACAAAATCTCTCAGCCAATCATTAACGCTCTTGTTCAATGTCAGATAGTTTTTGCTAAGTGATTGAATTTGCAAGTATAAATTGAACTGCAAAACTGGCTGAATATTTAGTTCGATTGCACATTCAGTTACTGAAAGCAGATAAAATTAACGAATACTATTGCCAATGAAGTATGGAAATTTTTAAAAAAGGAGTTTATTAAAAAAAGGGGGGGGGGATTCTATTAACTTCAAGTGATTAAAAATAGAGGATTAAAATGATGAATTTTGAAGTTTTTGATTATAGATCAATTATTTAGAGAAAAAAATATTTTTTATTTAAAATTATAAGTCAAAAAGGATTGCTAAAATAAATATTTGTGATTTCAAAATTAAATTTAATCATCTAAATTCATTTCAATTAGCAAATTTTTGATTCAATTGATTATTGAACACTCAGAAAAATGTTATTTCATAACATATGGTAATAAAGATACACCTATATATTTATACATGCACAATTGTAATGACATGTTGAAGTGAGAGATCTGAAATAAAGTTAAAAAATGAGTGATATGCCAAATCAAAGTGAATAATCAATGTGAAGATAATCTCATACATAGTACTCAAACACATTTATGACAGCTTGTGTAAATGTAAAACATAGTAGAATGAAACATAGTGAAAGGCTTATTTTCGTATATTGTGTTATAAATTATGATAAATATATCTGTAACTTTAATTAAGATCGAATTTTTATGATTTAATAAGATTTCCTACTTTAAAAACAAACTTCTTGTCTGTGTTCCAACTTAGAGTAAACTACTTTTCTAAACAAATCTCCCTCTTGGTCAATCAGAGAACTTGACAACTCTTCTAAGTCCTTGAGTACACCATTCTGACGAAATTCTCCTAACACACTGTTATTATTATGTCCAATCTAATTTCTGAGCTAAATGAATGGCAACACTAGATCTCGACCATTAGAATATCAATGAATTTGTTAAAAATCATATTTACATTAATGATCCATCAATAATCATTAATGTAAGTTACAATTTAATTACATAGAATTTTTAGTCAGAGGTATTTATTTACACAGTGTTCAATGATCTGAATTCAAAATAGAGTCTAATTGACATCACACAATGCTAAATTGGCTATTTTAGCTTGAAGAAAAAAAAATTAAAAAAAAAAAATCAAATATTAGAAAAGTGTATGGCAATGAATTTAAATTTCACAAAAACAAGAAACATATTTTGTTTTTTGCTTTACTTTTTGCCTGAAAATTATCAAAACTAATCAGCAAACAGAGGAATTTAATTACACTTGCTAAAGAAACAACTATGCTAAAATTATTTTGAATAAATATGAGTCTAATTAAATCAGTTAGTAAAATGGATGATTAATTGAAGAAAGATCTTTTTGATGAATTAAAAGTTGTTAATATTTATATAAGTTAAACCTGTTATAAGATCCACGAAGGATCAGGACCTACAGTGTCCATCTCCTTTTTTTCTTGACCCTGGACTAATATTTTTAAAAGTAAGGTAAATATCCATTGCAAAAAATTTAAATGAATATTTTAAAATGAATTTATTGAAAGAAAAAATAAATTTAAAAGGAAAAAAATGAAAATATTTAATTTTAATATGTTGACAATGGTTGTCAACAAACTCTCTATGTTCCCTGATGTGTGTGTTGGCATATCTACTATTATTTTTAAATCAATCCCACACATCCAGCATAATTGAGGGTGACATGGCTAGGTGCAATTCTATAGGAAATATACAAACTTTAAGACCCATGTCCAAATATGTGCGAGCTTTAACAAACATGTCCTTGCAAACTACCTGACCATTTTTTTTTTTTTTTTTTTTTTTTTTTTTTTTTTTTTTTTTTTTTAATCTATATTCACTGGATTATGCTCAAAACTTCTGGCTTACAGTTTTTTTCTACAATAAAACTTTATTTTAAAACAATAACATTACTTCAAAAAAAAAAAAAAAAAAAAAAAAAAATCCTGAAATTAATTATTTTTTTTAAACTGTCTACCACATATGACTTACATTTAGACTCTACCACCAAATTTTTTTTAATCAAAATCTCTCATGTACTTTAGGGGTTAATGTGTTTTTTAGCTGAAAAATACGATTTTTCAAGTGAACTAAAGAGCTTAGACACTTCTAACTTTTGTGAAGTTCTTGCATAGTTTTATTAAACACATGAATTAAAGTATATATAAACAGATAAAATTTAGTTGCATATTATAAATGAGTGTAAAATGTTAGAGGAAAATTAATGTAAATGGACATGTCTTCACTTAAAGCATGTTGCACCAATTCATATGTATAGAAATCTATACAAGAAAGTGTATTTGCTACTCCCCAAAATTAGTTATTTTTTAATTTTTTTCTTATATTTGCATTAAAACTGAAACAATTTTGTTCTTGTTTATTTTATTAGACATCGAATTAATAATAATTTTTTGTTGGTCTTTGTTGAGTATTACCAGAGGGTAAAAATGCAATAAATATATTCTATATAGAGTATAGAGTCTTTTGTTATTTATAAATTTATAGTAACTTATATAAAATGTAAAAATAGCTGTTGACAACTGCATCATAGCTTTTTCTAATGTGGTTGACAACACCTTCCACTTCCCAAAAAAGGTGTAGAAATTGGAAAAATGCCTCATAATATAAACAAATTATTTGCAAAATGAAATAATTAAAAAAAAAAAAAAATGTTTCAGCACAGGGTATGTTCATACAGGTCTAAAAATGCACTTAACGTTTTAAAGGATGATTAACTAATTAAGATTTTGAATTTTAGTTAATCCTTTAATTGTTAGTTTTTATTTCTCATGTAATTTGCTAGTGAATATATTGGGTGTGACGATTAAGAGGTTAATGTTAATATGAATTTTTCATTAAAATCAAAACTAAAGTGTTACATATTGAAACAATATTCATAACTAACATGGATATTTTGGTAATTTATGCAAAAATTTGCAGTGAATCACAGAATTGTTTGTAAAACTAAGGTCTAACAAATAAAAAGATGAGAACTACTAATAGAAATTATTAAAAATTATATGATTTTCAGTAACTGTCATGATATTCGTAAAATTATATATATATATATTTTTTAAAGTTCTTTTGAAAGTTTTCTTTTGCTTTCAAGGTCGTTTTCTCTATATAGTCAAAGCCCAATATAAAGGAAGTACCTAATTTTCAAATATTACAGCAGTACATTTTGATTTTATGACAAATTATCTCTTTCATAAAGGTTTCCTTGTCATTACTGTACCATCACATTTATTAAGCTGAATTTCTCCCTATACATTCTCGTGTAAATCTAGCTCAATTTTTTTCTACTTCATCTTATCAACTTCATGTAAATTTGAATTACTTTGTAATTTATGAACAACTTATGTGATTAAATGAATGATTGTATAAATGATTATTAAGGAACCACATATTATGGAAAAAAATATCACTTTATTTAGCAAAGGAGGAAAAAATACAAACAATCTGAGTCGATAATTTTGAAAAATGCTTTTTGCAAATACTTTCATGAAGATTTATCTGAACTTATACAATACATATATAGTACAAGAACATTTATTTGGTCAATAATAGATGCAATTGTATCACAACAGTCAATATGGCTATATTATTATTAACAACAGAGGTCAATTAAATTGTGGCTTAGAAAAAAGAAATTAAAAAACATAATAATAAATACTGTACAGAGCTAGATAAAAATTTACAATAGACAAAGTTACTGGACATGGTTAACAAAAATTCAGATCTTTTATACCTACTACAGCAGAAAATGGAGAAAAAAAAAAAAAAAAAAAAACTTTATTATTTTATGAAAGCAAGCTTCAGTGCTATTAATATATTATCCTTTTACCTAAGCTCAGTAAAATTAAGTATAAAAGATTTTAATTTATTATCTAACTGAAACTAATTTCCCATTTATAAATATTTTTGTTCGTTGATTTTTTTAATTATACTTTCCATAGTATTATGCAAATTTTACTCACTGTTTTAAAAAAAAAATTCTCATGCAAGATAGATAATGATACATAAAAATGTTGTAACTATTAAGTAATGTTGTAATTTTAAGTTCTGTGTAGATAATTTTATGAAAATGTATGTATTTAATAATTTTACCCTCGTTAATCAAAAACAATGTCTGAAAGCTAACAGTTAATTTCTCAAAACTCTCATTTATGATTTAGAAAATCATATTTATTTATTCATTGCTTATGTAATAGATTTTCGCTTATGAAGTTTTTCCTGCTTTTTACATTTTTAAAAAGTAAGTTTGTATAATAAATTTTTCAAAAACATAAAATTGAGTACTAAAGGAATCTTTTTGATACTTATTTCATGCCAATACTTCCGAATTTTATTCAGATTTTATCTGTATTTGAAAAGAAGCATATGGAAACTTAGCACCATATAAACAGATCAAATAAATTATAAGAAATTTTCCAAATGACTTTTAAAATATTTCACAGTATTTTAATTCATTGTTTAAATATATAATTTTTTTTTCCTGTTAAAGATTATTATTTTGTTATTAGTATCAAGATCTTAAGAGGTATAGCACCAATTCTGTTAGAATGCTGAATTATTTTATGTATTTTTAATTGATTACTAATTTTCATAAAATTGTAATTTTCATATTAAGATATTTTAATGATAGAAGAGAAAAATACTACAAGCTAATTGTTTGAAATATTTGTTTGTTCATTTATAAAGTATATTGAAGAGTTTTTCAACTAAAGTACTTTATAAAAAAAATTTGTTCTCTTCTTTAAAAGAAATTTGTGAATAAATGGCATATATCAAGAGTATATTTAAAATAAGCTTGCATCTACCTCATTTCTTAGTTCCCACTTTTCTTATTTGTTTTATGATTTAAAATTTTTAAAAATGACAATTTCACACTTAGTTCTACTACTTGGAATGAGGTATCAGTATTTCTTCATATTTTAAAGTTCTACCCATAATAAGAAAAATAATTGTTTTCACTTTTAAATAATTTTTTTTATTAATCTCAAATGATGTAATTATTTATTTCTTTTTCTGCATGAGGGTAAAATATTGCATAAATTGAAGTTATGGTCTATGTTTCTATATTTATTCTTAAAAAGAAAAAAAAAAAAAAAAAAAAAAAAAAAAAAAAAAAAAGACATTAAAGAGATCATTAACATGTTTCAAAATAACATTAAGAAATACATATTACTTCATGAATAATTATGTACTTACAATTAACATACACCATACATTCCATACATATATAAATTTCTATTTCATATAATAGCCATGTACAAAATATTGATGTTTTGAAGATAATATTCTAAAATAAGAATATATGTATTATTATTATTTTTTATACAGTAGGGGAATTGTTTTTGGAGAGTGCACAATTACTATGTCTTTTATTTTGCCCGATGTAATGCATAGAAATATTATTGCTTTAAAAAGCAATTCACAAATATTTTAAATAAAATATACGTTAATCTTATGTTTTTGTCAATTGTATAAGATTATTAAATAGTTTTGTGTCAATTTTCAGATTATATGTTATAGCATTTTATCAAAACCAATCTAATAGCAGTTACAATCATATTTTACAAAACTATTTCCATTTTACACTAATATAACTGTTAGCAAAGCCAGAAGAAATGTTTTCAGATGAGTAAAGCAACAATAAAGGACTATCTACATTATTTTTATGCTATCACTGTTATTCTCATTTCAAGTTATATAACATTGAATTTCAGATATAAACATCATTCCTTACGTTTAAAATTATACATGTGGAGGGAAGGGGGGGACATTAAGCGAAATTTCCAAAGTGTAAACTAAAAATAATTAAAGCTGAAATCATTTAAATTTTGAAAACATTTTAAACATTCAATAGAATTAAATTCCTTGTTCTCCAAGATGGTCATTTATGTATGCTTTCAAATATAAAAAGAAGGAGTGATGTTAAATTATCTTAGACAGTTTTGAAACATGCTATCCCCTCCCCCTTTCTAAAAAATAAATAAATGAAATTTATGTATATAGTGAATTTTTATCAGATAAATTTTTTTTATTGTTATTTATACAATGATTTAAAAAAAAAAAAATTTAATAAAAGGAAAGAAAATCAGGGAATATATTTTTCAAAAAAATCTTTAAACTTCAGTTAAAAATAAAAATTTAGCTTCCCAGGAGACAAAATACAGACTATTAATTTTACAGTAAAACATATACTGAATTAATTTTTTTTTTTATTAAATTAAATTGAAAATATTTCATCAGAAAAAAATGAAGTAAAAGAAAAGTGAAAAACTTTAATTATATTACATAAAATTCATTCTAAAATAATACATTTAAAATGATTCATTCAAAATAATAATAATAACAGTAATTTGTTTTTTAAAATAACATATGATAATAACATGAAATCCTCCTACAAAAATTTTGTATGTCTATATTTTGTATATATAATCTACAGTTATTTTTTTTTTTAATTTAATACACTGTGGAGCAAAGTTAAGTTAAGAAAGCAATTAACATTTCTTCTGAAATTTTAAGTTAATCACTAAATAGTTGGCTGTAAAAATTGTTGAGATGTTATCCTGTAGTTGTGTTATTAGTCCTATCAAAAACAAAAACATTAATATTCATACATACTTTTTTATTTGTTAAAAATGCAATAAAAGTTGTTGAAAACATTGTGGATTTTAGAACGGTTGTAATTTAAATATGATTAAAAGATAAAAATAATACTTAACAACAAATGTCTGCAATTTTAACTTTATGGTAGGTAATAAATTTAGAAGGATTTATTATGTAAAATGTCTTAGTGTTATTTGCAAACTAATGTATTCAAAACTTGAATGTTGGTTATATTTGAAATATATTTCTTTTGCCATATGCAAATTCTCTTTTCCCCTCTATTATTATTATATAATAAGTAAAAAGTGTAAAGCATAATGTATGGTTCATGCTGCTTTAAAGCTATTCATAAATCCATCATGTTGTATTTTAATAAAAAGTGTATTTACAGTTCAGTGTAACATGCTGGAATGTATTGAGATGCATGATATTGATTAAGATATTTTTAATGCACAAAGTCAACCGAAACTGCATAAAATATGGCAGTCAGATTAAATTGGTAACCAAAAATGACTGACATACTTAGACAATTTATTTAAGTTATGGCAATTCACATATTCATAGTTATATATAAAATTATATCATGCATCTCAAAATCTCACATGTTACTGATGTGAAATAGAGCTTAGATTATAGTTTGTCATCTTAAAATAAACATGCCAAGGTCTACGCCCACCTTTTTTACTTCAGCTTGTTTCTATGGCAGTGTAGAATGCTAGTTCTTTGTCCCATATTATTTTTTTCTAGTGTATTAAACAGGCCCTTATTACCGCAAGGGCAAATCGGGACTTTGCCTGTGGGTCCCAGAACTTTAGAGGCCCCCAAATCCATACATTAAATTATAAAATATTTATTTTCTTTTTCCATTTCTTCCATAAGCTGAACTTATATTTAAGATGAATATCTTAAAGTAATATAACAAATTGCTAAAGTTATATAAAAGAGTTTTGTTCTGTACAAAGGAAAAAAAGGTGTACTATTATTAAGGTATTTAATTAGAATTGACGGAGCTAAGAATTTTCTTCTATTTCTTCCAAGGTGCGAAAATATGTTTATGCATTACACATGCACATATGAGTGACCATCAGTTCTATTTGAATAACGTTGCAATGATTCGAAAGGGGCCCCTTAATTTATCTTTGTCCAGGGCCCCAATTAGTCATAATTGGGCCCTGGTATTAAGGTACTCTTTTGTTAACTAAGAAATAAACATGCTGTACTATCAATTGAGGTGGGAAAAAACAAGTTTGGCCTGCTTATCAGGCATGGCATTGTTCATAGTTTATGGAAAAATAAAGCCTTGAGATCTGCCTATTTTAAGAAAACTATAGTGTAAATGCATCTTATGTCCATTATTATTGCCCTGTAGATTATATATACAAATATGGAACAAGGACTCTTTGAGAATTATACAAATTAATTAAATGAAAAAAAAAGTGTCATTAGTATCTACAAATCAATTAACTATCATACAGATCACTTCGATAACATCAGATATTCAATATAAAAACTAAAATAAATACAGAATGCTCTTTTGACTGGATGAAAGTCTGTATTCAGGTGCAAAAACCATTGTACAGAATAGAATGAAAGTTACCCAGATCACATTCCTTGCTGATGCACTTGCCAGCAGTTTAATGGGTTTTCAAAATAAAGGGTTTGCCAGCATTTTTTGCTTTTCTTCAAATAAATGAACATGCTTGAATTATACAACAAAAGTCCTTTTTAAATACAAAACACAATTATTTTATAAATGGAGCAAAATATAATACAAAAGCTTTCTGTTCTTCAAGTATTTTACTACACATTTGAAACCTAGATTGTTTAGCATGCATTGCTAAATGTATGATTAAAATATAAACATTATATACAGATTAAAAAAGAAAAAGTTAACAAAACTAAGTTTGTAGTTACAAACAGGAAAATAAAATATAAAGACTATATTTGTTAATTAAACAACATTAAAATTTTAAATTTCCTAGTTAACTCTGAATAAGCATTCTTTTCAAAATTAGAAATTTACTTATTACTAGCTAAAAATCTTTTTTTTTTAAATAGCAGATTTCATTGCAAAAGCTTATACCAGGAATTGCATACACCAAAAATAAAATCGTATTTATATTAATTCATTTTTAAAATGAATTTATAAGTTTTGTTAAACTTAATGCAGCACTTTAAATTAAATATTTGTGTGAAATAATTAAATAACATTTATATAAAACAAACTTTTTTTATATACATGAAATACATTTTCAAGCCATGTATCTCATAAATAACATTTTAATGCTGGCAACCCTAAAATGAATTTTCTTATGAAAAATGTCTCTGAGTACATCTAATGATGAAAACCTAATGCACATATTTACTGCAGATGAACAGTATAAGCAAGGAAGTAAGGCTGAAACTAAGGCTAGTGGAACTACTTGAATAATTCTCACTGTGCTTTTCTGTAAAGAGAAAAATAAATATATATTATACAACAAAATGTAAGAAAATTATGTAAGAAAAAAAAATCATTTATTAAAATAAAATATATATGTTAAAAGTGATAACAGTAAAGGCTTAAAAAAACCTTTTAATAAACAGACCTACTAGTTACACACACACACAACCAGTGATATTCTCAAGATGATAAATAAGTAAATAAATATAAATTTGTATAAAATTCCTTTTTTTTTTTTTTTTTTTTTTTTTTTTTTGAAAATAGTTTATTTTATCCTCCCTGATCTTAAGAATACGAATTAAGTGTATTAAACTGATAAGTTTGCTTATTAAAAGTGGGTTTTGTAAGACTGTGTCTGCAATTACTTTTAGCATTAGTATATATACATGTATATATACTTTTTTTTTAGATGTAATAAATTAAATGAAGGATACAATAAATGCCTATAACAATGGAAGTTAGGAAGGAGCAAATTGCTCTTTATTTAGTCAGAAAATATAAACATTTTCAACAATTAGAAATTACAGATATATCATATTAAATTGTTCATAAAAATTAAATAAAACTTGGAATAGAAAACTTGCCATCAAACCACATTCCATTTTATTAGATATTTGCTTGCTACAGTTGATTTATATATATATATCTACTGTTACGAATTTTGTAAATATTTAATGGTTGTACTGTAAAATAATGTAAATAATCTTATTAAGCTCCATTCCTTTACTAATATTAGTTTTTGTTACATTGTCTCTGTTATCAAGCAAACTTGTCTAATATTTTTCAGTGTATGTCTACGGCGGCTACCAAAATTAGTCGCCAAAAGTGACGCCAACTTGGCGATATCTTTAATATTTCGCCAATCTGCCGTAGACATACAATGAAAAATATTAGACAAATTTGCTTGATAACAGAGACAATATAACAAAAACTAATATTAATAAAGGAATGGAGCTTAATAAGATTATTTACATTATTTTACAGCACAACCACTAAATATTTACAAAATTCGTAACACTACTTATTTTCAGATAAAGTCTTATATCATATCCATTATTGCACACTTTTTTAGGACAGAATTCTGTAATCTTGAAAATAGTTTATCCCATCAAGTTCTGTAACTGAAAACTGGTATATCTTTGCATTTTCTCTCTCTCTCTCTCTCTCTCTCTCTTTTTCCCCCCAAAATGAGAGGGAAAAAATAGAGACATATCTAGTTAACTTATATCCTTTATCAGAAAAGGTAAACTGGCTTATTCAACAAATAAATAAAAAATGAATATGTTCATTGCATTTGAAATCAAATATGATGTCATGTTTTTGTGTTATTTATATTAAATTACACTGTTTGTCAACAGTTTTTTTTTAAACAGAAAGTGGCTAGTTAATAAGAAACTAAATAAATATTACCCAAGTTTCTTATTTATGATTTTCTAGGATAATCAGCAAGTGGGAATAAGATAATTGTAGGGGCATTTGCCTATATTTTAAAATTTTAATAAAAATTTCTTATTTTGACTTTATAAAAAAAAAAAGGTCAAATTTATTTTTTAAGGTGATTAAATAATTAACTATTAAGAAAATAATATGTATAATTCAGGGTTTATATATTGTTACTTATTGTAGCAAAAGATTATTCTTTCCCTTCCCACTCTGTCATTCTGCTAGTGCCAATGTGATGAAACATTAACTACTGCTGATACTATACACCAAATTAAAAATATTTGTAGATGATTAAAAATGTTTGCATTCTTTACAAATGCCTCATTGCAGTATGTATGTTGTAGTTCCATCATAATCAAGCTTATCAGTGTAAACTGTTAAGAAGAACTTTCCTTTGATTCATGCATTGTAATATTTATTAAAGCATAATATGAATTTAGATAGAATTAAGGAGGGAAAATTCTTACGCTGTATTATACATATATGCATAAATGTCTGTAATTCACAAGAAAATAATTTAAGAAACATACCAACTAGTTATTAATATTAAAATATAAATAGACAATGTGATAAAACACACAAATTAATTTTCAATGTAGGCAGTGGTTTTGTAGTTTTGAAAACACCATTTTTTTGTGCAAGGTTAAAAAACATTAAAAACAAATGCATGAGAATATAAAGGCTGGCAAAGGTGAAATGATATCTATTTCATATTCTTGTGTATTTGATTTAATGTTTTTGAATATATTGGCATGAAGTTCCATCCATTTATTTTAGTTACAAATACTCTTTTAACCCAGTCTTGCAAAAAGGATAAAATTGTAATATTGTTTTTTCTGCATATTCTTTGAAAGGAGAAAAAAAGATTATTCGTTCAATGTTATCCAAAAGATCTTAATTATGAATGTGAAAATTATCCTCAAGTTTGTTAATCATTGTTCAATGTATAAAAAATCCATAAATCAATAGAGTTATATTCCTTTAAATATTGCTTATATTGCAGTGAAATCTGGAGCTTAATGAACATGTTAGCATTAGCTTGTCAGTGAGAGCGTTAATGAAATAGAATCTTATTACAAACTATTTAAATAAATATTATTGTATGATCAAATTATAAAATAGAATGTAATGAACTCATTTTATATCCTAAAATAGTATTTTAATTTTTAAAAGGGTCTGAAAATCTTGAGACAGTATCATCTTGAGATAGATGCAAACACATCTATAGTTTATTTAAAGAATGAATTATCAATTGCATAATTTTAAATTTAAAAATTGATGCATATAAATTATTATCTAATTTAATCATAAATTAAACTAATTCCAAGCTACATTAGTCCAGAAAAAACAGACCCCCTTTCAGAATTTATGAGAATGGATCATGCATTATTGAAAAGAAAACATGCAGGCACACATTTGTATCTGACTATTTTGGTTAAATAACTACACTTTCTAAAAATTGAAAAAAAAAAAAAAAACATTTTTAGAAAATATACTGCAAAACACATTTCAGCATTTTGTGTCATTGACTTATTTTTAATTTCAAAAGAACATTATTATTATTATTATTTTTTTTTTTTTTTTGGGGGGGGGGGGTGATAATTTAGAAGACTGTAAACAGAAAGTAGAAGCAAGATTTATTTATTAAGTAAATTGTATCCTCTACTCCCCCCATATTTTAGTTTCAATAGAAGTTCTTTTAGTAACAGCACCTATTAAAACCGAAACAATATCACAATTAATTTCTATTAGCACTTTGCTGACCTGATGACTAGTATACCTGTCACTAATTTAGTGCATTTATTTTATTTATTTAATTTTCATTCAAAACATCTACCAGAATTTTGAATAAAAATATTTTCTGTGTTTAATCATGGAATGTCTGCCATTAAATGAAATGAAAATTATTGTTGGAATACTCTGGGAGATATTATGGATATATATCTACCCCCCCCCCCTAAAAAAAAGGCATGATAAATGGGTAATAATACTGGTCAACAATGTGTTTAGAAGTATGTGAAGTCTACCTGTTTAAATTTAAAATACATTTGACAAATATGTAAATAAAATAAACGATGTATTTGATGTTCATACTTGTTGCATAAAAAAATAGAAAGTATAATTTCTGGAGAGGGAAAAAAAACTGATGTATAATGCTTCATATCACATGATCATCCAAAATAGATATGGGGTTATCTCCTCACATTTCAGAAACAAGTTGGCCATTTTTTCTCAAAATTATTAAAAACAAAAAGCTGATATTTATTTTAAATAAAATAATAAAATATTTTAAATAAAAATAATTGAAAATATTTACTTTTTTAGAAAGATTGAAAAAAGATATGCTTTTACAGAGACGTATTATATTGCATGATTGCAATATTTTGAGGTATCTTGAGTTGAAATTCAGCTTTTACAAAATAAACCCAAATAATTCATTCTTCTATGAATGATGAAAATATTAAACCTCAGAAGTATTCACATATTAGTATTTAACTGATTCCAACTACTTTTTTTTTTATTCTAACAGTTATTTTGTTTCAGTTAGATGTAAGTTTGAAACAGGAAAGACATGCAAGTTGCAATAATACACACACTCCAGGCATAAACTGACCCTTTGTTGCTGATATACTGTTCTCAGAAATTGTGGGAGCCTCAGTTGTTTCTTCAGATGCTGGGGGAATGGTCACTTCTAAGGCAGAAAAAGTTGTTCAATGTGACAAAAAAAATAAAAATGAAATAATCTTTAATAAAAATTATTTTTCGTTACAAGTTCTTTTTTCTAATCAAATGCTATTCTAATGATTTATTGCTAAGACTGAAAATAATTATTTAGATAACATTCGATAAAGTGAAAACATAATTTTTTGTTTTATTATTATTATTTTTTTTAAGGTAACAACCCTTTCCCTACAAGCCTCCAAACATAAAATGCATTAAAAATTAGTTGAAATAATTTATTGCATTTTGTCAAGGCATCGAAATTTCATAATATAAGAATGAAAAGTAACTTTTTTGGTAAAAAAAAAATTTACATATTTTTAACACAATTTGTAATAGCCTTTGAAAAAATCACAATCACAATCAAAAGCAAATTTCAATCTAATATAATTTATTACTGCTTAAAGATGGAATTTTTTATGTATTTTTGTGATCAACAGCATAAATTTAAAAAGGAGATTTTAGTGAAATTTTTAAAGACACCACTCAAAAGAAGGAAATGGGAACATTTTTTTGCAAGACTAGCATTACTTAATGCATTTCCTTATTATTTAATCATTTAAGCATAAATTTAATCATCAGAATATATTTATAGATCTTTAAAATGATCAGATAAAAGTAAAACATTATTTGTAAAAATTAATATTTATTTACACTCGGATTAAAAATTTTTAAATTATTTTTTTGTGCATAGTTTAATATACTATTAAATGCTTCAAAAAATAATCATCATTTAATAGTACATTATTGTAAATTCATTAATTCAAACTGTATGATATTTGTAAAAAATAATAAAAATAAATAAATAAAAAAATTGAACTTATAAATGATTGAATAGAAATCAAATTACAGTTTTGAATTTAAATGGTGATAATAATTTTGAAGGAGAACATTAAAATGCTTTGAGAAATATCGCACCATAAATGAAAGAGAATTTTCCACATAAAAAGAAATTCTTATCAAATTATTGTTTACAGTTTATGGAAGTATTATTTTCACAAAATGAAATTTCAGAATTAAAATACTTGAGTTGTATGCAATAAAAAGAAAATGTTACACATCTTTTCATCATTTTCAACATCATGCTGTATTAATCACATATTAGTGGTGGTGAACTTGTCACATAATTCTCAACACACCAAAAACATGATCGCAGAACACCCATTCTCTGCAGACTTGAAAGCAATGTCAATTGGAATAAAAATTCAAATGCAGCAAGCATACTAACCTTCACTCTTTGTCTTGAAGACGAGAGCTTCACTCTGCTCGCTCCAGCCAAACTTATTTCTGGCTTTGATCACTGCTTCGTATTCAGTGGCCGGCTGGAGTTCGATCAGTTGAAACATTTGCGTGTGCATCTCCTCATCATTCCCTTGAGTGGCAGGCACCGACTTGGTTTCCCATTCTTCATTCTCGCTTTTCTATAACAATCAAAAAACATTGATAAATGATTTTATATAAAGGTTCCCAGGGTTACAAAACATATTGCTGCTGCACAGAACATAGATGATTTCTTTTTTTTTTTTTTTTTTTTTTTTTTTTTAATTAAAAACTTTAATAGATAATTTACATTTACTATATTTTTTGTGTGGTTAACAAGGCCAATAAATATCAATTATATATTCAAATAAAAATTTTGAAATTTATTAAGAATGGTAATTTTGTATTAACCATATATATGCCAGAGGTTAGTTATAGATAAAATCACCAAAGATTTTGCTACTTGCAGCGGACTGTTTGATTATGATTATTTCAGTGTTTAACTCTCATATGAATGAACTCTCGAAATGTGAATCATGAAAGACCATTTAGTGATCCCATAATTAAAAAACACATTTATTTACCATAAAAAAAAAATTCAAAAGTTAACCATTAAAATTAATTTAATAATATTTATAACAGTTGTGGCTTCCAGCCATAGAAAAATCCAATACTGTTGGAACTAGAACCACTGTTGGAACCAAGATTTTAAAAATAAAATGATCATTAATTCACACCAGGATTTAACTTACGTTAGGGTCGGAAAATGACCTTGCCTGGTCATCTGAGGATTAAGCATATAGGTTTATTACTTATTTGTTAAATTCATATTTATTTATTTATGAAGTTTTAATTTTTTTTATTTTTTGGTCATTTATTTATAGAATATTGTATAGAGGCAAACAAAAGCTGAATTATGCATTTAAGTACAAACGGCTTAATATTATGTAATTGGATTGCTAGCAGATTTAAAAATATTTATGTTTGGAAGTTATTTTTAAAAATGTAAAAATATGTATATAAAGTGAGACACAGTTTTCAACCAAACTGCATTTGAAAGTAAATTTTTCACCTATTTGGCAGTGTAAAATTTTAAATTGTGCGATCTTTAGTTGTTACCAAATTTATGATGAAACCAAAAAGTCATTGTCACTGGTGATATCAGCATTACATATGCATTTGCTTTTTTTGTGTTTGTGTGTATATGTTCCACACTTTTTTACTTTAAAAACAGTTGTACGACTTGGATTTTAATTAGTCAATCCTGATCCAGCTAGCTTAACAAATAGTAAATCAAAGACTAAATAAAGTAGCAAGCAAAGTTTTGCTTATTTTTTAATTACTACAATTGCATAATTGAAACCAGTGGTGGCTCATGGGTTATTCAAATGGGGGCTCATAATACATAAATTTCAATAATAAAATTTATCACTATGACTTAATGTAGAAGTTAAAATATACATTTGAAATGTATTTTCAAAAGGTAAATTAAAACAATGTTACTAAAGAACATAACAAGCACTTAGGACAAATGTAACATTTAACTTTTTTTACAAAGCATGTTATAATAATCAAACAAATATACATGCAAAAAATAACTGATTACAGGAAACAAAGGCAGATTGCAGATAAAAAAACAATTATAAAACAGAAAAAAAACAACAACAAAAAGAAAAAAAACCTGTTCTTGCACATTGATGATTGTGTGAATGGGAAATTAGGAGCAATGTTTTCAACTTAAGAGAGAAAAAATCTAAACTGTCAACAGGCTTCCACTCCACCAGAAATATTAAACAAGTATGAAAAATCATGCGTTAAGCATATATTATGAACCACTTTCCAACACTTCCTGAAATCTTTAACAAAACTTTGTTATTTAGGGAAATAAGATGCTACTGTCCATAGCCAAATATGTATTCGAATATTATTGAACAGTCCTGTATTTGATCAGTCAGTTGATATATATACCATTTAATGGGAAATTTAGTTTAGCAAGAAAATGTCTAATTGGTTGAAATTTCTTTTTCTGCACTAGCTGGAAACATACTTGAATACTTTTCTACAGCCCTGTAGTTTGCCTAGTACGTTTATTACACACCAGTATTTTGTTAAAATTTAATTCAAGCAAAAACACTCTTAAAACTACTTAAATCACATTTCCAGAAATTATCCTTGGGTGACCATGTAGATAATTCTTTGTGTGGCCCCTTATATCATTTTATCTATATTCTAAAAATATTTCTTATTAAACTGAAAGCAGTTCAATGTAAAAATGCATATCCTATTTAAAAACCACCTTTAAGTAAATTACCCTCAAATTCAGCAATCTTTATAAGCTCTTTTGTGTAACCCTGTATATCAACTATAGCATTTATACACAACATACGATATGAGACTATTAGTAAAACTTAAAAGCGCATATCATTATTGAAAATGCATTTGATCCATCCATCAGCAATCATCAATAATATACAGTACTTCGGATAGAATATATGATTTGAAATATTTTGTGTGTCCCTGTAAATGTTATGCACTTCATATTATCCGTGAAATATTACTCAGCGGAGTTTATCATTTGTTTGATACTTGAAATTGTTTAACATAATTAAAATATGTAGCAAACAATCCCCCCCCCCCTCCTTTATTATTGTGTAATGGAATTCTTTTGATTGGCCCTGTAAATGAATAATAACTATTATTTTCACTGCATATTTTACACTCTTTGCAAATCCATACAAATTTGAGTATGTTTGACAGGGTGTAACATCTTTAAAATTCTTTTGAAACGATTTTCTCCCATAGACCATAATGTATCTAAAAACCTTTGACTATCAATGTAAATAAACTAATCATAGTTGAAACTTCATTTTCATTAGGGTTTGTGCTAGGGTAAACATCAATAACATAAAAATTTCATAGCAATCTGAGTATATTTATGAGAGTTAGAGCATGGAAAGACAGTCAGATGGACAGACAAACCAAAAGCATAAATACTTTTCAATTTGTTGGAAAGTGTTAAAAATACAAAGAATGTGTAGATTTTGGAAGATCACACAACAGAGAAAGGGAGATAAAAGGCTTCCTGACTTTTTTTTTAAAATTTAAGTCAACACTTGTCTTTTTTAATTAAGAATTATCTGATGTGAGCACTTTAGAGCATAATATTGATAAAATTATTTACAATACAAGTATTATATTTCAGTGAACAATAAAATAAAAATAAAAGGTGTATTAAGACTTACTTTACGATACATTAAGGAATATTCATCAACAGGTGTATGAGAGTTAACTTTCCAAGAAATTGTATATTTTGTTCCCTGAGTACTGTGAGGCTTGCTTGTAAATAATGGAACCTGTGGCGTACCTAAGAAATAACAGAAAGTAAGTATGTTTAATTGTTTTTTAATTTATCTGTTAAAAATTCATGAGCAGTATTTCAATTTGCTGTACTCTGATTAATTAGATGAATTGTTTTATTCATACTTTGTTATAACTTATAAAAGGGACAGCTCTTTACTTTACATATTCCATTAAAACATTTAAGTTATGTTTATACAAAAGTACAAAGCATCAAGCAACAAAAATTAGCATTGTAACTAACCCAATATTAATAAACAGGTAAGCAGCAACAACAAAAAAATTTAAATGAATGAAAAAAGCACATGTATAAAAAATTTACAATATTTTAAAACCTAGTTATTTATAAACTTTTGCTATTTAAAATACAAATTCTGTTCATTTTTTTTATATACAAAAATTAGACATAAATTGTTTAGTAAAAAGGAATCTTATAATGATTAAAATAATTTACATTAATTATAATTATTATAATAAAAATTTATAATAATTTAAAAAAAAATTCAATTTACCTGTGATTAAACAAAATTAAGAAATTCTCGAAATAAAAAATTTAGAATTATGGTTTAACCCTTTAACGACCAATGTCTAAATTTTAGACACCAGTTTTTCTGAATAAAGTTTTATGACTTATTAAAAGTCTATTATTAGAGAAAGTAAAAATTTCTGTTAAAATTCAATTACTTTGTGCAATTTATGTGACATGTATATGTGCCACTGGTGGCAAAGAGGTTAAATGTATTTCCCAAATTACATATTTAAACATTTTTCAAAAATTACATTACATTATACATACAATAGAAGATTCTTTTAATGCAATTTTCCATACAATACATAACGTCTCATGTGTAAACATTGGATTTTGCAATTAAGAAGCTCTTGCATTCTACATAGTGCAGGGCTCGAAATGGAAAATTTTACTAACCGGAACGCTATTTCAAAATTATAATGGAAAATTTCACGAACCGGAACGCTATTTTTCAAAATTATTTTTGACTATTTTTTTTTTTTTTTCAAAGTATAGTTAAATTTATTTTTATCTTGTAATTTTTAAAAGTTACATTGAACAGAACAAGTTATATACATGTAAAATAATATGTTTGCGTAACGAAAAACGCCGATTCCCCCCCCCCCCCTTTTGCCGGTAAGCAACATGCGGAATGTAAACGGTCCGTGTCTTCAGTAAGGCCAAAAATTCGTCTGCTTCTATCTCCATTATATCAAAAAATTAAATTTTAAAAGTCTGGATGTGAAGACTCACATTTATTCAGTGATTTAAGTTTAAAAAGGTTATTTTTTTACTTTGCCGGAACAACATGCGGTATGTAAACAATTCCATCTCCGTTATAACAAAAGATTAAAATAAAAAAGTTTAAAGGTGTGTGTGGACAAGGAGTGGAAGAGAAAAATTTTCACTACATGAAAACTAATAAATGGATTCACATCTTATATTTTGAAACTATTAATTTAATTTTGGACTAGGAATAAATTCTCTAAAATGAACATAAAAGTTAATTTTATTTTAGGATTTTTTTGCGGTAAAAAATTAAATTATATTTCGGAATTGGAATTTACACAGCTACACAATTACATTTGTGTGAAATTACACAATTTAAACACAAAATCAGAAAAATTTTCATATGGGCAAAGAATAATTTTTTTTTTTTTTTTTTTTTTTTTTTTTTTTTTTTTAGTGGCATGAAGAATTAATGACATTTCTTCTTAATTTCAGAGACTATGTCTTTAAAAAGTCACTACAATTCTAAATTATTAGCAAATAACAAAATTTAATGTGACAATAAAAGAATTAAAATATCGTGCACTATATTTTATCTTTATATATTTTAATTCTGAAATGTATTTTCTTATTTTAATTCCATATATTTTAACTCTTTGAAATTTCTTCCTGTTTTACAAAATATATTATATATCTTTTAATTAATATGCATTTCTCCCAGATAAAAATAAGACAATTTTTTTATTAAAATAATTACTACCGTAGAGAAAAATGTTCTATTAAATTATTTATTATATATATATATATATATATATATATATATATATATATATATTAAAGTACTTAGCCCAGTATGATAAAGAAATCCAGTTTTCATCAAAAGGTATGAAAAAAATAAATTGAAAATTTGGCCACAAATACAGAAAATATTTAATATCAACTCAAACACATGAAAATTTACCTTAAAGGAGTGCCTTACATAAAGAAAATAAACAATAAGTAAAAATGACAGGATAAATACTAACATTAAATTCTTAGAAAGGAGGCAATATACACTTGTTTATAAAGTCCATATATTAGCACTGCGCATGCTTAGTGGGGTGTAGGGTGTGGCTTGCCACAGGGGTGTTAAGTGCGTATCAGCACGTTTTAACTATCCTTTTTTCGGATGAAGCTGAAACGAAAAGTAAATAATGTTTTTTGGGAACTATAACAGTGTGCTTTAATAATTTCACGAACCGGAACGATATTTAATATAACTTCACGAACCGGAACGATATTTTTCATAATTTCACGAACCGGAACATCGTTCCGGTTTGCTCCTGTACATTTCGAGCCCTGACATAGTGTAGATATTGCTATCTTCTCAGGCATTATTTCATCTTTATCTTCTTAATTAAGATCATTTTAATGAAAAAAATTATTATTATTACATAAAATTTTTTTGGAATTGAATAACAATGATTTGGTCCGGAAATATTAGAAATATGTTTATAACATAAATTTAATAATGTGTGAAATGATGTATATGATGTACAAATTTATATTCTGCATAATTTTGTGTCTCGAGGAGTTCAAAATAAATATTTTCTGGAGTATATTAATATGTTTCAGCCTATTTGGCAATGTTTACAGAATAACTTTAATGATAAGTGAAATATTTACCAAAGCCTAAAAACTACACTGTTAAAAAATCTGTAATTTTACAGCTGTGAAGTTAGAGAAATCTGTACACTGTACAAAAAGAGATGTATATCTACAAAATTAATTTTTGTAAAGGCACAAAAATCTGTTACTTTACAAAATAATCTACTAAAATTACAGTAGTCTTACTTAAATTTTATCTGTATTTTGGGTTGTTACATAAAAAACTCTAGGAATCCCAGTTTTCTAAAAATTCTTAATAACCTTACAGATTTTTTTTAGTATTATTACAATGCAAACGTGTATCTGTTACATGAATTTTTGTTGTTGCCATTACATAAAAAAGTTCTAGAAATACCAGATTCCTAGAAAAAAAACTTAATAACTTTATGTTTTTTTTTTTTTTTTTTTTTTTTTTACTACATTTAACTCTTTTGGGTCTGGTGTACTATTAATTGTACATGTCTTTTAATGGTGTACTGCTTTGTTTTAAGAGATGCTTGTGCTGCCATTTGCATGTAGTAATGTTAGTATATGCCTTTGCATTAAACATATAATTTCATTTATATTTAGGCATTTAATAGCAATAATAATTATTGTTATTATTTGCTTTATTCTCTTTGTGCCGTTTGCAATTATTTTATTTTAAACATGTATTTCACTGTTTAAATTTAAAATAAAAGTTACTTTCCTGAAAAAATTATGTGTAATAAAGCACAAAAAGTATTAGAAAAGTGTAAAATAAGTTAAATTTAATGTAATACACTATTTTTGAAACATCTCAAAAATTTTTCCTTAGCCAATTGTAATATGAAACTTAATTGAATAGTATGCAACAACATTCATTATCTATTAGACTATGAAATATTCGTTAATCTATTAACAGATACTATTAATAGTTTAAATAGTTTAATTATAGAAACTATTGTAGAAGTATTAATAGTTTAATTATAGAAACTATTGTAGAAGTATTAATAGTTAAATTATAGAAACTATTAATAGATTAATTCTTTAAATTAATCTATTTGAACAGCTAGTGTTAATGTTATTAACATAAAAGTATTTTTTTTTTTTTTTAATTGAGGGAAAATTTGGACTCGAAAGGCTTAATATGCACAATCTAATAGTCTCAAAGTATGTATAAAGTATAAATATCTACTATTATTGAAATTAACTGAAATTGTGAATTATATAAAACACTCTATAATAAAGCATAACACACCACAAAAATCTTATACAAGATTTATAGATTCGTGGGAAGAATAAATTCAATTAACGGAAATCGTTAAAAGTGTTCTTTCAAAATTATTGCATTAAAAGAGAAACTGAAAATTCTGGTTACCTATCAGATGGGTAGTGCCAGTTGCGCTACTCAGGGAATTGCTGGCCATGCATTCGTATTTTCCAAAATCTTGCTCCTGAATGTGATGAATGATAAGCATGTGAGAATGGCCATGCATCTTCAAGTGGTAATGCTCGTTGGAATGGATACCTTGAGTGTCGTCTTTCTTCCAAGAGATACTGGGTGAAGGCTCACCTTCGACTACGCAAGTAATATTTACATTGGCGCCTTCTCGAGCATGAATTCTTGAGTGGGACATGTGAACTTTGGGGGGATCTGCAACATTATAAACAGATATTTATTATTAAGTTGATATAGAAGTTAGCAAAAAATTATAAAATTATTCTAAAATCATTTCTAAAATCACTTTAAAAACCTTTTTAATAATTATTTAAATAATCATTTTAAATAAATGACATATAATACTATCAAATGATACTATTAATTAATTTAATAATTAATTGTTTTAATTTATATTTAATTATTGTTATTAATAAAAACAATTATTAATTAATTAATAATGACAATTCAATTTAACATAAATTTAATAATTAATCATTAATTAATTTACATAACATTGCTATTAATGTTACATAAAATATATATATATAATATTTAATGTTTATAAATAATAACATATAATAAATAAATAATAATCAGTCATTTTAATATTCATTTTGATAATTTTAATTTTTTAAAATAATTTCCAAAATGTAAAATAATTTCTAAATTTATTTTTTAAAATCATTTCTAAAACCATTCTAAAATCCTTCCTTAAAGAAATCACTCAAAATATGTGAGACACAAGGAATTTATTTTTTTTTTTTTTTTTTGTTTCAATTAAAACTTCAGGTTTCTCATTTTAACCTAGTCTTTATAAATGTCTTTTAGATTTTTTTTTCGTCAGTATTTCTCAGTTTTTCAATATACAGTTTTCCTCTTATTTACCTACTTAAAAGCTATAATTTGATAGAGTAAAGATACTGTACAGAAAACTGGTGTTCAAATGGAAGAATTTTGTGGAATTTAAAAGATACCTTTAAATTGTAAGAAATGTAAACAAAGGTCAAACAATAAATTTGCAAATATTTCATGTTTATGTATTTTTATCATACCAAGATGAATTTTTGAATTATAAGTAACTTGATTTTATAACAAATTAGAAAACTATTCAATTTACACTTAAGTAGTATGCCCAGCATCTCAGCAGCTCTATTTTGTGCCGGTTGTGAATTCTTTTATTTTTATTTCAACTGGTCATCCGTGAATAAGCAACTGATAAGTATGAAAGTGCTTATGGAACTGGCTATAAGCCGAAAGCAATTATGCCTATCTGGTTTTGCATGCCATCCTTGAAACAGCTTTGAGTATACCAGACAATTTTTAACAACGCTACATTAAACAAAAATATTATTGCAAAAAGGACATTTATTTTTAAAATTGATTATCTAAGATAATTTAACTGATTACCTATCATAATTCAACTGATTATTTATAATAATTCAGGCGAATTATGTCCAATAATTCAACTGGTTATTTCTAAACAATTTTCAGTCTAATCATTCATTTCATTTCAAATTAAAAATAAAATACAAGAAAACAAAGGAAAGGGAAAGAATAATTATTAAAAACTGATAGATAGCTTAATAAGTTTTATAATACTGTTATATACCAAGAAATTCAGATTTATGGAATTTTTTGCAGCATTTCAGTTTAAAAAGAAAACCGAAGAGTATTTTAACATGATTATTTAAATTACACTTACATAAAACTTGTACTCTAATCACAGCTGAGGTAGATATTCCAAGTGAATTGTTAGCAATGCATTCATAATTGCCAGCATCAACCTTGGAAGCTTCAGCAATGTTGATCTTGTTTTCGTCATTCATCTTCATCATCCTTTCGCCATTCTTTAAAAGGAAAATAGTAAAATTAAGAATGTCAATAAAATTTAATATTAATACCTGCATGTAATACAAAAAGTTAAAATAAGAATACTTACAAAAAAATAAAATACATATATATATATATATATATATATATATATATATATATATATAAATGTGAATAACAAAAAAAAGGAATATTTTTTAATTGATAAGGATTTTTATTATTATTATAATTTTCTGTTTCAAATAGTAATCACAATTACAAACAGTTATTTACCTATTTTTCAGATAGTTTTCTATCATAGAAGCAGCATTATTTATGAATATTTAATTGCTCATGGAGGCAATGTCTAGGAGGATCTGTCTAACATTACCTTGTTTCAAGATGTTGCTTGTGGCATTCTGCTGTGGCTTTGTAACCCGAAATACTGGTTTCACATACATTGTGGGTGAAAAGGGATAGTTGTCAATATCCTTTTAACTCGTATATGAATTTTTTAAATTTAACAGGCATTTTTCTATTATTCTGATGAGTAATTATGCAAATATTTCTCATCCAATTAGCTCCTGATTCCGAGATGAACAATTCTGGAAATGAAATTGGGTATAAAACATACGAGTACTGCCTCACACAAATGTCATCACTTTTGAGAGTTACTGTAGGAAAATCCTTCTTCCTTATCATTACAGGAGGAAATGACGTAAATTTTATTTGGAAAATGAAAGTTAAAATTCTAGTGTACAATTCACCTTGAGTTAAATAATTCATATAAAACACACAAATAAATGTACTAGAATTACTTTCAGCATATGCACCTAAAAGTAATTTTAGTACATTTATTTGTTTTTTATTTGGTGTTCAGGGCCGTGTGAAGCAGGGATCGAAGGGGTTGTTATCCCCGGGTGCAGAAATTGACGGAGCGAAAAACTGATATTACTAACCTCGTTTGTTTGTTACTTTCTTTTTTTTTTTTCTTTTTTCTTTTTTCGTTTTGTAAAAAAAGTTATATTTACACATTGGCAATTTTTTTTTTTTTTTTTTGTGACAAAATTATACATTATTAAAAAAGAAAAAAAAAATCGAAATATAAATTCAATAGAAATTATTTGTGTTTCTACACGTAATTTTAAGACATCTTCACAAAGATAAAAGGTGGTGGTGGGTGGGTGGGTGGGGGTGGGGGGGGCGCCAAATTGAAACTTAGCCCTGGATGCAGTTTTCTCCTTGCACGGTACTCTTGGTGTTAAAGGAATATTTTTATGATGAAAAATTTTATGAAGTGTCTTGTGTTGATTTTTTATGAAGGTTCCTGATTTTTAATGGAAAAGAAAATGCGGAAGGGACCAAAATTATTTCTTATCTAAACAGATTTTTCAGAAGCTTACAATTGAGTAATCTTATATATAAGATATGAACATACTGGTTTCTTCCACGTAATCACAGGTGTAGGATCTCCCGTAGCTTCACATCCAATAGAAATAGGTTCTCCTTCCTTCACTACGACTAAACCACTTCGAGGTTCTGGATAAACTTTTGGAGCAGCTGTAAGCAGTAAAAGAATATTAAGTATTGGTTGCTTTTAATGTAAATAAAAATATATACATTTGTGTAGTACATTCTAATTTTGCTTTACAGACAAGATGGTGAGAATTTTAAAATGCAGAATAGTTCGGTTTTCACGTATATATAATATATAATAATATGCTGTGGCCACACTTAAAAAGAATGTGCAGGGGGGAAATGTTTAATATTTTTGGGGTTATTAACATATTTATACTTTTGGAATACAAAAAATGACATCATATTTATCTATAAAACGTGTATTGCTTTTTTAAATGTTAAAAAAAATGTGGATTTAAAATTCATAAAAATTAATGATGTTGGTGGCGTTCATTTGATGCAATTTTCACTCATTTTTTATTTTCGAAAGCTTCAGATTATTCTATTATGTGTTAAACATAGTATTCCTCTAAAAATACCTTTTTTTTACTCTTTTAATGGAGTTTTCATTAAAATAAAATAACAGGAATACAAGTCTCAGAAAGTACAAAATTAAAACTACAGAGATATGAAAGCATTTAATGCAACTAGCATACATATATGTTTTATGCTATCAGCATCGCTTTTCTCTGCACGTACTAAATGCACTGTAAAGAATCAGGTTTCATTCGAAATTTTTTGAACAGGCTTTTGACGTGGTACAGTAACATTTTCTTTATTCGCGTTGTTTAATAAAAGGATGCAATTACTTTAAAGTTATGCAAAAGTATCAGCAAATAATATCAAAAATTGCAGTCAGAAAAATTTGTTCAAACCTTCTGGTTGGTAATAAATTATGTATTTGGGGGAAAAAATGTTTTTGGAGTTTCATGCAAATAAAACAAGTTGGAAATTATGTGGCAAGTGTGTTCGTACTATAACTAGTTTTATAAATATTCAGATTTTGGCGCAATAGCTGTTGTCCTCTTATGCATAAATGCAAAATTTATTACAATTCTATATATTAAATTTAGTAATCGTAAATAATGACTCCTTCTTAAATAGAACGTCATCACCATAACGACCAAGAATCTTTACCTATCATGGAATATAGTTGAATCAATTTCGTATGATAGGATTTAATAGAATGAAAAAAAAACTTTCATTAATATCTTTTTAAGTTTTGATTCGATTTTCATAATTCATTTTAAAGAGTAAGATAAATACAGTCTCGGTTAAAATGTCATTTAATCCTGCATATAAAACAAATAATTAAGTTAATTAGAAGAGTGTAATAATTTTCAAAAATTATTTTTCTTTCAATTTCTACAGAATTATTAAGTATAGGTACTTACAAACTATTTCTAAAGTGATGGTAGCTGATGCAGGTTCTCCGATAGAGTTATCTGCAATGCATTCGTATTCTCCAGAGTCATTTTTCTGGGCATTGTTGATAACATGGCTATTCTCTTCAAAACTGTCATAGTGACGTCCCTGCAAGATAAAATATTCAATAGAATTAGGATTTTATCTAATCACTAGACATAATTAATTAAGAAAAGTAAAACAGTACTTTTCTGTTAGATGAACACTTTGTATCCAGAGCATGGGATGTATTTGTAAAACTGAATTTTCCTCGGTGCCGACCAATCCGGATATAAATATTCAGTGTTGAATTCAGACAATTTTCTCCAAGAAATATTTCTGTGCCTCCAGGGGAACATTAAAGAGTTCCGCGGAGGATGCCCCACCCCCGGGCCACCACTTGAATACAACACTATCGACATATCTCCTCGGAAAATTAATAATTTTTGCTTTCTGTGTACTCTTCTTAAAAGATATCTGGTTTTTTTTTTTTTTTTTTTTTTTTTTTTTTCTGGAACTATTTGGTTATCCCGTCGAGCAATTTCGTCACATTAAATAAATTTACATAAATTGCGAAATTATACGGATTGAAATACTTTTTTTCTTTTAAATAAGATAAAAGAACAATAATAAAAATACAAGTTAAAAGTCACTTGATGATGCAACAAACACTTGTATCCTGTTTAATGCCAAGTGAATGTGTCATTTACGGTCATCCATATTATTGACAAGTAGTCTTATTGCTTGGCGATAGTTTTTTGGTCGACGGAATAATCAAGTGGTACCTTTTACTTACCCATCATACGTAGTATAGGGTAAGTCTTGCAATCGTTTTGAAAATCGAAAATTTTTTTTGACGGATTTACACGTTTTAGATAGTAGAGATTCCGAAAAACATTTTTAGAAAAAAAAAAAATTGCCGTCCGTCTGTCTGTCTGTCTGTAAACGCTCTATCTCCCGAACAAATTGAGACAGAGACTTGAAATTTTGTATGTAGTTAGTATGTAAGAATGGGACGAAGCCTATTTAATATCAGCAACCTCGATTATCCGGAACTATTTTTTTCGGACCCTCGAAAAATTCGTTCTGATGAAAGGTATATAAAAATGTTCGAATTTTTTTTTGTTTTAAGAAATGAGCGTAAAAGGCAATAAAATAACACACATTTTGCATATAGAACGAAGTCGATCGGATTATTAGTTGCTGAGATATTTGTAATCCTGTTTTCTACATTCTTCGATTTTTCATGACCCTGTATTTCATTCAAATTTCAATTCAGAGGTATATTTTAATTGGAAATGAGACGCTTAATCCGACACAGTTAATTGTTAGTTAATAGAATTATTATTTTTGGAGTTATAAGGATCTTTCTTTTACGCAGTTCGGTACTACTTGAGTAGTTTGGCGTTTTATATAATTTGTCGAAATTGGTACATCAGCAGTTCTTTAATAAAGCATTACTATGTATATTAACAATATTTAAATTTTGTTTATGAATTGCAATGCATTGTATAAATAGTTTTCACATGTTTTATTTTCATATACATATCCATGATGGGTAAGTATTACGGTGGCCCCCAACGACTAGTTTTCTTAGTTTTCAAAACATCTCTAAAATATTTACTTAATTTTATATTAAGCGTTGAAATCGTATTCTCAGATAACCAGATTTTAACATATAAAGATGGGGTGTAAAAAATAGGCGCCAATGGGTAGTCTCACCACTAAATTTTATTCATTATTTTTTGTCTAATATTTCGTCTAAATTTTTTGCAAGTATGTTAATAAAATTTAAGCGAAGGAAACTAATAAAATTTAGTGGTGAGAAATTGCCCGCTGGAACCTAGATTTTTACACTCCTGACATAAAATATTAAATTAAGTGTGTATTTTAAAAATGTTTTGAACACGAAGAAAAAAAAAACATCCTTTAAAAATACAAAAAAATCAAAAATATTAAATTTTTGACGAGACATTTTATATGTATCGATGCATCCTACTCCCATAGGATTAATATTAATGGGAGAATTGTGGAGTTCGCCGACCTGAGCATTAGCAAATTTTTAAATCTGTAAAGAAACAATTCTTTCTTTCAAGGCTAGCTTTTTTGCTTTTAAGATTTTATATAGGATTTACCAAATATAGAATAATATTAAATTCTTCCACGTTATTCAGTTATGAAATTTCTTAACAAAAGCATACGATGAAACATTGTAGTCTTGATTTCAGTGCAATAAAATGGCATTGATGCCAAAGGATTAAAATAAACACACAAAATTTGATTTTAAGGTTCTCGTACATTTTTTAACGAGCGTTGTGATTTATATACTTCTGGTATTTCCATGAATATTCTGTGAATTTATGTAGCACCATTCTCATGAAAAGAAAATGTCAGACATTTTCGGCAATGCAATATGAAATAATCAACTTTATGTTAGCCAAGTAGTGAAATTATTATTTTTATTCATTAAAAATTGTCGCTGAATTTTGTGTTGAATAAAAGAAGTGTGAAAAAGGGGTTAGTCTAACAAAAAAGTACCAAAAATAAAATAAAATAAAAATAAGAGGGGAAAAAGGAAAAGAAAAAGAAACTTTATTTTTAAAATTCTTTCTTACAGCATGTTTCCAAGTGATTGTAGGCACTGGATTTCCAGTAGCTTCACACATAAGTGTTACTTGTTCCCCTTCTTTTGCTGTGACGTAAGCTTCTTTTGGTTTAGCTCTAATTGATGGTGGAACTATAAAGAAAAAAAAAAAGCAAATAGAGGATGAGAATCAAAGTATCTCACACACGCAACTACAATGATGAATTGAAAACTTCAATAACAGACTATATATAAATTTAACAACATTTTAGTTTTTATACACACACACACTCATACCTCTAATTGGATTGCAACAGTCTTAATCTTTAAAAATACGGATGGCTTAAGTTGCACCACTCAGTAAAAAAGTAGTTATAAATTCTAAAATAATTTATTGGTTTCAGATAAAATTACTCAGAAAAGTCGCTGGTAAAACGGCGCACTATACGGAAGAAAATATTGCGAAAAAGCGAGTCTAAAAATCAGTTTTTCGATGAAAGTCTAACTTATTATTATTATTATTAAGTTTTGAACAGATTGAGATTATTTAAGCAGTAGATATATTTAACTAAAAATCTACATACTTTTTAACTTATTCCAAACCTTAATTTTTTCACCCATAAAATGTGCTTTATTTTTTCCTAAAGCCAAAAAATTGCATTGGCCTCCTGAGATTATTAAAGAATTAGTCCTCTAAATTAAGAAATGACGATCTATAAAAATTCTTAGTAAATACAAATTTTACAATATAAAAATAACAAATTTGCTCATCCTTTTATATCGGCGGGTAATGGCTTTTTCCTTCTATTTAAAAAAGTATGATTTTTTTGTATGTTTAATATATGTTATAATGCATTTTTGGCAATGCATTATCACATTATGCAATCTATTGAGTTTTTTTTTTTCTTTTCAATCTTTTTTTGATCAACAAGTATGTTAGTTGCGTGATGAATTTTCAAATATACCTCATTTGTGCAAAGTTCACTAATTCACTAATTGGTTTTAAAAAAACAATAAAAATACGTAAATTGATTAAAATGATTTGACGATTTTGATTAAAAAATTGAGCAATGATTAATAAAGCTGGATTCCCCCCCCCTTACATTCGGTATTTTTAGACTTTTAAGATTACTAGTACACCGAACCCGGGGTTCCCAGGTCACAAAGTAAAGGTAAAAAACTTTTTTTTTAATAATTTAAAATTGAAAAGTCTGATAAATTTTTCCTACGTATTATGTTTTTTAAATTGCCAACTAACTCCAGACAGCAATTTTATATGAAACGTATTAATTATCTAATCATATAAAGCTTTGATCAAATTATCGAATGCGGTATTTCCGTATTAGACGCAAGGTAGGCGTTATTAGCCAAAGATTTTGCCAAAGAATACAATTGCATTCATCTAGCTTTTAAAACCAACTTAGAAAATATGACACACAAATATTCTTTAAAATACATTTTTGTAAAGGTTAATAGATGTATCTTTTTTAGTTTGCAACAAAGTAAAAGAGATTAATTTGATAAATAAAAACGAAATAAAACAAACAACATTCACCGGCTTTTATAGCCGACAATATTTTGACATAGCAGTTTTTAATTACTACTTTTTTTCAGTTACTATGAAAATACGGCAACAAAAATAAGCAGTGGTCTGTTATTTTTCATTGAGAAAAAGACGGATGTGCAGTATGCGATAAAAACGATTTGATGCGCGTTATACTTCCAATTTAAATCTCTTATTCGGTCCAAGCAAAACAATCACGTGACACAGAGAGCGAATTCTTTAACATCAGGGATGCATTTTTTTTGTAAATGAAAAAAATCTGCATATATTTCAGCATTCTAAAGTAGCATTTCATTGTATATGAATTAAAACTACATTGCTAAAATTTTTCGCTTTTTGCGAAAGCACGCAGTTGTGTTTGAGCCGAATGCAGTGGATTTTATGTGTTACATTTTTGGCGTCACCTCCAGTCACCAAACTGCATCTCTATTCTTTTTTTACTCTATGGCTATTTTCCTTTTATTTCCCTCATAAATGTGGTACTCAAGTTGCCACCATTAGAGAAACTGAACTAAAAACTGGAAAAAAAAAATCAATATCTCAAAAATAATTTCAGATACAGTTTTCTAACAAACTATATTTAAAAGTGCATTTTTTTCTCCATACGATGGTGTAAAAATTGAAAATTTGCTATGTCTAGAAGCTTAAAAATTTGCAATAGAAGGAATTGCAAAACCGAAATTTCATCGGAAAGTGTTGCCATTCAAAACATGACGTATGCGTTACGCACGGATACGTTTGGCCTTTATAATATAGATATCACGGAATCTGTCTCAGAAGTCTATTAACCGTGCTGATACAAATATCAAGGGGAGTCACGATAGAATTTTATTCTTCTATGAGACATTCAAATAGAAAATTCGAAATCTTCCGGGTAAATATTTTATCACTGTACCTTTTTTTCGATGTATTTTTCATTCATCCTCGCTTAATCTGCTTGGTTTTTCGATTTTTATTTAAAAAATATATACGTTGGTTAAAGTTCATACACCATGTTTCGAATATCACAGTATTAAGGTACCCTGGGGTAATAACGCCACGTTAAGGTTCTACCAATTTTCACGGCTGAGTTTTAGTTTGTATTTTTCAAACAAATACATGATTTGATACAGCAACTCATTGACTATCTATATAAAAAAAAATAATTTAACAGATATGTATTCATAAAATGCAATGGCGTGATTTCTTGACCAATATTATTCGGCGTTATTACCCACCTATATGGGTAATAACGCCATGCAAACAAAACTATGAAATAAGATGGAATAATTGCATGTAGATTGCCCAATTCTAAAAATACAAATTCTACAAACTTAGAAATTGACAAATTGCATTCTAAGGTATTGAAAATGTTCAATTTTTTGTGAAAGTGTAAGAAAAATAAAGTTGTAGTGTGTGTGTGTGTGTGGGGGGGGGGGGGGTGAGGCAAAAGAATACCAGACCGTGAGCTTCTTTTTGCTTAAATAGGACCGCTTAAATAGAATTATTAGAAACATTGCACAGTTTTAACTGTGTTTATTTGAATCAGTATTTAGGATGTAGCTCGGCCACTGTAGGGAATCAACCGGGATATTAATGCCAAGGATTGGCGTTATTACCCCGTTATAGTTAATGCGCTGTACATTTTAAATTACAAATTATCTCGAGAAGACATCCAAAATCTTCAACAACATTTTGAAAGTCCATGAAATGTACTACAAATTAATGTAATTAACAAAGTATTTCCGGATAAAAAAATAGTCTTCACATCACAAAACGTATTTCGCAAATTTTAGATCAAACGTTAATTTTAGCTGCTAGTAAAAACAATAAGACCTAAAAACGAAACAAATTAACTTGAAGCTGTTTTTTGCGATTTATATGACTCAAAACCCTTCTGCGCAGAGCACATGGGTGTCATTTACTAGATTATTTCATAATTATGCAAAATATTAGCACTTGGCGTTATTACCCCGCCTGGCGTTATTACCCCAGGGTACCTTATTTAATTAATGTTAAAAAATAGAATTTTTAATGTATGCTTTTTTTAAACAGAAATCGATTTTTAGAAGCTTCAAAAACGTGAGTTCAAAATTACAGCTTAATCCGTTAAATAGAATTTTTGAATTATGATTAAAAAAAACTTGTTATCTTTTTTGAAACAATTACAAATAAATTTAGAATTAGGAGTTCCAAGCATCACCATTCGGGATCAATAGAATGATGGTGTATATGTATATTATGGGCACCTGTAAAAGGTGCATGTAGATTTTATTATTTATTTATTTATTTTTATCAATCAAAGAAAAGTAATGCCTATTTTATTTAATTACAGCTTTCTAGTGATTATTTAAGAAAAAATAACTTTTTAAAATAAGTGATTTCAAATGAATAAAAATTGTGTAATATTTTATATAAGAGGCTTGCCCCGAAGGTGTTAAACATCCGTAATTCCGAAACTATACAACCGAATGACTTCCCACTTGATACCTTAAGGTAAAATCTATCGGAAAATCCAAATATGATGTCATAATCCGGTTGTCTATATTGAAAATTTCAGAATTTTTAACAATTTCACTATAAAGACTACCCTTATCCTTTTTTTAGAGGGGAGGAGAGAAGGGACATAAATTGAAAGGACAATTGTTATTCGAATAGCTTTAACATTATCTCTGGCAAAAATTGAATATCAAAATACATAGTGTTCTTTCTGTTTTTTTTTTTTTTTTTTTTTTTTTTTTTTTCCCGTTCTTTTTGTTCTTTTGGGGAGTATGTGTGGTATGTGTGTGGGGTGGGGTGGCAGTGTACATCCTGATATGTTTTTAAACGGAACTCATGAATTATAATACCATTTCTTCTAAATAGCAACTTGGTCAGAAATATTGATATAAAATGAAAAGCAAAACAAAATAAAGGGTAATGAAATTAGTTTAGATGAATGGCTGCATACTTACACATTACATCTAAGGTATGCGTGAGTTCTATTGGAGGATTCGTGCTTATTTGGCACTCATATTCGCCACTGTCTTTTGGTAGAACTGAAGATATTGTGAGGGAAGTACCGTCCGTCCGAATTCTGTCATCGCGACTGATTCTCAAATCACCAGCGAATAAAATGCGATTCTTTTCACGTTTCCATAAAAGAACAAAGTCACCTAAAAGACGAATAATAAAATATGATATAAATAGATAAATATATGGGAAAATAAGATTTCAGATAACAATAAACTGATGAAAAAATTAAGTTGAAACTGATGTGAATCAATATGAGCAGAAAAAAACCTTCTTAAAAACACCATAAAAACTTCTTAAACTCGCTAGGTCTTTCGAAAGAACCGAGTCTTTCTTCGTCAGGCGCAAAAAAGATGTGCGTCTACTATGAAAGCAGCGGCACGACATATACAAAGCAGCAGTGTTGTGCCGCTGTTTTTGTAGTAGACGCACGTCTTCTTTGAGCCTGACGAAGAAAGACTCTGTTCTTTCGAAAGGCCTAACGAGTTTAAGAATTTTTTATAGTGTTTTAAAGAAGTTTTTTTCTGTTCACAATAAACTGACTTTATAAAGAACATATAGACTACTGGAAACGATAAATTCATCTTTGTTTTTCTTTATAAAGTATGAAAACAATCATAAAAATGATTCATTAAAATTTATTACTAATGAAATATACATAAAAAAGTTTTTCAAAAATTAAAATACCTAGATGTCAACAGTATATAAATCTGTCCGAGTTCTTTCGGCTAAAGCTCAGCCATTATCAAGGAAGAAATCATTGGAGACAGAAACCATGATTATCAAGGTTTTTACTTTTCCTCCGCGATAATTCAGCGATTAAAATGCGTATCATCTCTTTTTCACTCTTGCCGACTGCAGCATAAACACCCTATACCACCCACCCCATTTCCCACCCCCCAAAAAATCAACAAATGGAAATGAAAATTCCAGAAATTTAAATTTAGAAAAGAAAATTTCAATCAAGTTTTATATAGCGCATTTTTTATTCTGAGCTAATCAATTCTTAGCGTTATTACTGTACAGAGATTTTAACGGCCTGATTTAAAAGGAGATAACATCATTTCAACTTTTTAATTACTTACACAGCTATAAAACTTCACTATAACTATTTAATTGCTTCTGTAACTAATTATACAGACATTTTATGTCGCAAAAAAATTCCGATCGATGAAAATGGATCTTCAGTGCAAGGAAGCGAGGATAAAATTAAATTAAAATAGTTTTCAAAAATTTCCTAACACACTAGGAAAGAATTTCCGACTCAATTAGTGTATTGTTGAACAAATGCGTTCTGATTTATTTAAAAATGCTTGACCATTTAACTAAATTTGAAAAGAAATAACGGAAATGGTAATTTCAAAACTTCAACAACAGATAAACAAATTACTTCGTCAGAAATATGATTTAATTAATTTACCTATTTAAAAATAAATTAAGATTGGTGATTTTAAATAGCACAATTTGTTTAAATTATTTCGAATAAAATTTATAAAGAGCACATTTTTATTTATAATATTTTATAACTTCATTTCCTTACATTACCGTGTTGCCAGTATTACCAGCACTAACCTTAAAACACCAGCTCGGCAATGTTAATCCTATAGGCACGTTGTTTTGTGTTTAAATATTTCTCGTTTAAATTCAAATTTAAAAAAAAAATGAGGGAGAAGGCATAAGGTAGCTGAAATTTTCTTTAATATGGCTATTGTTAATTTTTTTTGGATTTCGATTGCAGATTTTTTTTTAAATAAAATTATTTTTATTTTCGGAACCGGTTTCGAAAGAGAAAGTATCTTTATCTGAACAAATCTGCTACCAAAATCAAAAAAGTACAAAATAGCCCTATTAGAGATTGAGCTCAGCTATCCTATGTGAGAAAAAAAATATTTTCCAAGATCAAATTAGACATTCAAATTGAAAAGTTTTGTTGGTTTGTTTTTTAAGATTGAGACATCCCCTTAAGATTTTATGTAAATTTAAAGGAGGCAACATTTTTAATAGAAAATTCTTTTACTTTTTAAAATGGCCTCCGCGATAATTTGATGATTAAAATGCATATTATTTTTTTTTTCTCTCTTGCCGACTGCATCTTTACCAAAAAATTCAAGAAATGGAAATGAAAATTCGAGAAATTTAAATTTAGAATAGAAAATTTCAATCCAATTTTATAAAGTGCATTTTTATTCTGAACTAATCAATTTATAGCGTTTTTACTGTACAGACACTTTAACAGCCTGATTTTAAAAGAGATAACTTTATTTTAACTATTTAATTACTTACACTGCCATAAAACTTCACTATAACTATTTAATTACTCCTGTAACTAATTATACAGACATTTTATGTCGCAAAAAATTCGGATCGATGAAAATGTGGACCTTCAGTGCAAGGAAGCGGAGAGAAATTTAAATTAAAATAGTTTTCAAATTTTTCCTAACACACTAGGAAAGAATTTCCGACTCAATTACTCTATTGTCAAACCACTGGGGCTCTGATTTATTTAAAAATGCTTGAACATTCAACGAAATTTGAAAAGAAATAGCGGAAATGGTAATTTTAAAGTTTCAACAACGGATAAACAAATTACTTCGTCAGAAATATGATTTAATTAGTTTGTTTAAAAATAAATGAAGATTAGTGTTTTTAAATAGCACAACTTGTTTAAATGATTTCGAATAAAATTTATAAACAGCATAATTTTTTTTATAATATTTTATAACTTTATTTAATTACATTACTGTGTTGCCAGTGTAAAACATCGGCAATGTTAATCCTATGGGCAGATTGTTTTCGTTTAAAAGGTTTTCCGTTTAAATTTGAATATTTAAAAAATAAATTTTGAGGGGGGGGGGCATAGCATAGCACAAATTTTCTCTAATATGTCTAGTTTTTATTTTTTTCGATTGCGATTGCAGATTTTTCTAATAAAGGTATTTTTCCTTTGGAATCAGTTTCGAAAGTGAAAGTGCCTTTATTTAAACAAATCTGCAACCAAAATCGAAAAAATACAAAATGGCTCTATTAGAGATTAAGCTCAGCTATCCTATGCCCCCCCCCCCCAAAAAAAGGCCCGAATTTAAGCGAGAAATTTTGAAAACAACTTGCCGCCCATAGGTTTAACATTACCGAGAGGGTATTTTTTAAGTGAACGAAGAGTCTCCTTAACTGGGGCGCCAAAAGTACTCATTTTTTACATTGCACAAAATCTTTTTAAATTCACTTATTAGGAAAGGTCCTCAACTGCCTGGTCGGTATTTAGTCGAGAGTGATGTCATTGTATATCTCTTACCATGGTAATCCCGAATCAAGGAAATGTATACAACTACCGGTCTGAATGCAACTGGTGTATAGAGTGATACGCCGACGTATTTCTGACATTTTTTTTATTTCTCCAAATTGCTAGCTATGCAGGAAAGATACCTTGTGAGGTACAAAAGACAGTTTACAGTACAGTTATGTAACCTGCTGTTGCTAGTATCAAATTAGTGAAGGTTTCCATGTCCCTCTGATAAGAATAAGAATATTGTGACCATATTTTCACAATCATATGTAATTAACTGAATTACACTGACTTGGAGTATGCTTTACATTACATCAGGAAAGAAATCCTCACCTATCTTCGATGACATGCGTCGGTATGCCTTTCAAAAGGTTTTCATTGGAGGCACGGATCCCGTCTTTTGATCAGTTATACAGACATGGTTTAACTTATTTATAACACATATGACAATTGTAAAACATATCCTTTCATTGCGTGTACCTGGCGTTGGAAACAATCGTGTTTCAGCCATTCCTATTCAGAAATGCACTACCATTCGTGAAGTTACTTTTTCCACCTAGCATAAACTGCACTGTTAAAAATCTCGTTTGAACCAACTTTTGATTCTCAATAGCTGCCACTGTAAGATGGTGAAATCTTGAACCAATATTTGAAGCTCCTGTTGAAGAATAGTTCTAATAGTTTGAATGAGGTTAAAATATAGAAGCTCCAAGTGTTGGTACGAGATTTCACCATCTTACAGTGGCAGCTATTGAGAATCAAAAGTTGGTTCAAACTAGAACAAAAGTTTTAAAAGTGTGTCCTCTCTGTAATCCTTCAACTATCTTTTCTACCACACAGATTGTCTTTCCTGCGTAGCTAGCGACTTAGAAAAATTAATAAATGTCAGAAAAGCATCGGCGTAATAATTCTTCATCAGTTGCATTTGGACGGGTAGTTGTACACATTTCTTTGATCCCCATGGTAAGAGCTTTTCAACAACACCACTCTCGACAAAATCCCGATCTGGCAGTCGGGGATCTTTTCCCAGTTACTACCTGCCATTCGTTAGTCTGTATCAAATGAAATTTAAAACTTGTGAACACAGAACCTATCTATAAGGGAAATTTTTAATGGTCTTTTTTCAAAAAAATGCTTTGTAAAACTATCTGGCTAGATTGAAACCTGTTAGCCAAGGCAGAAAAAAAAATGCTCATTTCGTATAAAAATAAAAATACATAGGTCCCTTAAGAAAATGAAACTACATCAACAGAAAAAATATATATAAAGGCATAAGTAACAAATTCTGCTGACAAACAGTTTTTTTCTGCGAATTTAGAATGGGAGATGGAAGTTATATGACTTTCGTTCTGATTTTTCTTTCCCACTCTGTATGTTGCATATGCGTAACAAGTTACGAGTATCATATAAAATTGAAAAATGTTATTTTATAGGACGAATATTCAGAAACATTTGCTTAAAATAACTTTAAATAGAAACATAATTTGAACATTTTAAAACGGAAAATTAGTTATCTTGGAGGTCAAATTTTAAGTGAATTATGAAAAACATGCAATACCTAAGTCTTCAACATCACATGGGAATGTGACAGGTTCTCCGAGTGTAGCTTCAACAGCAATTGAAGTAGACAGTAACCGAGGCACATGGGTAGATGGTTTTTCCTCTTCATTTTCATCATAATCTGAAAAACCTATAAAAAAGACAATAAATATAAGTATTTCAAAAAATAAATTAGTATTCAATAAGAAAGTAAAAATCATGGGTCAAGCATAGATTATGAAGCGCTTTCCAACGCATTCAGAATAATATGACAAAACTGTAAATTTTAAAAAATTAAAATATTCCGGTTTCATTTCACCATATGGAAATGTATAACGCATTTCAAAATCGAATTTCAGCTGTTACCATCTACAATCGAAAAATTATCCGAATTTTTTAACAGCTCTCTATTTATTTACTCTCTAGTTTATTTATTTATTTTAATTAAAATTGTTATTTTAATAAATTTAAATTACCGTGATAAATTTTTCTCAAACGCCTCGGTCAACTTTTAAAATAATTTAAATGTGCGATATAAGAGCGATCAATATAGATAATAAAATTAACAAATTACTGTGTTACATAAACGTACCATTTTATAGTTACAAAACATGATAAAACAGAATTCAATCTATAGAAAAAATAATACTTTTTATACTTTTCGGAATTTTTTGAAACTTTTAATGAAATTTTGAAATTTTAAAACACTTATAATTATTGTAAAAGTATTCTAATCTTACAGCGAACTCAGTTTTGAAAATAAACAGTTCAGTAATAAAATGGTCTGTCGTTATAGATTCTAACAATTCAGAAAAATCATTTTTACTTTAATAATTAATGTTAGTTGTTAATGTAATATATTAGTTGGTATATCCTCGGAAGAAAAATTGAAACTGCTCATTTCTTCAGATGAAAAATCCGTAGTCACTTTCTATTTACAACTCAGAAACGTTCCCTGACATACAGCTAAAACACTTTCAAAAAGTTGACACTTGCTTTTTGTAGTAGCAAAACAAGCTTGACTTGAAAAGTTTTGTGACATAACGTATCCTGATTCTACTGCTACAAAAAATGTGTCACTAAAATAATTACCTTTACCAATATATATATAAAAACCGTTATAATATATAACGGTTATTATATATAAAAAAACCGTTATATATATATAAAAAAAATCGTTTATATATATATATATATATATAAACGGTTTTTTTTTTTTTTTTTTTTTTTTAATATGTACCCCGTAAAATTGGCGTATGATATATCTGTAATTAGTGCCTATTCAAATATTTAAAAAAAAAAAAAAAAAAAAAAAAAAAAAAACACCTTTTTTAGAGATTGTTTACTTTATTGTTTATATGTTTATTTTTAAAAATAAATAGCATTAGCCTAAAGATTGTTAAGAAGATTTAAAGATTAAACATCTTCCAAAATTTCCTTCAAACAATTTATTGTAATATTATAATTCATAAAAACTCGATATTTGCTAGATGAAGATGTAACATCACAAACAGGTAAAATTTAATTTTGATATAATTTTGAAGCGTTTTTTCTGAATATAATGTAAAAATTCCTAAAAATTATGACATTTTCCTACTTATTTGTAATTTTGCAATTTTTCTTTTCTTTTCTTTTTTTTTTTTTTTTTTTTTTTTTTTGTAAACTTTTAACAAATGTAGTATCACCCAACAAATAAGATAATTTTGTTTTTAGGAAATCCAAACCCATGAGTAAAAAAATCTTTTCGCACATGCTTTTATTTATTTGTTTGTTTTTGACAGGAAAAATTTTGTTTTTCGCAGATTATCAAAATTTAGTGACATTTTTGAGCCATTCATAAAAGCAATGTATATTCAAATCGCCTTCCTTCTGTATAGTAAATTTAGATATCTTTTGAAGAAACATTCAAAATTCGTACAACGATTTTGGAATTTCTCACGATTTTCTTTTAAGTACCCATTTGGTAAAAATGAGAAGTTTATCAAACAGTAACAATTTTATAGCTTATCCACCCAACCAAATTTTATAAACCTTTGTGGAGTAGTTCTGAAAATCGATTTACATATATGGATTTTTTTTTAAATTAATTATTAAAAAAATGAGACTCTCGGTGTTTTCTCAGAAATTCAGTGAAGAAAAGAATAAAGAAAAATCAACAGTTTGATTTCCTTTAATAAACTTTTTACCGCCAAAATTTGCTATTATGATGATGTATTTCAATTTCGCTTTAGGAAGCTCTTTTTAGGTGCGTTCGTAATTATGTAAATACGTAGCACCTATTGTTGTCGCTCAGTCCGTCCGTCTGTCCGTCTGTCTGTCCGCATATAACAACGCAAAAACTACCCAACCGAATCGTTTGAAATTTAAAATACATAATTATAACATAATTTTGTCGAGTCATTTCAAATTTTATGAAAATCGGATGGATAGATCAATTACAGGGACATTCAAAAGGATTCCGTTACATTACGATCAATAGGGAAAAAAGTTTTTAATGCATTTTAATCGTTTGAAATTTAAAACATATAATTATTGCGTAATTTTGTCGAGTTATTTCAAATGTTATGAAAATCGGATGCATAGATAAATTACAGGGACAATCAAAAGGATTCCGTTACATTACGGTCAATGGGGAAAAAGTTTCAAATGCATTTTAATGGTGTTACACTCATTCGAACATAATAGAATTGGCATGAATCTATGAAATATATACTAAAATATGCATTCTGTACAATCTGTGATGCAAAGAATTTTTATTATTAAATTACAGGGCCACACAAAAGTATTCCACTACATATGCTATACGGGGAAACATGGTTTGGTACGTGTTTTAATTATATTCAACTATTTCACATTTTATGAATAAGATATACGTTGCTGAGGTGTAATAAAAATTACTTCCTGCATATTTACAGGAAACGTAAAGATTTCGACTACTATACTGTATCCGGAGTACGCTCTACTATATCAGCAAGATCTGAATATTTTTAAAACTTCGTTATCGTACGAACGCACCTCATTTGCTACGTTCATGTGCAATTTCCAACTTGTTTATTTGGCACGTGGAAAGAGTTTAGGTGGAAAAAACTTTAAAACGGTGGTTTGAAAAAACCGAGCGTTGAAACTAAGGTACCATTTAAAATAATCTCTAGAAATTATAAAGTTATTTTATGCAATATAGAATTCAGGGAGGGAAGTGAAGTGCCTAGGAACATTTTCCCCGGATCATTGAAAACCCACCCCACTCCCCGGGTGAAGTGCAGTTCCCTTGTATGTAGTTTTTATAGATGCGTATAAGCATCCATGACCCTGAAGGGGTTAATACCGACGATTGTACGATTATTTGCCAATTATTTTATATGTGCGTGATACGTGGTACAAATTCCTTATTTTTTCATAAAATGCGGTAATAAACTGTACAGTTTTTAAAAATAATTTAACCTCAAAATCGCTACTCGAGCAACGCAACCAACTCTTTTTTTAGACGTTACTTTTTAAAATTTCAACATAAATTATTTATTTTAAATAATCATTTTTGTAATGCAATCCAAAACATTTTGAAGAAAACATGACACATTTCTTATCAAAATTCTTATAGTAATCACTTAAAGACTTAAACCAGCCATGTGAATATGCAAGAAAAATGTACATTAAGTTTTTCTTTCTTTTCTTTCTTTTTTTTTTTTTTTAAAGTTATTTATACTTAGCAATTTGATATTTCATAATACAATGACTAATGATTCAAATAATTTAATAACCTCTTTGAAATACATTTTTTTTTTGGTTCGGATTTTCCTTCTAAATATTTCTTCATTTGTTTTGTTACAAAAGTTTAAAAAGACGACATTTTTATCTAATAAACTCAAGGAGTCCCATCGGATGACTCACATCGAGGGATCGAGAGATATCTACTGTTTAATATCTGTGCTAAAATCCTACATCAGTAGGGGTATGAAGAACTAAAACCCCCTATTCTCTAATGTCTTAATGTGTTCCGATGAGCCAAGTGTAGGGGAGAGAAATGCTTCCGGCTGGGGGGAAGAGAGAAAGTCAACTGTTTCCGGTTAGTCACATGCGCCACAGATGACACCCCCCTTCCTAAGCATGACTGATTTATTGGCGCCCACGCGATGGGGAGGGGGGGGGGAGTTGTACAAGCTCTTAGATGAGGAACCATCTTGAAAAGTGCTGTGCCTTGCACTTTTTTACGCTTCTCTCTTACAACCAGGATGATTCTTTCGCTTGGATAAAGATGATGATGCTACTGATGCTGATGCTGAATTTCTCTAAGAGCTTCAGCCGTCCGTTGCCTTGCCACTTAGCCTCTCGTACTAAAAATTTTAAAATACTCCGAGGTTTTATAAATTGTTGTTTTTATTTTTTTATGCTTTTGGTGGGGAGGGTTTGTCCCGAGTTGCATTGCGTCCATTTACAGAAGACATATTTTGAAAGTTGTTCTTCAACTGTAGATTATATTATTATTATCATTATCATTTACAACAGTCTTTATACAGTATTTTTATTTGCTTTGTTACCTGTAGCTTCTTTCATTTAACCCATATTGCCTTCCATTACATAACAGCAACAGCAAATCTGCTAATACATTTGTTGTTTGCTCATTAGTAACTGTGAAAATAAATAATCGCTTTCACTGATGATAGAAACATGGAGATAATGCAAAAGTTTTCTATTCTGAAAAAGTGCTGTGAAAGGAAATAAATCCAGAAAAATAATTCGAATTAATATGCGTTCATATTCAAAGAAGGATCTATGCAATTAATTAAGCAAAAAATATCCAAAAAAGTATACCATCTCGATTAAAATATTTTTTCACTTATTTTTTGATCGGCTAAAATTATAAAAATAATGTACAAATGCGTATCTCTGATGACAATGTATCATTTGAATGTTTTTTAAATTTAATTATAAATTTACTTTAAGCCATTTTTTTTTTCCACTAGCGGGCTACATGTTTATAAATCGACAAATATTATCTGAGTTTACAATAGTGGACCAAACACCGAAACCACCATGGTAACCAAAATAAACCAACAGTCTGTAAAGCAGCAACAACGAAATATTTTAAACACTAAGTAGGAAATATAATTAAAAAACATTGAGTGTATTTATTTTATTTATTTATTTATTTATTTATTTATTTATTTATTTATATTTATTTATTTATTTATATTTATTTATTTATTTATATTTTTATTTATTTATATTTATTTATTTATTTATTTTTTAATTACGAATTACAGTCAGAGTGTGTTTTAAGATAAACATTGAATGCTTCGAAAATAGTACATTTAAATAAATATCACACACGCACACTGAACTATTTTTACTTTTATACGAGAGATTTCAATCGACAGCGTTTTACAAATACATGGGACCAGAGAAACATATCAAAACTTTAGATGAGAACGCACTGCATGCGTGTCTTATTTTTAAAGGCTTTTAAAGTTTGAAGAATTATTCTGTTATACGAAAACATAAAAAAGATTGAATTCCCGCAATAAATTTATTCCAAGATAAATCCATCAACGTTGTTATATCGTTTATTGTCATGAAAAATGACTGAAGAATTTCTTCTCAGTTCACGGATTTTAAAGAAAGCATCCATATTTGTTTATTTAAAATATTTCGATAGAAAATCAAATAAGACATTGATTAATCAACGGCTCCACTTTCGAATAATCTCGAATGCAGACAAAAACACGCAAACAGATGTTGGGAATGGATGGTAGACTTCCTACAAAGCATCTTTCAAAAATTTTTCAAATGATAAATGACAATTTAAAATTAAAGGGAAGTTTTGAGAGAAAGTCATTTGACATCTTTCAAACCATTTACATATTCGGGATAACTCTGAAATGCATAATTAAAGTTTTCTAAAAACAAAACTTTAAATGTTTTAATTCAAACAAGATAAACAAGTAAAATCTTATTTTGTTATGGTTTATTGAAAAGCATTTTATATGTAGGCAAATCAATCAATTTTTTATGGTGATATTACTGCTTTAACAAGCTTAATTTTTGCCATAAATCTTTGGAAAATGATTAATCTTTGAAATATGAAATAACCAAATAAGGGAAAAAAATAATAAGCAGTACATAACATAGGGGTGGGGTAAAAAATATCAACAATTAATGTTAAAATTTTTGTAGTTATGCTGTTAACAGTGCTATAAAATTAATAGTAAAAACTTATGCGAACACAACAAATTTTTTGAAAAATATTATTTTTATACGTGAAACTTCAACTGACAACGCTTTGCACGCTTATGTGGGAACAGAGAAATAAGAAAACTTTAAAGAGCACACACGTACTGCATGCGTGTCATATTTTTAAAGGCTTTTAAAGTTAGAAAAATTATTCTGTTATATGAAAACATAAAAATAAAGTCTGAATTCACGCAATAAATTTATTCCGGGATAAATCCATCAACGTTGTTATATCGTTCATTGTCATGAAAAATGACTAGAAGAATTTCTTCTCAGTTCACGAATGCCAAAGAAAGTTACCCATATTTGTTTATTTAAAAATATTTCGATAGATAGAAAATCAGATAAGACATTGATTAATCAACGGCTCCACTTTCGAATAATCTCGAATGCAGACAAAAACACGCAAATAGATGTTGGGAATGGATGGTAGACTTTTTCCAACGCATCTTTCAAAAATTTCTCAAATGATAAACGACAATTTAAAATTAAATGGAAGTTTTGAGAGAAAGTCATTTGACATCTTTCAAGCCATTTACATATTCGGGACAACTCTGAAATGCATAATTAAAGTTTTCTAAAAATAAAAATTCAAATGTTTTAATTCAAATCTAGATAAACAAGTAAAATCTTACTTTGTTATGATTTATTGAAAAGCATTTTAAATGTAGGCAAATCACTCAAATTTTTACGGGTGATAATATATTTACAAACTTAATGTTATAATAATGATATTAAACAATGATATAAGTAATCAAAAATGTAATACTTAGTGCCATAAATTTTTAAAATATGAAATAACCAAATAAGGAAAAAAATTAATAAGCACTACATAAGATAAGAGTGGGGTAAAAAAATATCAACAACTGAATGTTAAAATTTTTATAGTAATGTCGTTTATAGTGCAGTAAAATTAATAGCAAAAATTGATGTATAAGTAACAATTTTTCTGTTAAAAAAAAAAAAAAAGCTGTAAATTTTGGAAATTTACTGTTATTATCGAAAAACATAACTACTGTAAATTTACAGCGAAAAATTCTGGCGTCTGATTAATCAATCGCTCTGAACAATTATTAACGACAATTTTAAATTTAATGTAAGTTTTGGAAGAAAACCCTTTACACATTTGTTTTAACTCTGAAATGCATAATTAAAATTTGGTAAAAATAAAAATATAAATGTTTTAATTCCACAGACAGAGAAAAAATGAACAAGGGAAAGTCTGCTTATAACTACTGTATCATAACAAATAGATATTTAACTCTCTAACAGAAAAAAAAAAAAAAAAAAAAACGAGAAGTTTTAAATTGACAACGCTTTAGAAGCGTATATGGAAAGAGAGAACTACCAAAACTTTAAATGAACACACGCACTGCATGCGTGTCTTATTTTTAAAGACTTTTAAAGTTTGAAAAATTATTCTGTTATACGAAAACATAAAAAAGCCTGAATTCCCGCAATAAATTTATTCCAGGATAAATCCATCAACGTTGTTATATCGTTCATTGTCATGAAAAATGAGTAAAGAATTTCTTCTCAGTTTTAGAACGTTAAAGAAAGTATCCATATTTGTTTATTTATTTAAAAATATTTCGATAGATTGAAAATCAGATAAGGCATTGATTAATCAACGGCTCTACTTTCGAATAATCTTGAATGCAGACAAAAACACGTAAACAGATGTTGAGAATTGATGGTAGTCTTCCTGCAACGCATATTTCAAAAATTTCTCAAATGATAAACGACAATTTAAAATTAATTGGAGGTTTTGAGAGAAAGTCATTTGACATCTTTCAAGCCATTTACATATTCAGGATAACTCTGAATTGCATAATTAAAGTTTTCTAAAAATAGAACTTTAAATGTTTTAATTCAAACTAGATAAACAAGTAAAATCTTACTTTGATATGATTTATTGACAAGCATTTTATATGCAGACAAATCGTTCAAATATTTATAAATGATATTTCTTTAACAAACTTAATTTTATAATAATGATATTAAAACAGTGATATAAGTAATAAAAAAATAATAATTTGGGCCATGAATTTTTAAAACATGAAATAACCAAATGAGGAAAAAAATTAATAAGAAGTACATACGGTGTGGTTGGGTAAAAAATCTGAACAACTAATGTTAAAATGTTTACAGTTATGCTGTTAATTTAATGTGCTGTAAAATTAATAACAAAAACTGCTGCAAACCGGGCAAATTTTCTGTAAAATAAAAAGACAAAACTGCTGTAAAATTAGCTTCAAAAATATTGTAAAATATACAAATTTACTGTTTTCTCTGAAAAACCAAGTTATTCTAAACTTACAGCAAAATGTTCTGGTACCTGATAAATTAATGAGTCTCCTTTCAAACAATTTTGAATGCATACAGGATATAGAGGAAAATATTTAATTGCCGTTCAATTGATTATAACACGTCATTCTACACATGTTTAATCGAAGGCACTACTACTTCTACTACGTTTCAGCTAGGCATTTAGAAACGAAAACGACATATGTGAACAAAGTGACGTATTAAAATAAATGAATCGTCAGTTAAATATTTTACTTTTAGAAAAGTTTTATCTAGAGTACTACTACTTCCAGCTACCTTAGAATTATAGATTCTTCCTTATTAAACGAAATGACACATTTGAAAAAGGCAATTAAATGAAATTATTTTATGACGATGGCTACGGGTTTTTGCAGACCGAAAGCACGAGAAAATTTAAATAAAATGTGTACTTTAAACTTGTGACATCTGTAGTTTTATTATCTGTCACCTTATTTGTAAGTAGAAAACGTATTAAAGCTCATACTGTATAGTTTGTGATTGAATGAAAGTAGAATATTGCATTTCGTTCTATAATTTTATTTAAAAATTATGTTTGTGGGACAAGATGTTAATATGCATAAGGAACGAGCACGCGTTCGTAAAGCATATTCATAAATATGGTGTTCCAGAAACGGCGAGTTTATTTAGAAAATTAATTTTTTTTTAAATGGCAAGCGATATAGTCTTCGATTGCTGAAACGTACTTAGCGGAAAAAGAAAATTTTGGGAAACAGAATAATACTTAAATGATATGATTAAAAATATATATAATACAAATAAAACAATACAATGTTTTACATAAATTTATCAGTTTCAGTAAGTAGATACAAAGATCAGTAGGTCAATACATATAGAAAAATACGAATGAAAAAGAATCGATGTAGGGAAAAAATAAATAAAAAGCAGAAAATTTATTAAACAAAAATCAATGATTTAACCATCCAAATCTCTAACTGAAAAAAAGTATTGGAGTTGTTTTAGAATAAAAAGGAAAAAATTGGGGGAAAAAGTTCAATTTACTTCTTCACAAACTGAAAAAACATTATAAAAGTACAGTTAGACAAGCATTCCATTTACGGGAGAGTCTTTCTGAGTCAAGGGGGAAAGAAAATACACAACTTAAAAGTATTTTTTAATCCAGGAGTAAAGCTCTCAACTCTTCTACCGCCTTGGATCTTCACTCTATTCGCTTTTATTCTCTTTTCTCAAGTGGTTCTTCTCTTGCTTTTTATAGTTCAGCTCCGAATGACTTATCTTTTGTTCCTCTTCTTAGGGGCATCTCTGGATTAATAAGAGCTTAGCGCATGCTCTCTGTGATCTCATCTGCGTCATATGACGTCGTTTTCAAGGTTAAGTTATCTCAGCAATTTAATGCTGCATTGATCTTTATCAAGTATATCGGCGATGCTTGGTTCTCTAAAAATATATGTGAGAATAAAACATTTTTTTCTTGTTGTTGTTTTGATAAAAATTTTATACTTTAAAGTTTTTAATCAACTACTTGAAAAGAATCGATATCTTGGAATAATCAGTAGGAAATTAAATTTCATATAAATATATTTCTGAAAAATATTTGTATTTTATATTAAGAGAAATCTTCACCGAATATGTGATAACTCTGTATAATATATCGAATGTTCAATTTCTAATAATATCATCATTTACGCCCAGCTGCATGACCTAAAGTCACTGGAAACTTACGTTTTTAGATGTTTCGTTGAATATCTAGAAAAATACTGGGCATAATTTTTAGAAAGCAACTGAAATTCAGCTTACTCTATCGTTGATAATATGTCTCTGAATTTTTACGATTTTGACCGTACTTCTTATGAATTGCAGTACATAATGTTGGCTACTAAATTATGAAATAAAAGTATTTTTCGCCGTATACACAGTTAAAATATTCCATTAAATATGTAATACATTTATATTATGATTGCAGCATATTTTTCAAATTGCCTGAAAGTGGCATTGTATTTAAAAACCTTAAATGCTATTAAAAAGTGAAAATATTTTCACTTTTTAAAAGAAACCTTTATATTCCTATGAACACACGAGCTAGTATAAGATTGTGCATTTAATGTTAGCTTTATAATATGAAATTAGTATTGAGATAATTAATTAGCAATCAGTAATAATTAGCTGAATTATGAGTATGTTTTTAAGGTTTTGTTATGTTTCAAGCGTATTACTACCCAGTAATACGAATGTTTTTATTAATTTATTACTTTTTGTATTTGCCCTTTAGAGGGCAGTGCACGTCGTGACCACCTAATTTTAAATCCAAAACTGACAAACGGCGCCAAAATACTTTAATAAATGTTTGCTTTTATAATAAAGGTGTAAAAAAGTAAGATTTTATAAATGGATTGTAATTTCAGATGTCAGTCAATTGTTCCATCATTTTACGAACAGAATTTATCTGCCCCTGAAAGGGTTAATAAAGTTAGACTAATATTATTTTTTTCAAATTACTCGAGTAAAAGAAAATTTAATTATTTCAAATTGTAAATCCAGGGAGGGAGAGAATAATGACCCTCCTGACTCCCATTCTCTTTTGCTTGGACCCATGGTAACATTTATACATTATTCAAATTAATCTTTAACTCAAAGTCCAGTCCAGTTAATCAAATCAATGTGTAATCCACAGCGGCCTTACAAATAATTTTACCCGCAGAGAGAAGAGGGTAAAGTGTTATTGTCTAAAGAGCTTCTGCTAAGAGAATGTGCTCCGTGGTGTGAGATTCCGAAAAGGGTTTTCACGAAGTTTCCCCCCGTCTTCGACTAATTCCATGCGACTGATGGCAATTATTGTTTGTAAGCAGCCATGCGAGCTATTCTTGGATCCAACGAGAGATAAATTACACGATCATTCTCTTCTCCATCCCACCCCTTCGCCCAATTTCCCATGTCGCATGTCATGGTTGTCGCATATGGTACTTATGCGACCCCCAAGAGTAAATAACAATGGACGTGGAATTAATTTGCTTTCATACCAATAATGCCCTCAAGGCAATAGATTCCTCTGGTCATTGTCTTTCGTTTTCGGAAAGAAGCGGCATCTAACATAACGTGCTTTTCTAGCAAGCTATTCTTGTATCTGAAGGAAAGCAAATATTTCTTAGAAATAAAGAGTTATATATATTCAGCCGGCAGCTGAGTAATGGTGAAGGAGTTCATAAAATTACTATCAATCAAAAGGAAATCAGATATTTAAAAATGAAAAGAAAAGGTAATATAAAAATTAATCCTTTGTGGCTCAACAACTCCGATTTGAAAAATATTGACTCAGATGTTAGAAAACATCATTTTAAGCATGTAAAAAATAATTAAAAAATTTAGAACGTAAAACTAAAATAATTATTGACTAAAAGGTACTTTTTTTACATCTGCAATAAGCAGAAATTGACGTAATTCCGATAAATATTGTACATTTTCTAATATAAAATTTCAAAGTATACAAAATTAATTTAAATAAAATCTACTTTCGGACTTCTCCAGCTTTTTTAATTAGACAAAATTTACTAAGCTAATTTTTGAAATATCGACCTGAAGCTTCTCAAATGGTAATCAAAACTTTGGTATGCGAAATTAACCAATATCATCGTCTGTTGCGAATTCCAATGATCAATTTATATTAACTGACGTGTTGAGAAATAGGAACAAGAAATAAAAATCGCCTTTAAAAGCTAATTTTGTAAATACTGTTGGCTTGTGGATATATTGTAAATCTGTAACACGGTGATACAAAGGATTAAACAGGGTAAATTGAAAATTAAATATCATATATAAAACTATGAATATCTTATAGATTTATCAGAGAAGCTTCATAAGAATAATTCGTAGCAAAAACATGTTATTTCGTCGAATATTATCAGCATTAAGCCTAAAACTGTAAATATTAATCTACTTACAGAAAAAAAAAAATTATAAAGAGATAAAAAACTTAAATATATAAAATACCTTTGAATCAAAATTTATCTTAGAAGTTCATAAAGCAATACTAAACAAAATTCTAAATGAAGATGGCATGTAATAGTATTATACATTAATCATTAAATCATTATACAAAAACATACATTATATATGTATGAAATACATTAAAATCGCATTTTAAATCTAAAAATTAAATTAATTTCGAATAAAATATTTTCGAATCTTTAAATGTCTAATTCTGAATCTGCCCCTTTTAATGTTGTATTCTTAACCCAACTAATATTAGTTTCAGATATTAAATTGTAACCAACTTTAAGAATAAAAATACAACGTCAGCGCCATCTGCAGTTGATTGTAGTTGAAGTCTGAAAGAGCATAAGCCTGGGAATCGTGTGGATCTTAACCGCACATCAATCAAAACTTGTTAAACCAAATTACGTTTAAGTTTTTCCTCAATTTCGCACATTCGCACCCTGCTGAAAATTTCTGTAATCGAGGATCAAAAAGTCAGAACTCACACGAAGAAAGGCAGGCTTTGAGATAACCAGAATCCTCTAGAATCCATGTAGGAATTTATGTAATTATATGATTTTCGAGGCATCATCAGAACTCACGACTTTAACTGTATCATCGAACTGAACAATAAAAGAAGTTCGTTCGTTCAATTAGCGGGATCACGAGTCAAATTATTTTATTACTTCTTCCACAAATCTTTCAGACTATTATTGCAATGCTCTTCTAAACCAATATCCTACAATAAAACCGATATTTGAAATAAATTGATATTTTGATGCTTAAGAAAATACAATTTTCTAATCGAGGAATGAACATGAATTTATTTATTAACAAGAATTTAGTTATTACAAATAGTTATTACATTTAGTTACATTTTAAATTTATTTTTTGTAAACAATAAATTGAATTTATTCTTTTACTTCTTATGTCGTAAATACATTTAAAAATAAATAAAACTAACTTTAAACTTAAAAAAAAATCAATAAATAAAAAATTATTTAAAAAAGGGGTAGTTTAAAATTGTTATAATTTAAACTATTATTTGTAGAATTATTAAAAAATAAATAAATAAATAAATAAATAAATAGACGGAAATATCTGTATATTAATTTCAATTCAGCATTTTTAAAAATATTAATTTTTTTACATTAAAAAATATTTAGAGTAAAAAATTGAAAAAAAAAAAATAAATAAAAAATGTTCCAAAATTGAAGCATTTATTTTTAACAGATTCTAAATTACAACAATTTAAATCCGAGAAACTGTGAAAAAACCTATCATAAAGAAAAACGTATTTTCACAAGAAGTAATTTCCAAGACAATCATTGCTTCAAAGCTAGATTTTGAAAACAAACCAAAACGAAATTATTAATTTTTTTTTTTTCTAATCAAGAAAGAAACATGATTTAAACGTCATTTTAAACATAAAAAATATATATAATAATGTGTGTTTTTTTTTTTTTTTTTTTTTTTTTTTTTAATTTGAAGATTTTTGTGTTTCGGACCTTTTTAATGCATAAGAAAAACAATTTTTAAACATTAATTTATTTATTACAAAATTTGCGAATATTTTAAATTTTTTGTCAACAATAAACTGAATTTATTATTTCATTAACAAATTCCAAAATGAAAAAAGCAAATATCAAGGCCTAAAAGAAGTAAATAAATCATACCGATATTTGGAACGTATTTATATTTTAAGGCACGGAAAAATACAATCTTCTAACATGATTCTATTTATTACAAATTTTGCGAATAGCTTAACTTTTTTTTGTAAAGAATAAACTGAAATTTATTCTTTTACTTATTATTTCCTTAATAAATTAGAAAATAACTAAAAACTAATATCTAGGTCTAAAAGAAGTAAATAAATCATTTCGTAGAATAACGATGCTAGAACATGTTACATTTTACGGTTGTCTATTTATTTATGGATGAGGTAAATAACAATGGAAGGGGAATTAATTTGCTTTCATACTAATCGATAGGTTCGCTGACCAATGCCTTTCATCTTCTGAAAGATTCTGGTATCTCAATCTAATATTTATTCCTCTATTCTCTGTAAAGCTTTTATTACTAGAAGGAATAAGAATATTCCTTGGAAACGTGAAATTCATAAATAATGTATATCGTAAATAAATTAATAAAAGTAAGAAAACTGCTTAAATAAATGAAGAAATGTAATTTAATTTTTGCAGACTTTTCAAACATTTTTTTTTCTTCACAAATCTTAGTTTTTTATGTGTAATACGCATAATGTAGTTACGCGACCTTGAAGAGTAAATAACAACAGATGAGTAATTAAGAAGGTTTAAAGTTTGAAATCTTAATGTTAAATTCATTAATTGTTGCAATAGAAATTGCATTACGGGTAGGTTTTTAAAGCATAATGAGCGACAATTGTGGTTTCAAATATTCAAAAATTCAATTAAAAAAAAAAAAAAAAAAAAATCACAAATTACAATTTAGAACGTTTTCGATCGATTAGTGATGACGTCACAATTCGCGTCCCCTAGCCTTGAGTATTTTGAAGGTAGCGCCTTTAACTATGGCTATTCGTGATTTGAATGAGTTAAAGGAATTGGGGAAATTAATAGTAAAAACAATTAATGAAATTTTAACGGTATGTATTAAAAATTCAACAGGAATTAAATGTTTTACTCGATTAGTCGCGGGATATTTAAGGGATTCTCACTGCATATTTGTGTGTCTTATTATAATGTACCGGTTGAGAAATTGGTTGGCTTATTTAATAAATTTTGGCATCACAAATTCCAATTCCATACCTAAATACCGAAATTTTCATTTTTATCGATGCAAATATCGGCGATTCCGATAAAATACATCTTATTTCAAAGTAAAATCACGTTGCCGGAATATTTAGTTCTTTCATTTTTCTTTCTTTCAGCTATTACATTACGGATTAACTTATTTTTTCCTCTTTACTTTTATTAATTTCTGAGCGAGCATTTGCTTATTGAAGCATTATAATGTCTTGTTAAGGAAATAATAATGAAAAAAGAAAAGATATCAAAATTCATTACATAATTATGGGTGCGTATACAACTGGTATTTCACGTATTCTGTTCTGCAGCTAGAAAAATACTTTCGTGTTCTTTCTTTCGTTATTAAAGAAGAAAGAGGGGGGAGGCATTTGATAAGAGTCTAGCGCTCGCCAAGTTCAAGGGCAAAGGGCATGTGACGACCTCAGAAGCGACAACGTCACCTTCTGTGATACGTGATGTGATAGCCGAAATAGAAAAGTTAAATTAAAGAAAAAAAACATCACATCCCTAGCGGATTATTCGAAACTCTCAGTTCAAGATTCTTTGAAGAATAAATAACCCACTAAAGAGAGAAACCCCTCCTGTTTATCTATGGCATTATGAGCATGTAAAGGTTAGGTGTTTTTTTTTCCTCTGGTGGGTTTTTATCTTTTATGGGCTGAAGTAAGGTATATAATAAAGAGAGTTTTTCTTTGGATGGGTACAATGGGGCATTTTCCAAGACAGCCAGACATTTTTTTGCCTCTTAAATCGAGAGCTGGAACTACTCTTTTTTTTTTTTTTTTTTCTTTTGTAAAGCATTAGGATCAAGAAAAAATACACAAGTATGTGGCCCTGTTGAAATTGTAAGGGTATTGTACGGCATACTTCAAAACAACATAATTGGAGATGAAATCTTTATGTGCAAAAGCAATACAATTAGACTACAAGATTAGAGTTGGATTAATGTCATTGACACTCTGAAAGCGGAACTTGCAGGAAGGAATGCCTTTGGAGAAAGGCTTTCTAATACCGATGTCATAAGTAAAAAATTCCGGATAATATTAGTCATATTGAAATCATGCGGATCATCATACTGACATAACGCGCGATTTCATTTTGTAAACAAAATAAATTTCACTATAGACAATAAAATCCCCATAACAATCGCTTCCCGACAGCAGAGATCTCTATTTTGTGGACACTTTTTCGTTCTCCAATACATATATATCTGTATATTTTTACTTCTCAATAGCGGACACCTCCGAATAGCGAATAAGTTCTGAGGTGCCGAGGTGTCCGTTATTCAAATCTTTTGTATATTTGAACATTGCATTTTGTTTTTATAATTTTTTAGAGGTTACTATTTAAATTATGAAAATAAATTTTTATTATGATGCAACATATCCAAATACTTAAAAAAACTTGCTTTAAATTTAATTTCAAAAAAATTTATTTAAAATTTCAACTATATTTTGTGAAAATTTCCCGATATATATATTTTTTAATTAATTTGGACATGTTTTTTTAAGGTTGAAAAAAAAAAAAAAAAAAAAAAAAACGTAAAAGAATATCCATGAGGTAAATGAAAATAAGTATCTAAAAAAGTGGCATGTCTCTAATCACAGAATTTGCTAAAACATTCCGGCTGAAATTGACACAGGGCTCTAAATTATTTATTTTGTTTCGATCCCAAAATCCCATAATGTTTTTCTCCGATTCCTCCCCCCCCTCAAACACCCACACATAAAGAAAGTTATTGTATTCTAAAAACACAAAATAAAGATTATATTCAGTATTAGATCAAAATAGATTTAAAATATCAGCTTTACAAAAACTGTATACCAAATTTGGAAACCAATCAAAATTAAGGGTCCCAGTGCCATAGACAAGTTGGCCCATGCTTTAACCATGGCTCTGCCAGTGCTCCGAACACATTTAAAGAATCATCTTAATATTTAACAAAAGGAGAAAGAGAGCGAGAAACATCTTACATATAAGTATCTTAAGTATTATTGTATCTTTGTATTTTGCATTATATTTAAAGCCTTCTCCAAAACTTTGCGCTTTTATGGCAATTAAATTTTTTTTCCTTTAGCACATTTAAGATTAATAAGCAATTGCTTTTATTCAGTTTCCTGATGACTACTATTGAAATAAAAATTCATGCATTTTCTTTAATGAACTCTTTTGGGGAGTGGGGATAATATTACGAAATTTAAAATTCCGCTCTATCGTAAAAATATTCCATAAATTTTATAACCCCAGCTTATCTACTTCTTTCCTGCTTTAAAGTTATTTCAATCATTCAATTTAAATTCCTTTCATTTACATCTAAATGCATACATGGATATTTTATTTCTCTTTTTAAAATCCTATTTAAAAACACGCCATGCACTATTTATTATTATTATTATTTTTAAGTTCTTTCATTTTGATTCCATCCTCAGATTTCGACATGAATTCTACTAAAATCATTTGTTGTGCAAATGTCATTTTAATTCACCGTTTCGTTTTTTCCTGCCTTCTAAAAGAGTTTTTTCGCGCGCTTATTGGAAATATCGCTTCACCACGTTTTTTCGGTGCAACTAGGAATTGAGTCCATGTTATTATGCTCTAATATTTGTTATAGGTACATGCCACATCGCAGTATGTCCATTCACCGCTAATATTTATTGACCTACATGAATTCCGGAGCCAGACTGTTTTGTGTTTATGAATTGTAACATCTTACTACATCACCAGGAAGAATGTCTCCAAGATAATAGGAATAACTCTTTTACTATCAATAATATTTATTTTGTCAGACTTGATGGATTGTAAAGTTGAGCGTCGATGAAATGTTCTAGCTAGTGATTTTGCAAAAGTTCTTAGTCGAAGAAAATGCTCTGTTTTCTTGAACTACCACTGATATAACAAATATCTTTCCTATATGGATATTGATTCGAGCGCATTCATGGAAAATTCTTTTTGATTCCTTTGCCATGTTTCAACATATGTGACTGTTCTTTCCTTAATTTTCTGTTGGTGTTTGACGACTGGTTTCTGTAACAGAATATGGAATTACGTTGAATTGCTTGGCCATAATATGATCATGCGTTCAGTATTAGAAAAATTCTTGTAGAACAGCGTTGATAAAGTATGAGAGGGAAATCCTTGTAAAGTAGTGAAATCGTGTTGTGACAGAGTTTATTGATGAAACATAAAATGTCATCTTCAATCAGTGATTTGGTTATTATTGCTACATAAACTTGTTAAATAATTTTTAATTCAAAGTAATATAAAAATAAAAATTTAGAAGAATATTAAAATATATAAAATCTATTACATCTCTCTCTCTCTATCTCTTTCTGTGTGTATTTATGTGCTGTAACATACATTTTATTTATAATCGGTAAAAATGAACCGAAAATTTCCGGAATTACTTTACTCCGGATGACTGCAGTAAGTTTCTAGTTTTTTCCAATGGAAGCTAGCAAAAAATGGTGAATGAACCATTGTAAAATACCTTTTGTCGTATCGCTAAGATTAAGTATTTTTTTAAAAATGTTAGTTGCCAATAAATGTTAAACTTTAACATTTTATGATGCCTTTAAAAATTTAATTTCGAAAAAATATAAACCTAAACGAAGTCTGCTTTATATATATTTTTTCACTAAAACACGGACTTGGCAAAAACACCCAAGATGTAAGCGCATACCCTTAATTCTTGACAATTCTAAAAATTCAGAACAAAGTGATTGGAGGATGAAGTAAACAAACCGAGCAGTGACACAACAGCTTTTTAGAAAAGAAAAAAATCTGCACTGACAAAAGGAGTATAGTTCCAAAAATATACTCGAGTCTTCATTCAAGAGATTTTGAAGCAGCTTTTTCTGCTGCATTGGATCTTTTAAAGATCCGACTATTTTCCTACATCAGCACTGCATTAGAAAGTTTAGTTGTCCAAACAAACAGCAGAATAAGACTACACATGCTTGCATCATGAAGTCAGGTTTAAGAGAAATTCCCTTCTTCATGAATCACCAGGATGTTGAATGCGAAATCTATATGGATTTCGCCTTTTCCGTTTGCTCTTCCATAATTCTCTCGAATAATAAATTTTTCTTTTACAACTCTCTTTATATAGATTCTTGTATCGTCACGAAGATGGATGATGAAGAGCGATTATACGGAATGGAGGAGGCATGCATTTCCGATGGGATAGCATTACAGATGACCAGAGCAGAAAATAAAGAAATATGTAGATACATTGTTTGGGATTTGCCATTGTATTTTTAGTTTTTTAAAGTGATAATTAATATTATTTTGAAGTATTTGTTTCCTATAATGGATTCTTATCGCTTTGTAGCACCAATTCGCCTGCATCTTTCGCATGACTAAAGGGTTTTCTAGTCGTAATGACATTGTCAACCAGATTTTAAGGGAAAAAAAAAGTAAGAAATGGTTATAGGGGTGAGGTTACATTAGTATTAATAGCTCAGAGTTTTAACTCTTTGGATGCTTTTCTAGGTTGCTTCCATTACAAAAATCAACCCGACGAGTTGATGACGAGGGTCATTTGCATAATTTTCAATCTCTTACCACTGGTTTTTCAAAACAGAAAATTTTCTGTAATTGAATCGCGAAAATGCTCTGATTAAATATGCTAAATTTTGGAATAAAAAATTACTAGTGAGAATAATGAAGGATTCTAAGCACCTTAAATGGCACGTATATTGATCACTCGTCCTCAAGAGGTTAAGAAGCAAACGCTACAACCACTCGAAAGAAAGCAATTCTGGAAAATTTATGTATGTTCTCATAAATAAGGACCCTAGATTCTGAAAACTACCCTCAATCCAAATGTTGATTTATATACATTTATCGCGCGATAGCATTTGTATTTATAGATGTGACGGAGCATGATGTGTATAGCATTGTCAAGATCTCGGCTGAATTCATTGGTCAGCTTCATCCTCATCTGTTTTTGAAATGATGGCCGCTTAAAAACTTTAAATTTATAAAAAAAAAGATAAACGAAAAGAAAAAGAAAGAAAGAAAAATAAGAGGGGAAAAAATGGAAATGAAAAAAGTTCAGTTCTTTAAATGTTCGGTTATAATGCAAGAATTCCAGAGCATTTTTGTTCTTGCTGTTGTATCTGCTATCTTTAAAAAATAACTGAGATATAGCAGTTTAAACTCTACGGTGGATGACATTTCGAAACAAAATTATAGAATAAAAATAAGTGATTCTTCCATAAACTGCTTTAATTATAATTGGTAATGAACGCGGTTTCTCGGAAAATTTCTTTCTCTGTTACAACCATTGTTTCACTTTTAATAGACTTAAAATTATATAATCACATCAACCAGCGTCAAATTCTTTCCAAGCTTGACAAAACACCGCCGAATTTGGCGACAAAAATTTGTGGCTTTAAATGATGCCAACTTGGCAATAGCTAACAAACATTTTGAATTTCCCAGCCAAATTAAATATTGACAAAAACTGGGACTGTTCTATAAGTGAGTTATGCATATTTTAGCTTTCGCTTGTTAGAATAAATTAGCCAAATTCTTAAAAACAAGGAATAAGAATCTATATTTTCTTCCTGTTACAGACCGGAAGTACTTTTTTAAAACTTTCTTATTAAAAAACAAAACAAAAATTATAGCTTAACGAATTTCTTATTAAGATTGCATACAATTATATTTGCACCATGAAGTCAGGCTCAAGAGAAATTCTATCCTTCAGGAACTACAGATTTTTTAGGTAAATTCTACATATTGATCTTGCCTTTTTCGTTTGTTCTTTCGAAATTCTCTTATGTAACATATTTTGCTTTTGCGATTCCCTCTCTATAGTACATGCATTGTAACGAAGATGGATGAATAGGAAGAATACTTGTAGCTACGAAGCGGGAGAGAAATTCGTTTTAGACTGGGCAGCAATACAGATGGGCCGCAGTGAACAAAGAAATATGCAACTATATTATGCGTGGTTTTCTATCGTATTTCTATAGTGTATGTAAGCTAGCATGATTCTGAAGTATTTGTTTGCTATTTTCAATGTAACATCTTGAGATCAATTTTATTTTTTATTCTTTTTATTCAGAGAAATTTCTTTTTGGTTTATAACTTTAAATAACTAATGCAAAAGGCAAAAATTAAGGTTTATGAAATTGTATGGATTTGATGCCAATGCTATTGTGTATACTATTGATAAGGAAATGAATTTTTAGATTTATTAAGAAATAGAGGAAAAAAAAAACAATCAATAACTACATATTTTTTAAAAAGCTGGCAAAAAAGAAAAAAAAACAGAGACAGAGACAGCATAGGAGCATAGGTGTCCAAAGCACTTGTATGAAGCCATTATGTCCATTAGCACTACGTTCCGAAAATTCTAATAAAATGTGCTATTATCGTGATATTTGCTATTCTAAATTAGAGATTAGGGCATGATAACTGACTGAAATATTTTTATCTTTTCTTTTTTCTTCCAAATTGTAAATTTTCTCTGCAAGTAGTGAGTAGGACAGGGCTTAGATACCAAACATTTCTAATGGCTCCTCTTTTTTTTTTAAAGATTTTTTTTTAGTTTTTTAAGGCTGGCAAAATCAATAAATAAATAAATAAATAAGAGAGAGAAAGAATATTTGGTGCGTGCCCATTGGCACAACGTTTTTAAAAACTCCTATGAAATTGCTATTATAGTGGTTATCTGACATTCTAAATTTAAAGATATAATATGATACTATGATAATTGAATTAGATATTTTTATTTAATATTATTTTTTCGCGTAGTAAATTTTCTTTATTAGTAGTGAGTAGAACAGAGCTTAGATGCCAAACATTTTTAGCGGCTTCTCCTTTTTCTTAAGGCTGGCAAAATAAATAAATAAATAAAAGAGAGAAAGAAAAAGTTCAAACAACTTGTATCCGGTGCATGCCCTATTAGCACAATGTTCCGAAAATTTCTATAAAATTGCTATTAAAGTGATATCTAACATTCTAAATTTAAAGATTAGGGTATGATAACTGAATTAAATATTTTTATTCATTTTATTATTTTTTTTTTTCAAGTAATAAATTTTCTTTATAAGTAGTGAGTAGAATAAAGTTTAAAGGAAAATAATTTCATTTGTTTTCGAAAGTTGACCCCTCCCTCCCCCCCCCCCCCCCCAAAAAAAAAAGGGAGAGAAAGTCTAAAGCACGTGCATATCCATTAGCACAACGTTCCGATAAATCCAATAAAATGTACAATTATAGTTGCATCTGAGTTCTAAATGCTAACAAGCTAACTGAATTAAATATATTTATTTAATTTATTTTTAAAGTAGTAAATTTTCCTTATAAGTAGTGAGTGCGAGATGGTCTTGATGCAAAAATTTTCAGTGTTCTTTTCTTTTTCAAACGCTGGCCACACACACATACACACACACAGAGAGAGAGAGAGAGAGAGAGAGAGAGAGAGAGAGAGAGAGAGAGAGAGAGAGAGAGAGAGAGAGTCTAGAGCACTTGTATTCGGTGCACGTCCATTAGTGCAGTGCTCCAAAAACTCTAAAAAAATTTGCTATTATAAAGGTACCTGATATTCTAAATTTAGAGATTAGGACATGATAACTTAACTAAATATTTTATTTGTTTGTTTCTCCGAAAAAGAGTATTATTGTAGTGATACCTGCCATTTCTAATTAAAGATCAGGACATGGAAAGGGAATCAAATACTTTTAATCCCCGCCCCTATTTCTTCGATTAGTTCCCACTTGACTATTATTAATGATGGCTTTTTTGTAAATCAACTGCAATTTTATAATCGTAACTAAAATTATCGGAGATAACTTCTATATCGGGATTAACACAAGACAAATTTCTAATTTTCAGGTTTTATACAATACAAGCATTCGTTATTTAACACTCGTAGAAGGTGTGTGTGCGGAGGCAGAAATGAGTAATTTGCAAGATGATGTCATAATCATTTGTTATTTGACGCTTAATAAAAAAAAGAGCAGCAAATGTCTGGCACTATGTCCGGTTGTGGCTCAAGGTTAATCATTATTTGTTTTGTGTCAGTCTTGACTTATTTAAAAGTATGATTTTCTCCTATTTGCGTAAATTTATCTTTTGACCGAATCTAAAGAAGTATCACCATTAATGACGTGTAACTTTTAACATTCTCTTGTCATTTGCACTGAATTAGGAAATTACCCTCACATCGCTATTAATTAGTGCATAGTATAATATCACTGTACAAAATTATAGATTTTTTAAAAATTTATTCCCGCGTATCGTCGGGGATTATAAATTACTAGCTGATCCATCTGTGACATGCATAAAAAATCATCTACTTGACCTCTCTCCTTCCAAAAATAGATAAATAAATAAATGAAATAAAATAAATATAAGAGAAAAAAATATTACAGTTCAGGATTGAAAAAAAAAGTTGACTAAAATAAAAAAAAGACCATGCCGGTTTGCTTTTATTAGTTTGAAACGTAGTTTTTAAACCTTAAAAAAGAAAAAAAAAAGACTTTTATACACGGAAGCATTTTAATTATAAACTGCACATTTTTATTTTTTAATATTAATTTTAAGCAATAAAGCATTTAGCAATTTAAGAAATAAACTACTTTTTCAAAACAATCACTCATAAAATAGACACATAATTCATTCATCATAACAGTAGTCTTATTTTATTTAAACTAATATTAAATATTAACTCACCCGCATATCATAATGAGTTGCATTTGCAATATTTATTAATGAAATAACTGATACAGTTAATTGATCAATAGTAAATATGAATTAATAAAGCCACAATTCTTAAGAAATAATACTGATATTATAGTTTAATTTCATCATGTGAGTTCGTAATTATGTAAATACGTAGCACCTAATATTCGTTGTTCGGTCTGTCCGCATGTAACAGAGCAAAAACTACCCGATTGAATCGTTTGAAATTTAAAATACATAACTGTTGCATAATTTTACCGAGTTATTTCAAATTTTATGAAAATCGGATGTATAGTTTAATTACAGGGATAATCAAAAGTATTCCGTTACATTACAGCCAATGGAAAAAATAGTTTCAAGTGCATTTTAATGATGTTACATTATTTCGAACATAATAAAATTGATATGCATCTATGAAGTATATACTAAAATAAACAATATGTACTAAGAGAGTATTTGTTATTAATTTATAAGGACACTTAAAAGTATTCCATTGCACAATGGTATAGGGGAAACTATTTTTTAGGGCGTGTTTTAACAATAATAAACTATTTCACATGTTACGAAACCGATGTACGTTGCTCAGATTTACTACAAGTTACTTTCTGTATAACACAAAGCAGATAGTATTTACAAAGACGGACATAAGATTTCGGCTACTATACGGTATCCAAAGTATTGCATACTATTACAGCAAGATTTAAATATTTTTAAAATTTCGTTACAGTATGAACGCACCTCATTTGCTACGCTTGTAATACAATTTCCAACTTGTTAATATTAAATTTATATCTTTATTTGTATTATTTGTTTAAACATATTTATACATTCAATGTTATCATCACTTATCACGCTAAATCATAAACCTTTTTCTACTTCACAACAATTAAACAAAAAAATTATGCCCAGCAATAAAAAAAAAAAAAATCTCAAATTAAAAATTTATAAAAATAATTATATTAGAAAGTTTAAATTTGATTTTAAGTCGAAAATTCAGATTCTTAGTGAAAAAAAAAAAAAAAAAAAAAAAAAAAAGTCCAAATCTGTCAAATGAAAATTTTAAAAAAAGGGAAAATCTTGTTACTGGGCTAGTTTTATTCAGACCTACATAATGTGCACAAAAATCTTGAAATAAATCGATCTAGTAGTAGTCAAGATATTTTGATCGCTGAAGAAGAAAGTACGGTTTCGAAGAATACATTTAAAGTTTGGCGCTGTAATTGAGTTTAAAAGAATCTAGTTTTTAAATGTATCCTCACTTTTTATCGAATTTTCATCGAACGGCTTTGAAAATTTCAGGGAATAGCTTTAGAAGATTGTATCACAGAAGAATGTAAAGAGAAAATATTTTTTTCTTCTCTTTTTTGACTGGATTACAACTGTGACATACATTTCTATGATACATTTTTAGTAGTGTGTCCCTATAAATATGGCTCCTTCCTATAAATATGGCTCCTTCGACATTCATGTTCATTTTAACGAAGATAAAAAAGAGTTAGTAATTGAAAAGATACAATCGTAATTATTTTTTAAAAAAATTAAAAGCATTATAAATTGGTTTTGCAGCAAAACAATTTATTTATTAAAACTACAAAAATGATAATTTATTCATTCATAATTTCATAAACATAATTTTACATAAATATCTACAAAATAAGTGCAAAAAAAGTAATACAATAAACTTTTGTAAACTGACGCGTTCTTTTTCATTGTTAAGGAATATCTGAAGTACCAGTTTAATTTTTATCAATCCTTATATTCCATAAACAAACCTATATCAAAATAAAAATGAACCGCGTTCGTTCTGTCTAAAGTGAATAAATAAAATTGGACAATCCACAATAATAATAATAATAAATTAATTTTTTTTAAGTGTGGGTGAATTAAAATTCAAATTTATTTTAATGCTTTATAAATACCCATATACTTATAAATCAAAATCAAAAGGGTACCTTTATTTGTTATATGTGAAAAAAAAAAAAAAATCTTTTGAACCTATTTTTAAATCTGTTTTTAACAGGATTGATGGATTACATCGACATATATCAACAGAATACATCAAGAAATGAATATTATTTAATAACGTAAAACTAAAGACTTTTTAAATAATGTTTAAACATGCAAAAAATACTTTCTTCACGTAACGCACCGGGAAAATCGTTTGTGTAGTGTTGAGAAACTCGTTTTACAGGAACACGAGTTTTATGACACCTACTCCTTGCTTCTCGCAAAAGGTTTCGTGATCTTGGCCAAAATATTTGGAGCCATCTTGGCATGTGAAAGCCTTTTCTCAAAGAAAAAGAAGGATATGATATTTAAGATTTTTGAAAAGAATTTTCGCTAGGACAAAGCATAGAGAAAAGAGAAAGCTTTTTACATTCGCGTGCCAAATTTTATCAAAAAGTTTCAAATAACTAAACATATTATGTCTGATCAGAATTTAAAATTAAAAAGAAAAGACATTTACTATTAGTTTTGTGATCTAGGCCAAAATATTTGGAGCCCATCTTGACATAGCAGAATCCTAATTTTAATGAAAAAAGAAAGATAGATATGATAGTTGAGATTTTTTGAAAAGAATTTATGAAGAACTTTTGGTATGTTACGCGTGAGAAAATAGACGTGTTAAAATTGAATTAATTAAATATAACGGCAATAGTTATAAAAGTAGGCTTTTTCTAGAACGTTTATTTACAAGACTCTCCTTAATAAATCACGTACAAATTCACCAGAATTATACACTTATATACTCCATGATGGTTTATTATTTCAAATGCCATGAAGATATATAAAAATTAGTTTTGTTTTAGGAAAATTGTACTGATAAAGAGCTTATTTAAAGTATCAAACCTCTACAGCATTTATTTCATTTTATTTTATTTGTAATATTAATATTTTTTTACTTGATGTCTGATATTACAAGACACTCTTAATTTTTCTAAAAATATTTTACATCACTATGACGTGTTAACGAACTAATTAACTAACTAAATAAAATAAAATAATTAATTAATAAAATAAAAATAATAACGTATTAAAAATAATGGATCAGAATTGAGTTAAGATATTTTATTGGGATTTAAAAAAATCCCTGTCGGCTGGGCCTATAGGCGGAAGTAGATTTCGAAGAGTGCTCATTTCAACAGCAACAACAACAAAAAAATATGATTAGAGATAAACCCAGTTTAATAACTTCATTTGGCCGTTTATGAAAATTTTTTAATTTCATTTTTTTGCAAAAACTGGTTTTATCAGAATCATTTTAAGAAAAATTCAGCTCAAATGCCCATTATGACAACATATTTTGAAATAGATTCTAAATTTATTAAAAAATCGACCAAAACAGTACATTATACAGTTCCTAAATAACAAAAAACTGTCAGTTGAAAGCATTTGAGGAAAAAATTGAATTTAAAAATGAGTCATAAAATAACCGATTTGTTGTTTGAATACATCCTTATTGCTCATCATGATTGCTTCGGAAAATTTTGTGCGAAATACTCACTTTGACAGCATTTTAAAAAATATATTCTATCTTTATCAAAAAACTGGCCAATGCGTCACAGTATATAGTTCCTAAATAAGAGGATCTGTAAATTGAATGCATTTGAGAGCGAAAATGGATTTTAAAACGAGTCATAGAAAAAGGCAATTTGTTATGTGAAAACTAAATTTTCAAATCTCGAAGACTTCGGGAAATTCTGTTCAAAATACCCTTTTTGGTAGACTTTTTCAAAATATATTCTGTCTTTATCAAAAAACCGATCAATGCATCACATTATATAGTTCCTAAATAAGAGGATCTGTAAATTGGATGCATTTGAGAGCAAAAATGGATTTAAAAACGAGCCAGAAAAAAAACGCAATTTCTTATTTGAACACTTCCTTAAATTTTCAGTCACTATGATTTCTGAAAATTTTGTTCAAAATACCCTTTTTGGTAGCCTTTTTTGAAATATATTCCGTCTTTATCAAAAAACGGACCAGTGCATCACATTATATAGTTCCTAAATAAGAGGATCTGTAAATTGGATGCGTTTGAGAACAAAACTGGATTTAAAAACGAGTCAGAAAAAAACGCAATTTCTTATTTGAATACTTCCTTCAATTTTCAGTCTCGATGACTTTCGGAAATTCTGTTCAAAATACCGTTTTTTGGTAGCCTTTTTTTGAAATATATTCTGTCTTTATTAGAAAATTGACCAATGCATCACTTTATACAGTTTCTAAACAAGAGGATCTACCATTTGGATGCGTTTAAAATCAAAAATGAATTTAAAAATGAGTCAGAATATAAGCCGTTTGGATTTGAGGTTTTTTCTCCAATTCCTATTTTTGTTTAATTTCTTTTTGCTATACGAATTGGTCCTATGAAAAACTTGTCAATATAAAAGTTGTAGATATTTTTGAAAAGATGTAAAATAAATTTAATCTGATTTGATATCTTAAAAATTGACGGAGTTATGGATTTTTCTCTTTTTTCAGCGCCCTTTTTCTTTTCATTTTTATTTTTTTTCATCGGTAAAAGTTGGTCTTATCAAAAAATTGTACGTACAAAAGTTTTAGATAATTTTAAGAACATTTATAAAAAAATTTAGTTGGGCTTAATATCTTGAAAATTGACGAAGTTATGAATTTTTTTCTCTCAAAATCCCTGTTTTTTTCGCCCCTTGAGCCCACCTCTAAATTTATCAAAAATCTGTCATGTATATACTTTTGGCCCATTTTTAAGAAGTAATATAAACTTTAAACCGATTCGATATCTACTTTAATCAAGAAGTTATGGCGTTTTTTCGGTTTTCACAAAAACGCCCCCTATTCCGACCCCCTTGGTCCGATTTTGCCCATTAATGAACTCAGCCAAGATTTTATCCCCATTGATTTTATGTACCAGTTTGGTGGAGATTGGTGAAGAATTATAGAAGTTATCGTGTCCATAAAAAAGTGAGATATATAGATAGATAGATAGATAGATAGATAGATATAAACTGGTGCGATTGCAATAGGTAGTATTTCTTACGAAATCTACCTAAAAATATGAATAGTACATATGAAGGCATTACGTTGTAATAAATATAGTAACAAAATTATTTCAGGAAATAATAAAAAAAATAATATGATTAAATGCAATTACTGTTTTGCATCTTAAAAAAATTCATACTCTGGTTCATACTCTTAATGTTAATGTTACTTTTAATAGAATTAAACGCAAAATGTATTAATTTTATAAACTTTTATCCCCCAGCTGTTTGTAATTGTTGTTTGCAAAAATAATGATTCACAAATATAGATAGACGGCGAAATCGTTACAATGGCAAGAGCCAGTTTTTTTAAAATAGTTTTTAAATTATATTCGAAATTTACATCTTTTGTCATCGAAATTTTAATTTATAATCTCTGTTCTTTTCGCTACTTCTTAAATGTTATCACTTCGATATTTTTTTGATACCATATTGAATTAAATTGGAATTAAAAAAGCTACAATTAAAATTCTTTAGTTTCCAATCAATCGATTTTATACAAACCCAGCTTATTTAAATATCCTGTCATTATATTTTGATTTAGAACTTTTATCAAAACCGTGCCGAAATTATTCTGTGGTGTGATGTTCGTTTACGTATGTAGACCAATCATATCAGTTAAAATATAATACATACAACAATTTACAAATTCTAACGAGGTTCGCAAGATATCTGCGAATCTAAAAACTGCGGTTGAAAATTTCACTGTTATTCATTCTATCCTGCTCTAGTGTTTTTATCTGCGGGAGCTCTGAGGAGTAAATCGTGCTTACTGGTTTTCATGAAATATAAATGTACTCATTTCAAATACATTGCATGTTTGGTTTCAAAAAAATGTTACACCTTAGTGAAAAATCGAGTATTTATAACAATATGCTCAATAATGAATGGCATCATGCACTGCACAGTAAGTATGGCATTATGTACAAAAGCTAAATTATTTAAATGGATTATATTCATATCTTATTATATTCAACTATTCGCCGAAGTATGAAATAATGTTTTTGGGGGGGATTTTAAAACCCATCGTTAAAAAACCGAATTTTTAGCTTCTTTACGTTTTGACCAGAAATTAAAAGTGCAATCTTTTGCAAATACTGCGAATGTATTACCATCTACTTTTATTTTTAAAATTAATGGACGCATGAAAGTAAATACGTTAACCCTTAAAACATCGATTTATTATTTAAGTATTAAACTTTAAAGTGATATCTAGCTAATTAATCAGTTTTGTCAGTGTCAAGAACGAAATACTTTTAAGAGAGGGATGTAAAAAAGCGCAATTGTGTCTAAAAAAAATCTTAAAAACTATATTAGATCAATCGATGTGATTGTTAAAGATAGAACTTGTGAACCTTTATTACGTGATATAGTGAATATTCTAACCGCAGAGCTTTATCCATTATAAAATATATAACAGATTAACCATTATAAAATCCAAACTAAAGTAATTTTTGTCAAAAGAACAACTATAATTTGCTCAATTTACTTATACTAAAGTGAAACAATCTTCTACTCTTCGAAACACTGTCTCATATTTCTAGACTTCTACACATTGTAGAAATATTTCAATAGTTTTTCATTAAGACTTTTCCGGCGTCATCTATAATATACAATATAACTGTTTACAGTATGATATCACGAGGGGGGGGGAGGGGTAAAAACGGCAACAATGAACTTAAAAAAGACACGTCATTATCTCTCTTTCCAACTCTTTAAAATGCCGTATAAAAACTTTCATTAACTCAGCAGGATTTTTTTCAAATAATACTACCCTATTATGAATTCAAACCCTCCTTTTATCAACTTTCTCTTTTCTTATTTTAATGTTTTGAAATTCATCTTCTAACTCTGGTTGTCAGATGAAGATAAATGAGAAAACTTCATATTCCACTAAGAGACAGAGGGCAAGGATCCTCATATCTCAACTCCGATCCTATCCATAGGGAAGAAGGGGGAGAGAATAAGACATCAGAACAAAACCCCCTTCCCTATTTTGCTCGTAATTGACCTCCCCCCCTTTCTTTCCCTCCAGAGATTCGGACCGATTTTCTTCTAAATATAACCTACCCGTTTTAATTCATGAAACTTTCCAATTCATGCTCTAGTCGTCTGGAAAATAGTGCTTTCCCTATGCCTTACAGAGCAGATGAAATCAGGAGGGTTGGGGAGGTTGGAATAACATTTACTTTCTGGTATACCATGAGAGTCATGCTGGAAAGTAAACTTAGAGGGACACGGAAGGAATTAACAATAATATTGCAGTTTGAGACATCTAATGGGAAAAAATTCGCAATTTAAAGCCTATTGCATGTTTAGAAATAATATAAAACAAAAACATGAATTTTAAGGAATAAATAACATTTCTTTACATAATAATCATCCAATCCTCCAATCTATCGTGATAAATGTTTATTTACTTTTTTTAAAACGGAGAATTTTTAAAAATGGTTCATTTTACATGTTTGGCCTTAGAAGTGCTTCAGAGTTTGTTAAATAAATAATTAGAAATCTTTGAATATACTCACACTCAGAGTCTTCTTAATGTTTCAGTGTCTTTTCTCTATTGGTTTTGCGGCAGAAGTTTGCAAAATTAATCTATTACAAAAAACAGACCTGCCCACTTATTCATTTTCACAAGCCATTGCGTAATTTTATGCGTAAATGCATTTCATGCTTATAAAATCAAATAAAATTAAATAACACAGTTGAAAAATTCCTCCTACAGGCATTTTCGTCAACGAAATTAAATGGGCTCAAAAGGTTTTCGGCAGCCCTTTATATGAACCGCAGAATTTATACACATTAATTAACATGGGAAACAAATGCTTAACTTTAAAACCGCATCCCAAAATTGAAGGCGCACTTCCAGGAATTACTGTCTATAGACAGTACTGAAACTGAATTATTTTGAGTGTCTCTGTAAATGAACGATCAATGGTATGCACAACAAATTCTACGATCAGTGTCTTTGGCACACCTTAGTAATATATAGCTATCAATTTTAGTATGTTTGAAATATTGTAATCTTATTAATACAGCGCAAATGATTTTTTCCGCAAATGATAATGTAACGATATTATTTTGAGTATCACTGAAAAGTAACTATAAATGCTACACATTTAATTTATAATATCGAAATATCTTTAGTAAACCTCAATAACATAGATCAGTAAACATATGGAAATCTGATATATTTGCAAGAGTTAGAACACGGACAGACAAATCTAATTTCTAAGTACTTCTCAGCTATGGTGGGTATAGTTAAAAAGACTTGATAAGTATTTTTAAGAACAAAAAAAGCAAACATTGAGATTTTCTGTTTATTATCATGATTTAAAGTCTACGAACTGAAATTATAATCGGTATTTTAGTACCATATTTTAAATGATATTACTATTTTAATCAATTCTTAATGGCGCTGGAAAGTTTCAAACACACACGTTAAAAAAACAGTTATAAATGTTCTTATTCACCTTTAAAATATTATAAACTTCAAAAGTTACAAGTAAAAATGTTGAGCCAGGATTTTAATTTTCCAGTTGATAGTACGCAAGATAAGAACTATTAAAAATTTATAAAATAATTTGCAAAAGCAATCTTCTTCCACATTGCTGCCATCTTAATGGAAAACATTAAATTTTCTTTCTTGGACGAAAAAGGGAGAATAATAAATGAAATCATTCCATCATTTCTGGATTTTCTGAACAGCTAAACTCCGTATACTATAAGAAGTTCATTCTGTAATTCTCAAAGGTAGAATCGGGGATTATACTTTTACTTCGCTTGCAGTTTTTCAATGCAGAGAAAATCTGAGTAAATTTAACTTATAAAAAAAGATATTGTTGTAAGACTGAAGTTATATAAAAGTCTATGATTTTCAAATGCTAAATAATAAAACACGAATTAAAGTTGGATTTATATAATATATATATAAAGAATATTTTCTGTATTGTGCTACACTTTAAAAATGAACAAATGTTTTTATCTCAGAAAATGTAATACAATCACGAAACGAAAATATACAATAATCTTTTAAGGATACATGATTCCGAAAAGCGTTCTTTATCATTAGAAATAAAGAGACGAATATATCGGGTAGAACCAGAGCCGTTGAAAGTCTAAAAATTTTGTTTAAATTTAAAACGTAATTCAACTTAAGCACGTCCAAATAAAATAAAATAAAAATAGAAAATAGATAAAATAAAATAACAAATTACAACAACCATTCGGAAAATTATTTTTTTTCTAAAACTAAAATTTAAGACATAAAGAAATTATATATTTAAAAAAAAAAAAAAACCATTGTTCTTTATATTTAATTAATTTAACATTAGGTTGTTTTTTTTATTGTAGCACATAACGTAATTGGTAAGCTCAATAATCAAAAATTTATTTTTATTTTTATTTTATTTTATTTTTTTCTTTCGGGGGGGGGGGGGGGGCTTTAAAAGACGAATTTTATACGGCGTCTTCCTTTAGATTCTGTTTTTGCCATATTACATAATTTGATAATTTACGTTTATTCATTTTATAACTTTTTTACTTTATTCTTTATTAACAACGATACTTCGACTTCCAATTCAAATAAAATCTCTTCTAAATGTAAAGAATTTTGTAAAATAAAATAAAATAAAATAAAATAATTGCGGATATCAATTACCCAAAGCACAATGTTTGAATGTTTCTCATTGAGTTTATAAAAAATACTAAAAACATCATTATTATGATGATCAAAACGTAGCTTACGTAATAACAGAGTCCGATACTACGTACGCCATGGATAAAGCATTAATATTTCTTTGACCAATCATAAAAAGAAAAAATAATAAAATGTGGGCATCACAACCGATTCTCGACCAAAAGTTTCAATCATTTCCAAATGGTTAAAAAAAAAAAAAAAAAAAAAAAAATTAACTCGAAACTTGACATGAATCCTACACACTTTGTCCGAAACTGACCTGAACCAGAAATATTCTAATCTGAATTGAAAAAAAAAAATTAATGGATATTATAATAAAATTATGGAAAAATTGTTTACAAGTATACATTTCTAACAATAGTTATATATTTTTGTATAATGAACACAGAAATAATGCACGTTTCTTAACACGTATACACTAATTAATATACAAGTACATAGTTTTCTCTTTTTAAAGAAAACTAGCACTTTTTTTAAAAAAAATGGCGTGTCAACCCAAATTGACTCGAAAGAATCAAAATGCCATCAAAAACTGGTCTAAACGCGAAACATTTAAATAGAACCCGACCCGACCAGAACCGTGACATTCGTGTAGAATCGGGTAGCTTGACCCGATGCATGACTCTAATCCCAACCACAAATGCAGAACTGGCAATTTTCAGTTTAAATCTGAGAGAAAGTCTATCATTTAAACCTAAATTTGGAATTCCGAAATACAGAACTTTCATTTTCTCATATAAGAAAGTGACCCATGTCATACTAAAGTATACAAAGAAAAATCTATTTGGAAATAAAAAGAATAAAAAAAGTAAAAAGGAAAAAAATACCGCCAGAAAATTGAGTATAGAGAATAAAGTAGTTTTATCCGACAAAAATACCTTACATAAGTCTTCTTTTGTTGAACTGGAATTCTTCGATAATGGGCTTAACAAAATACGGGAGCATTAGCGATATTAGAAGACGGATGATCGAAAGGAGGCTCAACAGGCTAGATCCACAAATAATTTATCTGAGTCATATATTCCCAGCTTCGATCTATCAGCAGTTGCTCAAATCGAGTTGTGCTGCATATTTTTTGTTTCTTTTCAACATTTGAGAACTTATTGCAGACGACAATAGCAGAAAATAAAGCTTTATAGAATTAAAATTAAAAGGAAAGAAAAAAAAATTAGGGGAGACAATCAATTTTTGATGCAAAAATCGCGAAAATAATAACTGTGTTCTACTTTAGTTGGTATAGTTGGTATTTAGTTGATATAATTCGTCGATTAAACTATCTCGTGGTTCATAAAGAGTTATTAAATTAATATTAAGAGAAGCCATTAGTTTTAAACCTTTTTAAAAATCGGTTATTTTTAATATTAAAAAACAAATACATCATAGAGTAAAAAGAAAGAATAGAGATGAAGCATAGTGGCTGAGGATGATGACAAAAATGTAACCCTAAAATCCGCTACATTAAGCCCAAACACAACCACGTGTTTTTACAAAAAAGAAGAAAACTTTTAATGATATAGTTTTTAATTCATAATACAATGAAATGTTAGTTTAGAATGCTTAAATATAAGCAGATCATTTTAATTTAGCGAAAAAAAAAATGCACGGCTAATGTCAAAGAATTCGGCCCCTGTTCCACATGATTATTTTGTTTGGCCGAATGAAAGCATTTAAATTCGAGCAATAAAGCGCATCCTCTTACAAGCCAATTTTACGGCATACTGCATCTCCATCTATATTTCCCCCCATGGAAATGTATATACATATAATTCTTAATAGAAAAAATATTTTTTTAATATAAATCAGCCTTTGAATAAAAAAAATTATGTGGCTGAAAAAGACGGTTAAGACACTTAAAGGGTTAAAATATATATTTTTATTAATATAAATTGTCAGTTATTTCTCAATATGTCACATACAAAACATTAAGAGAAAGTAATTTTATCATGTCTAATGCCTTGTGTTCATACATCTTTTTATTTTACAAAAGTGGAAGTTAATTTCCGAAATACAACAATAACAATAATAAAGAGAGTTTTATCGACCAGAAATTGGGAGCAAAGAAAATAAGAAGAAAAGGAGGAAAAATCGTAGGCGAGATAATGAATTTTTGATGTAAGAGTCACGCAATATTTACGTTCACTTTAAGAGATACAGTATATCTAAATCGTTTTTCTTTCGATCACGAAGTTTTATTAAATTGATGTTAAATCATAATAGAAATTTAAAGTATATTTTTGATTATTATAAATTGTGAGCTAATCCTGAATATGTTACATAGAACAATAAAAGAACAGTTGTCTTGATGCATATTTATCTTGCTTTATCTTTTTTACTGCAGTAAATTTGAAGTTAGCATTGCAATATTTAGTGTATGGTAAGGAAAAATTGATATCTAATTAGAATCCGGCATTGGAACGGGTAATCTGATTCTATCCAAACCCAACCCGTCCTGCTATTCGAGTCGGGTTAACGATGTATTTTTCTTGAATTTAAGAATGAGTTTAATCGTTTCAATTCTTTTTTTTTCTTTTTTCCAGAATCAAGAATATATTCATTTAGGCTTAAGAAACACTTTCTCTAAAAATACTGGTATAAAAGCAAAAATTTTTACCGCTTTCTAAATAAATAAATAAATAGATGGATGAATAAAATAAAATGTTGATCAAAATTTATGTACTGAATGGAAAAAAATATACCGACAAGTATTAGTCTGTACGATGTTTAGCTTTAAAATTGATTTTTCTAAACAAAAATTCTTAAAATTCAGGCATTGCCAGGTACATCGGACAGTTTAGTTTCATTTCAAGTTTTTTAACACTAAAATGGACCGAAATTTTACTTCAATCATATAAAAAAAAATTTAAACTAGAATATTTATTTAATAGTATCTAGCCTATAATTAAAATCTCCTTATTTGTTGTCTTTCATGGGAAGGAAAGAGGTTCTGCATTTTTTTTATTTTAATTTATAAAAGGGAAGAGGAGACATTAAGTTAATAGAATAATGTTTAAATAACATATGGATACTCACTTATTACATTTTATAACATTTTTTGTAGATACGAATAGTAAATGACATTTATATATATGAGAATGAATATTGGAGACATATGAATTCTAAATTAAATATAAGAGCACATTAAAAATAATTACCAAACATAAAGTTTCAGAAATCAAATAAGAAATTTAACTTCGCGAAATTAACATTATTTGTTTACCAACCAAATGATTCGCCATTATCAACCAATAAAGAGAAACTAATTTCCCCGCAATTCACAATAGCCATTGCAGATAAAGCAGTTCTACAGGAATGTGAATGCAAACCAATTTTTAAAAGAGCTGTTATCCTAAAAGTAATTTGGGGGAAATTACACTCTTTAAATTTTGAATGAGATCATTGTATTTGGAATTGAGCGATTTCGTATTTGCATATTTTATTCATTTATATTTAAGTGGAGAGGGATTTAAATTTGCTGGTATTCGGCGGGTTTTTTATTAAATGCGGAAGGACTGCGATGAAAAAAAAGTATTTACTTTTTTATCATTTTAAAATTATGTTTATTGAAAATGTTATTCAAAATCGTTTCCCTGTGCATATCAGTGTTATAAATATACAATCGTCAAAAAAAAAAAAAAAAAAAAAAAAAAAAAAAAAAAAAAAGCAAACAATTATAACAACGTTAAAAAATTATTTTCGAAGAAAGTTCTAGTACTAAACGATTGGGGAAAAAGTTTATTTTTAAAGGATGTAAATAATATTTGCTTACGGGGCCATCTGAATATCAAAACAAATCCAAAGTTTTTTTTCTGTGTTTTTTTTTAAATAGCAGTATCTAAGTTTGACACCGTAAATGAATTCTACTTTCTTTAATTAGCCTAAATGCACATATTGTTGGTGAAATTTGTACGATTTTTTTCAAAGAAATTAATTATTTTAATATGAGCCTATTTTAGGAGTTGTATCCAAATTGAAGTGCGGTAATCGATTATTGAAATACTAAATTGCGACTCACTACTATTAATGTATTGTTTCCTTATCGTAATAATAATTATATATATTCTACAGCTAAAAGATAAGAACTTATATTATAAATAAATATTTTACTAATAAGACGATACTTTATTAATAAAATATTTAAAATTATAACTTATATATGAAAATTATTATTACTTATTATATTATATTATTATTGCTTACAGCTTTTATATTTTACATTGGTACTGTCTCTTGCAAATATGATCATTTCAATCGCATAATATGTTTTAATTATTGCCAGACCAAATATAAGTAATATATATACATCTCACATTAGACGATTCTATGAACTATCATTTTGACATTTTTTAAGCATAATTATAAAATTAAATGGAAGAAAAATTAGAAATTAAGAATTTTTGTTAAGCAGAATAAAATAAAAACAAATCTATCAACAAAATTGTAAGTTGCAATTAACATTTTTTTTTTCAAACATTAATTTCGTAATTTATATAATAAAATTTCTTAAACTACAAATTCAATATATTTATACTTAGAATTTTTAGCATTAAAACCGCACAAAAAATTTACACATTACACTTAATATCTCAGGAAATATTAATAACAATATGAAAATGTATTTTAACATTAGAAACTCTAAATTTTGAATGTTTAATTTCAGAAACTTCCAAATTATACAAATGAACTGAAATTTCATTTCTATGCATAGTTTGAATCGAAGATTTAAAATATACTATCAAAATGAGGTGTTGCGATTTAAAAAATAAATAAATAAATAAATAATACCTTTACGACTGTAAAAAAACTCGGAATTTCATGATTTCAGGAGAGTCGATCGAGGCTGATCCTTAATAAGTCATTCCGAATTTTTGTTTGTCAGTTGTATAGATTTTCTATGGATTAATTACGCCTTATAAGCGCCATAATTTTACTATCAAGCACCAAATAAAGATTTTAAACAAATTAAAACCTGACTTGCAAAATCATCTATCTAATAGAGAAAGAACCGCTGCTATATTTTCAATTGAAATTATTTTATATATTACATCTTATTTCCATGATAAGTTTCAAATACATACGATAGATATAAAATAATTTTTTGCTTGACAAATGAAACTAATAGGGGCTAATAAGAAATTTTACCTAATTTTAATTTGGACATAACAATAGTTAGAACATAATTTAGGATTTATGTCCATGATAAGGTTTCACAAATATAACAACATTTCTCTGCAAATTCAAACAAGTGATAATTCTGTCGTTTAAAAAGTTCTTTATGCCTTTTTTTTCTAAAGAAGAGATAATTCCGCACACATTAAATACGATTTTTAACATTATTCTCTATACATCGAATTTCTCTATATAACGAATTTTTTACTGGAACGGTGGATTTCGTTATATAGAGTCTCGACTGTATAATATACTGATAGCTAAAAAAGAAACAGAAAATTTTAAAATGTTTGCATTTAACTTTTTTGTTTAATAGACTGTTCAAGAAGATTTTTAATATAATATATATAAAATTACATTTGCTTTATCGTATTAAATATAATGCCACTACATATATTACAGTATTATTCAAAATTGAAAAAAAAATGTTTAAAAGGTAGTGTTATCTGTTCAACTATGAGTATTGTTGTTTAAAATTTTTAACTCAATTATCTCTAAATGTTTTTACAGTAGTTTTTTCACAATAATTTTTGAGAAAGTTAATGTATTTACATGTTATTTTGCTTCATAAAAAATAATAATTGCTTACAAACGTGCCTGAAAAACAAACAATTAAAAAAGGTTAAAATGAGATAATATTTTAAATGCATTTTCAAACTTTTACTGTATTCTTTAAAGTTTTTTTAAATTCCACCTTTGTTTAATCTATAATTGTCAGACAACATAATATTCAGTAAATAATAATAATAATAATAATAATAATAATAACGATTCTAAAATATCGAATTTGGACTTTAAAATTTGTGGCAAAACAAGTCTTACAAGATTAATTTTTCATAAACTAATTTAAACATTTGTTAATGCATTTTTTTTACAATTTAACAATTTTTTTAAATTTCTTTTAATCCAAAATAAATAAACGCAAAATGAAGAGTAACTTAAATTAGTTACAAGTTTTTTAATGCACAATCAAACGACTTGATTTTTGACATCTTAAAAATTTCTGGTCACTAGTATAACACAATAAAAATTAAAGGCTTAACTCTGAAATAAATAAATGAATACATGAAAAATTATTATGAAACATAAACTTAAAGTTTCAGTGGTTAAATGAGAAATGTAATTTCCTTTAATTAACATACTATTTGTTTTCCAAATAAATGAAATCGCCATTATTAACGAATAATGAGAAACTAATTTCCCCGCAATTCGCAGCAGTCCTTGCGGATAAAGTTGTTCTACAAGAATGTGAATGTAAGATAATTTTTAAAAGAGTTATTATTATAAAGCAATTTCGACTAACTGCTTCTTTTAATTTCTGAAAACGGTCTGTTCACATTTGAAAAGCAGATGTTTCGTATTTGAATATTTTATTTGTATTATTTGTATTATTCTTATAATAATTTTGGAAGGGAACATATAAGTTTATCTTGTATTTCACGGATATTTGTAGTGATATTTTCCCCCTTAAAGTTAAATAAATGAATATTTTATTTTCGTAGTAAGAGAACTAAAATATTACAGAATTTATTATTAAAAATACTTTTAAATTGTGATATTTAACTTACGTCTAATAATTGTATGTCAATGTAGCATGTATGCTTAAAAAAAAAAAAAAAAAAAAAAAAAAGCAGAAATATGAAAACTTTTTCTTATTATCTTCTTTTACATAATTAAAAAGCTTGACTATCTTGCTCGTGTTAGGCACGGGTAGATTGTCAAATCAGAAATGGTTGGGTGACCCAAGCGCCTAGTAGCAGAAAATGCGAGATAGGCAACCTACGTTGCATATATATATATTCTTCAACCTGACGATTATTTTTAAACGCATCTATTAATTCATACAGAAGATGGCAAAATAGATTTTTTTTAAAATAATATGTAAATAATAAATGAACAATAAGTTTTATGAGACCACCTTGGAAATAGAATACTTTTCTCCCACTAGGGGTCTTAATTAACGCAAACTGTTTTGATGGGGGGTAATTATAACCACATTTTTGAATTAAAAAATAAAGTATGAGATTTTAAAATTTAAATAAATATTCTCAAACAATCAAAGTTACTTCCTATGTACTAAAAATGTTACTTTTCCAAATAAAAAAAAGATTAAAAAAAAAAAAAATAAAAAAAAAAAATAAATAATAACAATGTTGAAAGTGTACAAAGTGATCATAATTACCCTTCCTGCCCTATAAGTGCATTGGGTTAAATATTTAACAGTTAAGTAGAAAATTTGTACAGTTGTTTACCTTGACAATGAATTTTATTTATTTATTTATTTTGTGATGAATAAAAGAAAATTTTAATTGATTAATATAGTTTACTTTGAAGAAAGATTTATTATGTCTAATATATATATATATATATATTTTCAGTCCAGCAATAATAATAATTTTTTTTCGCTTCTGAATAAAATAACTACATAAGCTTATATTGATTCATTCAGTGCTAGTATGCATACCATTTTTCATGCGATTTTGACACAAATCACCATAAAAAGGCATATGAAAGAGTAAATATTCTACATGTATGATGCATAATTTAGTTATTTCAGCTGAATTTTAAGCAATGCAAATCTACAAAATTTCTAAATTTGCCGTATAAGGCAATGAATAAAATGCGAGTGATATCACTGCAAGTTTTAAAATATGCGTATGCAAATTGTGAAAACACATATCAGCAGTTTATTAGAAATAACATTTTAAGAATAAATCTAATAAATTCTAAAAGCCACAGTCGTGAATCATGCTCTATTAATATGTAAAAGAAAATCTTTTCATGCAGATTTATGCAGATTTGTAGCCTGAATTTAAAACCGCAATTTTACGTATTGCAGAGAAAACAGTCAAAACAACTTAGAGAACAAATGGCAAAATTAAACTTTAATTACGAAATAGATACTACAGTTAATTTCTAGGAATACGTTATGATGACGCAAGTAAATTGACAGGCAATTATCAGGAGATACCGTTGCTTTAAAAGGCATGATTTAAGATTTGGAAACCACAAGAAGCATTTTGTCAGAATGATCAAATGTTCCAAAAAATGAATCAGCAGAAACATTCTTTTTTCTTAATGTGCTTGATTCATTTTGTATGGGTTTTTACGATGGTAATAAGACAGATATATTTTGCTCGTTTTTTATACTTACAAAACTGCGATTAAAAAAAATAAATATGTTATGGATTTGCATTTGATAAATAAGAAATTTTGCTTTATATACCAAAAAAAAAAAAAATCTATAAACATATTAAGCGATGAAAATTATTTAAAAGAAATTATATTTTCTTATTTCTATTAAATTATTTATTATATTTACTATTATTATTATTCTGAAAAAAAAAATTAAGAATCATGGCATTTTTTAACTTTAAGGTTTGTGTAGACATTTAGACTGTTTTTGTTCATGACATCAAACCAGAAAGACGCTCTCGAGAGCGCTGTTTTTTGGGGGTACACGACATTTCGGTCCCGAGACAATTCGGTCCCTAGCAACTTTGGTCCCTTTCCATTTCGGTCTCTTGTTATTTCTTTGCTCGGTACCTTATAAGTCAGATTCTAATTGTTGCGGGCCTGCCAGTTGGTATTAGTTACATTATTCGGGCCTTTAAAAAAAAAATTTATTCCCCCTCCCCCCAAGTTTTATAAAAAGTTGAATATAAGAGTTCGATAAATTTAAATTTGTATAACTCGTGTTAATGAAATCCCAGCGAGCTGAAAATTTTTTCTCATTAAACAATTTGATATAATTTTAGGGGATATTGTCTTTTGCTTTCAGTAGTATTATTATTAATCAGAATAAATATTTTAAATTTTATTTTTAATTATTAGTATCAGTATTTTATATAAACTTCTATAAACTACTATAAATTAAAAAGTATTTTATATATACTGCCATAAATATTTTTTTGGCTGTTTACGTACATTTTTTAGAACCTTTAAATTAATATAATTGAATAATAAAAAAACTGGGCTTATTTTTTTCTTCCAATTAGTTTAATAATAAATGTTTTTAATAATTCAATTAGACTGTTATAAGTTATAATATATGCATATTTCCTTAAATCACCTATCTACACCCTCTCCTTTGATAATTCAGAAATGAGATATATTTACTGAAGAACAAATTTTTTATTTTCTTATTATTTTTATAATTTAAAGTTGCATCTTATAAATTTGTTTTCACAAGTTACTTTCCATTATTAAAACTGCGAAAGCAATAGTGATTTCGTAACTGGGCATGCTTTGAAAAAAAAAAAAAAAAAAAAAAAAAAATAGAAATTTGCCTTTGTCATTTTTGTTTATATATATATATATATATATATATATATATATATATATAATAATATTTATTGATTGCATTTTTTAACAGTCTTCTCACGCCATGCAGACAATTTTTGTGAGTTAATTGTATTGAAACTGGGCCTATTTCATTCTAATAAGATGATTTTTTTTTTCATAAAATTAATGTAGTAACATTTTAAAATATAATAATATAAATATTATTATATTTTAAATATATTTTATATTTTAATTTTATATTTTAAATTATAAATATTATTATATTTATAATATTATATATAAAATATAATATACAATTTAATAAAATATATTAAAGTGTAATATAATAATATTTTAAATAATTTTATTTTCAATTTTTAAGTGACAAAACTTTTTATTTATTTATTTTTTGTATTACCTTTTCGCTCCTACTTTCCCAGAAATAATAATAATAATTCTTATTTTAGTTTTATTTTTAACTATACTAATTGTTTTAAATTTCTGTAATTTTAAATATACAATAAATAAACAAGTAAAAGATAAATTTCAGTTTAGAACTACTAGGAAATATAATGATGTATTGAATATAAAATGGGTTATGTATTGAGTCTATTTTAAAGTAAAATTCATTATGTAAATAAATAATGTTATTAATTAATAAATATACTTAATAAAATATTAATTTGTTTTTTATATTAAAATTACTAACTGCTTTGAGAGTTAGGATTACCAATTATGATTAGGATTAAAATACAAAATTTGTGTGAATTATAATATTTTGGATAAGAGTTATACTTGTATGCGGTTTTCGAGCATTTATAATCGCATTATACTAAAATTTTATGGCCTTCAGTTTAAAAACTCTGGAACTGAATGTCTTGGGACCGAAATGGCTAGGAACCGAAATGTCTTGAGACCAAAATGACTAGGGACCGAAATGTCTTGGGACCGAACCGGCTAGGGACCGAAATGTCTTGGCACCAAAGTGTCTCGGGACCGAAATGTCTCGGGACCGAAACGTCCTGCTTCCGTTTTTTTGTGATATAAACGCTTTTTAAACACAAAATTCAGTTATTTTGTTCTTAGTTTTAAATACAATTTTATCTTTATTTTATTTTTAAACTATACATATTTTATTAATTATTTATTTTATACAATTTCTTTTTATTAATAAATAAATTTCTTTTATTAATTATTACCTTTATCACGAAACTTTCAGCTATTCTCATTGAAACATAAAAAATAATTCCCAGTTTTTTTTCTTCCCCCTCCCACCCCAGAATTTTGATATGGTTTTCTGAAATACTTTTTACATTATACGAAAAATTATAAATATATAAATCGATTTTAGTTAACCAGAATGAGAATATTTGAAAAATCGGTATATGAAGGCGAGAAAATAATTTCGAGATTTTGGCAGGAAGATAATTCTCTTAAAATTGATTCCAAAAAATCACTACAAATGTAAAATAAACAAAAAAATTTCCACCTGCTTATAAAGTCTAACTAATGGGAAACAGGAGGACCTTCTTATTTGAAAAAATGATTATTTTCAGAAAAATCTCTAAAAATTTATTAAAAAATATTCTCCAAAACATCGCTTTTTTCCGCAGTTTTTTTAATGTGAGTTTTAAAAAAATTTACTATTTAATTTATACTTTAAATTTGGGCAATTGCACACATACACACCCACAACACACACAAAAAAATAAATAAAAAATAAAAATAATGAAATAAAATAATGAAATAAAGTAACAAAAACAAGCAAAAACAACAACAACAACAATATCTTGTATTTTGATTACATTTTTCGTTATGGCAATTTGTATGTGCATGCTATTTTTTGGAGAAAAGGGAGAATAATAAAAAAAAAAGAGGGAAGAAGAAAAAAACAAACACTAAGATTTTGGAAAGCGTCCATGAAAAGTATCAGAAAACAAGAAAGTTGCATCTCGGACTACTTTATTTAAAATCATGTTCTTTAAATTAATACCTGTATTGCTTTAAGCAAAACCAATACTCTGCAATATTCCTAGAACTTTACTCTTACAGCCAAAACATTTCCAATAAAAAGTACTTCAATTTAATCGATCAATGGAAATTTTTGAATAGCCACGAAGCAGCTGCGTACTTGACACTTAAACTGATGTCGTGATGAATGAATCTTTTCACTCAATCAAGGAACAAAGGCGGTATGTGCTTAAAACATGTAGATTAATATGGAAGTTCGTTCGGTTTATCTACATCTATGGATGGCTGTGATATAATGGCTTTTCTGGACGGTATGTGACGTCAAAATATGTAAAATAGCGGCATGCGAGTTTTTTTTTTCGCTATTTCTCTTTACCACATGATTTTATTGTCATACTTATGGGCTTATAAATCTAATTAATAATAATACAAGCATATTCTTTCTTTCTGTGATTAGAAAATAATGAAAAATATAAAAGCATGATTTGCAGAATATAAAGGAAAACTTTTTAACCATTAAAAATTAATGCTACACTGAAATCGTTAAATAAAAACATATTTTACACAATTTATAAACTAACTTCAGTTTCAATTTAAAGAGCCCCACCAGTAGCCGCGAAGTTCTGACCTCCCAACTGGCAGACGGTAGGTGCTGGGTTCGAACCCAATCGCGAACGTCGGGCAAACCGTTCGGCGTTTTCCGTGGTTTTCGTCGAATCTTGGACTTCCTTGCGTAAACACGGGTTAGGTTCCCTTAGAAAGACCCCCACGGAGGGCAATCCACCCTTTAGAGCCTATATCCCAAAGTGTAGATAATTGGCCGACATAAATACAAAACAAATCAATTTAAAGATTTGAAACATTTCACTCATTAATACAGATATTGGCTATAATATAATTTATTTTTGCATTTTATTTCTAATAAATAGCAAGACAGTAGAACTAACAGTAAAACTTTGGAAATTAGGTTCTGCTGGAGGTCTATGCTGGAACGAATACTGTTCAAGGCAAGTTTGCAAATTGTAGTCACGATGGTGTTTATGCAATGCGTTTAGCTTGCGTTAACTAATGGAATAACAATGTAGGTGCGGTTAAAACGGATGGAGCAAAGATTACAAGCAACAGAGCCAAATATGAAAAAAAAGTATCATAGGCATGTCTAAAAAGGGCAGAAAAGAATAACTTGGATAAGAAGCCTGGCGAAATTTTTTAACGATATTGAGAAAATTAAACGGTTAAAAGAAAAAGCATCTATGCACATTACAAGAAGACAAGACAGTAAATGAAATATAAACACCCTACAACGATATCCCACAAGTCTAAAACGAACAAGAAGATGACCTCGGGGAAGACAGAGTGAAGAAATCAGTAAAATTTGCAGGAGTTATGACCAAAGTCCTTGGCAGGAAATAATGACAATATCTGGCGAAATGTTGCAAGTAAAATATTTTTTTTTCTGTACAGCTATTTTCCCTTTCATTTTAGCAGCATGTTTTAAAATCACGTTGGTTTTTTTTTCCAGTGTTTGTTTATAGTATGTTAATTATTGTTAAATTTTGTGTCGTATTATTTTTCATTAAAACGTGTTTTTTTAGTGAATGAAAAAAAAAGTGAATGTTTTGAGAGTAGGATTACAAGAAACGTGCTTAAAGCCAAGTTATGATTCACCGTGAACGTAAGTTTTTTTTTTATTTTCTTTTTCTTCTTCTTTTAAAATAAAATTATTTCACAGATTACCCTTAGGGATATTACATATAAAAGAAAAAAATTTGAATTTCAAGTACTTTTTAAAGTAACGATGGCTTGATAAAAAGAAAAGTATTAAATCTAATGTATATTTTTTCTTTAGCAGCTTTTTATTTTTAAACAGCAAAAATAGTCTCTCTTTTTTTTTCTTGTCACCCAATTAACAGATTAAATTTTAATAACAGCAGTCTCCAATTAAGTTTTTTTATCAAAGATTTCAAATTTTCTTAATTTAAAGGGAGATCAATAATTTTTCATCAAAGATATTTGTAAAATATAAAAAGAAACCCTTCATCTCAATTTCTGTTCATTACTTTTTTTTTCTTAATATTTTTTCTTTTCTTTTTTTTTTCTTTTTTTTTTTTCACTGTTTAACTTTGGTATTTTTTTTTTCTTTTTCTGGTCATAAACTTACTTTGTAGTTAAGTTCGTAAATTGATGTTAAGATTTTTACTTTATTCTTTCAATGTTTTTCCAAAAATTAAAATATTTAAAAATTTCTACGTGCGATAAATTATCTGAAGAATATTTTTCATTAACCAGAAGGAAAAATCAAGATAAGCCTATAAATTATCAAGATACGGAATCAAGTGTGTTCAGAGTTTCCTTATATTAAAAATATTCGCCAATTTTTCTTACAGCAATACACTACAACAAAAATCACTTGATGACGTAACAGAAACGTGTAACGTGATTAGTATCAAGTTAACGTGAAATTTACGATAAGCCATTATTGGCATTTAATCTTATAGTTCGGTGATAACTTTTTGGTTGACGAGATAATCTAGTAGTACCGAATGACGTAAAAGAAACATCCTTATAGCTCCAAAAATGGCACATTTGAAATGCATGTAGTTGCGGGAAATAGCTAAATTCTCAGTAAACTAAATGAATAAATAAAAATTCGCGAGATATTCATTTTTTAACCATTAATATTTCACACCTCCACACCAAAAAAATAATTCTACGGTAATTTCTTTTTTTAACTTTTAATTGAGACATAGGATATTTCCTAAAGGTCAATAAAAACATTATCCTTTCATAATTACATGGAAAAAGAGAATAAATAATTACATAAATTCAATGTCGCCCGAAAACAGATATTTTCAAGACCAAGATTTTATGCTATTGATATTATGGCACTTTATTGAAAATTGGCAGACTGAACACCACAAAAGTTTTGATATTACTGTATTTCAACAACATATAAATGTTGAATTAGGCGAAATATTTTAGATAAAAAGATTCAACAAAACCACAAAAGTAGGAAATATGAAATTAGATGGGTGCAGAGTTAATGGTATTTTAATCGTATACAGACGAATTCAATTTGCAAGGAATTCCATCTGATAATACAAGAGATGAAAAATGACCACAATAATCTGATTTTATCACAGAAACTCTGTTCCGAGAATGTGGTTCGTATAAACCTTTGGGCTCTAGTGAGCAGCGTGGTTGAATCTCGCGGATTTTTTATTATAAAATTCCGAATTCTCTCCAGAAAGTTTAAGTAGCTATATTTACTTCTTATAACGATATACACATTAAGTGAATAAATTAAGATAAAACTGCTATTTAAAATTAGATGGTATGAAATTGGAATTTATGAATAAAAATTACATCAGATACTCGTCAAGTGTGTGTCAACTATTAGCATTATGGTATCCAATTCCGATCTTCTGGGTTACAGAACAAAACGAAAAATAATATTTTTATATAAATATATAATATTTAAAATATTGTCCAGTTTGGCCATTTGCTATCTTTTTTTATATCATATATTGTCATTTTGCACTTTTACCCAATTGGTTTGCTTATGATAGAGCTTATTTTGTTAGGTTATACAAGATAATTCATTCAAAAACTTCATATTTCAATTTATATGGTTAATATCATTTGTTTCAATGATATTAATTATTCAGAAAAATTAAATATCATTTTTAATATATGTATAGCGGAATTTGTGTTTCTAAATCCGGATATGAAAATGCAGTAAATCTTATTGAAACGGTACTTGTCTAAATAGGAATCTTATCTTAAGCAAAATTTCAATGTCCCTTCTACACTGTAAAACATTTGTGTAACGCTATTCAATAAAATTGGTGGCAGCCTTGCAGCCCCCATATTTGTGGAGCACTTTAGCCGATATAACCGGTGTAACATTGTAATGTTACACCAGTAATATACGTTTAAATTACACCATTATATATAAGTGAAAAAAATGTCACCATAAAATGGAAGGCAAAAGCTGCCACCAACTTGAGTAACGTTACATAATTTTTTTACAGTGCATAAGAATACCATTCAGTTTTACTAAGTCGATAGTCTGTTTGAAACGGAATATTTCTACAATCTTTTACGATTTTCTTTTCTTCATAGCTGGTTTTACTATACTAAATAAGCACAACATTTTATATATAATAAAATCAATGAAAGCAGAATCGCTGGGACAGTGAAAAGTTTACTATTAAAACAGAATTTCGTTATGAAAAGGTCCATTTTCGCATGGTTCACTGAACAACTACAATAAACCGCGTGAAAATATAATCGCTGTAAAACACACACACCGAAAAAAAGTCGTTTTTCAGACAGACTTCCGTCTTCTAGATTGTTATATTTGTAAGGTATTTTTTTCGAAGGGGATTATAAAAAAATTCAGTATCTTCAAGTTTCGTCATAATAGATTATTGCTGTTTTATGTTCCACTCGGTGCAGATAAAAGAATAGCATGGCCATGGCCAGTTTTGTAGTCGTAAAGACAACAGAGGGTATACGCTCAAGCCAGAGGGTATACACTAGAGTATACATACTATAGCTTTCTTAAGAAACAGAGGGTATACGATGTTCCTTAAAATAATCCAGAGGGTATACGGCTTATACACCTGTATACCCTCTACTACACCCCTAAGCACAATACAGAAAAATTTGGGGGGAAAAAAAAGGTATAGTTAAAAGTTGGGACTTTACGCGGAAGAAGTCTTTGAGACCTTGAAAATCCCATATAAATCGGGATATCTGGCAACACTACCTGTGAAGCTGGGGACATCAAATGTAAAATAATTCCCTTCAGTACTTTGGGTATACTCTATATAGAATATATGATGTTGGCTTTGAAATTGAAAATACACGTATTCCGAGTTAATCTGAACATACGTGATACAACAAGAATCACGCAACAGAACATTTATATAATTTATGAATTAATTACGCTGCATTGCACTTGTGAAGGCCGAGGGCAAACAAATCAACTATCCGTTAATGATTTCTCTTTATCATTGTTCCGCTCACTAAAAGAAAGCAGACTTAATTGTTTTCAAATTGAGGTAATGGTTCGAAAGTGAATTTAAGCGATGTCTTGCCTCCCTCCCTCCTTCCTGATCTGTATAAATATGAATAATAGTTTACTCAGATTTAATTAATTTCTAATGTGCATGTATCGAAATATGACGTATGTATTAGATATAGGCAGAACAAAATATCAACATATCTATTATTAACACGTTGAGTACCATGGTGGCTGACACTAAATTTTCTGTTTAGGTCGTGTCAGTCACCGGTGATTGACAATATGCAAAATAGTTTATATGGTTTTTTGTGTGTATATGGTTATCTGGTGTGTATTTGGTGTCCGTATGTCAATATGATTTTGCTGTCTTATATTCCACTCAGTGGAGACAAAGGAATAACGTGGTACTAAAAGAAATTTGAAAAACAATTTGGAAACAATAAAAAATCGGGACTTTATGAGGGATAAGTTTTTGAGACTTGAAAATATCATATAAAGCGGGATATCTGGGAACACCACCTGTCAAGCTGACACTAAATGTAAACTATTTTATTTTAAAAGGACTTATTACACTCTTTTGTAATACATTCACAATAAATTCGGCTCATCCGTGTTAAAAACTTTGATTAAAATTATGTACTATTTACAATACGTTATTTTCCTACAGTTTCGAACTATAAAACTTGTTCATCATCACGGAAACATTAAGAGATTAAACCAACATGTCACAACGCTTACATTATACAATAGTAAAAATTGTATACGTAAATGTAAAATAATTTGCTTCAATACTTTTGATAAATTCGATATAGAATATATGATGCTGCCTTTAAAATTGAAAATATAGGTATTCCGAGTTAATTTGAACATACGTGATACAACAAAAATCACGCAACAGAACATTTATATGATTTACTTTGTGAATTAAATACGCAGCATTGCACTTGTGAAGGCCGAGGGCTAACAAATCAACTATCCGTTAATGATTTCTCTTCATCATTGCGCCGCTCACCTAATTGTTTTCAAATTGAGGTAATGGTTCGAAAGTGAATTTAGGCGATGTCTTGCCTCCCTTCCTTCCTGGCCTGTATCTATATGTTTGAGGGTTTACTCAGATTTAATTAAAATCTAACGCAATCTAACGTATACATTTAAATATAACGCATGCAGATATAAGCAGAATGAAATATCGCTATTATAGACACGTTGCGTGCCACGGTGACTGACACTGAACTTTCCGTTTAGCTCGTGTCAGACACCGGTGACTGACTATATGTAAAATAGTTTAAATGGTTTTTGTGTGTATATGGTTATCTGGTGTCTAAAAGGTTATTTAGTGTCTATTTGATGTCCATATGGTTAATATAATTTTGCTGTCTTGTGTTCCACTCAGTGTAGACAAAGGAATAACGTGTTCCTAAAAGAAATTTGAAGAACAATAAAAAATCGGGACTTTACTAGGGATAAGATTTTGAGACCTAGAAAATCTCATATAAATCGGGATATCTGGGAACACCACCTGTGAATCTGACACGAAATGTAAAATATTTTTTTAAAAGGACTTATTACACTGTTTCATAATACATTAACAATAAATTCGGCTCATCAGTGTATAATAGATGTTCAAAACTTTAATTAAAATTATGTACTACTTACAATACAAAGCAGAATTATTTTTCTATGTAGAATTATAATACTATTCCAGTTTCGAACAATAAAACTTGTTCATCATCAGGGAAACATTAAAAGACCAAAACCAACACGTCACAACGCTTATATTATACAATAGTAAAAATTGTATATGTAAATGTACAATAATTCGCTTCAATACTTTTAATAAATTCAATATAGAATATACCTTGCTAGCTTTAAAATTGAAAGTATAGGTATTCCGAGTTAATCTGAACATACGTGATACAACAAGAATCACGCAACAGAACATTTATATGATTTACTTTGTGAATTAATTATGCTGCATTGTACTTGTGAAGGCCGAGGGCTAAACAAATCAACTATCCGTTATTGATTTCTCTTCATCATTGCGCCGCTCACCTAATTGTTTTCAAATTGAGGTAATGGTTCAAGTGAATTTACGCGATGTCTTGCCTCCCCCCTTTCCTTCCTTCCTGGTCTGTATCTATACGATTGAGGATTTACTCAGATTTAATTAAAATCTAATGTGTATACATTTAAATATAACGCATGCATATATAAGCAGAATGAAATATCTCTTACAATATGTAAAATAGTTTATATGTTTTTTGTGTGTATATAGTTATCTGGTGTCTAAATGGTTATTTGGTGCTTATTTGGTGTCCATATGTCAGTATGATTTTGCTGTCTTATGTTCCACTTAGTGCAGAAAAAGGAATAACATGGTCCTAAAAGAAATTTCAAAAACAATTTGGAAACCATAAAAAATCGGGACTTTACGCGGGATAAGTTTTTGAGACCTTGAAAATTTCATATAAACCTTGATATCTGGGAACACCACCTGTGAATCTGACACGAAATGTAAAATATTTTATTTTAAAAGGATTTATTACACTGTTTTATAATACATTCACAATAAATTCGGCTCATCAATGTATAATAGATGTTAAAAACTTTAATTAAAATTATGTACTATACTTACAATACAAAGTAGAATTATTTTCCAACAGTTTCAAACAATAAAACTTGTTCATCATCAGGGAAACATTAAAAGACCAAAACCAACACGTCACAACGCTTATATTATACAATACTAAAAATTGTATATGTAAATGTAAAATAATTCGCTTCAATACTTTTGGTAAATTCGATATAGAATATATGATGCTGGCTTTAAAATTGAAAATGTAGGTATTCCGAGTTAATATGAATATACGTGATACAACAGAATCAAGCAACAGGACATTCATATAACTTACTTTGTGAATTAATTACGCTCCATTGCACTTGTGAAGGCCGAGGGCTAAACAACTCAACTATCCGTTAATGATTCCTCTTCATCATTGTGCCGCTCACCTAATTGTTTTCAAAGTGAGGTAATGGTTCGAAAGTGAATTTAAGCGATGTCTTGTATCCCTCCCTCCCTCCCTTCGTTCTTACTACTTTCTATCTACAAATGAGGGTTTACTCAGATTTAATTAAAATTTAATGTGTATACATTTAAATATAACGTATGTAAATATAAACAGAATGAAATATCTCTATTATTAACACGTTGAGCGCCACGGTGATTGACACTGAACTTTCCGTTTGCCGCGTCAGTCATCGGTGACTGACAGTGTAAAATATGATGTAAAACTAAAAAATATATACATTGTTTTAAGTAAGCATTAAGAAGGTATAATCCTGTAATAAATAAAAGTTAAGTAAATTAAGTAAGTTAAGTAAATTAAACAAATTACATAAATCTAGAACAGATTCAAGAGCCCGCTGAAGTGGGTAACTTATTTCTTGATGACCCTGTATATTAAATTTAGGAAAATGGAAATAATAAAAAATATTGGACAATATGTAAACAATATGGAAATGTTGTTTGCATAAAAATTTGGAAATATACAAGATGGAAATACTGTTTGCGGCGCGTTTTACTAATGTTAAACTATTTCACTTTTTATAAAATTGGTATGTGTTACTGAGGTTTACTACAAGTCACTTCCTGTATAGTAGAAAGCAGATAGCATTTACAGGGATACACAAAAGATTTCGGCTACACTACTGTATCCGGAGTACTGTATACTATTACAGCAAGATCTAAATATTTTAAAAACTTCCTTATAGTACGAACGCACCTCATTTGCTACGATTGACCAGCAATTTCCAAAAATTTTTTTTCTTTGTTTTTTTAACAGAATAAGTGTATGAATCATACAGTGGAAATTTGATGTGACTACAGCCTTTTATGAAAAAGCTGTTCATCAAGAACATGCGCTACAGAGACTTCGTGTAACATGAACGAAATAAATCACGCAAGAGGAAAGTTTGGGGAGAAATTTGTTTGTAAATTGCAAACTTGATGGTGTTTTTCAATAGTGAAATTTAAACATAAAATAGGCTAAGTCAGGTTTTATTTATTTTTTCTTTTCCAGAACACTTGTGCAAAGTACTTTTTAAACATATCGAAATAGAAAGAAATATAATAAATAAGCAGAAATAAATGTCAATTAAGCAATATTCAAAATCCAAAAAATTAACTTCTGTGGCTTGTTAAAAAAAAAAAAAAAAAAAAAAAACAATAAATAAAAAGGGTTCATCAAACTCTTATACGTCATGGAAGGGAAGGGTCTCCCTGAAATCCCAGTTTAAGCCAGTTTAAGGCTGCTGATCAGTCAAGTCTCCGAATCCTTTCGCTAATGTTAAACCTATGGGGTAAAGTAAATTGATATTCATATTTAAAATATCTACTCAAAAATTATTATTTTAAACTATTTTTTCTTTTTATTCTTCTATTCTTCTTTTAGTTGTCAAAGTAATTCTAAACTATATATTTGATTTTATATGACGTGCTAAAATCTTATTCACAGTTTACCAGCTTTTAACGCATAATATATTAAATTAAATTATACATTTTAGTAATATTTTGAGAATTAAGAAAAAAGAAAAACTTCTTTCACAAAAAAAAGAAAGAAAGAAACATATTTTAAGAAGAATTCACACACATACACACACAAAAAAAGTTACTAATTTATTGAAAATACAGTCGAGTCTCTATATAACGAAATCCATTGTTCCAGTAAAAAATTCATTATATAGAGAAATTCGTTGTATAGAGAATGAAGTTAAAATTCTTATTTAATGTGTAAATTTTGAACAAATATTATTTTTGATGTGTTTAATTAACAATTTGAAATGTTTAGCTATAAATATTATCTTAATATTCTATTTTTTAATATTACAATTTCAAAAAAGAAAACAGACACAAATTTATATGAAACCTTAATGAAAATCAAATAAGGAAGACATGCATTAATTTTAGACGAAGAAACCTCTAATTGTTTGTTGTTTTGATTTCAAAATTGTTACATTCTCGATAAAACGTTCAAATTTTAGCAATTACCCCCCCCCCCCACCCCCCCAAAAAAGAAAATACAAATTCACCACCAATTAAAAAATTACCCCCATTGATCTCGCTCTTATATGTGTGACAATCCAATTGACACTATTTTGAGAAGGATGTTAAAAGGTGCGTGGGAGGGGGGGGGGGGGTAATTCGTTCGAATTAAAGAACAAGTAAATTCAAAGATAGAAGTAATATAAAAAACCAAGCAATGAACGATTAATCAGAAATAAGTGATGGAAATTCGATTCCACATAATTTCGAAGCTTTTTTAAAATTGAATAAATAAAGAGAATTTTATGAAAATATTCGTTATATGGAGATAGATATTTCGATATATAGAGACGGTTTTTAATGTAATCATAGGAAAATGGGACCGTTCCTACTAAAAATTCGTTATATAGAGAAATTCGATGTATGGAGTTTCGTTAAAGAGAGACTCGACTGTATTTTCAAATATATGAATTCATTCTATGCTTATAAGTTTTAACCTTAGAAAGGGGAATTCGGATGTTAACTGTTAAAGAAAGCTCAAAACTGAAAATAAATAAACACGCAATATAACTGCCAATTAAGGATCTCACATCAATTTTATAAATAAATAAAGATAAGTTATTTTCATGACATATTAAAAACTATAAAAGATTTAAAATTGAAAAAATAGAACCGAAAATGGTGTTTTTAACAGTGATGATTAAGAACGTGGATTTTTGTCATCATTATGATCATCATCATCATCATCATCATTATTATTATTTTTAATGAGAGTCACTAGTCAGATTATTAACTCATTACTGCGAGAAATATTTTCCCTCTGTAACAGGTTTACCACCATCCAAATTGAAATTCATATCCTTTTTTTCCCCTTCTTTTTTTCCAACTTTGAGCTTAAGATTTAGTCAAATCCTTAATTTCCCTCTTTAATGTTAAAGTTATGTACATAGAATGCATTCCTATATTTAAAATATCTCTTCGGAAATTAATGAAAAGGAAAATTTTTTTCTTTCTTTTTTTTCCGCTGCACTTTTTTAAAAGATTTTTTCCCCCTTAATTTTTAAAATATTTCTAAAATCCATGCTTAATGTTACATCTTAAAAATTCTTCTGTGACAAACAGTGGCGCCAACTTATATGGTCACGTGGGGCGCCCACCCAATAATTTTGAATTTTAGCGTGCCCGATTTTCATTATTCTATTTCGTTATTTCATTATTCATTTTTCTCCCTAGAACAAAATTCATTTTGTCAATGACTGCGCGTTTTAATTCTCCAACTGACAATTATAAATCCAAAATGACGGAAATGTAAATGTTTAACTTTCTGCTGTTCAATTTGTACTCATGTTCGTGATATAATGATATTACAATAAATATTATAGTCTTTATAAAAAATATATATATATAAAAAATAAGAGTAGATTTTAAATAATTGCAATTACCTTAAAACGTGATAGCTAGAAAAGTCTAATCTTTCATCAGCTGTCCACCCTTCAAAGAAAAACAAATTGGTTGTATCATTTTACCGAAATATAAGCCCACTCAATATTTTTAAGCCAACCCAATATTTTTCAAAAGTTAGCGCCGCTGGTGACAAGTAAGAATTCATAAAAAAAAAAAAATAAATAAAAAAAAAAATAAAAAAAATGCGCTGCATGTCTGTTACTATTATCTGTCCACAAATCAGATCTTTATAAATGAATGTTCAAAGTTTTTTTGCTTAATAATGCAATAATTATCTGTCCTCATATGACGCCCGCATGCATGAGTGGGCTCATTAAAAATTTTCTTTCACGGGAGTAGAAGGGGCAGGAACTCCTACTTAATGAAAAATCCTTATTATATTTTTTTCTTAATGTTTAATTTATTTAAACTACTTAGAAATTAAAATAACAGTTATTATTAATATTTTCAAAAAACCCCAAAGAGCAGAAAATTTAATTTAATTTTTAAATCCAGAAAGGGGCAATGGACTTTTCCTGGCCCCTTGCCGGCACCCATGAATCTAATCTATATACACATCTGAACTTAACATATGGAGATAATATCTTAATATACTATGCTCGGTGGCAGAAAATACAGAAGATGGGAGGAATGATATAATCTCCCCATCATTTTGCCGAAAGGATTGTTTTATTTTTATTTTTTTCAATTTCTGCTACCATTTTTGATTTTTTCCAGAAATTCTTTCCGAACTTTATCGATAAAGCTTGTCGAAAATTAGTTCATCCAGTAATAACTTTAAACAGTTTTTTTTTTTTTTTTTTTTTTAAATTCTGTAATTTAATATTTGGATGATTCAACAAAATGTGTTGCTTTTTTCCCGCTTTTTGAGATAATCAGTGTTTATTGATATATATTGAAGAGAATTTGTGTTACACGAAAGGTTAATAAATATCTTTCATGTAATAAAATTTAATAATGTGTCTTGATTAGTTAAAATACCGAAAAACTACAATAAATCTTTTAAATCTGTCTTTAATTTTTATATTAAATGTAGAATATATTTTCTGGGCTCCATATCTTCCTCAACAAATACAATATTTATCTTATCAGTTAATCACACACTTAAAATATTTATAGTCCCAATGAAAAAATGTTAATTTAAACGCAATTACCAAATCATTTTTATTCAAACTGTTATTAAATCTATAAACAGTCTAAATTTTCTAAAATCTAAATCTATGAAAGTCACATGAAATTTTTACTTGCTGATTTTTTTTAAATTCTATTTATTTAAGAGACAATACGAGTCAGAAATTGCACGTCAAGTGTAGCAAATGAGGTACGTTTGTACTATAACGAAGTTTTAAAAACATTCAGATCTTGGTATAACAGTACATCGGATATAGTGTAATATCCGAAACCTTTCGTGTGTCCTTGTAAATATTATCTGCTTTCTATTATACAGGAAATAACTTGTAGTAAACCTCAGCAACATATATCAATTTCATAAAATGAGAAATTGTTTAATAAAATTAAAACGTGCCCCAAGCAATATTCTCCCCTATGTCATTATAATGAAATACTTTTGTGTGGCTCGGTAAATGAATAACAAATATTCTTTGCACCACACATTGTTATTGTTATTTTCAAGTTTATTTGAAAAATTTCATGGTTAGGTGTCCCAGCTCTTTCACTGCTAATACATAGTTACGTTTTAATGTTCCGTTACAGAAGAGAAATCGGTGTTATATTTATTAATACACTTTTATGAAAATTTCACATTTTCAATAATTATATAAACGACTATATATTTCACTAACATACATATAACAGAAATTAATGTATAAATCTCAGTATTGAATTAATAATCAATAGACGTTAATCTTTAATATAATGGTTATAAATATAGATGAAAACGTAGAAAAAATAGAATCCCTCATACATTTAACAGAAATTATATATAGATGTATATATATAGATGAAAAAGCAGAAAAATTAGATTACACATTTAACAGAAATTAATGTATAAATCTCAGCATGGAATTAAAAATGAATAAACGTTAATTTTTTAGTACAATGGTTATAAATATAGCAAAAAGCAGGAAAATTAGAATCCCTCTAACGGAGGAGGGGGGGGGGGGGGAATTTCAAGATTTTCAGATATGCAATTACTTCAGTTTTATCTCTCTCCATTTTTATTGCTTTTGACTTCATCCCTATATTTTATTTTTGATTTCTTCAGCAAAATTTAATTTCCTCGCCACGAAAATGGTAATTATGAGAGCATAAAAAACTTCGAAAGTGAAATTCGGATTAAAAAAAATATATATATTATTAGAAATTATTAAAAATTATTCGAAAAAAAAAAAGCTAATACATAGTTACGATGTTTCATTAAAAAAGATAAATTGATGTTACATTTATTAATACACTTTTATAAAATTTTCACATTTTCAATCTTTATATAAAGAACTCTATACATTTCACTAACATAAATATAACAGAAATTAATGTATAAATCTCAGCATGGAATTAAAAATGAATAGACGTTAAATTTTTTAGTACAATGGTTATAAATATAGATGAAAACGCAGAAAAATTAGAATCCCTCTAACGGAGAAAAAAAAAATCTCAGAAGATTTCAAGATATGCAATTACTTCAGTTTTATCTCTCTCCAGCATTTTTATTGATTTTGACTACATCCTCATATTTTATCTCTCATTTCTTCAGCAAAATTTAATTTCCTCGCCACGAAAATGGTGATTATGAGAGAGACAGAAAACTGATTTCCAGACTATGCATTCAATTAATAGTGAAGTCCCGGCAAGTATATTAAATCCATTTGCATCTCTAAGTGGGTAGACTGCAGTGTTTTACATAACAATAGATTAGGGCACAAAATATGCAATATGAACTTTAAAACGTCCAGGTTTACTTAAAAGGCAATTAAAATAATCAACTACAGATGTTAATAGTTAATTTTATTTAAAAACATCTTAGTACATTCAAGCCTTTTATCAGGCTCTTCCTCAGACATAAAGAAATCAGAGATTGTGTAAATAAAGAAAATATTCTCTGAGGAAAAGCCTGATAAAAGGCTTGAATGTACTAAGGTGTTTTTAAATAAAATTAACTATTAACATCTGTATTTGATTATTTTAATCGCCTTTTAAGTAAAGCTGAACATTTTAAAGTTCATATTACATATTTTGTCGTAAAAGCAAGGCGAAAATTTCATTCCATCATATACTTTATATTTATATTTATTTAGATTAGGTCACTTTTTTATTTTTATAGGAGAATTAACAGTAAATAAATTTTATTTTAAAAGCAAAAGTAGCTTGTCAATGGCGTTAATTTCAATTTTTTTTTTTTTTTTTTTTTTTTTAAAGACGATTTTACGGAAATTCTTCTGGTAATCTGGATGCCAGTACAATTCATTGTTTTTAAAGGAAAAGTTTCCGGAAATTTTCCAGTATTTTCGAAATTTTTTTCTAGAATTTACGGAAATTTTTCCGTTAAAAAACAGTGAATTGAACTGGCATCCCGATTACCAGAAGAATTTCTGTAAAATCGTCCGTTTTCTTTTACAATGAAGGTTAATTAAATTGATAACACCAAATTACAGAATCAATAATAAAATTCAATGATTTCAGTTTTTTTTTATTATAAAAAATATAAGTTGTTGAAATATTGAAAATTAATATCTTATTTAGTAAATGTAAAATAATACTTACATATTATAGACTTTTTACAATACAATAAAACATCAGAAAAAACTTAGACTTACCTAGAATAAAAAGAAAAGTAGTAATGAATATATATATTTTTAATATATCTTTAATAATATGACAAACTAAACCGAAAAAAAAAGATCAAAATAATATTTCTGCTCTTTTTTTTTTTTTTTTTTTTTTTTTTAACTTTTTGTCACATATTCTTAAAAATAATAATTCGTGAGAACCAAATAAATACATTTAAGATAATCAATATTAAGAAAACAGGATGGAAAAAGAGATAATTACAGAGAATATGGATAAAAATGCTAAAAATCAATTTACTATTGGAAGCTCAAAAATTTGCGTCGATGCTACGCATCACCGAATGACTGGAAATTTGACATCTGAAGTTACTATTTATTTATTTTTTATGAACAGGTGATTGAATACGTAAAATTGGGTTATTATTTATACATGTCTTACATATATTTTATGTAACTATAAAGTGATCATATATATTTTTTAAATGCTATAAACGCTATATATGACAGTAATATCACGTATGTTCTATGACTTTGTGATGCATTTTTTATGCTTGGCGATTCATTCTCGAGGGCCAGCCGCTATAACAAAACAAGTCGGAAGATGCACGTCAAGAGTAGCAAATGAGGTGCGTTCGTTCTATAACGAAGTTTTTAAAATATTCAGATTTTGGTGTAATAATATACAGTACTTTGGATACAGTACAGTAGTCGAAATCTTTATGTCCTTGTAAATACTATCTACTTTGCATTATACAGGAAGTAACTTGTAGCAAGTATGTAGCAAGCAACAACCGCAGCAAAGACAAAAAAAAAAAAAAAAAAAAAAAAAAAAAACCATCAAATAAAAAAAATTTGTGAAACAGTTTAATATAATTAAAATGCACTACAAACAATGCTTCCCCTATACTATTATGCAATGGACTACTTTCGTGTGGCCCTGTAAATAATTAACAAATATCCTTTGCATCACAGATTGTACGTATACTTCATAGATGCATATACTTCATCAGCATATACTTCCTAGATGTATATCAATTTTACTTTGTTCTAAACAGTGTAACATCATTAAAATGTACTTCTCAAATTATTTTTTCACATTGGCCGTCATGTAACGGAATACTTTCGATTGTCTTTGTGATTAAACAATACATCCGATTTTCATAAAATTTGAAATGTCCCAACAAAATTATGTAACAATTATATATTTTAAATTTCAAACGATTCAGTTAAGTAGTATTTGGTTTGTTAAATGCGGACGGACCGACGGACAAACATACAAACGGACGGACTGAACTATGAATATAGTCGCTACGTATTTACAAAATTACGAACACACCTAAAAATAATAGAATTCTTATTAACTTTTTTTTTCTTTTAACATAAACAATTAAAGAGATATCTGAGGTTGCCCTTTTCTTTTTTAATTAAAATAAATTGTTCTAAAATAGAATTTTCCAGATAGGCACCTTCTTAAATCACTTCTACTCCAAATTACATTGTAATCTTTTCTGTCTTCATTATATGTAGTCTTTCTCTGAAAGAATTAAATTTATTTGAAGGTGTGCATTTTCGTAATTTTAATAATTTTCATTTTCATAAACTCGTCGCATATTCTTATAAAGAGTAAAATAAACAAGGAAATTACATTTTAAATCTGTACACGTATTTTAATATAATTTTTATCTATTGGGTTAAAACTTTGAAATTTTTTGAGATGGTTAATCATATCGTTTGTAAACAAAATCATAGGATAAAACTTTATATATATATATGCATAATTTTTTTTAATTTTAAATGTAAAATTTATTAAAAAAAGACTAATTTAAAATCGTTATAACTCAAAATATTATTTGGAAAAAATCAATTTTTTAAGTTTAACAGAAATATTAAAAAGTTTAATTCTAATTAAGCATTTAAAAAAAATACTTTAAGTAAAACTTTGAAAAATATATATATATTTTCAATAGTAAAGATATTTTTTTAATTTGCTGAATCGAAATTAAAGTAAAGCAGTCAAAACAGGCATTTTCCAAGATCGAAGCATTTATTCTCAACGGTTCTTGAGTTATAACAATTTAAATCCGAGAAAATGGGAAAAACCCCACCATGAAGATAACAGCATTTTCAAAAGAGGTCATTTCATGACAACCATTGCTTGAAAGCTAGACTTTGAAAACAAACCAAAACGAAAAATATAATATTTCCTCTTCTAATTAAGATAGAAACATGATTTAAACGTCATTTTACGCATAAAAAGACAGAGAAAGTTTTAATGCAATAAATGTTTTTTTTTTTTTAATTTTGAAGATTTTTGTATTCTGTACCCCGTTAAATAATGCTTTGTGACGTTAAAACATCATTTCGAAGTAAAATAGCATAGTATCAAAAATGTCAGACTTGAATCGATGCCCTTTGTGCACTAAAGGTACTTTCAAGTATCGTCGAAGAAAATTTAATGTAAAATTTCTTTATTCTGTCAATTAATTAAAGTTTATTTTTCTTTCCACACAGTAAACTCTGCTCGATCAAAATTGGATTGGCAGAGAAAAAGCCGGAACTAAATATTTTCAAAAAGTAATCTTCTTAATAATTTTCATAGGTATTGCTTTTCTCTTTAAGAAAAAAAGTCATATAGAGACATTTTTTACTACAAAACCCTTTCAATTTACAGATTGTATCATAATGCATTTAAATACATTTCTTTTATAATATTTAGAATATTTCTTTAAGAGTATCTTACATCAATAAAGTAATCTGATTATTTTTTAAATATTTTACAAAAAATTATATTTAATCTGTCTTAATGAAAAATTGTATCTAAATTTTAAATTGTTATATTTATAAAATTTTTTGTATGTCTTCTTTAGATGTTACAAAAGATAGTTATTGAGGTGAAGCAGTTTCTTGATAAATGATTCCGTAGATAAAGAGTTAAAATATTGATATAACCTTATTATTATTTTTTTTTTTAAGCAGCAGATTTCAAAACTTCTCAAGGAGCACTAATGTGCATGGAACACCAGTTGAGAATCAGAGCTGTAAATCAACGAAAAAGTTTGTATGTTCAAGTGAGAATTGTATTCGATAATACGGAATTCCACCTTTATTGACCAAACATTTTGCTTTTAGTTGCATATAAAAAATAAATCTAATATAGAACAATCAGGTCAAAAATCGGAACAATTGGCAACATCGGTAATGTAATCCCAATTTTATATTCAGTTCAGCTGCTGTCATTGTATCCTTATCATTTAAACAGTAACCTTTTAGATGTAAATGCGTCGATAAGGATTCCTTCAGTCTTTTGGAAACTGCACTTAGCCCTTTTTTTCAACTGAATGATCTCTTTAGATTAATAGTTGAGAGAAAAAAATAATGACCTAATAATGATAATGCCTCATGGATTATAAATAAAGATTTATCCAATGCTAGATAATTATTTAAGGCTCCTAGTCACTCAGCATCCGAATTCTTTTTGGTAATGTTTAATTTATGACATTTGATGCATTCTTATATCCAAAATATTTTGTCTGAAATTAATATTTTTCACTTCAATGAGTCAATGAAAAAAATTTCCGTCTCATTGATTTATCAAAATATAAAAACGCATAAACGTTAGATGTTAAAGATGACTTGCGTATCTCAGATTATCAAATCAGTGAATTTCAGTAAATATTCAAGTGTAAACAAATGTTCCTTTAAAAAACTTACTACATGAAAAAATTAGATTAAATGTAAATAAAAGTACGTTTACGTGTAAACATTCGTGGCTAATTTTATTTCTATTTTCTATTTATAACAAAGAGTAAAAAAAAGGAGGGGCAGCGGGGGAGGCTGATACACCAGGCAGATTCTTCAAACTGTACTTTGGGCATAAATGCTTGGGAACACTCGCCTAAACACATAAATAGTTACCAATTATAGGAAAGAAAAAAAAAACAGGATTTATAAATGAGAATGTCCGTGTATTTTGGTGCACGTAGCAGAAAATAAAATACGGTTTTCCTGACAATATGCGGGAGAAAAAGATTAACTAGATAGTGTAGTATTTATTGAAATTATATCGTATGATAATTAAAAAGATTTTTTTTTTTTTTATTGGGGGGGGGGGGGGTAAAATGTCTTATGCAAAATATATAGTTAATATCTAATCGAAATATTCGTAGAATCTTCCCTATTCAGATTCGTAGTTGATATTGACGACGTTTTCGCTAAAATTATTGAAATAAACGTTTAATTTTTTTTTCTTCAAAGCAAATTGGTTTAGCTATAATTTATGCTTACCTAAAACTGGCGCTGAGATATGGCGAAATGACTTAAAACATTTGACCTCCCATTTTATTTCTCAGGTGATTCAATTTCTAAAATTGTTGGAATTCTCATTTAACAATATTATTTTAATAGATATGTTACCCTGAATTTGGCGCTTCTATCTAACATTGCAGCGAGATGTGGTGAAATGCATTAAATTTTTGATCCCTCCATTTGATCACCTTAGTGGTTGAATTTTTAAAATAGCTAAAACACAAGTTTAACTATATTTTTGGTGGATTTGTTATGGTGCATTTTATAAACAAAAATAAAAATGTTGCTGAAGTATGGCGAAATGATCAAAAACTTTTAAACTTCATTAGGTGATGATTTTTCAAAAACCCTTTCATATTGCTTGCCCTTGCTTGTAGCAATATGCTGTCCAAATACCATGCTCCTGACTTTATTCGTTTTATTAGCTCTGCATTGATTAGTCTCCCAATCAAATGTTCTTTCTTTGTTATACTAATATAGATATTTATTCTCACTGAAATACCGTATGAGAATTCAATATTAACAGAAAACACGGAGACCGGCACAAATGCACATATGTATGAAAAAACGGATCATACATCCCAAATTGAAAGTAATACAAACATGTGACCTCAAATTTGAAGCCTTCATCCCAAAGTAAATTAATGGTTTTGAAAATTAAACAACGAATCCCCCAACCTGCCCCTTTACAGAAAAGTATGACATTCTGCAATTTTATAAAGAAACTTAAAAACAATAACTGCATTTTTTTTTAAATCTAGTATTTAATCATTTTTTTCTCGAACAATAAATCGATATTTCGCTGAAAGACTTTACTTAAATTACTCCTTGATATTTAAAAGAAAAATGAGGGAAAAAAATCGATTTAAAAACTTTGATGTAACCATGTTACACTATCAAAAAAATAAAAGAAATAAAAAAATGTTCGATGAAAGCCATAAATTTTTCAAAAATATGTCACTTTTGAAGCTTAATATGGAAGAAAATTAACTAACAATGGCCATATCTCCTTTCCGATATTTCGGAATTTTTCTTGAAGCGATGGATCGATAGTTCATAGTGAGACTTCATTTAAAGCAATTCTGATGAACTAAAAAAAAAGTCAAAGGAGAAAAAAAGAAGAAGAAAAAAGATTTAAAAAACTTCCATGTAACGACTTCCAGTTCCAACGGACTGACTTCGTAAAAAGTACATCGATGGAAGATTATTTTTTTCCACCTCTGTTGTCAAAGTATCGTCTGTGAATAAAATAGGGGTAGAGAAGAGAGAGAGGGATGGGGGTGAAGATAGATTTCCAGCGAACACAAACGGGGGGTGTTCCTAGATCTCCCAGTACTCGCGTTACGCGTTATTTGTCCTTGTAAAACGACACTCCTCCCCACCAATCTCAATTGTAATTCTCGCTAGCTGACTCACAAGTCAAATGCTGTCACTTGCTTTCCCCCCTTATCATATCACCCCTCTTATTATGGTAGCAGGAAAAGGAATAGAATAAAATGAAATAAAAACTGCATACCTTCGATTTTGCCTCATAAAAGATAGTTTTCTATTGAAAGATTTTTACTTTACACTCCCTTGCCCCCTGTTCAGCGGAAAGGGGGTGTGTATTATTAGTGTATGAAACGCAGTAGGGCCTCTGTCCGCAGCTGGTTGTCGCGACAGGCTTAAAACTTATCAAAAGCGGATATATTCGGAGGGGGCCGATCTGCAGACAGGCGATTCTCGTAATATTTGTAAGTCTTTGCATTGTTGCAGCAGGGTGTCCCGATTTTTTTTTTTTTTTTCCTGGAGACAGTGGTTATTCCAACCTAGCACCGAACAGGAAAAAACACGCAACTGATTTCTGACCGAAGATGCAACAGAAAACAAATGCAAATGAGATATGCACATTGATGATACACCTAACACAAACACAAAAGTATAGAAGGATTCAAAAGATGGATCCGGATCTCGTATTGAAAAGGTTCAAAACTGTTTACTTGGGAATGTATCTTTTTTCTTTAAACATTTTCAGCGTAGTTGAAAAGTTTTGTGTTTTAGTGCATGAACCTAGCGATGTAATGTAAATAAAAAATTCTTGCATAAAAACACTGTACCATCTAAGTGATCTCTGAAGGAAAAAAAATACCCTCTGTCAAAATTCACTATCGACTCCGTTTATTTGAATACATACACGAATACAGAAGATATTAGGAAGATATATCGCCCACCATCAAGAAAAGTGACTCATCTCGCAAAAAATTCATTTTGTGTTTTATTCTACTAACAGGTCTATTGCAAGTGCATCTTGCTACACAAAAAGTTTAATAACTGTATTTATACGGAAAAATCACTTTATTACGCTACATGTCCATTTATGAGCACAAAAAAGGGATGAATTGTGTGTAAGGAGGACAAATTACCCACTCTTCCTAACCTATATCTACGTCTTTTGCTTTTATGCTTTTATGCACATCTCTTCATTTTTGCATGCACAGCTAAGTGCTATAATTTCATGTAACAACAAAATCGTCCAAATTTTCATTACCTCTCCAGTGAAATTTTCTTTTGTCGAGATATGTCACTTTTCTTGGGGGGGGGGGGGAGGGATATATTCTCATTCCCTCTAAAAATATTAAAAACTGCACCAAAAAAAAAAAAAAAAAAAAATGTTTTTGTGGTGCAGATCTATTATCATAGTTTCTAAGATATTTTTTATATACTGCATTTCTGTTTAAACAATTTTTAAATTCTGACCTCTCAACTGGTAGACGGCAGGTGCTGGGTTCGAACCCAATCGCGGCCGTCGGCCTAACCGTTCGGAGTTTTCGTGGTTTTCTTCGAACCTTGGGTAAATACGGGTTAGGTTCCCTTAGAAAGACCCCCACGAAGGGCATCCCTCCCCATAGGGCCTATATCCCATAGCGCAGATAATCGGCCGACACAAAATACAACTACAACAACAATTTTTAAATAGAAAACATAACATTAAAATACCAAGTCTCGGCTGAAATTATAAAGCGCTGTTAAGAATCTTTCATTATTTTATTTTTATGAGGAAAACAGATGCCCTTTTCTCATCTGCTCACGCATTCTAATGCCCACGCTCGTAATGTTTGTTTCTTGGCCAGTATACTAACACGAAGGCGAAATACATTTACAGAATAACAACTGCTTCTGCGTAATACGTCGTTAAAGAGAGATATTAACGAACTTTATTAAAGACACAGAAAAACGGAATGAGCAGTTTAACACTCTACTGGCATGAATTCAAATGTCTGATTCAGATTTTAAAATTAAAATAATTTATAAAATTATGTACCAACAAATCCCTTATTTTTATTAAGGTGTACGCACACTTTCGGAGGTGATGTTTTGAAATTTTCTTTCTATACGAATTTTCCTTATGACACTTAAGTTAAAACTTTGAAAAATGTGTAAATATTTTAGCAATTAAACAGAAGTATATTTTTAAGTGAAAAAAAAAAAAAAAAAAAAAAAAAAAAAAAAAAATGACATTTTCGAAAAACATGATAATTCAAAAATAAACCAATGTATTGACAGAAAGAGGGGGGGGGGAGGGAGGATTGTACTTTGTGCTAATATATGAATAAATAATGCTATAACGTTAAGGAGCACAAATTATATAAAATAATAGATGTTTAAAAGGCATACAGCCGTTTCAGGACTTCTAAAGACCCATCATCAGTGGTAAAAAATAAGTGTATAAGTGTATTTTTACACTTATTTTTTAGCACTGATGATGGGACTTTAGAAGTCCCGAAACAGCTGTATGCCTTTTAAACATCTATTATTGTTATATAATTTGTGCTCCTTAACGTTATATCATTATTTATTCAATGTATTGACATTTTGTAAATTGCATAATAAAAATGAAACTTTTCCTTAAGACATAGACTATTCGCATTATAATAGCATGTATATGCTTGATGTTGTGGTAATTAAAGTACTGATGCAGTGAAAAATTTGTCAAATTCGTCCCGACTTTGTCACTGATATCACAATGAATTAAAAACTTATTAATATATTATCATGAGTGTAGCCTGTTCTCTAAATAAATATTTGTAAAACAAGTACACAAAATTGCAAGGAATTTAATGCTTAATTTTTTTTATATAAGATGTTTTGCATATAGTAAAAATTTAAAAAACTTGAAGGGGAAAAAAAAAAAAAAAAAAAAAAAAAAAAAACACATTTCAAAAGCTGAAGTTGTTGTAAATTTGAACGGCTGTAAGTCTGGTCCTAATTAAGATACGGACACATTCTAAGAATATTAAATTAAGAGATTCGATTTTAATATTATTGCAAGAAATAAAAAAATCAATATTTTGATTTAAAACGATGTTTCAAAGGTGTGCGCGGATAGCTTAAACTACAGTATACATGCAAAATGTAAAAACAGTATATTTAAAGGCGTATAAATGAACTACTTCCGCAAAAATAAAAAATAAATAGAAGAAAAGTAAATCTATACTAATAAAATCCATGCGCCTCTGTCTGTCTGCTTGAAGCCGATTACAGTTCGCAACGCGGGCGAGTTGGAAGTCGCAAGAGGTGTCTTTCGATTGGAAATATTCCGGGGAAGTCATTTCGGGCATTTTCGAGACCGTGGGACCAAAATTAAAAAGTTATGAATTAAAAACCCCTTGGGAATCGGAACGAAAAATGTCTCAAATCCCAACGGCGCTCAAACGGAGCTCCGAGGCAGAACACTGCGCTACCTTGCGGTGAGGAACCTGAACTTTTCCCCTTTGGCTAAAAGAAGAAACAGCCGAAAACCGCTTTTTCTACCGGCGCTAATTGCGGTTTTTTTTTTTTTTTTGCGCGTTTTTTCTTAAACCATCATGCAGACAGTTTTTAAAGTAGAAAAAAACTGATTACATATTCAGAATCTGCGTAAAAATCTGCTTATGATGAACTAAAAAATACGGAAAAATGTCTTAAGGGCGCGTAGTGCCCACCGTGCAAAACCAAATATTTTTAACGGGACTATGGGCGCGAAGCGACCATAGTTCCGATCCACAATCTTTTTTTTTTCAAGTGCATGTGGCCCACAGTGCGAAATCACATATTTTTAACGGGACCATGGCTCTTTAATTTACTTTTTTTGTGCTTGAGGATTCGAACACCAAGACTTGCTTATTTAATGAATTTTTTTGCTTATTATATACTGCTTAATACCGAGGTTCGTTTGGAAAAAGTGGCCCAGCTAGCGGGCGTAGCTCGCTAATCTATACTAATAAAATCCGTGCGCCTCTGTCTGTCTGCTTGAAGCCGATTACAGTTCGCAACGCGGGCGAGTTGGAAGTCGCGAGAGGTGTCTTTCGATTGGAAAAATTCCGGGGAAGTCATTTCGGGCATTTTCGAGACCGTGAGATCAAAATTGAAAAAGTTATGAATTAAAAACCCCTTGGGAATCAGAATGAAAAATACCTCAATTCCCTACGGAGCTCCGAAGCAGAACACTGCGCTACCTTGCGGTGAAGGAATGAATTTTTCCCCTTTGGCTAAAAGAAGAAACAGCCGAAAACCTCCATTTCTACCGGCGCTAATTGCATTTTTTCCCGCATCAATTTTTTTGACTTGCCGTAGAATATTTACCGTATTTTTCGCTAAAATATTGAACTTAGAAATAAAACAGGAGTATCGAAACTTTTTTTTTGCGCGTTTTTTTCATAAACCATCATGGAGACAGTTTTTAAAGTAGAAAAAAAACTGATTACATATTCAGAATCTGCGTAAAAATCTGCTTCTGATGAACTAAAAAATACGAAAAAATGTCTTATGGGCGCGTAGTACCCACCGTGCAAAACCAAATATTTTTAACGGGACTATAGGCGCGAAGCGACCATAGCGCCGATCCACAATCTTTTTATTTCAAGTGCACGTGGCCCACAGTGCGAAATCACATATTTTTAACGGGACCATAGCTCTTTAATTTACTTTTTTTTGTGCTTGAGGATTCGAACACCAAGACTTGCTTATTAAATGAATTTTTTTGCTTATTATATACTGCTTAATACCGAGGTTCGTTTGGAAAAAGTGGCCCAGCTAGCGGGCGTAGCTCGCTAGTCTATACTAATAAAATCCGTGCGCCTCTGTCTGTCTGCTTGAAGCCGATTACAGTTCGCAACGCGGGCGAGTTGGAAGTCGCGAGAGGTGTCTTTCGATTGGAAATATTCCGGGGAAGTCATTTCGGGCATTTTCGAGACCGTGGGACCAAAATTAAAAAAGTTATGAATTAAAAACCCCTTGGGAATCGGAACGAAAAATGTCCCAAATCCCAAACGCCGCTCAAACGGAGCTCCGAGGCAGAACACTGCGCTACCTTGCGGTGAAGAACCTGAACTTTTCCCCTTTGGCTAAAAGAAGAAACAGCCGAAAATCGCTTTTTCTACCGGCGCTAATTGCGTTTTTTTTTTGCGCGTTTTATCTTAAACCATCATGCAGACAGTTTTTAAAGTAAAAAAAAAACTGATTACATATTCAGAATCTGCGTAAAAATCTACTTCTGATGAACAAAAAAATACGGAAAAATGTCTTAAGGGCGCGTAGTGCCCACCGTGCAAAACCAAATATTTTTAACGGGACTATGGGCGCGAAGCGACCATAGTTCCGATCCACAATCTTTTTTTTTTTTTCAAGTGCATGTGGCCCACAGTGCGAAATCACATATTTTTAACGGGACCATGGCTCTTTAATTTACTTTTTTTGTGCTTGAGGATTCGAACACCAAGACTTGCTTATTTAATGAATTTTTTTGCTTATTATATACTGCTTAATACCGAGGTTCGTTTGGAAAAAGTGGCCCAGCTAGCGGGCGTAGCTCGCTAATCTATACTAATAAAATCCGTGCGCCTCTGTCTGTCTGCTTGAAGCCGATTACAGTTCGCAACGCGGGCGAGTTGGAAGTCGCGAGAGGTGTCTTTCGATTGGAAAAATTCCGGGGAAGTCATTTCGGGCATTTTCGAGACCGTGAGATCAAAATTGAAAAAGTTATGAATTAAAAACCCCTTGGGAATCAGAATGAAAAATACCTCAATTCCCTACGGAGCTCCGAAGCAGAACACTGCGCTACCTTGCGGTGAAGGAATGAATTTTTCCCCTTTGGCTAAAAGAAGAAACAGCCGAAAACCTCCATTTCTACCGGCGCTAATTGCATTTTTTCCCGCATCAATTTTTTTGACTTGCCGTAGAATATTTACCGTATTTTTCGCTAAAATATTGAACTTAGAAATAAAACAGGAGTATCGAAACTTTTTTTTGCGCGTTTTTTTCATAAACCATCATGGAGACAGTTTTTAAAGTAGAAAAAAAACTGATTACATATTCAGAATCTGCGTAAAAATCTGCTTCTGATGAACTAAAAAATACGAAAAAATGTCTTATGGGCGCGTAGTACCCACCGTGCAAAACCAAATATTTTTAACGGGACTATGGGCGCGAAGCGACCATAGCGCCGATCCACAATCTTTTTATTTCAAGTGCACGTGGCCCACAGTGCGAAATCACATATTTTTAACGGGACCATAGCTCTTTAATTTACTTTTTTTTGTGCTTGAGGATTCGAACACCAAGACTTGCTTATTAAATGAATTTTTTTGCTTATTATATACTGCTTAATACCGAGGTTCGTTTGGAAAAAGTGGCCCAGCTAGCGGGCGTAGCTCGCTAGTCTATACTAATAAAATCCGTGCGCCTCTGTCTGTCTGCTTGAAGCCGATTACAGTTCGCAACGCGGGCGAGTTGGAAGTCGCGAGAGGTGTCTTTCGATTGGAAATATTCCGGGGAAGTCATTTCGGGCATTTTCGAGACCGTGGGACCAAAATTAAAAAAGTTATGAATTAAAAACCCCTTGGGAATCGGAACGAAAAATGTCCCAAATCCCAAACGCCGCTCAAACGGAGCTCCGAGGCAGAACACTGCGCTACCTTGCGGTGAAGAACCTGAACTTTTCCCCTTTGGCTAAAAGAAGAAACAGCCGAAAATCGCTTTTTCTACCGGCGCTAATTGCGTTTTTTTTTGCGCGTTTTATCTTAAACCATCATGCAGACAGTTTTTAAAGTAAAAAAAAAAAAACTGATTACATATTCAGAATCTGCGTAAAAATCTACTTCTGATGAACAAAAAAATACGGAAAAATGTCTTAAGGGCGCGTAGTGCCCACCGTGCAAAACCAAATATTTTTAACGGGACTATGGGCGCGAAGCGACCATAGTTCCGATCCACAATCTTTTTTTTTTTCAAGTGCACGTGGCCCACAGTGCGAAATCACATATTTTTAACGGGACCATGGCTCTTTAATGTACTTTTTTTTGTGCTTGAGGATTCGAACACCAAGACTTGCTTATTAAATGAATTTTTTTGCTTATTATATACTGCTTAATACCGAGGTTTGTTTGGAAAAAGTGGCCCAGCTAGCGGGCGTAGCTCGCTAGTATATATATATATATATATATATATATATATATATATATATATATATATATATATATATATATATATATATATATATACACATATACATATACATATACATACATATATATATATATATACACATATACATATACATATATATATATATATATATATATATATATATTAATTGTAGATAAAAAATGAATAAAGTAAACAAAGAAAAAATAATATAAGTAAAAAAATACAAATTAAAATTAATAAACAATATTTATTTATTTTATTATTTTACGAAAGTAATACATTTAGCAATATAGATCTTGAAAAAATCGCTCATTGTACGTACGAAACATATAATTTTTTTATTAAAAAATATTTCTAAACTTTTAAAGTATTTTTTTCCCTTTTAGCATGTACAACTTTAATTTAATAAAAATAATTTATTATAAAAAATTTGCAAACTATTACGACGTTTGAGATTTTTATCAAATTTTGCTGTAAATATGATTTTTTTTCCACTATTAAAATTTTATACAAAGTTGCATTTTAGATCAAAGCTTGAATTTAGTTTGGCATGAAGAAGAGTTACATTTAGATATATATAGGGAAACTTTTATTTATAGATTTCGTATTCTAGGATGCATAAAATTAAAGAAATGATTTTCAGCTCTATAAAGCTATAATAAAAAGAAATTAAAAATTTACAAATGAGCAAAACCTTGAAATAAAAGAATGTTATTTATCCACAGGTATTTCTCAAAATTACTTTTGTAAACTTCTGCTATTATTAGTAACACGGAAAAAGGAAATTATATGCAGTTTATTTGGACATTAAAGTTATTAACTTCTGAGTGAAAAATAATTGATTTTTCCAAAATTCTTCTTAATGTTACTATTGGAACGATTGCTTTACTGTGGCATAACACATGAACAATTTTAGAAAATTCCGTGAAAGAGCAAAACTTGTAAATTACTAAGCCAGCTGAAATTATGAAGGGCTATTAAAAATTCTTTAGCTGACTAATCAGGAAAACAGACGCCTGTTCTCATCTGCTTTGCCAATTCTAATGCCTTTCATGCTCGTAATGTTTGTTTCTCGGCACTTAAACTGTCACGGAGGCGAAATACATTTACAGTAGAACGATGGCTTTTGAGCAATATTATTACCAGAGGTGTTTGAAAAGACGAAAATTGACTGAAGTTTGATAGTGGATTAGGAAGAATTTACAGTTTAGACTGCTATTTCTTTTTGTATTGATCAAATATATTTAAAAAACATTTTTTAAATTGTAAAGAACAATAACAAAAGTTTTAACATCATACCAGAAAATAAGCTTAACAAAACTAATTTTGCCACGATATTAAAGTTTTTTTTTTTTTTTTTTTTTCGAAACATGTAGTTCCGTTTATTAAAAAGTATTTATAAGTCTTAAAATGTATTGTTTTCATTTTTACCTTGTATAACTTAGTTTAATAAAAATGATTTATTAAAAAAGTAGTATTCTAGTATGACGTTTGAGATTATTATCAGATTTCTGTCATAATGACGATTTCTTTTTCACTTTTTCAAATTTTACACAAAGTTGATTTTTAGTTCAAAGCTTGAACTTAGTTTGGCATGAAGAACAGTTATATTTAGAAATATATGGGTAACATGGAGTTTTAGCAGCAGATTTCATGTTCTAGGATGCATAAGATTGAAAAAAAAAAAAATACTTTTCAACACTATAAAGCTATAACACATACAAATTAGAACCTTTCAAATGAGTAAAACTTAACGTAAAAGAATGTTATACAACCACAGGTATTTCTCAAAATTACTCTTGTAAACTTTTGCTGTTATTGGTATCACGGAAAAGGGAAATTACGTGCAGTTTATTTAGACATTGAAGTTGTCTACATTAACAAAATATTAACTTTAGCGAAAAATAATTGACTTTTCCAAAAATCTTCTTAATATTACTGTCGGAACGATAGCTTTGCTGTGGCATAACACATGAACAATTTTAGAAAATTCCGCGAAAGAGCAAAACTTGTAAATTACTAAGCCAGCTGAAATTATGAAGGGCTATTAAAAATTCTTTAGCTGACTAATCAGGAAGACAGGCGCCTGTTTTCATCTGCTTTGCCAATTCTAATGCCTTTCATGCTCGTAATGTTTGTTTCTCGGCACTTAAACTGTCACGGAGGCGAAATTAATTTACAGTAGAACGATGGCTTTTGAGCAATATTATTACCACAAATGTTTGAAATGACGAAAATTGGCTAAAGTTTGATAGTGGATTAGGAAATTTTTACAGTTTAGACTGATATTTCTTTTTGCGATTTTTTTCTTACCTTGATCATATATGTGTTTTGATGAAATCTTTATTATTATTATTATTATTTTTTTTATTTTTTTATTTTTTTATTTTTTTTTTTTTTTTTTACGGAAGTAGTTTATTTAATACTATTGATTCTTGAAAAAGGCAACGATTGTACGCTCGAAACACGTAGTTCTGTTTATTAAAGGATAGTTACAAGACTTAAAATGTACTGTTTTCATTTTTAGTTTGTATAACTTAGTTTAATAAAAATAACTTATTAGAAAAAAAAACAGTATCCTATTACGACGTTTGAGATTATTATCAGATTTCTGCGATAATGACAATTTCTTTTTCACTTTTTAAAATTTTATACAAAGTTGCTTTTTAGTTCAAAGCTTGAATTTAATTTGGCATGAAGAAAATTTATATTTAAATATATGTAGACAAAGTCTAATTTTATTGGCAGATTTTATGGTCTAAGATGCATAAGATTAAAAGAAAATACTTTTCAACACTATAAAACTATAATTCACACAAATTAAAACCTTTCAAATGAGCAAAACTTTGGCATAAAAAAATGTTATTCATCCACAGGTATTCCTTTAAATTACTCTTGTAACTTTCTGTTATTGGTATCGAAAAGAGAAATTACATGCAGTTTGTTTAGACATTAAAGTCGTGTACATTAACAAAATATTAACTTCTTAGCGAAAAATAATTGACTTTTCCGAAATTCTTCTTAATATTACTGTCGGAACGATAGCGTTATTGTCGTATAACACATGAACAATTTTAGAAAATTTCACGAAAGAGCAAAAATTGTAAATTACTAAGCCAGCTGAAATTATGAAGAGCTATTAAAAATCCTTTAGCTGACTAATCAGGAAAACAGGCGCCTGTTCTCATCTGCTTTGCCAATTCTAATGTCTTTCATGCTCGTAATGTTTGTTTCTCGGCGCTTAAACTGTCACGGAGGCGAAATATATTTACAGTAGAACGATGACTTATGAGAAATATTACCACCAGAGATGTTTGAAATGACGAAAATTGACTAAAGTTTGATAGTGGATTAGGAATATTTTACAGTGTTATTTCTTTTTGTGTATGGTCAAATATGTTTTATAGAAAAAAAAAAATGTTTTCTAAATTGCAAAAAAAAAAAAAAAAAATAAAATAAAATAAAATAAAAGTTTTAATATCATGCCAGAAAATTAGCCTTACAAAATTTTCATGTTTTTGAATCATTATTTCTTTATATTACTTTATTTCTCGATTATAACCAAACAAATATGTAAAGATTAAAAATGTACACATATACCAGTGAATTAAAAAAAAAATCTCATGGATTATTATGTTGCATTTCGATTATACCTAAAACATGTATTTAATATTTGTATCATTATTATTAAATATTTGAAAAATATTTGTAAATACACAATTAATTATTTATGATCAAAATTAAATTTATTTAAAATATGAATAAAATTGTGATCTTCAAGTTTTTTTTTATAAAAAAATAACATTTCTACATAGGGAGTTTTAGTTTATTTTATCCAAATTTTATATAAATATTCCTTTATCTCTACACTGAAATTAAATGTAAATTTCGTCTATCAAAATTTAATTTGTCACAAACGAAGCTTCGAACAAAACTAAATAAATATATAAATAAAAATAAAAATAAAAATAATTGAATAATAATAATTATTATTATTTAATAAATAATCATATATCTGTACTATTTTTAAACTTTTTTAATCGTTCACGCATCTGTTTGCATATGAGGACACCAGTAGTGAAGGATTATAAGTGACAAAAATGAAAAAAAAAAAAAAAAATTGAACTAAGTGCACAGACGACCTGGAAATATGCTTTTTCCTTTTCAAGTAATGAATTATGAATGATTCTCTAATTATGTACTGTGTTCTAGAGATTTAAACCACTTTTGCCGAATAATTACCAATATTGATTAGTTATAAAGTTAAAGAAAAATCTATTCTACTACATTTTTCACAGTTATTGAAATAAGAATTCAAAGAACACAGCAAAACCATCGGCAGTTTTCTATTTCAATTCAGTTAATTATTATTGACGTTCAAATTTAATACCAATTATCTTTGAACTCAATTTAGTTCAAATCGAATTTTTGTCACTAGTACCTCTTGGCTTTTGAAGTCCTCATACAAGATTTATAGATTTTAGATTCTCTTCTGGGCCATAACAATTCCGTGTTAATTCTATTTAATCAAGATGAAACAAGGAAATAAAAATAAATCATCTTAATTGTTTCATTAAAATAAATAAATGAATAAATAAATACATGCTTCCCCGAACGTCACGAATTTCACAGTAATTAGGCTTATTCCGCACAGCTACAGATAGGAAGCCTTTTCGATGCACCACGCTTTAGAGAAAGAGGTAATATTTATAAATATTTATTACTTAACTACACATACACGGAAGTTCTCATAAGATGAACTCTTTTCTTAAAATAGTCATGAGAATTCTTGCATTGTTAATGTCATGAAAGAAGGAAAAAAAAGGGGGGGGGGCATTAAATGCACGTTATCTGATCATGTACATTAAAAAATAGTATAAAAGTAAAAATAGTTTTTTAACACTCTTTTATAAGCATCAAATGTTTATCTTAAAGATCGCTCCTAATTTCATAGGGGCAGTTTGTGATTTCTTCCCAAAACTTTCAATATATTAATTTGGCTGTGAACACCAAATCCGCTAACCATTAAAATTAAAAAATGTTTTAGTATTGCAACAAGAAAGAAAAAAAAACATTAACTTTTTTGATTTCAAAACTAATTTCTCGACGTATAACCATAATTTAATTAATATGGAAATATTAATTGATTAAAGAATTTTTTTAAAAGAATATATATATTACGCTTTTTATTCTTTTATTTATATTTTCTCCTATTTAATTGTAAAAGTTTTTCAATATTTTCAAGTAATGAATTATGAAGTCTTTTTTGGTGAATGTGGCTTCACGCATCATTAAACTCATTTTTGTAGTAAATCGAATATATGAAGAATGTTTGGCGATTTTATCACATGAGGCAGGTAGTGAAAATTGACATAAAATAAAGTTATTAATTTGTAATTAGGTTGTAAAAATACTAAAATCCTGTACTGGATCGAAAGTTCACCTTTATACATAATTTTAATATTTCCAGCCTGTCAGGAGGTGGGTGGGAAAAATTGATTACAAACAAATTAATTACATTTTTACATTAAAAAAATATATTGACTTTTGCAAATTTAAAAAATGTTTATCAATAATCTAGTTTCACGGAAATTTATGCAGGAAATTTTTAACTACAGATAGTCAGATGGTCTCATACGATAACTTTTTCTCAAAATTAGTTACGTTGATTCTCAAATTGTTAAAATCGCGAAAAAAAAACTTTAATTTAAATTATTTTGATATTCAGTCATGTACACTAGAAGAAAATTAACTTTTTAAAAAAATTTAACTGACTTTTTCAGAAATTTTAACATTGTCTACGATATTCCAGTTCTATTGTGATACATGCAGGTGAAACAACCTCAATATTCCAGAAAAAAGTTGAAAACATAACTTATAAATTACTAAATGAGTTGAAATTATGAAACGCTATTAAGAATCCTTTAGTTGTTTTATCAGGAGAACAGATGTCCTTTTCTCATCTGCACACGAATTATAAATGTGCCCACGCTCGTAATGTTTGTTTCTGGTCTCTAATGCCGTCACGAAGGTAAAATACATTTACTACAACTGCTTAGGCGTAGTAGGCCGTTAAGGATAATTAACGATTTTTATTAAAGAGGCAGATGAACTCTTGGATTCAAAGTATGCAATGGTAACATCCTGCCGTGACTAAAAATGAAAATGAATTTGCAACTAAGATTTTTAATCTAAATTTACCGAATTCAGTCGCGCATTTTACAGGATTAAAAAAAAATGAGCATAATTTTTGAAAGAAATAGTTATTTTTCTTAGATAAAAAAGTGTTTTAATAAGAGAAATGATAATTTTTATAATAAACCTAATGTATTTAAAAAAAAGTTAAATGAAACATTTTCCAGTTTGAATAAATTTCATAAATGGCCTTTTTAAAGTGCGAAGGGAATTTCTTTTAAAAGTATTCTTTAATACACTAAGGGGAGGGAAAAAATGTACTAGATTGATGAAAGAGTGTGTACAAAAATTTCAAACATTTAAGAAGATATATTAAGTGGAGCTCAATTTAATGCTCATTTTTCATAATGAAAACCCATTAATTTTACCATTTGCAGTAAAATTATTATTTTTAATATTCAGGTTGTTTTTTCTTGAGTTTTTAAGTTTGCGAATAAATAAATAAATAAATAAATAAAATACAAATTATTTCATTATTTAATACTATATATATAAAAAAAAAAAAAAAAAAAAAAAAAAAAAACATTAACTTGTCTATAAATATTGCAGCGTTGCTGCCACTTATGTAGGTAACCTTTAATTACAGATATACAGAAAATCTCATGTAATAAATTCTATTACCCAGACCAGCCACGTAAATTATAGAATGTTAATGTCATTAAAAAATTAAAAAAAAAAAAAAAAAAAAAAGAAAAAAAAACAGAAAATTAAATGCAAATTATTTTGATATTTAATCATGTACATCAAAAGAAAATAAAAACTTTTTCAAAAAATGCCTTGGCTTTTCCGAAAATGCAACATATCTATCGATATTCCATAAAGTTTATCGTGACACATGCAGGTGAAACTACAGAAATATCCCAATAATTTCTCAAAAAAGGGGAAACGGAATTTGTAAATTACTAAGTGAGTTGAAATTATGAAACGCTATTAAGAATCCTTTAGTTGTTTTAACAGAAGAACAGATGTCCTGTTCTCATCTGCACACGAAATCCAAATGTGCCCATGCTCGTTATGTTTGTTTCTGGGCTCTAATGCCGTCACGAAGGCAAAACACATTTAACAACTGCTTAGGCGTAGTAGGCCGTTAAGGATAATTAACGATCTTTATTAAAGAGGCAGATGAACTCTCGTATTCAAAGTATGCAATGGTAACATCCTGCCGTGACTAAAAATGAAAATAAATTTGCAACTAAGATTTTTAATGGAAATTTACCGAATTCACTCGCGCATTTTATGGGATTTAAATTTTCAAAGAAAAAAAAGAAAGTGTGCGTAATTTTTATAAGAGATATTTATTTTTCTTGGATGAAAAGAGAAATGATAATTTTTATGATAAACCTCATGTATTATTAAAAAAAAAAAAAAGTTAAATGAGACATTTTGCAGCTTGAATAAGTTTTATATATGACCTTTTTAAAGTGCGAGAAGAATTTCTTTTTAAAGTATTCTTTAATACACTAAGGAAAGAGAAAAAAATGCGCTAGATTAATGAAAGAGTGTGTATAAAATTTTCAAACACTCAAGTAGAAATGTTAAGTGGGGCTGAATTTGCTGCTCATTTTTCATAAAGCAAGCCCATTAATCTTAACGTTTGTGGTTATAATATTATTTTTATTGTGAATTTTTAGCACTTCTTTTTTAACCACAGATTATTTTTTAAAAATGTTATTCTCATGAGTATATATAGAAACTTTTAATTTATCTTTTCATTTACCATCTTCTATACACTACGCCTGTTAGCTCAACGCTTTCATTTAATAGCGCACATATGACTCAAGGGATTCAGGAAGGTTAGAACAACCGGAATTTTCATAAAGTGGAGTAATACCTAAACGCAGATTATTTTTAGTATAATAATAAGATAAAGGATAAAATAAGGCAAATATTATATAAATAAATAAACAACGTTTAAAGCACCAAAGCACTTTATTTATATTTTCAAACTAGTTTCGGTAGCCATAGCGTATCATCATCAATTCAAATTATGGTTGCTCAGAAAAGAATATTGCCGAAATATATGTTAGAGAAGCGGATTCACTAGCGGATGACGCTACGCTATGGCTACCGAAACTAGTTTGCAAATATAAATAAAGTGCTTTGATGCTTTAAATGTTGTTATCTATTTATTTATTTTGTACTGCGCCAAGTAATTTCTCATTGTTAGATAAACACTAGTTTACAAAAATTCTGGTATTTTTCCTTTTAAGGCGTACGGACGATGTTTCAGATGCATGTGTGAATACAAGATTTTTAAGCACTGTTTTATATGTATGATATTTTTGTTTTGTGTATGTATACCTAGCAGCTTAGTGATCAGCGCACCGTGCTACTATGTTACAGATCCGGAGTTCGACATCGGACTGGATTAAATTCACTCAAACTTTCATTCTTTCGAAGTTGGTAAACTGCTCACAAAGCATGATTAAGAACTAAATACTGGAGCTCCCGCATTAAGCCAAGCATTCAAGTGGGAAGTATCCTGGTTTTTCTAGGGCCAACGGTCAAAAACATAGAATTGGGCATTGTAGACTATCATCCCTAGAGACTGTAGCACCACAGAGTTTAATTTATTATGTATACATAAACTTGTCTGTTTATAAATGCTTAACGGTATGCATATGGTAAACTGTTTAGTCTTCTGGAAGAAGAAGATAAAAAAAACACTTTTGGGCGAAGTAAGCCTTTTTGGCACAGACAATTTTTTTTCGTAAAATGAGAAATTATTGTCTGACACAGGAATTCACGAATGATTTTTTTAGAAATTAAGAATTCCTTGATTAAAACTTTTATTGTAAAAGCAAAATTAAAAAAATATATTCGTGGTGCTGATTGCAAGTTTGGAATTAAAATAAGGTGTGTCGAGAGTGGGACCACTGTACCAGAAAAGGGTAATCAGCTCACGCGATTTATTATTTCGGACTTAAATAAAAAATTCTAAAATTTCAAAGACAATATTTCTTGAAAGATGTTTAGTTTTTTTATTTACACGAAAATAAAATCGATCCGTTGGATCGATTAAGAATATCTACCAATTTTACTGAAGTGGGAATAAAAATGATTTCGTCTTTGCGACAATAATTCGAAAGCTTGGATAAGAGATTAAATTTGTACATTTAGATTTATCCTCCATTTTTTAACACACATATTAAGAAATATATATATATAACTTCCGCTTTCTGTATATCCATCCCGTCACTCAAAAACAGAGACATTTTAAAATATTTTGATTCAACCAGAAAGGAAACGTGAACTATTAAAGAAAGAATCTTCAGTTGCCAGTCATATCTCACGACGCCCCTGAAAACCGCCGACGGGAATATATCTATTTCTCCCCTTTTTTATATATTTATTGTAATTTTTTTCAATGTTTCCATACCACATCTGACTTACACACGTCGTTGGTGTATCCCTCTCATTTCGCACGCCTCTTCCTCCCATTTCCTGCCAGAGGACTGCTATGATGATGATGCTGATGATGCCAAGCACAGAGAAAGAGACAGGTGTTCTCCTCACCTCCCTCACGCGCTGTTTTTCCCACGGATCTCCTTCCACTGTCGTGGCACGTGACTCACGATTTCTGCTTTTACAGCAAAATGATGCTGTAACCCTCGTCCATATTACATGCCCGGCAAGAACGTTTACAAATGACCGGTTACTTAGACAAATGTACATGCACGAAAATTTCCGAATAGTTCACGGTACATGAGTTTTTTTTATTTCCGACATTCATTGGATGCAATAAATTAGCTCTATATCCTTTGCTAATGAGCTAATAAAAAAATGGCTAGGGTTACCCGATGTCGAATTTTAGACCGGACTGAGTTGTTTTTAAGAGATTTTTCCGGTCCAGTTATTTTCATATGCATCCGGGCGCAAAATGTATACCGATAAATAAAAAAACTGGAAAAAAATTATATTGCATTTGTTTAAGCACTGAGCCAATTTTATATTTAATTATAGTTATTTATACATTTATTTTTTAATTAGTGTTAATGAAACTAATTTTTTAATATTTAATTTTATTAATTTACTATCAGTCAATAAAATATATTTTCATTTTTTAAATCAATTCTTCTTAATGGAACTAAGTTTAATATTAAATATAACCTAAGGGTTATATTTTAATAATTAAAATGAAAGATATATTTTAATACAATAATAACATCAATAAATCACCTCATCGATAATAACATTATCGTTTTTGACAGTCCCGTTATTAATTCTCTAAATATCTGAAGATACTAATGCCACTTGGTCAGAACACGGAAAATACACTTTTTGTTACCACTTCAATTTTTAGCACTTTTTTAATGACAAGCTCAATATTTATCAATTCCTTGGCACTTTTTCCGGTTACTTTTTCCGTGTCACGTTTTTTGTGCACCTTTTCCCCAGTTACTTTTTTCCCGTTTACCGAGCAAGCATTAGAAGCAATCTTTTATTGTAAATTACAAAGTGATTTGCAATGTATTTTGAAGATCATTTTCAGAAAGAAACTACAATAGTGGTGAGAAATCACATGCATATGCATTAAATATGCATACGCATATGCATAAATGCATATTTCTATCCATATACTGCGCATCTCCCTTAATCGTTTTAGACAAAATATATAAAATTTCGAAGAAGTTACCAACTAGCGCTAAATTATTGGCCGAGGTTAGCTAATTGTAAAACACTTGATCTACCAGCCACCAACAGGTAGACGTGTTCAATTGCTAAATACCAGGAAATCACTTGTAATAAACTTTCACCCGCTCATATTTACCAACTATCTAATAACAGTCTAATAAATATGTAATTACAAGTAATTACGTATTTATTACTTGTAATAAATACGTACAAATATTTATTACAAGTAACTGCAATAAATAGTTACAGTTTTTTGTACGGTATGCTAAATCAAATGCCATTAAACGTGATTTGTAGAAATATGTTTTTAAAAGGAATAAGATATTTCGTACTACACATATAAAACGTGAATTTTTATGATGTAACGCGTATTTATTAGCAGAAATTATTAAAAATTATCCAAATATAAATGGTAAATTTCAAGCATAAATCACATGGCCATCTTTACTAGAGAATGTTCATTTGTTCAACATTTAAAATAAAATGTTTTTCGAATGGCTGGTGAAAAGAAGTATTTATTATTTAAAACCCATTAAGAGAAGAAACCTACATTTAAGGGAGGAATTAAAAAATATAATAAAAATAAAAAGATAGTAAGAAGCGTTTCTCGACAGATGGTGTTATTACGCTTTTATTAGGTGTTCTTCAACACGAAAGACAGTAATAATAAGTTACATTCACAGCAGTGATATTAAAGGGCTTTTATTTTTTTTTTTATTTAACCCTCATTTTGTAATGCTTCCGTGCAACATTACAAAATAACGGCAAAGTCGTTAGAGGGTGTTTTCGTTTCCCGCGGATCTCCGATAGTAAACATACAAAGCGAACTCCCACGCATCAGAAGAAAAAATAAATAAAAAAGTTAACAAAAACCTATCTGATGTTTTTCGACATGGCGTCATTAACTTCTTCGTGATCTGTTTTTAATAGGTTCTCTCCGAAAGAGCCAGCTTGGCTCCTGTAGCATAACAAACAGAGCTTGGTTGTCAATACAGAAAATAAAAATACTTCAATTAACGGTTTCCCCCACTTCTCGTTTTTCGCGGATGTAAAAAGGAAGTTAATTTACACACTTTATCTGAAATCGAATTCTTTTCGTACTCGAATATATGATTACAAAATCCGTGCTGTTTAACTACCGCTATGTCGATATAAATGTTATCGACAAAAATTAAGATGAGTGGCCCGAGGACATTACTATTTTTCAATGGAATACCTTTAGTTGCAGAATTACGGTATTTTTCAGGCCACAGTTTGAAATAAATGCTGTAGAGTTTGAAATAAAAACAAGAAAGAAAAATCAGGTGCCAAATATAGACTATGAAACATTTTCTAATACATTCATAATATGGCCACAAACTTCATATTTTAATAAAGTGAAAGATGGTGTGCAAGTATACAGTTTGAAAAATGCATAAGACATCAGAAGACTCATCAGAAGCATTTTTAGCAATTACCATTTACAACCGGCAAAATATCCGAATTCTTCTGTCGAGCTCTATGTACAGGGTGCGTCAGGTATTTGAGAACACATGCTCTAGATGAAATATTATCCTATATGTCATAGATACAAAGCTTTTTCTGTTACATATATGCATATCAGAACCTAAACTAACAGAAGATATGAAGAGGTATGGCGTCATTGGATCATTGGCTCAAGAACAGTTCGGTTTACAGATTGCTGCATTCTTGAAGTTTGCCCGGTCATTCATCTTTAATGTAAGGAGAGAATCGACAGCTTCCGTGCTTCATGTGGCAAATTTTTCATATAAGAAACGACAATTTCAGCAATATGAAATCATCAATACACCGAAATTCGCCAGTTTAGTGATGAAAACCCGTCAATGAGGACACTCGCGAGGGAGATGCGCCGGTTGATGAAGCCACAATCTGATGTGTGATTCATAAGGACATTCGTTAGAGGTTGTACGTGATGATACGAGTGCAGATTTTGCACGAGAGAATTAAGAATAACCGCCGCAGAAAAAAGCGTCTAATTAACAAACTGAAAGACCAAGAAAATTCCTGAATGCTGTTGTTCTTTTCCAAAGAGGTAAAGTTTGTCTAGGTCAAGAAATGGAACCGCAAAAAGACTGGTGATGATATAAAATTGCGATGAAATTCTTACAGGCATATACAGAAAATTTCTTATCTCACTGACGATTTTGGGAGTCCTGAGAAGCGAAGACAATCTGATGCCTCTAAATTGCATTCTTCAAACTGCCAGAGTTAACGCCGTTTCTTACATTGCACTAAATTACTTCTTTTCCAACCACATGGGAGGCCTTACGTTATTTAACAAGACTCTGCATTGTTCCTTACAGTCCATACAAACCAAAAATATAAAGCCAAAACATTCATGACAATGTCAACCTGGTGTAACATCAATAAAATATTTCGCAAATGATTTTACCATAGACCATAATGTAACGGAATTCTTTTGAATGCCCCTATAAATACTACAGACTTCATTTTCAGCACTGACTGTGCCACAATAATATACATGAATTACATAGAAATCCTAGAATATTTACGCAAGATAGAACATGGACAGACAGGCAGACGACAAGACAAAACGAATTCATAAACACATTTTAAATATTTTGGAAGTCGTTAAAAGAAAAAGAATAAAATAAATGGAAAAAGATAATTAAAAAAAAAGTCAATTATAACATAAATAAAATACTTAAAAAATCTTAAACGCGGTAGAATTTGATCTAAAGCATATCAAAGCCTTTATTTTTGGAGGAATTTGTTTGGAGAAATTCTTATGACTGGGCAAGTACTTCCACTTAAAAATAATATTGTGTAGTATTTATTCAAAAACGAAAATTTTTCACATTTTCATTAATAAGTGTAAAATAATTACAGATACTACCGAATGTAAGTATTTCATAAAACAACACCGTGATATTTACTTTTAACAAAACTAATTAATTCGAAAACAGAGCAAAAATACAACACTTCCACGTCAGACTTTAAAATGAGTTCTTTACACAAAATAAACAATTTTGTTTCAGATCTTAAAACTTTTGTAAATGATTTACAAATGTATTTCCATCATATTATTTCTAACTACTCAAAGAAATACAAATCTTAGAGGAATTTTAAAGAAACTGCTGTCACAAACACTGACAATTAGAGAGTGAAGAGCAACCCAATGTCAACATAATTGGGACTAAAGTTACCACGGCACGTTTCTAAAGGACTTCTGAAAAATGCGTGGTAGGCTTGTTTCAAGCTTGTTATACAAAGCAGTAAGAAAATTTGTAAAGAATAGATAGGCATTTTTTTCCTCTTTGAAAGAAGAGATGTGTTGAAATGCAGGAGGATAAATAGTATGGAGGGATTCAGGTGATGCAGAAAAAGAGGATCGTGAAAATATATTTTGTATGATATTTATAACAATGCTTTCAAAGTTTAGCAATTGAGTGTCAATAGTGATTATTTTACAGATATATATTTCAATTTTTGTTGCAAATTCTAGTTATACAAAACAAATATACATATATTTTTAAACTCATGAAAAGTATTTATGAATTAGGTTTATCTTAGGACGTCTGCCATCTGTCTGTCAGTGTTTTAACTCACGTAAATTCACTCGGATTGTCATGCAATTAATGTGTGTTCATGTGGTTTATTATACCATTTTAACTTTCAGTATTGAAAAGGAAGTGTGAAGCAGTTACAGTTTCTTTACAGGGACACACACACACACACACACAGACACACACAAAAAAAAAAAAAAAAAAAAAAAAAAAAATCCTTACATTACGATCTACGAATTAAAATACTGATTCGTCAGTAAGTTTTATATTGTTGAGCGGAAAATAAATAATACTTTTAAAAGGAATACTAGAAGAGATTTTTTTCCGAAATGTTGAATAATTTTTTATATATGTCAATTAATACATAATTTTATATCATATGCATTCTTTAACCAGGATATATTTTAAGAAAAGACATCTACACAGCGATTTATTGATCTGACCATTGTATGTTTTGAAAAAAAAATTGAAATACATCCATATTTACTGATCGTCAGCCAATTTCATATTGTTGAACGAAAGAAAAAAAAATGGTATCTTTAAAAGGAATACTAGATAAGATTTTTTTTTTTTCAGAAATGTTGAACTATTTTTTATCTATCGCAATTAATATGTAATTTTATATCAGACTCATTCCTTATCGAGATTATGTTGTATGAAAAGTCACCCCACACAGTGATTCGTTTATCTGACCATTGTATGTTTTGAAAAAACTGAAATACATCGGTATTTACTGTTTAGTCAGTAAAATTTTTATTGTTGAGTGAAAGAAAAAAAATTACACCTCTAAAAAGAATAACAGAAGAGGCTTTTTCAGAAATATTGAACCATTTTTTATTTGTCAATGACTTTGGAGCAATGCAATTAAAACGTAATTTTATATCAGACTCATTGCTTGTCCAGAGTATCCTTTTGGAAAAGACAACCCACAATCAAGTGATCCATTGATCCAAACATTTTATTTTTTGAAAAAACTGAGCTATATCTGCATTTAGTTATTCGTCTGTAACTTTCACACTCTTCAGCAAAAGATAAAGAAAAATGGCACCTTTAAAAGGAATACTTGAAGAGTATTTTTTTTTTTTTTTTTTTTTTTCAGAAAGATTGAATTTTTTTTTTTTTTAAATCTGCCAATAAGTTTGGAACATTGCAAATAAAATTTAATTTTACATCAGACTCATTCCTTATCCAGAGTATGTTTTTAGGAAAGACACCCCATATAGTGATTCATTGTTCCAAGCATTGTATTTTTTGAAAAAACTGAACTACATCTGTATTTACTGGTTCCTCAGTAAATTTCATATTGTTGAGCGAAAGAAAAAGAAAAATAACACCTTTAAAATGAATATAAGAAGAGATTTTTTTCAGAAAGGTTGAACCATTTTGTGTTATAACATTTTTTTATCTTCCAGTGACTTTGAAACGTCGCAATTAAAATGTAATTTTATATCAAACTCATTCTTTGTTCCAGACTATGTATGTCTTTGGGAAAGACACTGGCATAGATCCACCCACGCAGTGATTTATTGATCTAAGCATTGTATTTTTTCGAAAAAACTGAACTACATCCGTATTGTGTAGATTCACCCACACGTTTGGAGTGTAAACTTTCAAGCTAGTTGGTAAAAAAAGGCAATCTGAAAAAAGTATAGGTACAAAAGCAGCTGCAGCAATGGCGAGCCAATTTGGAGAGGTCAGTTCGTGCCTGACCCAAAGAACTACCCCGGTGAGCCTCCTAATGACATTGCTTCTTTCTGATCTTTGACCGGTGGGTGCCGGTACAGTTCCGTGAGGATGCGATGGAAAAAAAGAGAGAGAGAGAGAGAAAACATATTTGCGGGATGTACATGCGTAAGAGGGCGTTCTCTGCAAATCTATCAAATTCAACTTATCCTACAACACGCAAAGAGAATAGATATCTCATAGAAATGAAATACTACTTCACAATGTATGGAACTGTAACTAAAGTATTTTATATGTTTGTCAAGCACCAAATTATTCGACGTTAATTAAACATTTTATGTATTTGTTAAGCATAAAGTACTGAACGTTAATTAACTATTTTATATATTTGTACAAAACGATGTATGTGAAGAAGACAAGATGTAAATTATTATCTCATAGAAATAAAATACAACTTCACAATGTGCGGTATTAGTCAAACAAAAAGGTGATTAAATTTCTTATATATTTGTTTAACACAATATATGTGATGAAAAAAAAGATCTAAATAATGATCTCACAGAAGTAAGATACAACTTCACAATGTAAGGTACGGAAAGAGAAACTTTTATGCATTTATCCAACACAAAGTACTGCACATTAATTAAGCATTTTATGTATTTGCCCAACACAACGTACTGCATATTCATTTAAACGTTTTATGTATTTGTTCAATATGAGGGATGTAATAACGACACGATGTAAATTATAGATGACATGATGTAATTGATGATTTCACAGAAGAAGTACAATATCAGAATGTACGCCACGATAATAAAACATTTTATGTACTGGTGCAATACAATATATGTGATGAAGAAAAGGTGTAAATGATGATCTCACAGAAATAAGATACATCACAATGTAGAATACGATAACTAAAACCTTTTATGCATTTTTTCCAACACAAAGTACTGCACGTTAATTAAACATTTTATGTATTTGTCCAAGATAAAGTACTGCATGTTAATTAAACATTTTATGTATTTGTCCAATATGATAGATGTAATGACGACAAGATGTTAATTATAGATCACACGATGTAAATGACGATCTCACAGAAGAAGGACAATTTCAGAATGTACGACATTATAACTAAAACATTTTATGTATTTGCCCAACATAATATATGAGATGAAGAAAAGGTGTAAATCATGATCTCACAGAAATAAGATACAACTTCACTGTGTAAGGCATGGTAACTACAACATTTTATGTATTTGTTCAACACAAAGTATTGAACGTTAATTAAACATTTTAAGTATTTGTCCAACACAAAGTATTGCATGTTACTTAAACATTTCATGAATTTGTCCAATATGATGGATGTAATGACGGCAAGATGTAAATGATGATCTCACAAAAGAAGTATAACTTCAGAATGTACGTCAAGATAACTAAAACATTTTATGTATTTGTCCAACACAATATGTTCGATGAAGAAAGGTTGTAAATGATGATCTCCGAGAAATACGATACAACTTCACAATGTACGGCACGGTAACTGAAACTTTTATGTATTTGTTCAACACAAACTATGGCATATTAATTAAACATTTTATGTGTTTGTACAACACAATATAATGGATACTGATTAAACATTTTATGTATTTGTCCAGTACGATGGATTTATGACGACACGATGTAAATGATAGATGACACGGTGTAAATGATGATCTCACAAAAGAAGTACAACTTCAGAATGTACGCCTCGATAACTAAAACATTTTATGTATTTGTTCAACACGATGTAAATGGGAACGACTATAAAAATAATACAAATGAAATTTTTTTATTTATGCAAGATTTTTTTAAAGTGTTTAAGTTTAATTTGATATTAGTTTTTTAAAGAGCTTTACAAATACTATCAATATATTTTAACACCATGGTATTTTGTAAACTTCTTTTTTATTTATTTTGTTATTATTTTTTTTAAAGGACGATTTCTGAAATTGCAATATGTAATAATGAATCCTCATTTTATTTTTGTGATTAAACATGTGATTAAAGCAGAAATTCATGCAAAGAACTACAGAAAGTTGCCAAGAGGCACCTGATTGATTTACGATAGAAAATGATTTAAATGCAATTATTGATTCCCGAAATTAAGAGAAAAAAAAAGAGAAATTCCAGACAATAATGACGATTCGATTAAATTAATAGAGATTCTGCACGAGAAGAAATACTATTAAAGAAAATGTCTCCCATAATATTGAAATTTTAAATACAATCATAATTTTTTTTAAAATCAAATTTGTATTTAGAATTTTCCAATAAATTTTACTTTCAGTATTATCAACAGCAGTCTTACGATAGCAAAAATAAAATCATACAGATATTGTAAATAATGAAAAAAAAATATATTAATAAAGTTTTTTTTTATATATTGAGTCATTCACTGGATTGGATAACCAGATTTTACCCGAACCCGACCTAGTCGAGTCAAGTCGGGTTGGCGGTGATGTTTTACATTGCAGATTGAGTTCAGTGGGTTGGCTCTCTAATTGTTTTAGATTTGGGTCGGTCTTGAATGGGGATTTGATTCTTGCGGTTTGGATTCAGGTTAATGTGATTTTTCAAAAGAAAAGGTTAATGTTTTTTCATATGAGAAAGTATAATTTTGGATATAAAAAAGTATACATGCTTATAAATGTAAAAGAAAAAAAATGACATGTAGAAGTATAAGTATAGATTATATTGCAGATTAAAACAGAAAATATATTTTTTCCTTTCGAGTTTCGAATTAAATATCCAAGTTCCGGTCAAGTTTCGTATTCATTTCAAATATATTTTTTGGGTGGGGTGAAATTTAGAATTCTGAATACGATCAGATAAACCTATTTACCCAAAACTCAAGTCAAGTCAAATTGACACTTTTTTTTTTTTTTTTTTTTTTTTTGCTGCGAGTTATGTTGGGTTGAGTTAAAATCTTTTGGTTTCGGTCCGTCTTATATTAGACTTTTTTGGTTTGGATTAGTCATAAACCTTTTTTCTATTTTTCAAATACAAATAACTATCTATTTTGTTATCAATGAATAAATATATGTTCCTTTTTAATTAGAAAAATAAAATATAATTGGTATAATCGTAGATTATTTCTCCATAATTGTATTGAAATATGGAATAATTTTCTTTCACTTCTGGTTGAAAGGCATTAAATTCGGTTCAGGTTTAAGGTTGGCGAATTTTTCTTTTGTCTGGTTCGGGTTAACCTTTAAGCAAAAATTTCGGGTTGTACCCAACTTGCGCAGGACGCTTATGCAAATCTACATTAAAAACATTTATGGCTTTCTAAACAGATAACACATTGTTTTATTTATACTTATTACTGAAGACAACCCTAAGAATACAACTTCTTCACGCATGAAAACACCTTCGATTTGCCATAAATAACTTCATTTTTTTTTTCTTTTTCATCAAATGATATCCCAACAGTTCTTACTTTCTATGTGAAAAAAAGAACCCCTTTAACTCCATCCGTCACGCTGGAAGTTTTAATGTGTTTTTTTTTTTCTCACATCTCAGGAATCCTTACAGGATTTCCTTGAATTTCCAAGATTTCGTAGAAAACCTCTAAGAAACCATGTGAGACAAGTGTTAAATCGATATGTTTATGCTAATGCAATGTCGCAAACAATTTTCATGAGACTGAAATTCACAGTTTCTTAAAAATATCCTCTTCTAAGAAAATCGTTTTTACTTCAAATAATAATAATAAGAAAATAAAATTGGAAAAAAATGTCTTATTAGCAGATTTTGTTCAGTACTATATAAGAAGTTGCATACGTTCTCGGCGATGAAAAATGGACGTATTTTAGAATTATTTCAAAGGAAGGGGGTAAGATTAATTGAAAAATAATAATTTTTCATTGGCTGGTATTGCTTCACGTATTTAAAAATATTTTGTATTCTAAATTTGGTCAGATATTACGTCAGTAATCTCAGCCGTGTTGAACTGTACCCGGATAGTTATCCGGGCTTGATGGACTTAACTTCCTGTGGAAACGAAAAAACATTAAAATCCCAATTTCTTCTTGTAAAATAAGATAGTAGTTAAGAGCAGTTAGATCAATTTTTTTAAATTAAAAATTGCGCTGTTAAAAAAAGAGAAAAAAAAACTCATTTTTTGATTAAAATTTTAATCTTTTAACGTATTGGAAAAATATAAAAAAATTAAAAATTCCAAAAATGGGCTCGATGGCTATTAGATATTTAATTTTGCGTAGATAAGCACAAGTTTTATCCAAAAAGCGTGAAAAGTTGTTCAAGTTATCATGCAGGCCATGTTCAATTTTTTCCAGAAAATTAAGCTTAAAGCTTTAGAAGAAAAAACAAAATATACAAGTATTTTTTTTACATAATTACACAAACAGACGCACGCATAGGTATTTTCTAAAAATAGTCAAATCATGTTCAGGACTTTTAAAACGTCTAAATTCGTCGAAAACCAGATATCGAAATTTTTCACAAATACAATACTTTTTGCTTGTAAAGATAGAAAAAAGTGAAAAGAAGTCATAATGACTTGGGAGGAGACTTCTATAACAAAAATCCAAAGGAGATAAATAACATTTTTTTTTCTTTTCTCTTTTTATGATCAGAATGTTTTTATTATAAAATACATAACATTGTTTTAGAAAAAAATTGAAAGAAAAGAGCAAGTTGGGCTCTTAAAAAAACTCTTAAATAAGCGTTGAAAATTGCTTTGATTACGGAAAATTCATCTAAAAATTTGATATTATTAAAAGTTTACTTACAAAACAAGTTGGAAATTGCACGTGAAGCGTAGCAAACGAGGTGCGTTCGTACGATAACGAAGTTTTAAAAATATTACTCTCATATATCAATCTCATAAAATTGTAAATAGTGAATTACGATTAAAACGCTCATCAAACAATGTTCTCCCAATACCATTATGCAATGGAATAATTTTGTGTGGCCTTGTAAATCAATAAAAAATGTTTTTTGCACCACAAATTATGTAAGATGTATATTATAATATGTACTTTATATTTGCATATAAATTTTATTAGGTTCGAATGAGTGTAACACCATTAAAATGCATTTGAAACATTTTTCCCCCATTGACCGTAATGTAACGGAATACTTTTGATTGTCCCTGTAATTGATCTATGCATCCGATTTTCATAAAATTTGAAATATCTTGACAAAATTATGTAATAATTATGTATTTTAAATTTCAAATGATTAAAATGCATTTGAAACTTTTCCCCCATTGACCGTAATGTAATGGAATACTTTTGATTGCCCCTGTAATTGATTTATGCATCCGATTTTTAAAAAATTATAAATGACTCGAAAAAATTATGTAATAATTATGTAATAATTATGTATTTTAAATTTCAAATGATTAAAATGCATTTGAAACTTTTCCTCCATTGACCGTAATGTAATGGAATACTTTTGATTGCCCTTGTAATTGATTTATGCATCCGATTTTTATAAAATTTGAAATGACTCGAAAAAATTATGTAATAATTATATATTTTAAATTTCAAACGATTCGATTGGGTAGTTTTTGCGTTGTTATATGCGGACAGACGGACGGACTGAACGACCACCATAGGTGCTACGTATTTACATAATTACGAACGCACCTAAAAACAGTCTGCATTCGGATCCATCGCAGCTATACGATGAAGAAAAAAAATCATTTAAAAATATCGAAATGCAACTAAGATATCTTTATAAATTTCTTCCATAGGATTAGCATCAGAGAACAGGTCTTTTCATTTGACTGAAGTAGCCTCTTAATGAAAAAAAGAAAAAGAAACACTCGTAAATGGGAGAGAAAAAAAAAAACAATGATTAACACGAGATTAAAATAATTTTTGCTTTATAAATGACTGCATCCTGTACATCTGCTGTACACAGGGCATTTCTTCTTATTGACCAAGATCTAATTCCTAATTCATTTTTGAGGTTATTATTTCAATTCCAAAAATTCTTCACTTGTTTTTCTTCATTATATAAAAATCTGTTTATGTCACATTCATTTAATTAGTTGCGAAAATTAAATATTTATATCAGCCCAAAGTGCTATAGCCTACATTTTGATTTTTCCTGCTCTATGATCTAACGTATAAAATAGTAAAAATCCTATTCTCCTGCGACCAAACTTTACTGATTTATGGTAGTTTAAATTTCATGAATTTTCTTGATTTTCTGAAGCTGAAAAATTCTTAATGTAATAAAATCATAATAAAAGCATATTTAAAGAATTATACTTATTTTTGTGATCTTAGTAAAATTATAAATAATCTAAAATGTCATAAGTCGGTGAATTTTGTCCACAGAAGATAAGAATTTTTACAGCTTAACAGCTACAGATTGGCGAAAGTTTTTCGAAATATAAATTATAAGACAAAATAAACATAGAAAAATTTAATTTTATATTAATAATAATAATAATAATAATAATAATAATAATAATAATAAACAATTTTGACACGGGATTCTGTGAAACAAGATTTTAAACATATTTGGATTTGAAACTATACAGGGTGTATCTAAACTACTGGGCAAAACTTTAAGAGGTGATAGTACACATCAAGACAAATAATATTAAATGGGAGACTAAGGGTCCCAAACGAATTCCGAAGGAGATAGGTGCCATCAAAGTTTAGGGTCCAAAATTTGAAATGATTATAAAAAACGGAAAAATTTGTCGATTCGTTTGAGGGTTTTACGAAAACTATTCTTTATGTCAGTATTGTCTTGAAAATAAATTATAAAGATAAATTTCAAAAAAATGCCGATAGAGGGCGCTTTAGACTTTGGAGTAAAGATTTAATTATTTTTTACCGTTGTTTTTTGCATCTCATCAATTTTTTTAAGAAGTTTTTAGACATAAACTTAAATTTTGAGCCCAAAATCTGTGGTTAAGTAGCACAAACTGAACTGTGTTCAATGGGAGTGGGTAGGTTTAAATTTCAAATGATTATAAAAAACAGAAAAATTGGTCAACTGATTTGCGATTTTTACTAAAATTATTCTTTATGTCAGTATTGTCTTGAAAATAAACTATACAGATAAATTTTAAAAAAATGCCGATAGAGAGTGCTTTAGACTTTGGGGTAACGTACAACTATTTTTTACCGTTATTTTTTTGCATCTCATTGAATTTTTTTAGAAGCTTAGACATAAACTTAAATTATGAACTGAAAATCCGAATCGTTGAGAGTGGTAAAATAGCGCAAACTGAACTGTGTTCAATGAGGGTGGGGGGGGGGGGGAGGGTTCAAATTTCAAATGATTATAAAAAACGGAAAAATTGGTCGATTCGTTAGCGGTTTTCTCTAAAACCATTCTTTATGTCAGTATTTCCTTGAAAATAAATTTTAAAGATAAATAAAAAAAAAAAATCCGTTAGAGGGCGCCTTAAACTTTACAGTAACCAACAACTATTTTTAACCGTTATTTTTTTAAATCTCAATAAATGTTTTAGAAGCTTAGACTTAAATTTTGAGCTCAAAATCTGAATCGTTGTGAGTAATTAAATAGCGAAAAATTTAACTGTGTTCGTAGGGTGGGCAGGGTAACATTTCAACACCTGACAGTTCACACTGTTCAGTTTGCGCTTCTTAACTTCTCCCAACTATTCACAATTTGAGCTCAAAATTTAAGTCTAAGCTTTTGCAAGATAAGATTTAATTAGATACAAAAAATAATAGTTAAAAATTCTTGTTCATTAATCTAAAGTTTAAGATGCCCTCTAATGGAATTTTTTGAAATTTATCTTTAAAATTTATTTTCAAGGAAATACTGTCATAAAGAATGGTTTTAGAAAAAACCGCAAACGAATCGACCATTTTTTCCGTTTTTGTATAATCATTTGAAATTTGAACCTTCCTACCCCCATTGAACGCAGTTCAGTTAGCGCTACTTAACCACGCTCAATAATTCAGATTTTCAGTACAAAATTTAAGTTTATGTCTAAGCTTCAAAAAAATTTAATAAGATGCAAAAAATAACGGTAAAAAATAGTTGTACGTTACTCCAAATCTAAAGCGCCCTCTATCGACATTTTTTGAAATTTATGTTTATAATTTATTTTCAAGACAATACTGACATAAAGAATAGTTTTAGTGAAAACCGCAAATCAATTGACCCATTATTCTGTTTTTTTTAATCATTTGAATTTTGAACCTACCCACTCCCATTGAACACAGTTCACTTTGCGCTATTTAACCACAGATTTTGAGCTCAAAATTTAAGTTTATGTCTAAACTTCTAAAAAAATTTAATGATATGCAAAAAATAACGGTAAAAAATAATTGTTCGTTACTCCAAAGTCTAAAGCGCCCTCTATCGTCACTTTTGGAAGTTTATCGTTATAATTTATTTTCAAGACAATACTAACATAAAGAATAGTTTTCGTGAAAATCGAAAACGAATCGACCAATTTTTCCGCTTTGTGTATTCATTTTAAATTTTGACCCTAAACTTTGATGGCGCCTATCTCCTTCGGAAGACGTTTGGGACCCTTAGTTTCCCATTTAATGTTATTTGTCTTTATGTGTACTATTACCCCTTAAAGTTTTGCCCAGTAGTTTAGATACACCCTGTATATCTAAAATTAATGATTTTGAAATTAACTATTCGTCAACAATAAGATGGAACACTATTATAAGAAAAGGAGATACTTTAAAAAAATCTTTTATATTTATAACTAACTAAATAAAACATAATTTGAAAGGCATTTTTAGTCATGAAATTCGTGAAGGAAAATAGAATCAATCCCAAGTAATGTTTGTGAAGATGTAACAAAATAAAACTGTTATTTTCGATATAATAATATATCGATTTCTAGACAACATCGAAAATTATATTTAAGAATAAAAATTACTTTGTCTTACGAAAATTCCAGGAAGATTCTATGAATCCTATAATTAAGTAGTTAATTATTCAGGATGAATGCAACTACATTGAAATGATTGACGTCTATTGATTACTTAAACAAACAAAGCGACGTTAATCAGCAAATGCATTTATAATACAACTGCAGTACAATTGCAGTTGCTAGGATAAGAGTATCTCGTGATATACTAACAAATCGAGTGATAGCGCAAACAGGAACAGAATTACTAGATTTAGATTAAATGCAAAGTTTAATTTTCTGAACATCACGTTACAAAATCATTACAGTTTATGCGAATTTTACCAGGCACGCAATTATATGTGTCATTTCTATATACAAATGCATAATTTTGTTTTTTAAAAATTAAATGACTAAATCATATGAACGACGATATTTGCTGAACGTGGTTTTAACTAGTTTTCCAAAGAAAAGTAAATCATAAATCACGCGAAAGATAAATAATTGGTAAATGTTTAATGAGTATATAAGTATAATGAATGAAGTTGTCTTTCAAAAAGAATACTGGGGAGCACTGATTATTTGCAGCTGAAACAGACTTATTTTACGAATAACAACCATATAGATCGAAACCACCAATAACTGTAATTTTCTCTTGTTCAAATCACTATTACAAAATTTTAAATTGATTTTATAGTTATTTTTTTCTTTTTCAAAGAATAGCAGGAGATACATTAAAAAAATACTGGTAATAAAATTCTCAAATTTTATTCATCGTATTATTAAAATTTATTATCATTATTACTTTTCATAAATATAGTCCAATAACTGACACCAATCCTATATATATATTAAAAAAATAATAACTGACACCAATCCTATTAAAAATAAATAAATAAATAAATAAATAAATAAAAATGACTGACACAAAAAAAATTTGTGCCGCGCACTTTACTGACAAATATTTTTTTTTTTTTCCAAATTATTTTATATTTCACGGAACGTATGTTTTAAGAATATTTTAATCTTTGTTTTAATCAAAATATTTAAACTTTGATGATTTTTTTCCGTTGAAATGTGTTTTTACATATAATGATTAATTTACAAATAAAAATGTTTTAAAGTTTTTTAAATTTTCTCTATTTAAAATTTTAAACTTATTTAAATCATAACTATGTCCGATTTCATTGCTTTTTTCACTATTGTGCGCAAAAAAGGTCTCTTGTTAATTTGCCTTCAGGACTTATAAAAATATTTCTTGCAATATTTATAATAAATTTAAAAGTGAAAAGAAAGAAGATTTTTGAGAGTAATTTTTACTTCGAGGACTATATTTCCAAAATTTTTTTACATGAGATTAAAAATTCTGAAGACAATATATTACAAACATAACACAAAAACTCTGTACCAAATTTCATGCATATATCTTTCAAGAAAGTATTGATTGAAAATTATTGAACGTATATACTTTTAAACATAACAAATAATAATAATAATAAAAATACTTTTAATTTTGGGCGTTATTAGGACTTATAGTACAATACAATAATTATTATATCTGCTGATAGAATCATAGTTGAAATTTGCGGTTTGTTAAATTTAATTTATTTAACTTTGTAATATTTTATTAGCAAAGGGACAAAATAAGAGAGAAATGTGATTTTTTGATACGTTTGACCCCGTATATCTCTTAGCCTTGATAGCTGATTTTTATTCTAAAAAAGGCTAATAATCCTAAAACGACAGTAAAAGATAATGAAAACCTATACATCTATATCACCTTAGCGCTTTAGTCAAATATTAATTTTTACTAAACATAAATTTCTCTAAACCCAAAACTTCAAAATCCCAGTGCTGTCAAATCATCGACTACTTCCGCGAACGAACGACTAATATTTTAAACTTGTGACTAGGTATTGTTTAGATAGCCTATTGTTCTGGTGTTTTATGTTCAATTGTATATCCTAATAAATATAAAAAATATGTATACATTTATTAGTTTATCAATTGCGTTTTGCACGATATTTTTTTTCCCACCATGCTTAGGAAAAACTGACACTTTAGAATTTGAAAAAAATATTTTTTGCCAAGGAAATTAAAATTGATTTTTCTGAATTGTTTTACAATTTATTCAACAAAAAACTAATATTCTTTTCTTTCTTTTTTTATAATTTTAAAAGAAATCGGAAATTGTACGTCAAAAGTGGAAATAAAGATGCGTTCATACTATAACTAGTTTTATAAGTATCCAGATTTTGGTGATAGCTATTGAGCTCATACGCAAAAATGGGTATTACTTGGTTATCACGTCGACCAATTTCGACAAATTATACAAATCGCCAAACTAATAGCCAAATTATACCCATTGACATAATTTTTGTTTTAAATATCGAAAAATCAAATGACTTATAGAATATTAATAAAAATACAAACAAAAAGCCGAAATAATAATCACTTAATGACATTTTAAACACGCATATTGTATTTAATGTCATTGAATGCGACATTCACGGTCATACATTATTGGCATTTAATCTTATAGTTTGGCGATAGCTTTTTGGTCGACGAAATAACCAAGTAGTACCGAAAAATGTATGAATAGAAAATTATTTACCGTTCTACACATTAAATTCAGTAATACGGAAATAATAGGATTCCATCTTAAATGGAACGTAATCACTATGGCAACCTAGAATCATCGCCTATCACGGGATATCATTAAATTAATTACGTATAACAGATTTAACAGAATGTAGAAAATTTTCATTAATGCTTTTTACTGAACTTTCATTTGATTTTCGTTAAATTTGAAATGACTCAACAAAATTCTGCAACGATTATATATATTGAATCTCAAACCATTCAGTTGAGTAGTCTTTGTGCTGCTATACGCGGACAGACGGACGGACCAAACGACGACTGTAGGACCTGCCTATTAATATAATTACGACCGCGTCTAAACAGTGCAGTTGTTACTGAGCCTCCCACTTCCGAAAATGTTAGACTTGGTTAAAATAAATAAATAAAACAAGTAAATAAAAATAAAAATTCGTAGGTCATGGTGAAAAATAAAAAGAAGATAAAAAAGCTTAAATATCTATTTTTGTCCTGGCATCATTACAAGCTTGAAGATAGACTATTTCCCAAAGAGTAGCTTCTGCAATTCGTTACAGTATACGTAAACCGTTCAGCATTCACAAGCGAATTCATGTTACGTATAACTAATTACTAAATATTCTTCGCATGCCCCTTTTTCTTACTTTTTTTTTCTCTTTTTTAACGACTCTTCAAATTATTTATAACCGTTCTTCATTCATCGTTGTCCATAACCGTGTGGCAGAAATCATTAACGATCCCTTTTTCAGACATCGCTGCACCATAACGAATGCTTAGACACTTATTATAATGTGTTCCAAGGCTGAGAAATAAACAAACTCTAAAAGAAACGAGCAGAATAATAATGACGGGACAGAGACAGTTTTACTTGTTTAATTGATTCGGCTACTGTAAGGATCACGAAAATAAGTGACGCAGTGATGTTCCTTCAACACCTGGTGTTTTGGGTCTCAAAATCTGACATTCAAAATCTGACATTCTTGCGGGCATGTGCCCAGAACAGTGAAATAAGTTTGATGGGTTACGTTGCAGATTATTTTGAGTGGTTGGCTATTTAAATAAGGAATTTGTATAGGTTGCTTTCCAGTGTGGGTTATATAAATATAAGTAATGTTCTCAGTTGAGTAACAGTAATTTGCCCATCGATAAATAAAGTAGCTTGATACAAAGTAACGGAATTGTGGCGAAGTTTGTACCGTTCTTTACCGGACTGTATTTTAAAATAACATCTACCTCTACTGACGGATTTAACTGTAGAATGAACTTATACAAATGGCCTTTTGCATTAGTGAAAGTTAAAAATTTCAAATTAGCGCTATGTACTTGAAGGAATGACGTCATTCAGATAATTTTGTGATAGACAAACTCTTAAAGAAATGAGCAGAATAGTAATGATGGGGCAGAGATGTTTTTATTTGTTTAATTGATTCGTCTACTGTAGCATCCCGAAAATAAGTAACACAGTGATGTTTCTTCAACACCAGGTGTTTTGAGTCTCAAACGCTGACTTTCAACTTTCTCACATGTCAGTAACAATGACATAAGTTTCATGGGCTATTTTGTAAATCGTTTTGATTGGCTGGCTATATAATAAGTAATTTTTATAGGTTGCTTTCCACTGTGGCTTTATAAATATAAATAATGTTCTTAGTTGCGTAATAGTAATTTGAACATCAATAAATAAAGTAGCTTAAGGCAGAGTGGTGGAATTGTGGCGTAATTGTACCGTTCTTTACCTGACTGCATTTTAAAATAACATTTACATCTACTGGTGGTCTTAACTGTAGAATGGTTTTGTACGAATGCCTTTCGCAATCCCCTTTTCTTGGAAAATTAAAAAAATTTCAAGCAAGCGTTATGTATTTGAAATAATGACACCATTCAGATAATTTTATAATAAACAAGCTTCCAAAGAAATGAACAGAACAGCAATGATGGGACACAGACAGTTTTATTTACTTAATTGATTCAGCTACTGTTGGATCACGAAAAATGGTGATGCAATCATTTTCCTTCAACACCTGGTTTTTTGATTATCGAAATCTGACTTTCACATGCCTGCAACAGTGAAATAAGTTTGATGGGTTACATTGTAAATTATTTTGGTTTGCTAGCTATTTAAAAAAAAAAAAAAACTTTAATTGGTTACTTTCCAGTGTGATTTTACAAATATGACTAATGTTCTCAGTTGCGACTTGACCATGCATAAATAAAAACCCACACTGGTGGAATTGTAACGCAGTTGTACTGTTCTCTTCCTGCCTGTTTTTTAAAATACCATGCACAGCTAATAGCGGTCTTAACTGTACAATACGAATGCAGTTTGTAGTGCTTCTTTATTGAAAAAGTTAACAATTTCAAACTAACGTTACGCATTTCTGCCAAATCTTACGCTTTTTTGTACACAAAAATTTTATAGTAGATTTTACTTTTTAAAACTACCATCATCTACCGATTAAATAAGTCAAAAAATTCGATTACATCTTTGTTTCCAGAAAGAGTCATTAGATTTGGTTATGTACTTGAAGAAGTGCCGTCATTCAAGATAATTATTTTTGCTTGGGATTATCAGTGGTTCCACGAAGGAAAATGTGTATTGAAAATTCATAATTACGGTTACAGGTGTGAAGCTATATTCTTCAAATTTCTGTCCAATCGTATTAATTTATTACAGAAAAAAGTAAGCTATTAAAGTAAAATTACAATAAAATTACTTTTTACATCACAACTTTCGTGGTAGAACTTTTCTTAACCATAATGATAAATAAAAAAACAGAATATATGATATTATCAGAATAAACGATATACTGTAAAATCTTCAGAAAGTCGATTGGGTTCATTTCAGATTTCCTGAATCAATAATGACACAGAAAGATAGTTAAAGAAGTGCGTGTGAGTAAATTAGAAAATGATGCAGAGAACGTCAAGCAACTCTTCCGCTAAGCAAAGAGAAGGTTTTAAGTGCCCACTCTCCAATATTAAATTGCTTGTCATCGTTGGTAGGCAGAGATAGAACAGGATGAGAAGCGCGTAAATGCCAAGACATAAACCTTCTTATTACGAGAAAACGAATCTGAATTTGTCAAACAAGTTTATTTTAAGTACGAACTGTGTATTCGGTGATCTCTATTTCCTCTAACTTTGTGTATTCAGAGACACAAGGGAATAGTTGGTGCCATTTAGTTCAGTTGCATCACTCGTTCACTCGCTTGCCATAAAATGAATAAAAGATTTTTTTACAGCTTTGTTTATACAAGAGTACATGAACTGGTGCCACAAAAACAAAACGAAACTATGCAATTTTTTGTGAGTAGCTTTTTTTAATGTCTAGGGAACAAGAGCACAGCCCCTATACATTTTCCATAATTATATTTGTGAATGGTTAATAATCTGTATAACTATATAGTCCAATAGCCTTCATTGTTTAAGCCAATTTTTCACGTTTCATAGTTTACGAGTAAAATAGCTATGACGGACGGATGATCCATTATTTCTTTTTAACTACGGAACCTTAAAAATGATAGAGATATTTACCAAATTGAAATTAATTAAAAATGAGCTCTTACAATATACCAGTATTATGTGTTCGGAGGAAGAAAAATGTCCCTGATATTTTCCAATAGCCTGATTGCTTTTATGTACCTCTTCATCTAATTTTTTAGTAGAAATTTTATTAAGACTTAAGGTACCTCACATCCGGTCGTGCCAAAAATCTTTTAATTAAAATTACGACCGACAAGTGAGTCTAAATATGGAAATCGTGCGTGATCTGCAGAAGTTACAATTAATTCTGCAATTCTGGGATGACATTTACACACGGATATTGCAGGTGAAAGTTAAGAGAAAACTACAAAAACTTCGAATGGGGCATTTAGTAAGTACGTCACGCGAACATTCATTTAGTTAAGCCATGATGAAAAACATGATAAAACAGGATGGATTTAGCTGTTTTCCATAACGTGAATCGTATGGGTTTGGGGCTGTATCGTTGATCTATTGGCACTTCGTAGTATTTTTTAGTTGAATGAAATCTGAGTCGAGTCCTACATCGATCAGTAAATGTTCCACCCAAACACAAAAATTTCATTTGAGTACAATTAGATTTAAATCTGAGAAAAAAAATCGTTGATCAGAAATTCTAATAGAGTCAAACAAAATAATTTTTGTCAACCTGTCCCGATTAAGATTAAAGAAAGATAAATCATTGACCATAACCTCGATCCGAACACGAAAAAGCAATTTTCTTCACCTCAAACCCGATATCCTGAAAATCCTCATAATGAAAATAAAAAGCCTATTTTAATACAACTATGGAAAAATGGCTTAATACTGCCTCTAATATTAATTAAAACTTCTATATATATACATGTAAAAAATGTATAACCCCATTCCTGTACATATATATAGTTTCACATTTGAAATAATATTATGCTTCTTCCAAAATATCGGGTTAACCTGAACCCGGACCATAAGAATTAAAACTCCACTTGAAATCGAACTGAAATTGGAAGAATTATAAGCCGACCGCAGCAACCAAGATCAATTATTCAAAACCAAAGTAAAGTGCGAGCTTCCTTTTTAAAATTTAATAGGGAAATTTATTTTTTTGGGGGGGGGAGGGGGGGGAGAAAGTTTGCCTAATTTGCACATTACTTCAGAAATTTTATCTAATTGGATAATTTGAATGCGGAAATTAAGCTGTTAACCAATCATATGGCGTCCTGATGTAATAGTTAGAAACTACTTGGGTGATTGAACATACAATTGTACAAGCTACAAATATTGTATACAGAAAACATAAAAAACAAATCGGAGATTATACGTCAAACGAAGCAAATAAGCTGCATTCATACTATAACGATCTTTTAAAAATATTAAGATTTTAGCAAAATAGCTGTTGCACTTTTATGCAAATAATCATGCATAACAACATTTATTACGATTATGTATATACACATATTAAATTCAGTAATACGGTAATAATAGGATTCCAGCTTAAATAGGAGGTCACCACCATGGCAACTTAGAAATCATTACCTAGTATAGTACATCATTGAATTAATTACGTGCAATAGGATTTACTAACAACTTTTATTAATATGTTTGTAAGTTTTGATTCCGTTTTCATAAACAGTTAAATGACTCGACATAATTCTGCAACGATTATATATATTAAATTTCAAATCATTCGGTTGGGTTATTTTAGCCTGATATGCACACAGATAACCATACGGGCAGATCAGACGGTGACTATAGGTACTACATGTTTATGTAATTATAAACACACCTAAAAATCTATTTAATAAGATATATGAACTCAAATAAGTCACTGCAAGGAATAATATTTATTGCACTTTTAAGTTTCCATGCGTATGTAGATTTTAGAAAAACCTTCCCGTATGAACAAGGTCCTAAAATCAAAATGTTACGGTGCTTCTTCTAGCTTCAAATATTAAATGAGATCTGCAAGTAACGGAAAATACAAACCGCCAATCATACATTGTAAAAAATCTTTTAAATTTACGACAAAAACTACTGGCAGCAATGTTGGCAACAGGTTTTGCCGTAAAAATTGTAGTAATATTAGATGTAATTTCTTTTTATTATATCTAATTTTACTGCAATTTTTACAGCGAAAACTGCTGGCAACATTGCTGTGCCGTAAATTTAACGGATTTTTTTTTTTTTACAGTGTATCCAATGCAGAATTCTAATTTCAGCTAAAAATGGAAGAAAACTATAACAACCCCGAGCAGAACATTTAGTAAGTACATCACGCAAGCATTCGTTTAGCGAAGTCATGATAAAAAAACATGATAAAACCTGACGAATTTTTTTCTGTCCTCCAATCTCCAAAAATGTGATTCACCGTAAGAGAGTTTAGAGAGTTTAGGACCGTCTCGTTTGTCAAGTGATGCTTCCAAAAGCTTCTTTCGTCGGATGAAGGATGAATCCGGAGAGATAAGAGTTGCGAGACAAAACTGTAGTGGTTTCCACTTCGAGTAAGTAGTGGCGACGTCACTTTCTGGGGTCTAGGCGAAATATTTTGGCATTTTGACCGCTTAATATGGCCTGGATGGATGACGTTATCGATACTCTCTTGCTCTAATGTAGAGGCTTGAATTCCTCATGATGGATCTTTGATAAAAGATAGTACGGTTAATTCAGGAAAAACAACGTTATGTCTTTTAATGAGATAACTTCCTGTGATAAAATCTCATTTAGGGGTCATTATAAATACGGTTTTTGAAAAGATGTTGTTTATTTTATTTTCCATTCAGGGATACAGCATATTACGTCTTGTAGAGAAATACAAGTGCATCTAGTTACTTTCTGAGATAAAATCTAATTTAAGAGTTATTGTAAACATTTTTAAACCATCGTTTATTTATTTTTCATCAATCAATTGAATTGAAGGGCATTTTTTGTAATAAAAATGAAAAAAAAAAAAATGTCACAATGCCATCCATGAAAGTGTGCATTACCTTGATAACGATCCGATTTATCGGAATCAGAGTGAATACAAATAGAAATTAGAAAAAAGAAAATAATAATAAAAATTAGAATTAAAGTTTCAAATATACCTCTTTTCTTAACAAAGAACAATATGAGTTTTACATCATGTATTTATGCTCCGTATTTAAATATGTATACATTTTTATCAAAGCAGAAGAAATTTCTGAATAAAAAATTATATTTTAAAAAAGTCAGATATATAAAAAGGACGTATTTTTATACATCTTGCAAGTTTGTAGCACGTTAAAGCTGTTCTTTTATGGCTTATTCGATTCCAGTATAGAACAAAAATTTCTTTTATGTGAATTTACATTTAAAAAATACATTTATGTTTGATCTTTTGAAAAGAGTAAGTGTGGTGACGCCTCTTTCTGGGGTCTAGGCGAAATATTTTGGCATTTTGACCGCTTAATATGGCCTGAATGGATAACGTTATTGATACTCTCTTGCTCTAATGTAGAGGCTCGAATTCCTCATGATGGATCTTTGATAGAAGATAGCTGAAGCATAAATTCGGTTAATTCAGGAAAACAACGTTATGTCTTCTAACGAGATAACTTCCTGAGATAAAATCTCATTTGACGGTCATTATAAATACGATTTTTTTTAAAATGTTGTTTATTTTATTTTCCATTCAGGGATAAAACGTATTTCTTCTAGTAGCATTACTTTCTGAGATAAAATCTGAGTTATTGTAAACACTTTTAAACCATCGTTTATTTATTTTTCGTTGATTACTTGAAATGAAGGACATTTTTTATTTTAAGTATGAAATACATGAAGATGTCACAATACATGTGTATTATCTTGATAACGATCCGATTTATCGGAATCAAAGTAGATTAAAAATAGAAATGAACAAGTCGGAAATTACACGTCAAACGTAGCAAATGAGGTGCATTCGTACTATAATGAAGTTTTTAAAATATACCGTGCTGTATCCGAAATCTTTTGTATGCTTGTAGATACTATGTGCTTTCTATTATACAGGAATTAACTTGTTGTAAACTTTAGCAGCGTAATATATGTTTCACAAATTAGTTAAGTTACTTGATAAAAAAAATATTTTCTTTGTATATCGCGTTGAAGCTTCTGTAACACCGAAGTCAACAACAAATTTCTTTTAATTTTAGGTATATTATCATTGAAAATACAATGAAAAAATACATCCCTCCGCTTCCCCCTATTTCGGAATCTACTGAAATTAAAATTATGACAAAATTAACGATAATAGAATTTAACTTAAATCTTGCAGAAAAACTATAGTGATTGATTACCTTGAGACATACAGTTTTCGATAAAATCGCATTTTCCCGTTATACACAAAATTCGATTTGCAGGCATTCAGCAAAAGAGTTGAGGGGCATCGGTGGTACCTTTCGTCACAGAAGTATAAAAGGATTGTAGCTAATGATTTTTCATTAAAAAGTCTGTAATTAGCCGAGATATTAACCCTTAAAGACACGGGCGGTGTACCTATGAGCCGCCGGCTTTTAATCCCTTGGGGACCAGCATCACATACGCGTGCCGTATAAAATGCACAGTATCCTTGATTATTCCCATGAGATATTTTTTTTTATTATTATAAATGTTGCCTTATTTAATCAGGACGTTTTCCTGATTCAATTTGGCAAAAATTTTTACTTAAAAAAACCAGTGATAAAAAATTAAAAATTACGTAAAAGATGTGGAAAAAAAAAAAAGATCGAAAAGCATTTTTTATGATCTGTTTTCTTCATTCGTAAATCTAATGGTATTTTTCAGATAATTGAAAACTATATCTAGTTTCCAGAAATAATAATAATAATAATAATAATAATAATGTTACGTAATGGTAACAAAAGGACATAACAGTGAAGATTTCTTTTCTTTTTGAAACACATTATTTTTTACTATGCATCCTTGTAGAAAATTCTTCTAAAATTGTCTCTAATAGCAATTCTCAACCAAATCATTGCTTTAAAAGCGATGTCATGTATTTCTCACATTATCTTCGATGAAAGGTTAAATTTAAATTGTCTCGAGAAACAGCTCTTCACCAAATCATTGCTTTAGGAGCGATGTCATAGGGATCTAATCTTCTCTCGAACACATTTCTGTGTATTTGAATATAACTCTCGTATGACGCAAAGTATATATTTTACTGGATTATAACTTGGATGTTGATTTATCCACGAAGCCGGGCCTTAGGCTAAAGTCAATCATCTTGGTTTATATTGTCACCGCTGTGACGGGAATCCCCTCCAGTTGTGATGACAGCGATTATTATATCATATTCGTTCATAAATCAAACATGATAACTGCCAAAGCTCGTCACTGTTTTTTTTCTCTATATCCCAAGTTTTTTCGTAGTATCTAGGAAAAAAACTTCATTGGTTGATAAATGTTTTGACTCAGAGAATTCTTTTTTTATCATGTCAAATTGGAAACTCATTTGTTATTAAGTCGGTTTATTTTAATTTTGTATGCATACTTCGTCTCAATGTAAGTATGTCTATTTATAATCGTATCGTTCTATAAACCAAGTAGTAAAATTAATAATCAAATATATTAATATTATTATTATTAAATTATGATTTAATTCAAAACAGAGCAATAAAATTTTAATTGACTTTAACAATAAATATTATATTAATTTGTGTTTATTCTATATAGAATAAAAAAATATTGAAAAATATAGATTATAAATTAAATAGATTTTAAATTATAAATTGCCCATTTTATTATAATTTTATTTCCTTAAAATATTTCAATGTAGCAGTTTCACAGCCATAATAATTTCATTAAAATATTTAGTAGAGTTTAAGTACCATTACATACTATTATCTTTGATTGTTTTTTATTATTGTTGTTTCTGACAACTAGATGTTTTTAATTATCTGAAAAATACCGCCAGATTTTTGTTCGAAGCAAACAGATAATAAAAAAAGATTTTCGATCATTTTTCTTTCTTTTTTTTTTTCTTTTTTTAAATCACAAGTTATCAATTATTTTCGTTTATTGAAAAGCGTTGTTTATAACAATGTACATGTACAGCAGCTTATGAGTGTGAAACACTGATCATCAGTTTAAATGCATATTTGTTATTTTTAATTGAATTCGGATTAATTTAAATGTCAATCCAAGACATAAAATAAATAAATAAATAAATAAATAAAATTTTAAACGATTTCATTTAAGATTTATCACACTTTTCTTACAATTACATCATGACATATATATAATTTTAATTTTAAAAGGAATAAATTGTAATGCTCCTCCTTACGGAAACGGACCACTATTATGGGAAAAAATCATACCCTAATTATTGAACAGTGCTTTCGATAAATTATAAAGACAAACTGAAAGCATCGAAAATCTGACGCATCTGAAAATTTTATTGATGTTCTGGTAAATATCTTAATATATATTTTTAAATATATACTAAAAGATTAATAAATATATCTTTTAAAAGAAAAATTTTAAAGAGACTTAATCTTTCCATTCAGTCGACTAAATAAAGTTTACAGATGAGGCAGACTTTCTTTTTTCTTTTCTTTCTATTTTTTCTATCTTTCCTTTTTTCAGCATTTATCTAACGAGACTTCAAACTTGGTTTTTCAAACTAAAACGACAGGTTCAACATGAGTTTTCAACAAAAAAGGGCTACTGAAATTTAAGTAACCCAGTCTTATTATTACTATATTTTTCCAAATATTATTTTAAGTATTGATTTTTTAAATTTGAAAAACAAATAAATAATTCCCAAGAAAAAAAAAATGGTATTTTTTGAAAGCTCACAATTTTTGTTATTATTATTATTATTATTATTATTATTATTATTATTATTATTATTATTATAACTAATCTCAAATTATGTACCGATTTTTCTAACTTGTGAAACGTTAAACACAAATCCTTATTCTCACTTCCTCACTTTCTCTTGCTGTTTCTCTCCCCACTCCTCCTGTGTATTATAAAATATGTATAAAGATACATGTGTATAGATATGCATTTATTGTATTGGTGTGTATTTATTTTATATGAATTCATTCATATATATATATGTTGCAGCCAATACCCGAAATTGGCCAATTCTAGAACTGGCCGGCCAATTCCCGAACTGGCCAGCAACATTAAAAAATGACTGGCCAATTCTAGAATTGGCCAGCCAATTCGCGAACTGGCCAGATGCATTTGGCCAATTTGCGAACTGGCCAGATGTGATTGGCCAATTCGCGAAATAGATATAAGCACTCGGCTTAATCCTTTCTAACATAGTTGAAAGTGTCTATGAATTCAATAGTCTAGCCGTCAGCCTGTCCGTGATCTAACTTAACTAGTTTCCGGTTAACTTGTAATTGCCATCGTGTTTGGTTTATCAATTAATTTCGATATTGAAAGGGAATTGTGTACTATTTTTGGTTAATTTAGTTAGGTACACAAAAATATTTCGTTTCAATATAATTAATAGGAATCTTTTTTACTGTACATTTTAATGTTACATTATCTTAATTACAAAAAAAATTGGTACCTATGCATCATAGTTCGGATGTTGGCCAAGGCTTCCCGGCCAGTTCGCGAATTGGCCAGCCAAAACCCGAAATACGCTATTCATTTCATGTATTTCGGGTTTTGGCCGGGAAGCTTGGTCAGTTCGGGTATTGGCCGGCCAGTTCTAGAATTGGCCAGGCTCCGGGTATTGGCTGCAACATATGTTATATATATATATATATATATATATATATATATATATATATATATATATGAGTGTGTTCAGGAGTATGTGCGCTTACGCTAACGGAAAGATAATTTCCCACTGTATTTCCTGAAAAAGGAAATAACTCGATGATTAATTTCTTCTAATAGCCATGAGTAATATGGGTCACGACAATGGCATTTAGCAAGCTCCAGAAGATTAAATAAAGTTCAACGCATGTGCAAAAGAAACTCGGCAATGAAATGACACACAAGGACCAAAATGGTGAATTACCGCATCGCGCAAGATACTGCAGATCAAACAGGTTTGAAAGAGAACGCAAACACATTCCGGGGAGGTCGGAGGGCGAGATCCAGAGATCAACAGGTGGGAGAAGAACACGGAGGATGGAGGTTTACGTCAGATCCGGAAAAAAGAACCACACTTTGAGAGGATATGGAAAATAGCAGCATTAAAGTGTTTTAAGAGACATGCTAAAATAATGATTTTAATAAAATAAGAGAAATAGCTGACTATCATGATTTTAGACATTTTTAAAGAAATGGAATATATCTCGTCCGAAAAATACATACATGAGCAGAAAACGCGGTTTGCAATTGAAAAGGGGAAAACGAAAATATTAGAATATGATTTGAAGTGTGTATGATAATGAACATTAAATGAAATATTGTTTATAATTTATTGGAAAAAATACTATTCATTTGTATAAATCTCAAAGTAGGGTGTCCTTAATTATAGGCATTAAAATATATTAATATAAAAAAAAGGTAGCATATGTTATTTGTATGAATCTCAAAACAGAGCAGTTGTAATAATAAATACCAAAACATTTTAATGTTTTATTGTAAATTAAAAAAATGTATCTAAAAACTTTAATATTTATCTGTATAAATATTAAATCGGAAGTTCCGGAATTTTTGATATTACAAAGTTTTAATGCAAATATTCAAAAATATGTATTTTTTAATTGTAGTATCTCAAAATAAGATGTTTCGTAATAATAGACACTGAATTTTTTAAATCTAAAAAGTTAAAAAAAAGTATTTATTTGTACAAATATCAAAATAGGGCATTTTTATATTAAAATATTTCAATTTTTTTTTTTTTTTTTTTTTTTTTTTTTTTTTTTGTAAAAGTATTTTAAAAATATTTCTTATTTGTATAAATCCCAAAATATGGTGGTGTCATTTAATTATACACATAAAAAGTTTTTTTTTTTTTTAATGTTTCAATATAAATTAAAAAAATTATTAAATATATTATTATTTCATTTTTTCCTTGTTTTGGCAACGAAAAAAGAATAAAATAAAATAAATTCTAATAAATCGTCAAAATATGTGCCTTTGATTTCCCACTTATCTTAAAATCTTATGTGCAAAAAAATTTTTTTTTTTTTTTTTTTTTTTGGCTTTTAAATCTTTTTATTTGTTATTTCGTTAACATAAATTCATAACTGAAGTTAAAAAATATATATGTGTATAAGTAAACTCTGGAGTCTGAAGAGATGAAAAACGTTGTTAAATTACCAGGCAATTGCTAAATATGATTTAAAAATATATATGTAACAAAAGTTGAAATTAACATAAATTAATTATTATTATTATTATTATCATCATACTTTTAAACTATTTTATATTTCAAATTTTTATGTAATGTTATCGTGAACTAAAAAAAATGCGTTCTAAAAATACCTTAAACTGTAAAAATTCTCATTAAAAATGGGGAAAAATCAATCAATCAAGAAATAAATTAAAATTATCTCATTAATTCTCATTAAATATCTAAAAATTTTTATGAACGAGTTTAATAAATAAAAAGTAGAGAATTTCTTAAAATTTATACTTCACTGATAGCTAATTTATATGGAAGAAAAATGAAATAAAATCCTTCTTGATCAACTACTTCAACTAACTTAATGAGCCAGCCAATTAAATCGGATACTATTACTATATTTTACTAGCTATTTTAAAGTAGCAGTATTTTAGATATACCGACTACTCATTAGAATTTGAGAATATTCAATATATAGAATCAATACGTATATTTAGAAACTTTCTTATATAATAAGCTCATTTTCTGATTATTTATAGCTTAAATTTGTCAGTGTCTCACGATCGTTAGGTTATAAGACCATTTTTAGATGCATTCATAATTATATAAATAGGTTGCATAGTCGTTGTCTGGCCCGTTCATGCGACTTTTCGTTTGCTTGCATATATCAGCGTAAAAACTACTCAACCAAATGGTTTGAAATTTAATATTTATAATCTTTGTAGAATTTTATCGAGTCATTTCAAATTTTATGAAAATAGAATCAAATTTTAAAAAGATATTAACCCTTTGGGCCTGGTGTGCTATTAATAGTACATGTCTTTTCATCGAGTATTATTTTGTCTTAACAATTACTTGGATACTTTCTTCATATAGAAATAATAGTATATGGCTATGCCTTTGTTATTATGACTGCATGTAGGTTTTTACACTAAGTAATAACAGTAATAAAAAAAGATTATTTAATTCCCTTTGCACCATTCACGATTCCTTTATTTTATGCAGATATTTCAATCTTTAAATTTAAAATATGAGTTGCTTTTCTGAACTAATCACGTGTCATAAAACGCAAAAAATATTAGAAAGCTGTAATACCTCTCAAATCCTACTGTAGTGCTTGATTTTCCAAACGTCTTCAAAAACTCTTCCTTAGCCTATTATCATATAAATATGAACTGAATCGTACACAAAATAAGTACATTCTTAAGACATTAGACAATGAGATAACATTTAAACTTCAGTAAGTGTTTGGATAGCTACGATTACCGTCATTAAGCTAAAATTTTGTTCTCGAAACTGAAAAAAAATTGGACCCGAAAGAGTTAATAAAAGTTTTCTTCATTCTATTAAATCTTGTCATATGTAATGAATTCAATGACACCCCATGATAGGTCATGATTTTATGGTGATGACGTTCTATTTAAGATGGAGGGTTTGCATATTACTGAATTTAATCTGTATAATAGCAACAAATTTTATATGCATGCATTATTGTATTAGAGAGCAACATTGTACCAAGATCTGAACATTTATAAAATTAGTTAGAGTAGGAACTCAGCTCATTTGCCACGTTTAACATACATTTTCCGACTTTTTTACATTTTACAGAGCAGTTCCAGCTATATTTTATTGCACCATTCAACTTGTTTTTCGTATGCAAATCTGAAATTCTGAAATCGATTTTTAACCCACTGTCTGTTACGCTAGAATTATAAAAATTACATTCACAGGTTTATTGCCGATGACAATACGTCATTTTAAATATTTTTTTAGAATTTTAATTATAAATATATTAATTATATGTAGGACATTTTTCTGTTAGCCTGCCACAGGTCATAAATCACCAAATATTCTTTGTAACGCGTGCTATTGTATACTAGTGGAAAATGAATTAATTTAACTCTGAGCTACTCAGCGCTTGCCAAAACAGGCCAATGGCTTTGAAACTGCAACGGTGAAATATTTTAAAGGCTGAAAAGGGGCAAATAAAATTTTAAATAAAAAGAGTGTAATATTTAAATAAATATATATATATATACTCTTTTATCGATTAACAATTTAATATTAACTTATTTATAATTATGAATAGACAAATCAATTTAGAAACTTTTAAAAAATAGTTTAAATAACATTTCATTTTTTCTTTCTCGTTGCACTATCTTAAAAAAGAAAAAGAAAAAGAAGGGAGAAAAATACATTTTAATAAATCCCCTTGTTTGAGGTAGATACCATTTAAAAGAGAAGCAAATTTATCATAAACAAGATCGGTGCCCATACCAGTTTTGAACAACAAAATTTTGGGGGAAAACATGAAATGCAATGAAAAAATTTAGGAGTAATTTTCAAGATGACTATCGAATTGAACGTTGTAGTAATATGAATAATGCACGTATAAAAGAGTAATTTAATTTAAAAACAATTTTTACTCTTACACTTTTTCTTATTATTTTTTCCATACATGGTGTAATGAAGGAAATGTATTACAATTATGATGTGTGTATGTGTCGCTTGCTTATTGTGGCCCAATGAAAACGTTAGCTTATTGCAAAATATATTTACCCTGGTTTCACGAACTAAATTTAAATAAATAAAAATAAATAATGCTCAAAAATAATATGTGCACTATGTTTTGTAAAGTATCACCGAATTTTCATTTTAAAACATGAATGCTTGTTTAAATTTTTTAAACATCATTCACCCATTATGACTAAGTAACAACATTGATTTCAAATTGCATTTGCTTTGCTTTCATAAAGCAAATATAAATGAAAAAATAATGCACAAAAATAATTACTCTAATGTATTTTGAAAAGTATGTTTTTAAATGCAAACACTATATTTTTTAACATATTACATATACAGTAGGGTGGGCCGAAAAAAACTTTTTTTCGATTTTCGATTATGGAGGGTGCGGAAAAGTGGCCACTGGTGGCACTCAGTTCATACAAAATATTTGAGATTTTTTGGATATTTCCTTACCCTGCCGCAAACGGCTTGAAATTTTGCAAAAATGCTCATTTTTGAACTTTTTCGAAAAAAATTAAAAATTGTTAAATTAAATTTATTTTGGTTGTATTTACTCGAAAAGGCATATTTAATGTACCAAATGTTTAATTAAGATCTGATCATGCATTATTTAATATCTATGTGTATTATAACTTAGCCTATTTTTATAGCTTTTTCTCGTATAACAGACAAAAGTTGTATTTGTTTGAATCGATCGTTAGTTTCTCTCTTATTTATGTCCCTTGTTCTTCTTTATATTTTTTCTATGTGTCAAAGGTCATATATTTGGGCAACGGACAGCAGTATACTTCAAAAACAAATCTGGAAGATGAGAAGGGGAAGAAGCAGGACTCTAAGCGAGCGCAATGACTCGTGGATTTTTCACACCTCATTAGTCAAGCACCGATTGTTTTGGAAAAGATCTTAGGTCCCATGGTTTAGCCATCAAGTTTTAGAGGGTAGATGTCGAAGTGGGATATCGTTCATAAGAAGAATACATATCAAATATTGCAGCTCTCTTCCTAGTTTTTTTTTTCAAGACAGGCAATGACACCATTGCATTTTTCTGTATTAACAGCGGTGCCATCACACCCAAGTGCTGTCAGTTCAGAAAAGTCTAACTTGTTGTGATTTGGAAGATTGTATAATGATTTTGCTATTTTTTTTCCGTGACCGGAACGAGGTATCAAGTGACCCAAGTATTCCTAACCAGGTTCAAACAACACGGTGATGTGTGTGTGACGGTGCCGCTTGTTCTTTTTCCCTTCTGAATATACTTTTATCCTTTCTACCATCAAAAAATATGCTTTTAATTTTCCTTCTTTGAAAAACTTCTTCTGTCTGTATCTTCTTTCCAAGTTTCTACTTCTTTCTTCTGACTTTGTTTTTATCGATGACGAGATTCGTATCCTCTGCTGTCACTACATCTACATGGTGAAGCAAACAGTAGTGTGGCGCATGATTATCAGCATAAGTTGGCAACTGCAATACTTTCAATATGCATAATGCCTCGAAAAGACTACTTATTGCGTGTCTTTACATTACCATAGTCCTTCATACTAGCCATTTCTAAGCTCGTCGTAATAAAACTCACAAAACACTATAATGGAACATTAAACGATCCAAAAAGTACTGTATCTCACTAGATAAAGGTTTCATGTTCACACTGGACAAATGTCGCAGGTAACTGAGCATGGGGAAATAATAATCGTTTATCGCATTTTGGCTCTCATCTATTTCGTCCTACACTCACTCAGTATTACAACGAGTCATTGCGCTCGCTTAGAGTCCTGCTTCTTTCCCTTCTCACCTTCCAGATTTGTTTTTGAAGTATATTGCTGTCCGTTGACCAAATATATGACTTTTGACACATAGAAAAAATATAAAGAAGATCAAGGGACATAAATGAGAGAGAAACTAACGATCGATTCAAACAAATACAACTTTTGCCTGTTATACGAGAAAAAGCTATAAAAATAGGCTAAGTTATAATACACATAGATATTAAATAATGCATGATCAGATCTTATTTAAACATTTGGTACATTAAATATGCCTTCTCGAGTAAATACAACCAAAATAAATTTAATTTGCCATTTTTTAATTTTTTTCGAAAAAGTTTAAAAATGAGCATTTTTGCAAAACTCCAAGCCGTTTGCGGCAGGGTAAGGAAATGTCCAAAAAATCTCAAATTTTTGTATGAACTGAGTGCCACCAGTGAACACTTTTCCGCACCCGCCATAATCGAAAATCGAAAAAAAGTTTTTTTCGGCCCATCCTAATATACAGTTCTTAAGATTTTATAATAACGTTAGCTGATCGCAACAGTGTTTACTTTGCTTCCATAAAGTAAACATAAAAAAAAAAAAAAATAAATAAAAAAAAAATAACGCACCAAAATAATTTATGCAAAATATTTCAAAAAGTATCATTGAATTTTTGTTTTTAAACATCGTTCACTTATTATGGTTAAATAATAACGTTAGTTGGTTGTAAACTGTGTTTACCTTGGTTTTATAAAATAAATCTAAAATAAAAATTAAGTCACAAAATAATTTACACAAAATCGTTTAAAAAGTACCAATGTACTTTGATTTTTAAATAAAAACGTTTATTTAAATTTTAACTGAGAACGTTTATTTTTATTTATTTATTTTTTTTTTTTCATACATCATTCATTTAGTACGACTAAATAATAACGTTAGTTGGTTGTAAGCTATATTTACTCTGCTTTATATAATAAACTTAAAAGAAACAAAAAACTAACAAAGAAGTTCAGGCAAAATAACTTGAAAAATATCCCTGAACTTTGGTTTTTAAACACAAAAGTTTATTTTAATTCTTTTACTTATTATGAGTAAATTATACGTTAGTTAATTGCAACATGTGTTTACTCTGTTTACATAAAGTAAACCTACAAAAAAAAAAAAAAAAAAAAAAAAAAAAAAAAAAAAAAATGATGCGCAAAAATAATTTATGCAAAATAATTCTAAAAATATAATTAAATTTTGGATTTTAAACACAAAAGTTTATTCAATTTTTTTAAACATTCATTTTTTATGATTAAAAATTTAATTGATTGCAAACCATATTTATTCTGTTTATATAAAATAAACCTGAAAAAAAAAAAAAAAAAAATAGCGAAAAAAAAAAAAAAAAAAAAAACAAGCAAAGTAATTCAAAATGTATCACTGAAATTTTGTTTTCAAACGCAAACGTTTATTTATTTATTATTTTTTTTAAACATAGTTCACCTATTATGACTAAATAACAACATTAGTTGATTGAAAACTGTACTTACTCTGAATATATAGAGCAAATCTAAAAAAAAAAAAAAATAACGCAAAAAAAAAAAAAAATCATATAAAATATTAGAAAACTATCACCGAACTTTGGTTTTTAACTGCAAAAATTTATTTAATTTTTTTTTAAATTCATCTATTATAACTCAATAACAACATTCTTTGATTGCAAACTGTATTTACTCTGCTTTCATAAAATAAACCTAAAACAAAAAATAACGCAAAAGAGTAACAAATAATAATTTATGCAAAATAATTCAAAAACTATCACTGAACTCTGGTTTTTAAACAACGCCAAGCAAATAACACTTTCCAATAAACGCCGAAGGGCTGCGATCAAAAACACATTCTTTGGGTCGCACTTCCGCAGGTGTAGATGTAAACAAACCGAGCAGTAAAACTTGTTACAGCTTTTTAATAATGTTATTTTTTATTCCAGCAGGACAGCAACGACAAGAGCACCCTTTCCTAGAGCAGAAAATGGGCGCAAGAATTGAATTAATGACATCGCCCCCCACTCCCTATCTTCCTCATTCAAGGTCAGGTACGCCTGCGGCTTCTCTGTCCTACTCGACTGCATCCCAAAATGAGCAGAGTTACTCCGATGCAAAGCGCGCGCAAATGTGTTGCTTTCTTTTTTTACTTTTTATTTTTCCTCTCAATGTCAGCTTAGGGACGAATGGCGCTCCTGAAATTCACTTAATTTCCATGACATTAAAGAAACGGCAGAGCAGCGAGAAATAACAGAGAATGAATAATTTTCAGTAATACAACAGCTTATATCCTTTCTAGTCAGAAAAATTAGTTTATTTCCAACCTCCCCTCTCTCTTTTTTCAAAAATATCAATGTTGTTATAACGCATTTATGTATTTATTATATCAAAATCTGACTGTTTTTATTTCACAGTTATGTCTTTTAGAATTTGGAATACTGGTATATGAAATTTACAACAGTTATCAACATGGAACTGAGATTTAAATGAGCAGAATAGTCCGATGCAAGGCACGCGTAAATGTGTTGCTTTTTTTTTTTTTTTTACTTTTTGCTCTCAATGTCAGCTTACGGACGAATGGCGCTCTTGAAACTCAGTTAATTTCGATGACATTAAAGAAATGGCAAAGCCACGAGAAATGATAAACAAAGATTCTTTCAGTAGTATAACAGCAGTTACCCCTTTTCTCTTTCTTATCATAAAAATAAATGTTATTATATCTTATTAACGTATTTATTATATAAAAATCTGACTGTTTTTTTATTTCACAGTTACGTCTTTTAGAATTTCGAATAATGAAATTATGAAAAATGAATTTATTATTATTATGAAATTATTGAAATTATGAAATTTACAACAGTTATTAACTTAGATCTGAGATTTAAATGAGAAAGACTACTCTGCTTTCAAAGCGTTTCTTTTTTTCTTTTCTTTTCTTCTTTTTCTCTCAATGTCAGCATACGGACGAATGATGTTCCTGAAATTCACTTATAACAGTTAATTGTGGCTAACAGTTAATAATCATTTATAACAGTTAATTGCACGGATCCGAGCTTTAAATCAGAAGAGTACTCCGATGCAAAGCGCGCGCAAATGCGTTGCTTTTTTTTTTTTTTTACTTTTTTACTTTTTCTCTCAATGCCAGTTTACGGACGAATGGCGCTCCTGAAATTCAGTTAATTTCCATGGCATTAAAGAAATGGCAAAGCCGCGAGAAATGACAGAGAATATATTCTTTCCAATAATATAACAATTTGATGCCTTTCTAGTCAGAGAATTTAGTTTACTTCTTTTCATAAAAATAAATGTTATTATATCTTATTATAATGTATCGATTGTATTAAAATCTGTCTGTTTTTGTTTCAAAATTAAGTCGAATATTGTTTTATGGAATTGACAACAGTTATTAACGTAGATCCGATATTTAAATGAGCAAGACTATTCTGCTGCAAAGCGTTTCTTTTTCTCCCAATGTCAGCTTACGAACGAATGGCGCTCCTGAAATTCATTTAATTTCCATGACATTAAAGAAATGGCAAAGCCGCCAGAAATAACAGAGGATAAATTATTTTCAGTAATACAACAGTTTGGAGCTTTTCTAGCCTTAAAATTTAATTTACTTCTCACCTCTCTCCTTTTTTCCCCAATAAAAATAGATGTTATTATATCTTATTTATGTATACATTAAATTAAAATCTGGCCTATTTTTATTTCACAGTTACGTATTGTAGATTTTCGAATATTGGTTTATGAAATTTAAAACAGTTATTAACATGGATCCGAGATTTAAATGAGCAAGACTCTCAACTGCAAAGTGTTTCTTTTTCTCATTTTCTCTCGTTGTCAGCTTACGGACGTAAGGTGTTTCTTAGATTCACTTAATTTCTATGATGTTAAAGAAATGCAAAGCCGCGAGAAATAACAGAGAGTAAATTATTTCAGTAATACAACAGCGTGAAACCTTTCTAGTCAGAAGAATTAGTTTACTTCTATTCTCTTTCTTTTTATAAAAAAAAAATGTTATTAATGTATCATATTATATTAAAATCTGACGGTTTTTATTTTACAATTACGTTTTTAGAATTTCGAATACTGGTATATAAAATTTACAGCATTTATTAACATGGATCCAAGATTTAAATAAGCAAGACTACTCCTCTGCAAAGGACTTCCTTTTTTTTTCTTTCTCTCAATGTCAGCTTACGGACGAATGGCACTCGAGAAATTCACTTAATTTCCATGACATCAAAGAAATGACAAAGCCGCGAAAGAAATAACAGAAAATAAAATCTTTTAGTAATAAAATAGCTTGAAGTTTTTTTAGTCTTAGAAATAAGTTTTCTTTTCTTCTCTTTCTTTAAAAAAAAAATAAGTTTTGCTATATTTTATTAATGAATCTTATAATTTTCATTAATAAATTCTGATTATTACACCTATTATATTAAAATCTGACCAAAATTTTCCAATTACGTCTTTTAGAATATTGAATATTTTGGACGTTATTCGCATGCACCCGAGAATGTCATGTAAACTGGAAAACGTCAAAATTTGAATGCCAGATATTATCATTTTTAAAAATTACATTGTCATTTCTACAACGGTAGCCTCTAAATGACAGCTAAATTTTAATGAGAAAAACACTTTTCTCGTGCGCAAATGAGTTCCCTTCTTATTTTATTTTCAGTGTCAACTTATTGACACTTATGATTCCTGAAATTAACTTAATTTCCATCACATTAAAGAAATAGCAAAGCTATGAGAAATAACAGAAAATAATTTTTTTTTCTGTAATAATACAGCTTGAAGCCTCTTTCTTAGGCATATAAAAATAAGCTATCTATTTTTTTTCATACAAAAATAAATGCTATTTTACCTTATTAATGCATCTATGAATTAGATTAAAAACTGACGCTCTTTTTGTATTTAACAACTATATTTTCCAGAATATGGGATATTGGGCGATGTAATTAACAGAAATTATTAGCATGCATATAAAGACGTTATATAAAGCTTGCAAAATTTTAAATTTGAGTTAGTTTCCCAGATATTAACTTTAAAAATAATTTAATGACATTTTTGTAATGGGGGCAAGTAAATTATGCCCTCTTTGGCTACAAAGAAAAAAAGAAGAATGATACGGATTATTCGATTTAATTTTGATGTAATTTTCTTCTTAAAATTGAAAATAATTCTTTTTTAAAAAGTTGAATGGATGGAGAAAAAAAATACATTTTTGTCAGAAAAATATAAGAAATAAAACATAACTTCACATACTCAATCCTCACTCCTCAATTATTTTCTACAAAACAAAAAATCGTCTGTCGACAAATTGACATATAAAAATCATTCCATCATAACACTTTTTTTAGTTAGTTTTAGATTGAACCAAGGATGTTAAACATAAACAAATTCAAACTGCTTGAATTTAACTGCAAAATTATTTACCCTACTTATAAAATAAATAAATAAATAAATAAATAAATAGAAAAAGTGGTAAAAATGACTTTTTAAACCATTAATTTAATTAATAAATTTTAAATATTGCGTATAAGCTCGTCAATGTGACGTCATTTTTATTTAAAGCCGTCAAAACGACGCCATTGTTACTTCACAAGCTACAAAATTAGAAGCCAAATCTTGATAGCAAGTTTATTTTTATATATAAATGAAGCTAATTGAAACAAGAACTTTCATCGAAGCAAATTTTAACCAGCTTTTTAAAGATGATTTTATAATTACACCTAAATTTAATCAAGTTAATTACATAGATCTAAATAAACTATTTATTCACACAAACTCATATATTTGCCTAGTAATTATAAGAGAAGAATGGACTTTTAAAATTAATTATAATCGTTCTACCAAACACTGCTGTTAAATTTCGATTAGCATTAATTTTCTAAAACTGTTAGTAAAAGTTGAAATATCAAGATACACAAAAGTGACTAAAATTTTGCGCTTCTTATAAGTATAAGTATTGTTACAATTTTATTATCGATCCGTAAATAGCAAGCTTAATTAGTACTTTATATTATAATTCAACATACAGAAACTTGAAATTTAAAGTAAAAACAGGTGTCAGTTTTTTGGCTTTTAAATCAATCATTTTGCCTGAAATATTCTTTATTTTTGGTGAAAAAAATCTAATTGAGATAACTAAATATGTTCATTCACGTTGGAGGAACAAAATAAAAGAACATCTATATTACACCTATATTATATGTTATATGAACATCCATAAAAATATTTACATTTTAGAGATTGTTAACTCAAACTCAAAATAATGGCGTTGTCAGTACAATTTACATCCAATACACATAAATAGGCAAATTCGATGTTTCGCACGTGGAATATGGAATATGTCGTTGAGAATGGCTTTAGACCAATTCTGAGAAAAGAAGTTTAATCGGGTGAATAGAAGGAGGGAGTAAACTTGTATTTTTTCCTGGAACTCTTGAAAGTTGTTTCTGTGTACTTTTAAAAATATAACATAGTATACCCTAGCTCCTACCACCTTTATATCAAATTTATTAAATTCTTATTTAGATTATTTCTTTCTTTCTTTTTCTTTTCTTTTCTTTTCATTTCTTTTTCCCTCTTTTTTTTCAGCATTAGGATATTCAACATTTTAAAAATATCTAAGACATGCTACAACAAAGATCTTGTGCAAGTTTCATGTTTTTACTTGCAAAATCATTCAAGTTATATGCGTTTTTAAACACGTCACTTTAATATTTCCCGCCAATGTACTTTTTTAATAAAACACTCAAGAATTTTTTTAATCATATCTTACATATAATTCTAAATTTCCACAGCTTAAAAAAATTTATGTGATAATAAAACATATAACAGCCATATAAATTCTTATTATCTCAGATGATTCACAAAATAATTTGAAAAAAAAAATAATTTGTTAACGTCTTGACAATTCCATCAGATATTCAATTTAACTAGATAAAAAAGAAGTCCTCATTCACAAAATAAAAGTACAAATTGGAAAAAAAAAAAAAAAAAAACCATTAATATTTTCATTCTAAGGATCTGATTTTTCAAAATTTTCTTTAACTATTTTACTGATTTCATTTATCTCATGGAAGAAGAAAAAAAGAAGCGAACATTTTTATATTACTTTAAAGAATAATAATTTTTTCCCAAAATGCTTTTATGAATCTGAAAACAGTTTACGATATGTAATTATATAAAACTAAATTATATTTTGGAGCATCAGTTATGAATGAATTTAGATAATCATACAGAAAAATGAAAGTACAAGTGGGAGAAAAAATCATCAATACGTTTATTCCATCGATCTGATTTATTTGGGTATTTTTTTTTAAATATTTTACTGATTTCATTTAACTCAAGAAAAAGGAAAGAAATAAGCATTTTTATATTACTTTAAAGAATATGAAAAGATATTTCCGGAATATTTTTACAAATCTAAAATTAGATTTCGATATAATTAATAAAGATATTTTGAAGAAGTAGTTTTGAATAGATTAGGTTAGTTATGAATAGATTAGGATGGTTCTTGAAGTTTTTTTAGTTGATTATTTATTAACTTGTGAAATCATGGTTTCAGCAACATATGTTGATTTTTGAATAATGCAACAGGATTTTGTTTTAAAAAGCTAATCAGTTTTGAGAAAAAATGTAATGTAAAATAAAAAAAATATACGAGTATTTAAAAATTTACAAATATTGGTTCAAAGTTTTATCCGATAATTAAAAATAAGACCAGTTTGTGTTAAAAAGAAATACTCATAACATAAGGAGAAATACGTTTAACTAAAAATTACGTAAATATAAGAAAAGTAACTATGATATGACGAACAAAATAACATAAATGAAATAATTATAAGTGTATGGAAGAAAATAACTTAAAGAATAAATTTATTTAAAAAACTGCTGAATGTGATTAAATATATATATATATATATATATATATATAAAAGGCATATAAACAGATTTATTCGAATTCATTTAGTTTTTCCAAAGATTCACCTTTCAAAGATTTCTCCAAAGTTATCTAAAATTTCAAAAGAGATGCTCTGCAGGATTAGAAACTGTATAATTAGTAGTAGTTATTTGTAGAAGTTATTGGAGATGCATTATGACAGGGGTAATGTACTATGCCTAGTTTCATTATAAGATAATTTATTAAAATCAAACTAATTTAATAAGAATTCATCACATAAATAATATGATATTCGCGACTATTTTGCTTTGAGTGGATGCCTCAATATAGCTCAAGTACTTTAAAAAGTTAATTAAAAAAACTATCTGGAAAGTTGCGGCACGTATCAAGGCGTCGTTGCAGCCTTGCCACCTCCTTTCGAAGCGCGCTTAGCATATGCCAAATTTAAACTTTGAACAAAACTTAGTGTTTTGTTTTAGCTACACTGTAAAAAGAAAAAAAATCATTACTACGTTGGATTTAGTTTTATGAAATGTCAAATGAAGTTTAAATATGAACTACTTTTATTTCAGTACCGAATTAAGTTCGTCATAAACAGATTAGGATAACATTAAAAAAAGAGTTATACAAAATAACAATATTTGATAGATAGGTTTTATATCTCTTTGAATTTTTATTGTGTACCTATTCATATTTATACCCAACCCTATGTTATAGTATTCTATTTATTCTTTTAGCAACGATTATTATAAATAACACAGTTAATAATTCATATATTTATTGTACAGAACCCTCTGAGCGCGAGTAATACTCGCACTTGACCGTTTATTTTAACCTTCGAAACCCAAGTAACCCCTTCAGGACGAATCGATCTCAAAAATGTTATGCAAATGGAATTAACATTTGTATGTCTTTTATGTCACCGATTCATTTCGATAAATCATAGATTATGCAGAAATCATCGTGATTAATTAACATTTATTAAAATTTTATCACAGACACATTTAATTCAGATACAAGTGGCCAAGGGGAATGGGGGGGGGGAAAGAAAGTGCATCCGCTGTTGAACGAGTCAGATCTGCTGAGTCAATTTGCTGAGCTTTGGTTTTTCCGTTCACTGGGAGAGCAAGCAGCCAACCTCTTTGCGATAGCATCTCTCTCCCTTGAATCCATGCCACATCTACATTACCACAACGCTCCAGGGAGGCAAGGATTAGGAGTAGGAGGACATCATCCTTTCTCCCCCCCCCCCCTTCCACTTTTGACGGACGGAGACACGTGAAGTGTTCGAGACAAGATGAGAGTGAATCCCTCTTTTCCGGGATCTATTTTCGGGAACCCTTCCATCCAGCCGATCCAAGAGGAGGAACTTGTAGACAAGTCGCTTGGTGAAAAAGGTCGACGCGCGCGGTTTTGCAGATGAAGTCACATTTGGTTCAATATGTTTAGCAGAGGTATAAAGGTTATGAGGTACCGGAAACTGTCAAGATGTATCTGATCGTACGTCATACCAGTGGTAACATGATGCTTTAAATATGGCCAACTCCAACTATAAAGGGGCATTTTTTTTTTGTTTCACAAAAGTTGCAACTGTTCCCTCGATGGGAAGAATGAGTGATTCCCAGAGAATATAATATAGCTAGTGGCAATGTGCTTTGGATTAAGGGTGTGTCAGTATTTTAACTTCGAAGAATGAATATTATATTTTATAATGACAGTTACCCCTTCTTTTCCTTATCTTTCAATCCCTTCTTTCTTTCTTTCTTTCTTTTCTTTTTTTTTTTAACATCCCCCTCTTTTTTTTTTTTAACAACTAACATGCATTTTGCACTCTTATGGATTGCAATCATTAGAAGTTGTCAATTTATAAAGCACATACTATATAGATACAATGCGATCGGGTTTTATACATGATGCATGTAAGCTATAAATCATTAATAATCATTCGTAATCATTAGTAATCATTAGTAATCTATAAATCATCAATTTAGCCTTAATGATTGATAATCATTAAGGCAACTAAATCAGAAATTTTATTATTATTATTTATTTTTAAAGCTCTATATTCAATAAGTTCCACAGAAGAGAACATGTAACTTACAGATAGTATTAATCATTAAGGCTAAGAAAATATAGGAAACCAGAAACTTTATTTTTAAAAAGAGCTCTATATTCAACAAGTTCCACTAAAAAAAAAAAAAAAAAATAACTTTTTCTTCTTCAGAGAGAAATGCTGTTCGGTTGAGTAGAAAGAAAAAGAGATAGAACGAACCTCCAAAAACGTTTATCGGAAAACTATACGATAAGCTTTATAAGCTTAAGTTAAACCTGCTCCTTATTTTTTTTTCGCATTTTAGTCCATCTAAATTATTTTAATTTTCCTCTGAATCATATTAAAGATTTTTACAAAAGCAATGCAATTATAATTATTAAATTTAGATCTTTAACAAAAATTTTAAAATTAAACATTGCTCGAAAAAAAAGTAATAAGTCAGACCCTCAAATTTATTTGCATAGGGAGGAATAAAATATATATAGATTTCACATATTTTCATAAAGTTTCCTTTTTACATTAGTAAACATCAATAAAATTACTACACTTCAGAAACTATTAGAAATCCATATATTTAGCTGTTTAATAGACTTTTATATTTATATATAGGTAAAGAGTAAAAAAAAAAAAAAAAAAAAAAAAAAGAAAAGAAAAAATTGTATAACAAGCCCCTGATCAAATCAATGTAATAATTTATCTATCTTTTGAAGAATGTGTGTGCGTATGTGTGTGTGTGTGTGGGGGGGGGGCGGGGGGTATACGATACGCAAAGTTATGCGCTTCAGTAATTTAGACACTTTTTTCGAACGATTTCAAATACTTTATCGATTTCATACATTTCTATAAAATTTTCTTTTTAAAACAAGTAAACGTATTCTGTTTTAACTAAAATAACCACACTTCAGGCGCTATCAGAAAACCATTTATAACCAGCGGCTGCATGAGCCGCCTTCTTTCACTCCATGTTCAAAAGCCGGACTATTTTCAAACAAATGTTCTTTTCTTTCATACAAAATGCTCATTTTGATGAAACAGGAGTGTGAGGATCCCATTCAGAAGAGAAACCCACCCACCCACGTCCTGCGGTCGTTAGCCATTTAATGATGAATAGGAGTGATGAGAGACGATTCTGCTTATGCAGTCTCTTCTTCATCTTCGAAAGTGCTCTCGGGGTATCCCAACCGCGACCGTCCATCTCTTGCTGGTATGGTAAGAGAAAGAGAAAATGGAAGTAGGAACTGGGAAGCTCGGCTCGCGAGTAACCAATCACAGTGAATGAGCGGAAAGACTTTGCCAACATACCGAAAATTAAAAGCTTTTTGCTAAAAAGTCTGTGGTACTAGAGTAGAGTCCTGTGTCAGAGATTTACCCGACCGTGGACCCAAACCATGCTTCGATTCGGGTTAGGTGTAAGTTATTTTTTTTACTTTTCGGGTCCAGTTGGTACAGACTAACTTAAATTTACTTGCTTAAGGTCGGATTTACACAATTATTCAAAAGATACTCCTAAATATTTTCCATACGAAGAAAAAAAAATATTTAAAAAAATTAATGAGTGTATCTAGAAGTTAATTTTTCTGCATAAAAGATAAAATTGATACTAGAGATATAATTGTAGGCAACTTTCTGACGGTTGTGTTAATGTATGAATTAATTATCTTTTATTTCGTATTCCTGTGGAGTTGAGACTTCTTTAAAAAAATCTATGGAGCTTATGGATATCATGATAAATCCATGTTTTTATAAAGAGATCAAATTATGCTTAAAGGGATGTACTTTTTAATGTACTTTTAAAGAGATAATTAAAGATCTTTTTAGAAAACTGTAATAATATTTTTTATATTAATGGAATATAACGGATGCAGCTGTGCATGAGTTATATTTTCATCACAGTAATGTCTGCCGAAACGGGTATGTTTTAAAAAAATGTAATTATGATAAAAACGTTAATCAAACACTTTATTTTGTTTATTTTATGTTAAAATTCTTATTATATTTTTCAAACTTGCCAGGAAGAAAAAACTTAACGGGTTAAATTAATTTTTTATAAACAAAATTGCTGAAGAATTACTATTTCTTTCAAATTATCTTACTACAGAACCATTTTTCTCATTATACTATATGTTGGCGAAACTTTGGTTGACTGTACTATTATCAGACTCCGGTTGGCTGCTCGCGAGCAGAGCTTTCCAGTTGCTAAGCTCCAGCAAAATGGAAGGGGAGGACTTCATGAGTGATGGGGGGACGTTTGAGAAATGGAGTCCAAGAGCAAACGACAGACGACGTTCATTATTTTAGAATAACGACGAACATTCTACATTTCGTTTTTCTTTTCACCAGTGTGCTCTATATCATTTTAACTTAGTAAGTATCCGAATGTCAAGCTAAAGTCAGATGCTAAGTGCAGTCGCCGCCCGTAATTCTAGAAGAGCACTATTTTTATTTATGATATTTGCCAATGGCGATTTTCATCTATGGTACCTTTTTTTTTTTCGTTGATGGATGGTATTTATTATTCTTGCTCAGATCTGTAGATAGGTTTTACAAGCCTAGAAATAAATTTACAAAATGAAAGTTAAAGTTGAAAATTTTTCAACTTTGAAAAGAAACATACCCGTTGCGGTTGCGCATCACTTGTTGATATTTGGTTGGATTGATTGCTGTCGCCACGATTAAATTTGCTGATGAGGGCTATACAGACCGGCAGGATTGCAGGGTTGTAGTTGAGGGTATACGGAGCTATATGTCGTATACTTTCTAGATTTTTTAAGAAGCCACGTATACACTATGTTTTTTTTAAATAAACTATAGCGTACATCTTAACTGTGAACGTTCTTGACTCAAGCGTATATCCTCTGTCAATATCGTATACTCTCTGCTTTTTTTTACGACTACAACATAGCAGGTAATGCTTAGAGTTCTGTATCGGGTCTAAAACCTAATACCAACACGAACCCGAAAAATGCAAATCCGAATCTGAAGTGCAAGAAAATCAATACATATTTTAATAGAATTACTGAATAGTCTGTAATTGTATCTCTAATATTAATTTTCTCTCTATCTTTTTTTTTTCTTTTTTTGTAAAAAAAAAGCATTTTTACACATTTATTACTGTTTAAATATAGTTCTTTTTCTGTTAAAACACATTCGGATTTTTTTTAATATGAGGTGAACCCGAGCCCGACTCGAAACAATTAAAACGCAACTCGAAATTTAACCAAAAATGTAATGTTTAAAATCAATCCGATTTATTGGATAGATGAAGAAGATATCACGAGTGTTTGTAGCTATTTTACACATAATGACAAACATTTTACATATTTTTATTTTTGAAATGTGTACTACATCAATTCATATTTGTTATTGTTTAATTATGAGTATTTTTGATTGGCAGAGTGTCAAAGTCACATATGCAAAGTGGGGAGGCGTCGTCTGTAATTTTATAAGAGGTTAACCATTCATATTTGCCAGATATTTTTATGTTTGATATTAGTTTTCAATTAGTTCATTGTTGATATTTGTTTTACCAGACTGCAAAGAGTATGCCGAAAACGATACATGAATATAAAAGAAACGTTGATTATGCATTCTATAAATGTATCGATATAAAAATATTCAATCTTTGGTGTATCAGTTCCCTATAAACGATTAAATTAGGAAATGAACGCAGATGGAATAATTTAAGCTTTAAATGTGCATTCTTCTTCTTCTTCTTCTTTTTTAAATACATAAATAAATAAATAAAAATAAATGAAACTACATATTTTAAGAGTGTATATGAGTTCATTTTTATTAAAAAAGATAAAAAATCCTTTTCTTTCACTAAGGGTTCGGGTCGAGTACAACCCCTCTCAAACGCGCATGCACGTTCTGCGCCATCTGAAGAAGAAAGCCAACAATATTATTAATAAATTAATCTCTAGATGTATTCTTATTTTTCTTATTTTTCATAGATTTTAAAATATTTTTTACGATCTTATTTGTTAAGTCTTTATAGTATTATATGCCATATGTAATAATTATGTTCGGAAAAATAAGTGTAATAAGAAAATGAAAATTGGAAATCTCTCGCTCTCTTTTTTCCCCCAGAGCTACTTTGTTACAATAAACGAAGTGCTGAAAGGCATATTATTTGTACTAAAATCAGAACTAAAATTATGGAATGTAAATAACCATACTCTCCTTTACACACGTGATTTGGACATTTATGCTTTAAACATGTACATTTATAGCCCACAGCCATGCGAAGATGCGACCATAACGTTTTTTTCGAAGCACATTCAAACGTGCAACAAAAAGAAGCAACTTCTCTCTTTTTTCTTTCTTTCTAGAAAAGGTATGCCATAAAGGATCAAGAATTTAAAATATTTTTAACAATCTTATTTGTTAATCCTATATAGTATTATATGTCATATGTAATAAACATGTTCAGAAAAATAGGCACGATAAAATTAAGATTTGTATTCCCTCTCTTTTTTTCTTTTGATTTTCATAGCTACTTTGTTATAACGACAGTCAGGGTGCTGAAAGGAATATTTTCTACCAAAATCTGAACAAAAATTATGGAATGTAAATAACCATACTCTCCTTTACACACGTGATTTGGACATTTATGCTCTAAACATGTATGTTTATAGCCCACAAACATGCGAAGATGCGACCATAACTTTTTTTTTTTTTTTTTTTTTTTTTTTCGCAGTTCATTCGAACGTGCAACTAAAAGAAGCAACTTCTCTCTTTTTACTTTCTCTTTAGAATAGATATGCCATAAAGGACCAAGAATTTAAAATATTTTTAACAATCTTATTTGTTAATCCTATATAGAATTATATGTCGTATGTAATAATCATGCTCAGGAAAATAGGCACGATAAAATCAAGATTTGTATTATCTCTCTTTTTTTTTCTTTTGATTTTCATAGCTACTTTGTTACAACAACAGTCAGGGTGCTGAAAGGAATATTTTCTACCAAAATCTGAACTAAAATTATGGAATGTAAATAACCATACTCTCCTTTAAACACGTGATTTGGACATTTATGCTCTAAACATGTACGTTTATAGCCCACAGTCATGCGAAGATGCGACCATAACGTTTTTTTTCGCAGCTCATTCAAACGTGCAACTAAAAGAAGCAGCTTTTTTTCTCTCTTTTTTTCCCCCCTCTAGAGAAGAAATGCTATAAAGGATAGAGGGCAAGGATAAGCATCTTCGTAAATTATCTGCCCAGGAAGAAAGCTCTCAGTGCTCGTTCGCTTGTAGCTTATGAAACTTAACTCTTATGATGCGAAACATGCTTTTTTTTTTCGCCTTCTTATCGCGAACACACGCGACAAATGTGCATATAGTAATTCATGCTCTTCATTTGCTATCTCATCTCCCCCACACTAACCATTTTGTTCTTATTTGTTTATTTATTTATTTATTTTTTCATATTTTTGCTAGCATACATTGAGATAAAACAGAGTGTTGAGTCAGAAGAATAACTGTTGGAGTAATTGTATTAAAATGCTTTCACGCTATTCATTTGAACAAAACGAAATGGCGCAAAAGAAAACACGAGAATGGAGTTAAATTTGTTTTCCTCAGATAATGAATAACAAAAGAGAATAGAATTCGAAGAGTTTCTTACCCCTTTTATCAAAATAAACATGATAAAAAACAAAAATACTTAAACATTCAAAAATATGTTTTGATTACAAAAAAAAAAAAAAAAAAAAAAAAAAAAAAAAACACTATTTAGAATGAATTATTATACTTGGAATTTTATATAAAAAAAGCCGCCACGGAATTCCATAGAATGCCCGATAGGAGTCGATTCGACTTCAACCAAATAATTAAATGCCTATTCGAATCAGAAATGTCTTTATAAAATAAGTTAAATATAAACAGCGTCATTTTATATGTATATATATATTTTCCTTTTTGGCTAGCATACATTGAAATAAAACAGAGTGTTGAGTCAGACGAATAACTGTTGGATTATTGTATTAAAATGTTTTCATGCTATTCATTTGAACAAAATGAAATGGCGCAAAAGAAAACACGAGCATTAGATTTATTTTGCTCTGATAATGAATAGCAAAAGGAAATAGTTTCCGAAGAATTTGTTATTTATTTTGTCAAGAGAAACATGATAAAAACAAAAAATACTTAAGAAACATTCAGAATTTTTCTTAATTAAAAGAAAACAAATAAACAATATTTAGTACAAATTCGTAAATTTAGCATTTTATACCAAAAAGCTGCCACGGAATTTCATAGAACGCCCGGAGTCGATTCGACTTCAACCAAATAATTAAATGTCGATTCGAATCAGATTTGTCATCATAAAATAAGTTAAATATAAACCTCATCATTTTCTTTTTATTTCTTTTTTACCATTTTGGCTAGCATATATTGAGATAAAATAGAGGGTTGAGTCAGAATAATTGTTGTAGTAATTGTATTAAAATGCTTTCACGCATTTCATTTAACAAAACGAAATGGCTCTAAAGAAAACACCAGCATGGAGCTCGATTTGTTTTGCTCTGATAATGAATAACAAAAGGAAATTGTTTTTGAAGACTTTCTGCGTGAAAGTGCCGCCAAATTGTAATCCATATTATCAAAATAAACATGATAAATAAGAAAAATACTTAAAAATTATTCAGAAATTCTTTTTTGATAATAAAACAAAGAATATATATTTAGAACAAACTTGTTTACTTAGAATTTTATGTCAAAATGGTACCGGCCAATTCCAAATTAATGCTAACATTTTTAGTATTTTATTTTTTAAATGAAATAGATAAAGTATATTTTTTCTTATAGTATAAATATTTATATTTTTATTTGCAATAAATTTATAAAATGTTGAATAGTTAAAATCAATATAATCTATTATGACCAGCATTGGTTTCTTTTTATGGGATTATAAGTTAGTCTGTTATCTATTTTATGTTCAGTTAAGATTACGCGTTTTCATAATGGCACTGTGGCAGCAGTCAAAATTTTTTTTTCTGAACTTCCTATGAATGAGAATACATTATCGTTATAAAAAATTCTATGTTATGTTTAGGTAATTTAGATAAACTATAAAATATGCGGAAAAGCATGATAATTCCTGTAGGTCTTTTACAGTACCATTTTTTAATCATAATTATTTTCATTAAATGATTTATTTATGATAACTATATTAGTATAACTATATTAATTCTTATATGCTAATTGTAACAATATTTGAATAATACAATTATTAATTTTTAAATATAGGGCCAGCTTTTTCATCTATACACTCTTTGTCTATTAGAGTGGAATTAATTATTATAATATTGTATAATATTAATTAGCTACAGTGAAATTTAAAAATAGGAGGCGATTTGGCTGTAACCAACTAATTAAAAGTCAATTCAAACGAGAAATATCTTCATAAAATGATTTAAATACAAAACATAAAAAAAAAGTAATAAAATAAGTTAAACGAAAATTTTGGCATAAAATATATTTAGCATGAAGCTTGAGAAAAAATTTTGGGCGTTCCAGTATTGTTACCCTTTTCCCTTTTGGATATCTGAGAATTTTCCTATGGTATAAAAATGCTCATAAATGTTACGTTAATTAAAATTTTCTTTTTGTAATCTCGGGCCGATACACCCTTTATATTCCTTCATCTTGGAAATAAAAAAAATAATCCTGTCCATAATATTTTGTCTACTACTAATTGAGACCGAATTTAGGAAACTGAAAATTACATGATAGTCAATTACAGGGCGAAAGAAATAAATTCGCAAAAAATAAACATGAACACAATAAGATATAATTGTTTTGTTTTGCTCTTGATTATAAAAAAATCAAATAATTAGTAGGATGCTGCTCCGTTGTTCGTTCAGGAAAAAAAAAAAAAAAAAAAAAAAAAAAAAAAAAAAAAAGTGGAAAAAAATTTAGCAAAAAAAATGCAATGAATTGTTTTTATAATAATAAAATAAATACTTTGCAATAATAAGGAAACCTAGAATTTTGTCTCCTAGAATTTAATCCACAAAAAAAAGAATTTATGCAATCATAGTATAGACAAAATTATTTAACAAGGAAAAAAAGAGCTATAAGAAAGATAATATAAGTTTTATTCTGATAATGATAACAACAAAAAAAAAAAAAGGTACATAAGAATTCCGTATGAAAATGATGCCACATTTTTCTTTTTGTGAAAACAAGATGAATAAACAACACTAATAATGATGATAAACATGAACACGGAAAGATAAATTTGTTTTGCTCTGGTAATGATCAACAAAAAATAAATAAGTAATATATATTACATCCCCTTAGGTTAAAATAAAAACAATTATACTTTGCATTTTATTGCATCAAAAGTGAGCCATTTATTTAACAATAGTTTATTTTCGTATAAGAGATTTAACATTTATTCTTTGTTCTTTTGTATTAGTGTGAAAGCAAACAATTTGGATAAGTTGGAAATTGCACGTCAGACGTAGCAAATGAGGTGCGTTCGTACTATAATGAAGTTTTAAATATATTAAGATCTTGACGTATTAGCATGCAGCTCTTCGGTTAAGCATAGTAGCCAAAATCTTTTGTGTGTCCCTGTAAATACTATCTGCTCCGTATTATACAGAAAGTAACTTGAAGTAAACCTCAGTAACACACATCAATTTCATAAAATGTGAAATAGTTAATTAAAACATGCTCCAAACACTGTTTCCTCCATTACCATTATGTAATGAAATACTTTTGTATGGCCCTGTAAATAAATAACAAATATTCTTTGGATCACATATTGTACAGAATTCATACTTTAGTATATTATTCATAGGAGCATATCTATTTTATTATGTTCGAACGAGTGTAACATCATTAAAATGCACGTGAAATTATTTTTTCCCATTGGCCTTAATGTAAATATTTTGATTATCCTAGTAATTGAATTATACATTTTCATAAAATATGGAATGACTCGACAAAATTATGCAAAAATTATATATTTTAAATTTCAAACGATTCGGTTGTGTAGTTTATGCTTTGTTATAAGCTTACAGACAGACGGACGGATGGACTGAACGACGACTATAGGTACTACATATTTATATTATTACGAGCGCACCTAAAAATGTATATCAAACGTGGAAAGTGAGGATTTTTTGTACTATAACTAATTTTATAAATATTCGGATCTTGATGCAATAGCTGTTGCACGCCTATGCAAAAATGCAAGAATACAAAATTTATCGGACTCCATGTTAAATCTGATATCATCACCATGGCTACTTTGAATCGTTGTCTATCATGAAATATCATTGAATTAATTACGAATGAAAATATGTAATATAATAATCATCAGGGCAATCTAGAATCATTACCTATCATAATATATTATTGAATTAATTACGAATGATAGGATTTAATAGAATAAAGAATTTATTTATTATTAAATTATGTAAAGGTTTCATTCGATTTCCCCAAAATTTGAAACATCACGATAAAATTTTGCAATGAATTATATGTAATCAATTTCAAATTATTCGGTTGGATAAGTTTTACGCTGTTATATGTAGACAGACTGACTGACCAGACGACAGCTATACTTTATCTCTCTCTCTCTTTCTCTCTCTCTCTCTATGTATATATATATATATATATATATATATATATATAATTACTAACCATCTAAAAAGGTTACAAAAGATGAAGAAATTCGTTGGATATTCTTTAAAATTAGTAAAAAGTTAGAACTAATCATATATATATATATTTAATTATGAATGTAAATAAAAATGTAAGCAATACCTTTAATTTTTTACAACTAAAAAACGGAAGTGAATTAATGAATAATGGTTCACAAATTATTAACTAACAATACATTGGAAGTAGCAATTAAGACGGTTAACGCATCTGCTCTGTAATCATTAAAGAATATTAATTAATAAATATTCCTGCTTTTCTATTTAATAGAGTGGAACTCCATTTATACATTACCTGAGTTGTGTGTATCCCTCAGTTATACGTTTCAACACAGAAGTACCGGTCATTTGCCATTAAAAATTAACTGAGTTACACGTTTTTGAGTTACATGTGTTTCTCTCAGTTTTATGTTACAAATTTTGTCGTACTTTTACATTTTGCTGAAAATAATTTCAGAATTTCGGCTTCACCTTGCCTTCCGACTTTGCCAATTGACGACGGGTCTGGTTTTAATAATCCCACTCAGAATTCCACGTCAAATTTCGGAGTTGCTCTGAGGATTTTGACCTCAGAGTAAACATATGTATGGTTACTCGGCAAGCAGTAACTAAGTGGCTGCATTATTAACATAAATGCAAAGTTTACTGATTACTGTTCACTGTCGGTTCTAAAGAAAAGGAACAATACAAGATTATTGATTATTTCAATAAAATTTAGGAAACTGCTTAAATGTCTTTATAAATAATTTACATGCCAAAGAGATTCCATTGATTTCTTTTGAGTACTCTACACATGTAAAAAATATTTTTAATAAGGCTTTTATTATAAAATAACTCCAAGTGCACTTTTTATGTACCTTTTTTATTTACTCTTTTACATTTCCGCGGATTTATGTCGTGTATGATGTAATACATAGAAAACTTCAATTTTCGAAATAAAAGGTAAATTTTCATGGTATATTTTAAAAAATTATTCCAGTAGACCATTGAGTTTTAGGTTCTACTGAGTTCTACGTTCTATTGTCTGGTTCCGAGCAAAACGTATAACTGTAATTCCACTGTGTATACATTTGAAAAGAATTACTGACATCCTTAGCAGATATTTTCGTATAAGACATCTTACCGAAAATATATCTTATAAATTAATATCATTTTTTAAATTAGTGCCAATACAAAGAAAAATTATAAAACATATGAGTTAGAATTAACCAAATTTTAAATTTTATCTATTTAATTATAAATATAAATAAAAAGTGTAAACGTCATCTTTAATTTTTTCTAATTAAATAAGAGAATTTAATGAATAAATATGTCACAAATAATTAACAGGCAATGCTTTGAAAGTATCAATTAAGATAATTAATACATCCGCTCTGTAATTACCAGCGAATTATAGAATATTAATTAATAAACATTACTGCTTTTGTATTCAATATAAATGTTTGGAAGAAGTACAGAAATCAGTAGCACAAGAAAGTTAGGTTATGTTTTTATTTAATAGGCTCAGTGAATTAAATTATAACGTTCACATTTGTAATTAATTGCACGGAGTGCTCATGGTTTCAACTAGGTGAAAAAATTGCGTCGAGTAAACGTTCCCAAGCGTTTTAATTACTGCAGCATGATATAAAAAGTCTTATCTTCATTGTAATTAAAACAAACCTTTTAAGAATATTAACTAACATAAAAATTTAGAAACATACAGAGTTATGAATATACGTTCACTAAACATTATGTAGCTGTGTTAAAAAGCAGTGAAACAAAATGTAAAAAAAGTCATCTGCAGTACATCTACAACAACAAGTCAGAAATTGCACGTTAAGCGTAGCAAATGAGGTGCGTTCGTACTATAACGAAGTTTTAAAAATATTCAGGTCTTGGTGTAACAGTGTACTGTACTTCCGATACATTATAGTAGCTTAAATTTTTTGTGTGTCCCTGTAAATACTACCTGCTTTTTATTATACAGGAGGTAACTTGTAGTAAACCTCAGCAATGTATATTTCATAAAATAACAGTTAATATAATTAAAGCGCGCCTAAACAGTGTTTCCTCTATACCATTATGGAATGAAATATTTTTGTGTGGAGCTGTAAATTAAAAAAAATGTTCTTTGCACCCCAGAATGTAAATAATAAATATTTTAAGATATAATTCATAGATGCGTATCAATTTTATTATGTTCGAAAGTGTATAACACCATTAAAACGCATTTGTAACTATTTTTCCCCATTAGCCGTAATGTAACGGAATACTTTTAATTGTCCCTGTAATTTAACTATACATCCGTTTTTTATAAAATTTGAAATTAGTCGACAAAATTATGTAATAATTGGTTGTAATTTAAGTTTCAAACGATTGGGTTGGGTAGTTTTTACGCTGCTATATGCGGACAGTCGAACGGACTGAATGACGACTATAGATGTTACGTATTAACATAATTACGAACGCACCTAAAAAGTAAAAATATCTATGTGAGTAACGCTGACATCACATTATGGATGAATACGACCTGAGTAATAAATCTCTCATGTTTCTAAATTTATTAACTTCTTAACATTGCAAAATTTAGTTATTTACGCAGCCGAATAAAGACAAAACTTGTATTTTCAAATGCAATATCTTTCAGTATTGTATACAACTTACTAAAATTTGTGATTTTAAAAATAATTTTTAAGCGTGATTTTTTTAGAAATGTTTCTCGAGTGAAGCCCCATTACGGAAGATTAAACTGTTTCAACATAAAGCAATGTTCAGTTCATTTATTTTCGGCTAATATTCCCTAACCGAAATTCTGCAGGGCCACGTCCATGCAGACCTCTAAAAAAGCCTTTAGCACGCATAGTGAACAAAAAAGTGTATTTTTTTCAAAGTTCATTCTTAAAAAAAAAACAGATTTTGTTATTGGTTTGGTTAACAAAAACCTCGGTTAATCGAGGTTCTACTGTATTTAATAGCTTATAAATAAGAAGAGAGAAATTGGTATTTTCAATAACTACGGTCCACTTTTTACTTAACTTTACTTTTATGTTATTACATGCTTATAAAAAAACTACAAGTCTTTACCCGCATGTGCGTCAATAAATAAACTTAAAATGCTGCCAAAGGATAGAAAAAGAAACATTTCGAACGTAAACTCTCCTACTTTATTTAAATAACACACAATACAGAATGCATATTTAAATACGCAAATTGGCGAAAGTGAACATATATGCAAAAATACCTCACTGAAAATCGCTTAAATATGTAAATGCATTATGATGAAAAAAAGTTACAAAATCTCTATACTGAATAATTTCGAGTCTTCAGTAACTGGCAAAGTAAAGCAATTTCTGGCCATAGAAGTTTTAGCCGCTAAGAGCTTTTTTTTTTTTTTTTTTTTTTTTTTTTTTCCTTTTGAAAAGAACATTTTTTTCTCCATTTCTCCAATTATCATTTCAACATTAGAAGAATTAGAGAAAAATTACTACGACATACCATGGGTAATTACTATCATCTTCCTTGGCTGGTAATTGCAGCAGCTGGCTATAACAGCTGTTGTGCTACGTGTGAAAGATCGATAATTTATATTATTAGAACATTAAAGGAAACTAGAAAGCATCGATAAAAAAATCATCTTTCTCTTATATACTAATGCCTTTGATTCAGGAGAAGAAACTTTATTAAATTTCCAACATAGTTGAAAAGTTTTTACGAATTCGGTTCGTCTGTCTATCTATATTCTATTCTAACTCAAGTAAATATCTTGAATTGTTATGTAATCGATATGGTAATTTTCACTTTTATACTCTTGTGACCATTCAAGCAAATTTTTATAAATACTTCCAATTATTTTATTACAAAATATAAATAAGTTAAAAACTGATACAACCAGTTAAATACGTGCTCCACTCATATAAAATATAGCTAATTTCTAACAAAAAATATTTTGGAGTATGTACTAATTATGATTCGTTTACAGGGACAGTTAAAAGTATTTCGTCATATTACGATAATTGGAGAAAAAACGTTTCTACTGCAATTTAATAAATTACACCATTTCAAAAATGATAAAATTGGCATGCGGCACTAAGATGGAGGACAACATGATTTTTAATTCAGTATAGAATAAGTAACAATTATAATCGTTTGGAAGGACACTAAAAATATTCTGTTACATTACGGTCAATGGTGGGAAATCTTTTTAATGCAGCTTAATTGTGTTACACTGTTCCAAACATAATGAACTACCCCCCCCCCCCACCCCCGGACCAGATCAGACCCGGCTTGGGTGTGGACACGGACAATACAGATCTATGCACCAAATGCCATGCAAACGAAAAAAAAAAAAAAGTTTAATAACAAATGCTGACAACTAAAAATCAATGTCAGCCAATTTTTGACAATTAAACATTAAAAAAGCAAACCACAATTGAAAACGAACTTCCAGTGCAATAAATACTACATACCTCATATTGTACAGCAAGTGCAGCGATATGTATATATCAATTTCAATTATGTTTAATGTAACGTCATTAAAATACACTGCAAACGATTTCTCAATAGATTATAGACATTTCTCCATAATCTAAAATGCAAGTGAATTCTTTCGAGTGTCTCTGTAAAGGAAACGTAAATGTTACACGCATATTATCAATATCAAACATGCCATAGTAAATCCCCATAACATGTATCAATTTCATAGAAATTTCAATCGCGAGTTAGAGCATGGCAGGCAGACTGCAGACAGACATGCTTAATTCATAAACACTTTGCAACTATGTTGGAAATAGACCGGGAGGAGGCAGCACAGGCTATCATCTTATATCTCATTCTGCTCGAATCTGGCTCGGGCATCATATTTAAAGCTGTTCTCAACTGCTCTGCTCAACAAGCGCAAAACATTTTGACACATTTACATTTGCATTTTTTAACGGAAATATATAAAATTGGAAGACCTGACTATGGAAGCGGTTTGGGATCGGATTGTGTTTCAATTTTTTTAATCAATAAATTACCCATCAAGTTATAAGCGTTTCCGATCACGTGACAAGGACTTTTTCTATACCTTCGTTGACTAGTTTTCCTGCTTCCGCGAAGAAATTCAGTTCAAAATGCCCATTTTGACACTATTTTTCTGAAAGATCTATTATGTTTCAAATAAAATGAGAAAATGAGTGCGTAGATAGTTTCTGAACAACAACGCCTGCTGGTTTTATGTATTTCCAAACAAAAATAAATTAAAACTTATATCATAAAATTGCCCTATATGGTTTAAGAACACCTTTAAGGAGTTAAAAATACAAATAAGTTTAAAACGTTGGATCTGCGTAGGTTTCTATCCATGAATATATATATGCACTTGAGTTCTGTCTCAATCCGTTCCTATCGATTTTTACTACACCTTGATTTTATCGATGACTTCTTCAACCAGATTTAATTTCCACATCTCGAAAATAATGCGTGTGAAAGTGACAGAGAACTGATTGTTAGAAATGCATAAAATTAGTTGTGAACTCACGACAAATATATTAAATCCATATGCATTTATTTCAAAGTGAAGTGGAATACAATATTTCATACAATAGTTATATAAGTTTTGTTTCTTCTGAAATTAATACGAGATTTAAGTTTATTTCAGTAAAGTTAATTAGTCAATGTAAGTATTAAGTAATTAGTCAATGAGATTAATATGTTTCGACATGGTTAAGCTGATTAAAATACACTGGCAAATGAAAAAATATAAAGAGAAAAGAAATATAATAGAAAAAAAGAATATATTAATAAATTAAACAAAATTTTTTTTAAGTTTACCGATTCTTGATTTTAATTTAATACCTTAATAAAAAGAGCACTGTTTTGAAATAATAAAATCTTCCATTATCAAATGCAAATTAGTGGTATCAAAAAATTTTTAGTAACGAAGCAAGCCAAATGTTTTTGCCCGAATCCAGCTCGGGCATCACAATTAAGGTCTCTGTCCCTGCAAGTAAAGACACTCGCGAGCTAATGTTATTCCTATAAGTAGATTATTATCCAATAAGTCGTTTGCAATTCGATATTTTTAAATAATGTTTCATGCATCGAGTAGCTGAGATTACTCTCTGCATCGATCTTTTTCTTCTTTACTTTTTCGATTTTGTTTGCAGTTATTTTTTATAAAATTACTTTCACTTTCAAAACCTGTTCCGAAAATAAAAGAAGTCATTCTAAAAAATATCTGCAACTAAAATCGAAAAAGTAAAACAAGAGCGATGTAGAGAGGGACCTGAGCTACATAATGAAATATATATAGATTTAAAAATGTAGAAATGCAAACGAGTTATTAAGAAATAAAATTCTTATAGGAATAGTATTAACATGCGAGTGTATTCGCTTGCAGGGACAGGGGTGAAAAGAACAAATAAGTTTAAAATCGTGGATCTGCCGTAGGTTTCCATCCATGTATGTATGTATGTATGCACTTGAATTCTGTCTCAATCCCTTACTATCGATTTTTACTACACCTTGATTTTATCGATGACTTCTTCAACCAGATTTAATTTCTACGCCTCGAAAATAATGACTGCGAAAGTGACAGAATACTGATTGTTAGAAATGCATCCAATTAGTTGTGAACTCGCGACAAATACATTAAAACCATATGCATTTATTTCAAGGTGGAGTGGAATACAATATTTCATACAACAGTTACGTAAGTTTTGTTTCTTCTGGAATGAATACGAGATTTAAGTTTATTTCAGTAAAGTTAATCAGTCAATGTAAGTATTAAGTAATTAGTCAAATGAGATTAATATGATTCGAAAAAAATTAAGCTGATTAATATGCATTGGCGAATGAAAAATATATAAAAAGAAAAGAAATATAAAAGAGAAGATTGACAAATTAAAAAAAATGTTTTTAAGTTTACTGATTTGGAATTTTAATTTAATACTTTAATAAAAAGAGCAGTGTTTTAACCATTAACTGTACTTGTGCCACATCTGGCACATGCCTAAAACCTCTATAATTCTCATTGTGTGCCATTAATTTGGCCAATAGGATCGCGGTAATTGATTAAGAAATGTCCAAAGAATGGAGTAACACTTATTTTGTCCATGTCACATTGCTGCGTTTAACAAAAAATTAGAATTTGTTCTAAGGAAAAAAAAAAAAATGATAAAGCTCTTAAGACAAAATTTATTTTATTAAAATTTATTGCTACTGAATACTTAAAAATATTAATACAAAGAAAGCTTCTGGGTATTAAGCAGATAAAATTAATTAATTTCAGCCCAAATAATTGCCAAAATATTGCAATACAATATTTTAAAATCCTAACTGTGTATACAGGGTACACGCTATAAAATATCAAATTTCAACTGAAAATTTAAAAATTTATTATTATTATTATTATTATTATTATTATTATTATTATTATTATTATTATTATTATACTATTTTCCCCATTATTAGACCGATATATAGATTTTAAATATTTTTTTTTTCATAAAAAAAATCGTGCATATAAAAGAAAAAAAAAAAAGAAAAAAGATCAACAAATTAAAGAAACAGTTATTAAGTTTGCTGATTCTCAGTTTTAATTTAATCATATCATATATATTATAAAGCAGAAGTTCTGAAACTTCCAAACGAGTGTTTTCAAAAACTACTAGATGGATTTTTTTGCCGATTGTATCATTCGGTAGGAAATATTTTTCCGAAGGTTTATGATTCAAATTTACAGGGATAACTCTGATTTTTTCGTAGTAAATTTCGTATTTTTCGGTTATTTTTGACAAAAGGGTTGCCAGTAGCTGTTTTTGGCGAAAATTATCATTGCTAAAAGAATTAAAATGGCTATATCTATTACAAAAAATCAAATATCTTGCAAATAATAGCAGAAAATAACTGCTGATAATATTAATTATAATAAAGAAAGACCACTTAAATGAGCCGTAATATTATAAAAATATATTTAACTTGAAAATGAAAAAAATATTTGTAATGCTTAAAAAATAATTTAACGCGAAATATAACAATTGGTTCAACTTTTGGCGACTTATCGCTGGTGTTAGAATAAAAACATGAATTTCAGAAATTGATTAAATGAATTTTGAATGATAGTTATTTCCCTTTTTATTATTTTCTTTCTCTTTTTTATCGCATTTCCGTATAATATAACTTACAGCAGAAAAAAGCAGATCTGATTGTAAAAGACATTGTAAGTTGTGAGTTACATATTCGTTTCTATGCGATTTCCATTTTGCTTTTGTCGCCAAATAATGTGTTTTTAAGCCGAAAATGCACTACTATGACTTAATGCCTGACTTAGGTTCTTAATGGTCGCAATAATGTTGTTTTTTTTTTCAAGTGAAGATAATTTTTGGAGTATATTATAATATTCAATCGTAAATTATATAGATATGAGTTAATACTTAAAAAATTTGAATCAAAGATTTAAATTTTAGCTTTAGTATGAATTTTTGCCACACATATATATTGTAAAATAATGTCATACTTTTTCAAAAGTTTTTCACCGTAATTTTGAAGAATGTGATCGATGAATATAACCCTTTTATTTGTTTTTGCAAATGTTTTTTATTGTTAATTTAGTTTTTCTTGCCCCGTTTCGTCAATTTCACTTACAGGAAAAATTACAGTTTTAAAATTTAGACACTGAAGAAGGAAAGGTTATCCCGTCGATTAAAAATCTACCGCCAAATTCCAAGATTAAATGTCCATAATGGATGTTCGTAAATGTCGCATTCACTTGACATTAAGCATAATATAAATATTAATTATGTCATCAAGTGATTTTTAATTCGACATTTTATTTCTTCTTTTATATATGCTCTGCTAATTTGTTTTTCGATATTTAAATGAAAAATTATGCTAATCTATATAATCTGGCTAATAGTTTGGCGATTTGTATAATTTGGCCAAATTGGTCAACGGTATAACCAAGTAGTACTGAAGGAAAAATTTTGCAATTCAAAGGAAATTTATGCAATTATGCGTTATTACTATTGATAAATTCAACATTTTGAAATAAAAAATTCTTGCTGAATAAAATTTACAAGTTTTATTTAATTAACCATTTCCTCTTCAATATTTCGCTATTTATCTCTTTTGCGCCAGGCTAAAAAAAATGTATTTTAAATATTTTATTAGATAAAATGTAAATAACATTTTTCTATTTAAAAAAAGAAATTAAGTCTAATTCAACCATTATGTCTTACAGGAGGATACAGTAGAAGTACTTTAAAAAATTGTTTTATCTGTTAATTGTATGTTATTTGTTTATTTGGGTGTTTGAATTTACTTTTGTCATCAAACAATGTGATTTTATGAAAAGAAGGCATAAGCCGAAGCGATGTTCGCAATAACTAAATTCTCTCACCCTCTTTTAAAAGTGTGAGAGCATTTTTGGGATAATATTTTATGTTTAAATGTAAATATATAAATAGTAGTTACAGCAAAAAAATTGCGTATAATATTTAAATTTCAGTATAAATGTCTTCCTCATCCAAACTGTAAAATAATTTAATTGCAACTTTTTAAAGTTTTGGCGCAGATGTCATATACGCACCACATTCGCACGATTGCAACAAAATGGCGATTTTATGCCTCACATGGTAAACCGACTATAGTTGTTTATTTATTAATAAACTCTTTATTAATTTTCATTTTGTTTTTTAAAATAATATAAATTATTTTGTTCTATAGCTATTAATTAAACTTTTTAATTTTTTTAAATAATAGGAAATAATTAAAAAATATGTATGAAATTGGTAATTAAAAACGAAGTTTTCTCCAGATTGGCGTCAGAAAAAAATTGTGCCAATATGGTGCGTACATGACATCTTTGCCAAAGTTTTTTCACTATACATAAGTAGGGAAAATGCAGTATATTATACCTACCAATTACAGTTTTTTCCAAATATGGAAATTTTGTCACAGATTTGGTCATATACTCACCGAGGTATCTCACTGGCGCCAAAATGGCATTATTTGCCTTATATGCTAACCCAGCTATAGATGTTTATCTATTGATAAGTTGTTTATTTACTTTCATTTTCTTTTTTAAAATGATATTAGTTGTTTTGTTCTACAGTTACTTTTTTATTTATTGTTAATTCCTCTTTAAAATGATAGAAAAAATAAAATATACATAAATTTCTTTGGTATTCTAAAACGAGGATTTTGCCACATTGGAGTTGCAAGAAAATCGTGCTAAACCTATTGCGTATATGATGTCTGTGTAGGAATCTTTTGTGAAATATGAAAAGTGTAAATTGCCTACTACTTGATTGTCACGTCAACCAATTTCGCCAAATTGTTCGCCAAATTATACAAATTTACATAATTTTATCTTAAATAACTAAAGAGAAAATACTTAAATACGAAAGAGCAAATATATATTTTTTTCATTTTTCAGGAGGAAATTTGGCAATAATAAATTAATTGTTGTAGTTTGAATTTTAATGTTTTTTTTTTTTTTTTTATCGTCGGCAACTGCCATAACGAAAAATGTTTATTTTTTTCTTAATTGTTTCGTAAGATCTGGTTTTGTCAAAGCCATGTTAAGGTGGTATTCAAATTTTTGAACCCTTCCCAATTACCACCCCCTTGGGCCGATTTTGCTCATTTGCAATCCCCACTGAGATATTAACCATCTCAATGTATTTGACGAGTTTGATGATGATTCTTGCATAATTGTGTCTTTTATCGCACGGACAAAATTTAGTATATATATAAAGTTTTTAGGTGGAAGTAGCTTTGGGTTCTAGCTTCACATAATGAAAAGTTGTGAAGAAATTTTTAAGAAGTCGTACCATGGTAACGATTGTAATAATTAATATTTCTTCAGATAACGGAAAATTTTAAATCCTGTTGCCACAATGGTTTCATTTCGCTTCCAAATGTGCACTGTTAGTAATAAACTAAAATAGTTACTTCTTAATAGCAGGATTTTGTCCAATGCTTAAGATAATTTAATATCACAATCGTGTCTAAATCGTTTTCAGCAATGAGCAAGGTGATGCTGGAGGTCCAAATTGTTTAAAACACAAATTTAAATTCACCAGTTCTTTTCATCTATGGTTGATTTTGAAATATTGACCAGCGCAGCGGGCATAGCCTGCTAGTAATTTAATAAAAAGAGCAGCGTTTTAAATTAATAAAAATGTTTCATTATTAAATGCAAATTTATGTTTACATATTTTACATAATAGTACATGCGATTTTTTTTAAAGAAATTAACATGAAATTTAAGTTTATTTTAGTCAAAAAAGTAATTAGACAAAGGTATTAATATGTTCCGAGAAGACGAAGCTGATTACATCAAATTGGCAACAAAAAATGAACAATTTAAAGAAATAATTTTTAAGTTCAACGAATCTCGATTTTAATTTAATAAAAAGAGTGATGTTTAAAGTAATAAAATCTTCCATTATCAAAAGAAAAATAATACTTAAATATATTTTAAAAAATTAAATCATAGTTCATGAGAATTTTATGAAATTAATGCAAGAATTAAATCTGTTTTATGGGGAAAAGTAATCAGACAATGATGTTAATGTGTTTCGAAAAAAATGAGCTGATTATATTAAATTGGAATTGATTTAAACAAGATATCAATAAATTAAAGATATAATTTTAAAATTCAATGATTCTCGATTTTAATTTAATAATTTAACAAAAAAAAAAAAAAAAAAAAAAATTAGTGCTTTAAAATAATAAAATCTTTCATTATTAACTGCAAAATAAGCTGATACTACATATTTTTCATAATAATGCATGATACTTTAAAAAAAAATGAAACTAATAAGAAATTTAAGTTTATTTTATGGAAAAAAGTAATTAATTAATGCTATTAATATGTTTCAAAATGTTTAAGCTGATTAAGTTAAATTGACAAAAAGAAATGAACAAAGAGGGAAATAGCTTTAAGTTTTATGATAGTAGATTTTAATTTAATAATTTAATAAAAAGAGCAATGATTAAAAATAATAAAATCTTATATTGTTAAATACAAAACAATATTTATATATAATTACAAATTTTAGATAACAGTTCATGAGGCTTTTTAAAATTAAAATTAATAAGAGATTTCAGTTTATTAAAGGGAAAAAAGTAATTAATAAATGATATTAATATGTTTCAAAAAAATTAAGCTGATTAAATTACATTGGCAAAAACAATTAAGTTTAATGACTCACGGTTTTAATTTAATAACAAGAGCAGAGTTTTGAAATCACATAATCTTCTATTATTAAATACAAAATAATACTTACATATATTACACATTTTAAGCTTAATTAAAGTCTCAGAAATGAATTTTCACTTACCTAGAATAAAAAGAAAAATAACATGTATAAATATACATCCATCAAAATGCATTTTTAATTACTATTACAAATGTAAAACATTTTATTAAAATAATGTCATAATGGAGCATTAAAAATTTGCTAAGCACTTTATACACCAATGTACTTTAAAACAACACACTTTGAACCCAAAAATTCTGCTAAATCAACCCAAAACTTGAACGAAGCCTGAAATACTTCAACCTAATATCTGTAATATAATTGAATAAAATTATTTAAAAAAATAGTCTGAAAGCATATTTCTTATATGATTTCTATCTTTTGTGAGAGGAAAAAATGTGTAGCCTTATTTTATTGAAATAAAGTTAAAAAGGAGAATTAAAAATTTGCTTAATACTTTATGGTTCAAACCCGAAAATTCTGCTAGATAAACACAAAACCTTAGCAGAACCTGAAAAATTTGAACCCAAATCCAACTTGAAATCAGATAAAATTGATCGATAATTTAAAACAATTATATATATATTTTTAAAAAAACCTGGAATTATACTGTTAATATCAGTTTTACCTTTTATGTGTGTGTGGGGGGGGGGGGGGGGGGGGAAGGAAAAGATTTATTCATCTTTCATATAGTATATAGTTTTTTCCTGTGAAACAGTATTCGGGATATTCTTTTGGGAAAAATGGTTGACCCTTACCTTAAACATCAAAATTCAACACGAAATCAGCCCGAACATGAAACAATTAGAGTCAGTCCACCCGATATCCGAAACAATTAGAGTACAACCGACCAGTAACGAAATAAATTGCTACAAGTAAGACCGGAGCTACGTGTCTGGTCTTGATTGGTTATTAGGTTAGGCGATTAGGTTCATTTGTTGGAGATATGAATTAAATTTATTTACAATTATTATTATTATTATTATTTTATTTTTGATGGTCGTTTTTATATTTTCCAGTTGGTCAGATATTACATACTGTTATCCACGCAATCCAGATGGAAATACCCAGAAAAAATAGAAATAAACAAATAGATGAAAAAAAATATGAATAAATAAAGGGGAGGGAGTACCGATGGACAGACTGACTGTACTTTTATGTGTCAGCAGAACCCGCTGGATGGGCTTGCTAGTAAATAATATTTTAAAGAAATTATTTGAATAGTAAATATTCCCCCAACATTACAATGAATAATTTAGTTCATTAATTTTAATAGACTTTTTTTTTTTTTTTACAAAAATTCATTTAATGATGGCATAATTTTTTTATTGAGATTTCAAGAATTAAAGAAAAAATGCTTGAAAGGGTGAAATTTTTATTAATTTATAATTTAGTACACAAAGGACTAAAATAATTCACATTTCTGGATTTTTTTGAAAACTTTTTATTCATTTTCACATACTGAAATTAAAAGAAAGAAAAAAAAAGTTATAAAATTATGCAGAATTTTAGAATAAATTTTAGAATGAAAAGAACAGAATCTTTAACGAAGAAAATTTTTTTTATAATTAACCAAACGGGAATAATTAATTTCGATTGCATCGATTTAAGAATGAATTTGGTAAAAAAAATTTACAAACTGAAGCATTTTGTTAAATTTTGGCTCAAGCATCTTTTCATGTATTAAGTATATTTTACTTTGAAAAAAATCACAAAAAATAAATCTACAAATAATCCACAAATAAAACAGAGCGTGAAACATTTTTAACGAAAATTCCTCCATATTCTTCAAGAATTAGATTTCTATTTATTACATGATTATTAGAATAATATTCATTGGCGCTGGCAGAACGGAATAAAAGGAGGGGCAAGATTTTCGAACAGAAATGTCTGTGTCCGCTACCAAAACTGCATGTTTTAAATATGAATACCACAGAATCGCCTTATAAAGAATGTCCCCTTAACAAATTTAGTCATGTGAAAAGACAAACTAACTAATGCTTTTTCTATGAAAGAAATTTATAAAGACATCTCGGTAGCATTTCAATATGTTTATTACTTTTTCTTTTCTTTTTGTGCGTTGTATAGCTGAGATCGATCTGTGCAAAGATTATTTCTTACTTTTTCAATTTTGACTGCAGATTTTTTATGAGTATGCTTTCCCTTTCAAAAATGGTTTCGAAAATGAAAGTGTCCTCATTAAAAATATCTTAAACTTAAAAATGTAAATAAATAAATAAATAAAAACGGAAAAATAGATTAATCTGAGTTATTCAATGGAAAAAAAAAATAGCTTTAAAATATTAAAATGCTACCAAGATATCTTTATAAATTTCTTCCATAAGAATAGCCTTATCGAATGGGATTTTTCGCTTGAGAAAAGTAACCTCATGTAAAATTAAAACTTTTTTTTTTTTTTTTTTTTTTTTTTGGGGGGGGGGGGGGGGAGATTCAGTAGGGAAATATATTCCCCTAACATCTCCGTTTAAGATCACCTTTAAAGACATGAATATTAATATTTTTATATATATTTTATTATAGTTATTATTTAATATTATTATTTCATTGAATTCCTCTTTTCTTAATTTGAAATAGTAAATAAAATCCAACCAGTCGGATGCATCATGGGTCGAATTTCTTAGCTTATAGCACGACCTATAACAGAAACTGGTTGGATGTTTTGCTTTTGTATTAAACTATGCACCCCTGATGAGTAGTTTAATAAAAAAGCCTTCTACTGCTTATTTATCCATTTGCCTTTCTTAATTTTGGTAATCTGCTTTCTATATCCCTTCAAACTTCAAATGACTTTAAGAGAATGACAGTATAAATTCTAGTTAAATTGGCTTGTTGTGGTAATATCTGAGTTACTCTGGTTTTATTTGTAAAAGTGTATATATATATATATATATATATATATTAATAGTGGGGGGAAGGTTAAAGCCATTCCGCCTGCTGGAGAGTAATGGCTTTTGGTTCTGCGGGTGACTTTTTATATTGTTCAATATTGTTATTTTAATGTTTACTGTTTTTAATAATGTTTATACATTATGCACCTGGTGCTTAATAAATATTTTCACGAAATTAGGATTGTATATATATATATATATATATATATATGTATATGTATATATATCATCGGATAATAGTATCATGAATGAAATCAATAGAACAATAAGAAATGGATGGAGTGCCTTTGGGAAGAACAATATTATTCTGAAGAGTAATATGCCTCTTTGTTTGAAAAGAAAAGTATTTAATCAATGTATTTTACCTGCATTAACTTACGGAGCTAAAACGTGGACACTAACAAAACGGATGATACAAAGACTACAAACAACACAGGGAAGTATGGAAAGATGTATGCTAGGCATAACTAGAAGAGACAGAAAGAGGATAACCTGGATAAGAAATTAGACAAAAGCTTTTGACATCCTTGAAAGAATCAAACAGCTAAAATGGATGGGCTGGACACATTGCAAGAAGGCAAGACAATAGATGGAGCACAAATATACTACAGTGGTATCCCAGAGATGTAAAATGACCAAGAAGACGACCACAAGTAAGATGGAGTGACGAAAAGTGGCTGGTGTAAATTGGATGACGAAAGCATTAGACAGAAAACATTGGAAAAATCTGGGGAGACCTACATCCAGCAGTGGATAGAAAACGGTTGATGATGATGATATATATATTCTTTCACAGAGCGAAGGTGGAGTTGGGAGTTGTTTAACCCTTAACTGCTATGACAAAAACTGTCGTATAACAACTGTGAGCGGTCTGTCAGATCGCTGAATCTAAATATGAATAAAATGTTAAATTAACTCTCAGAATACTATTTTTGTGTTAAACTTTATATACAGAACTATTATAAATAAAATTCAGCTATACAAAAGTCTCTAGCGATAGTAATATGACTCCAAACGAAATAAAATTTGACCAGTATCTATAGTTAAACTAAAAATCGTGAGTTAAACTCTGAAACTTGAAAGACTCAGCGGTTTATGAGACCGCTAACAGCAGTTAAGGGGTTAATACCCTAAATTAAAATCCTTTTTTATTTTTTAGTCTATTTTTTTATATAAGGTAACTTGAGAAGAATTTTAACTAATTTGAGAAAAGAAAATTTAGTTTATTAAATTTCAAAATCCAGAGAGTGACAGCATCCCCCCCCCCCTCCCCGTTGCCGGAAGACATGACCACATTCGTCAGAGTGATGCTTGTAGAAAACTGTCCAGGAAGTAACACTGTAGAGAGGCTATATGTTTTCGGAATAAGAAAAATGTCACCCAGTCTCTGACGAAGCTGTACATGTGCGCTGAGTCATTTGTTTCGGGAAGAGCAATCCAATTAGCCGAATTCAGATGCTCGGGAAGACAAGAGCAAAAACTCATCAAAAACATTCTTCCGATTGCGATGCGAACCCAACATAATAAGGGAAATCCATCTGAAACCCTTTTTCCGCCCTTTTCCTTCGCTTTCTCTTTCTTTCTTTTCTTTTTTCTTTCGTTCTTTTTCCTTTTTTAATTTCTTGAGGAAATGAAACATTTATACATATTTCTGATAATATCTACCCGGATTTTAAAGTTTAACATAGCGTTAAAATAATTAAATAAATAAATGTATTTTGCCCGTACAATTTTTGCATTTTTATAAAGTTTAACATAGCATTAAAAAAGTTAAATAAATAAATGTATTCTGCCCATATATACAATTTCCATATTTTTATTTTATTTTCGTTTGTTTGTTTATCGATGAAAGGGATTTTGCGAACAATCATTTACATTAAAATTACATAATTTATTTTCTATATTTTAAAAAAGAAGGGGGGGGGGATATGAAAAGTGTGTTGACTATATATACAGGGTGTTTCTAAATTCATGGTCCAAACTTTAAGGGGTGATAGTACACATCAAGACAAACAATATTTAAATAGGAAACCAAGGGTCCCAGAGTCTTCCGAAGGAGATAGGCGCCATTAAAGTTTAGGGTCCAAAAATTCAAATGATTATGAAAAACAGAAAAATTGGTCGATTCGTTTGCGGTTTTCACTAAAATTATTCTTTATGTCAGTATTGTCTTGAAAATAAATTATAAAGATAAATTTCAAAAAATGACGATAGAGGGCGCTTTAGACTTTAGAGTAACGAACAACTATTTTTTACCGTTATTTTTTGCATCTCATTAAAGGTTTCGTAAGCTTAGACTTAAACTTAAATTTTGAGCTCAAAATCTGAATAGTTGGAAGCAGTTAAGTAGCACAAACTTAACTGTGTTCAGAGGGTTTTAAATTCAAAAGATTATAAAAAACGGAAAAATTGGTCGATTGATTTGTGGTTTTCACAAAAACTATTCCTTATGTCGGTATTTTATTGAAAATGAATTATAAAGATAAATTTCAAAAAATGCCGATAGAGGGCGCTTTAGACTTTGGAGTAACGTACAACTATATTTTACCATTATTTTTCGCATCTCATAAAATTTTTTTAGAAGCTTAGACATAAACTTATATTTCGAGATGAAAATATGAATCGTTGGGAGTGGTTAAGTAGCGCAAACTGAACTGTGTTCAATGGGGGTGGGGAGGTTCAAATTTCAAATGATTATAAAAAACGGAAAAATTGTTCGATTCGTTTGCCGTTTTCGCTAAAACTATTTTTTATGTCAATATTTCCTTGAAAATAAATTTTAAAGATTAATTTTAAAAAAATACCGTTAGAGGGCGCCTTAAACTTTGGAGTAACCAACAACTATTTTTAACCGTTATTTTTTGTATCTAATTAAATGCTTGTAAAAGTTCAAACTTAAATTTTGAGCTCAAAATCTGCATCGTTTTGAGTAATTAAGTGCGGAAATTTGAAATGTGTTCGAGGGGTGGGGAGGGTAACATTTTAACTCCTGAACACTGTTCAGTTTCCGCTTCTTAACCCCTCCATCGATTTAGAATTTGAGCTCAAAATTTAAATCTAAGTATTTGCAAGCATTTAATTAGGTACAAAAAATAACGCTTAAAAATAGTTGATGGTTACTCTAAAGTTTAAAGCGCCCTCTATCGGTATTTTTTGAAATTAATCTTTAAAATTTATTTTCAAGGAAATATTGACATAAAGAATAGTTTTAGCGAAAACGGCAGACGAATCGATCAATTTTTCCGTTTTTTAAAATAATTTGAAATTTGAACCTCCCCACTCCCATTGAACACAGTTCAGTTTGCTCTACTTAACCACTCCCAACGATTCAGATTTTCATCTCAAAATTTAAGTTTATGTCTAAGCTTCTAAGAAAATTTTATGAGATGCGAAAAATAACGGTAAAATATAGTTGTACGTTACTCCAAAGTCTAAAGCGCCCTCTATCGGCATTTTTTGAAATTTATCTTTATAATTCATTTTCAATAAAATACCGACATAAAGAATAGTTTTAGTGAAAACCGCAAATCAATCGACCAATTTTTTCGTTTTTTATAATCATTTGAATTTAAAACCCTCTGAACACAGTTAAGTTTGTGCTACTTAACTGCTTCCAACTATTCAGATTTTGAGCTCAAAATTTAAGTTTAAGTCTAAGCTTACGAAACCATTAATGAGATGCAAAAAATAACGGTAAAAAATAGTTGTTCGTTACTCTAAGGTCTAAAGCGCCCTCTATCGTCATTTTTTGAAATTTATCTTTATAATTTATTTTCAAGACAATACTGACATAAAGAATAATTTTAGTGAAAACCGTAAACGAATCGACCAATTTTTCTGTTTTTTACAATCATTTGAATTTTTGGACCCTAAACTTTAATGGCGCCTATCTCCTTCGGAAGACTTTGGAGCCCTTGGTTTCCTATTTAAATATTGTTTGTCTTGATGTGTACTATCACCCCTTAAAGTTTGGACCATGAATTTAGAAACACCCTGTATATATATATATATATATATATATATATTCATGCTGTCTGTTATGTGTCTCGGCAAATATCAAATTAGGATATTATTTCCTTTAATTTAAATACATATTTGAAACAAAAATGCATAATGCAATAATAAATTTAAATTAAACAATTAAGCTTTTACATTAAATATGTGTAGTGAATACAAAATATTTACACAATTTTTTCGAAAATATGTTTTAATTAATTTTAATACTTAAATTTTAAATAAATTTTCACTAGACAAGTATTAAATAAAATATCAACAATTCTGCATGTATATGAAATTATTATTATTATTATTGTTGTTATTGTTGTTGTTGTTGTTGTTGTTGTTGTCGTCGTTGTTATTATTATTACAAACATTATACTGCTCCCTTTACAGACCTCCTATATGAATACTATTTTTCTCCCTAAAAGCTTTTTTCGAAAGAATGAAATTATAAAAAAGAAAAATAAAGTAAGCATTAAAAATTATAAAACACAAAAGAAAAATTTTTAAATTTCATTTTAACTATCAATTTTTATACAAATTAAAAAACTTAATGATAAAAAGTGAAACCGATGACATTACTTTAATTTAATACTTAAGTTTATTATATATTCCTATCAAGTAACTACATCTATCGATAACACTGTTTTAGATATTAAATTATTGTAATGTCATTTAAAAACATCATATTGCTTATTCTCTATGCTAGCTTTAGTTTAACTAGCTCGTACTTCTTCCTTAAAAATATTTGCTAAAAAAGATAATTATACAAGAAAAAAGAAAGATTAATCACAAAAATATAAAATGCACTTGTAAATTTAAATAAACAATATTTAACTACGATTTTCCCCCCAATTCAAAAGTCTATATGGAGTTTGAGAAATTTGATTATTCCATTATTTTTAATTGAATCCATATTTCTAATAGATAGTTTGAAAAATTTGAATATTCCATTATTTAAATTTAATCCATATTTCTAATAGATAAATAATACCAAGAATACCACTTAAATTATCAAATTATTTTAATGCCGTGTACAAACATCATTTTACTCGCTTTATGTCTCGGCATGATATATAAATGCCATTTTTCTCCCCTTAAGCAAATATTTTTGAAAGAATGCAATTACAAAATGAAAAAGAAAAAAGGCAAGCGTCAAAAATGCAAAATGTAGTTTTGAACAAATATTCCATTTTCTAAACGAATCCAATTAGATTATATAAACACTGAAGTTATGTGCAGAGCATAAAAAAGGATAAAAAATACAATATTAAAGTAACTGTATTGTAGTTCCTGTTCTACCGTGCTTTGTAACGTTAATGAGATCAGTCACGCGAAAATGGACAAACATGGAATAAACATGGAAAAAAATTTAAATCGATATTTAAGTAAAATAGAATTCCCATTTTTCAAGTGAATTATTTATTTTAAGTCAAAAATTAATGTTTTCTAACTTTTCGAAATCATAAAACGTTCTTAAACCGGTAAAAATAGACTTGTAGTTATGCATATTATGTGGTTTTAGACCCAAATAAATGTAAATTTTTAAATAATCCTAAATGAAAATTTTCCCAACTACGCGTTTCTATTATTTTATTTTATTTATTTTGTCAAAATTATCGGCACACTTTTTAATGGAATCTGACAAATTTCCAGTTTTGTTGACTTTAGAACAATTGAAAAATAAAAATGCTTTTGTTCTTAAATTAAATCGATGAAATTATGAACTGTGGAAATATCTTTTGATTCGCCTTTTAATGAACCATGTTCATTTTTTGAAGTGACCTATCATTTAACAGACATTTTCAGGTATGAATCCAGGTCCAGGCTCAGGCATAAATTATTTCATTTAAGGGATTTTTTTTTCTTTTGCCTTTTCTTCCTTTTTCTTTTAATTAACTGAAAACTTCTTTAATTGTGAATATTTTGACAGCTCATTTTTACCTATACGACAATTATATCACATGATAGAGTAAATTTTATTAATATATTTACCGCAATTACCCTTGCAAGGAAAACTTTAAATTGATTTTTCTTCATGTTCATATTTTTATAACTTGTTTGTTCGATAAATACTAAGGCCTTTTTTGCTAATTTAGATAGGAGTTTAATTTTTTTACGTCTTATTCATGATGTATTTAATATTTTTGTACATGCATTTAACATTCAAGATAAAAAATTTTTTTTTTAAATATTTAAATTAAGCGTTTGATTAATTTCTTTCATTTTTTAATGTACACAGGAGGGAAAAAAATCACATTAAATGTAAAATCTCATACATTTGAATATTCATGCACAATTTTAAGTAGTATATACTAATGAATGGAAAAAAAATCGAAGTAAAAATATTCATATTTATAAAAATAGTAGAGATTTTTAAAAAGTAAAAAAAAAAAAAAAAAATACATTTTAGTAAAATAATCTGTTTTAAAAGATTTTTATTTTTACGGACTCGCTTTATTTTATTTTATTTTGCCCTATTTCTACTTGTAAAGCATAACTTCAGTCATACAGCGAATGCATTGCCACAAATTTTGCAACAACCATGATTTTCCTTAACTTTTGTTTTCACAAAAAGGAAGGAAATGAAAATTCGATTTTTACTACTGATACATCATACGCCCACATTTCTAACAGCGTTGATTGATTGGTAGGTTGGTTACGGACGCCATGGTCGTCTTTTATTACATAAGCATAAATAAATATGAAAATAATTCGATATAGCAAAGCAGAATTCCCATTCCCATTACATACACCATTCCCATGAGTGAATTGAATTTTTTAAGTCAAAAAAGGATATATTTTCAAATTTTCCGAAAGCATATATTTTTTTAAATTCTTATAAATAAACTTCTTTCAGATGTTGAATTTAGAACCAGGCATACTTTATACTATATTTTGCCATATTTCATCTCGCAAAATGCATCAAATTAGTTATAAATTATAACAGTTAAAAAAAAAAAAAAAAAAATATCTTGAAAGACTTTTTGAAAGAATAAAAACCTCTTAAGTTGATACAAATAAATGTTTTTTCAGATTTTGAATTTAGAACCATACATACTTTATTTTATTTTGCCGCGTTGTCATAAATTTTGCAACAAACATGATTTTTCAAAAATTTTCCTCTCGCAAAAATATAGATTAATATTCCCAAAATTAGAAATATGAATTTTTATCGAATTATAGAAAGAGCTATTCCATAATATTCTTCTAATAATGTGAATTTTATTTCCATGACTTACCCATTCAATATCTTCTGCTTTTAAAACGTAGTCCATCCAGACATGCATTCATCAACCGATACGAAATTAATATTTAATTTAGAAATCCCTTCTATATTTAAAATTCATCGGGAAATCTTTGAATAACCACGCATATAAAAAAGCAAAAGTTTAATGAAAGTTTTAACAAAGTAATTAAAACTTTTTCCCGGTAGTCTATTCTTTTCTTATCTTTATTTGTAGATTCGTTATCTAAAACAAGAAAATGTTGCCCCTTATTCAGCCTCTGTACAATTTCGACACACTAACCAAACTATTAAAAACTTTCAATTACACCAACAAACTAGTAAGGGAAAAAATCTTTAAGATTCCATTGCTTTACAAGCATTGCTACTATCAGTGAAATTATCATTAAATAAGAAATGAAGAAGGGCGTTTCCTTCTTCCTAAAAGCATAAAAACGTTCATTTAGTTAAAGATGTGCGAAGCGTTTGACTCAGACTCGCAATCAAGTCAGCAGACTGAATGCAAGAACAAAATGCATTTCCTTACTCAGTTGAAAAAGAGAAAGGTACAAGAAGTGTTTAGTAACCTTAACTCCACCAGTAAGAACGTTCATTAAAAGAACGCCCATAGACCCATGATTCACCTGTTAAACACCGTCGCCCATTTATTCTGAGAATTGCTGTAGAGTAATTAGGCTCTTCCTATTCAAAGAAGATCTCATCAGCATACGCATTTGAATGAACTGTCTTCCTTTTATTTCACTAAGAACATCTTATTACATCCACGAAGAAAAACTTGAGAAATTTGCAAATAAACTAATGTAGTAAAAGTCAATGACTTAGGGCAATATTTCTCACCGGTTTTTCTTTTATTTTTTTTTCTCACGAAGCACTTAAACTCGTGTTAAATATTTGTGACACACTAAAATTATAACGGCCGAAAAAACAAATAAACAAACAAACAGACAAAAAAACCCATGAAAATAATGTGGCATTTTTTATCTACAAACCAATTCATTTTCTATAATACTTAAATTTTGTGACATGCATTCACCATAAACAAAGGCATTTTTCGAAAGATCTAGAGTAGCTAACGCCAGGTATTAGGATACATTTGGTAGGCTGATGAAATCTTAAGAGTGAAAAACATCGGTACTTTTTAGCAATGCAAACACCATGCCTAAATACTAATGCACTAATATTGTGATGTACATTCACCAAAAACAAAGCTATTTCTCGAAAGATCTGGGTAATTGCGCCGAAGATTAGAATATAGTTATTTGGTACGCTGATGAAATCTTAAGAGAAAAAAATATCGGTACTTTTTCTAAATACAAACACCATGCCAAGATACTAATGCACTAATTTTATGATATGCATTCACCAAAAACAAAGATATTTCTTGAAAGATCTAGGGTAATTGCGCCAGAGCCCGCTTTCAAAACCCGATTTATTCAAAAGTATTATACTTAAAAATATGATTGATATATGAAAATAACCACAAAATATCAAAGTTTTATGTTCACTCTACAAATTCTCTATGTGTTACCCATGGTAATACGATACACGTCCAGAAGTAGTTTAATTCAATCCACACAGTTTGTAGTGTGATAAGAGGCGGTTCTTTTCCGTACTGCCTTCTGAAAGAACTTTGCATTTCCATGACAGACGAACATTTCGCATATTCTAGGACGCAGAAACTTTTTTTTCGCATCACCTTCATTTTGAGAAAGACAGAAATGAACTTGTTACAGATACTGAACTAGTGCTGTTTACGTCAGCTGATGTACAAACATGAACTAGTGCTGCCACATCACCTGGCATACAGACTTGAATATTTTGTGGTTATTTTCATGTATCACTCATATTTGTAAGCATAAGATTTTTGAAAAAATCGGGTTTTGAAAGTGAATGATTCTTTTATAGTAACCCTGTATGCTAACCTTCAGCAGCTAAGTAATTTTATCTCCGTTACTTCATAAAATTATGATATAACTAGTACTGAAAATTTCTTCAGCACACCTCTCATTGCGTACCGACGTGTTTTGGCACACACTATATTGACTGAGAACAACTGAATTAATAATTTTCATTTTTTATTAATCAAACGCAAAATATTTTTTATTAAATTCAAAATTAAAATTAAGAAGGGAAATAAATATCGAAATCCTCCTCATCCCTTCCATTATGCATACTCTCAACGACAATAATTTAATGTTATTCATTAATTTGTAGCAGTTTGTTGAAACACGTACTGTTACAAAAAATTTACTTAAAAAATTATTCGTCATTATTATCTTTTAAAAGTTTTAAAAAGGATATTCGTCATTGAACACGCAGGATTTCTGGAAATTAATGAATGTATATTTGAAAACACATTGGCATAATTCTGCAAAACTCATTACTTGAACTCCCAAAAATCTGGAAAACAACATAGAACGATAAACATGGTACAGCCTTTCAAACAGAAATGCCTGAAACAACAAATAACAGTTCTTAATAAAAAAGTTACTAATACCGACCAATACAGTATCAAATGAATACTGTCCCGAAATTACAACTTTATAAAATTATCTCGAGAAATTTCCATGACGTCACATCTTCTTGTTTAGTACCATAGTATATTCTTTTTATCTGAGCCTTTTAATTGACTAGGAAAGAATTTAACGCCAAATTAGATCATCAAAATTAGATCGCCAAATTAGATCACCAAAGTCACCAAGAAAGCCGATCAACCGAAAATAATGAAACTCAGTTTCTTCGCCTATAAATGTATTTTCCTGGAATAACAATAACAACACGGGGAAGCCAGTTACTACTGATATGTCGTTACAATGTTGCCAAATTAAATTGTTAGCTTTGAAATCAATCACTATCGTACAAAATACAGAATAAAATGAATAAATTTAGGAAAGATACTTTTTTTTGTGATTTCTCTACAATGTGGATAACTGTAAACTCAGTAGTGCATTACAAATGTGATGTTTAAAAGAGATTTATTCTTTCAAAACTAGTATTTGAAAATTTCTTATCAAAACAATTTATTCTCTCATGCCTGTGTATCTAATATTTCCGCAACTCGCATAAAGAGGTTTGTAAACATTCTCGTTATAAATTTTCAACTATGCGATAACTTTTACATATGACTTATGATCCTTATATTTTCAAACAAAGTAGTACACTAGAGAAATTAGAATTTCATTATCAGTTTCACAAGCAAACTACTAATCATTTCCTAAAATGCAAAATAATTACTTGTTTACGCTATTGTAAAGATAAATATTAAAATTAAAGGATAGGCTTTAGGCAATTATTTTACAATATTTATGTTATCATGTTATGAGTGCTTTGTATTAGATCTTCAATATATTAAAAAAAAAACATTTTATAAAAAGTTAGGAAAAAATTAAAGCAACCTCTATATTATTATCATATTGACGATTATTATTTTTATTTTTCCCTTTTCATTTTTCTATCCAATTTGGCAGTTTTGATGTGTCTTTTTTATGCTTTTTCTTCATTTGGTTTTGGTTTTGTGTGTGTTGGTAGTATCAAATTCGTATTATTTTGCTTTTTCATGGCAAATACGAAGATGAAACCGCACACTTCATTTGTAGTTCAAAAGTATTTGGGATCTGAAGATTCTGCTTTGGTTCTACAAATTCCATTTGTATTCATATTAATTTTTTATTTTTTCCTTCCATGTTCAATGTGCTATAAGTTATTAAATTGAATGGTTCATATGTTGTAATATTAATGGTTTTATATATACATACACATATATACATATATTTATGTATATGTTTTTGATGCCTTGTGAAACCTGTGAGGATACATTTAATAATTTTTTATATGCCTGTTACTCTCCCCACCTTCCGATGAGCAGAGAGTTTATTTTGTTTTGTTTTTTGATGTTGTTCTATTATAGTTCATTGTTGTTGCACCCAGTTTTTCATCTTTTCATCACTATCATATTTTCTTAAAATAATATATGGACTTTGTGCAAAATAGAGCTGCTTTGCGCCAGTTGCATGAAGATATTTTTATTTTTACACTCATCCAAGGTACATATATATATATATATATATATATGCATTAATTTATATTGTTTAGAAACTAAAGATGGCGCCACTGGCGCTTTGTGTAGTAAATTCGTATTTATTTTACATGTAGTAAATACTCATCGATATTTAATCGATTTAAAGTAATTCTATAGTTATAAATTAAAACTTGTTATTAGTATAAAATTGTTTAACTATTTTTATTAGGTTCATAAAATTTTTGTCTACTTATGTTTTGTAATTAATTATTTTCAATAACAGTTAATTTATTTATATATTATAAATTATATCTATTTGGTTTCTGATATAACTTCTTTGTTAACTGTCTACTTTGACGGAATGCAAAGTATGTTGCTATTACATGGTAGTAATTGATTTTTGTAAGTTTATCTTTTTGATAGTTCAATTATAGTCTATTATTTTCTTTGAAATAGTTTTTCCAATGAAATTAATCTATTGTCTTATTATTTTTCTGATATTTTTCTTTGAAACATTTTCTTATTGGTGATTAATATGGTAATGATTAATATTTGTAAGTTTATCTTTTTGATAATTCAATTATAGTCTAATTATTTGTATAATATTTTTCTTTGTAATAGTTTTTTTAATACAATTAATATATTGATAATTCAATTATTGTCTTATTTTTTTTCTAACATTTTTCTTTGAATTGTGTTCTCTATTGCAATTGATCGGGCAATATGGAAATCATTTTCAGGTTTATCCTGATTTCTATTCAGAAATTAATAATCGCAATTAATGTGTCTATTTAGCACTGCCCTTGACAGCGAGCTAAATACCATATTTCCATATTTCCAATATTATTTCAATTTTTGACAATTCCTCTGTTTATATTAACTCCTCTGTTTGTCATTAATGAGTTATTTCACATGTTGGTGTTGATTTATAGTATTATCTAATGGTTCTATATATATATATATATATATATATATATATATATATATATATATATATATATATATATATATATATATGGAATTTCTTCTGATGAAATGCATCATAGTATGAAAATCTCAAGTTCGAGCATTAGTGTTCGAACTAAGATCCTTGTGTTTACTAGCCAGATGCTTTTCCTCCAAGATATAATGTCTACAAGAATTGACATTGAAATTAATATTTTCTTTTAAAATTTAAATCGCAAAAATGGTCGCAAAAACTTTTTTTAAATTATATGATTTGCTGTGTGAAACGAGGTATTCAACTGCAAGTACACAAAATTTGAAGTCTCTGACTTATACATTTTTTCCGTACAGACCCTGTGACGAACAAGCAGACAAAGGACAGAGACGAATAGAGTTTCGTAAGATGAACGAAACCCTAAAAATGGATACACCCATTTGCGCTACTGTGTATAAAGATTATTCCTAAGATATAGTGAGAATTCTGAAAAAATAGTTAAAACTCATTGAACATTTAAATAAACTGAAAAAAAAATGATTTGAGAAAAGTGCATTTTGAATTCTATTTATTTATTTATTTTTTAAGAATCTGAAATCATACTTTCTCTAAGAATATGATAATACATTTCTATATATTTTTAATTTAAAAAATTTATAACACAACTGAAAAAGACTATGTTTTTAGTCGACTTTTTCTTATTTGAAATACTATTATTCTGTTGAATAAAATTTGAAAATTTTTTACATCGATAAGAATTAATATAAAATAAACTGTGAATACTAAAATAATTCCCACGAAAATTCCCATACCGAACATACCATTTTGTGGAGTTTTTTTGAAGTTTATGGATACATGGATAATTTCTTGGTTTATATGATTTTTTTTAAATCCTAAATTCATTTTTTGTTGTAGTAAATAAAATAAAAATTGTTTTGCACGAAGTTATTAATTAACAAAAGTGATAATAATTATTAAAACAATTTCGGAAGAACAAATGTTTAAACTTGAAACAACATTTCCAAAACCTCCAGTTGTTTGAATTTATTATACTTTGCATTATTAATGTTCTCTTTTATGTATACTTTTAAGATTTTACTTTGCTTATTATTTGATTTACTTATTTATTTTGGGATAAAATATGAAAGGAAATTCAAAAAAAGAACTGACTAATTTTCTAGCACACGCAATAATTCATGAATAAGACAAATAAAAAATTTAATTATCGTTTTGGTATAAACGTTAAATAAAAATTTAATTAATAAATGTGGAATGTCAATTCTTTTCTGACATTGCTTGTGGTAAATCAGAAATTTATGTAATGCGATACATCTGTTTTGATAAGTTGTCATAAAACTAAATTTCTTCATATATCAAATATTAACTATTAATTTTAAGGTCAATTTTTATCTGACATAGTTTTTAATTAGTCGGTAAAGTAGAATAGTTTTTCTTCTTTTTTTAATAAATTTTCATAAAACACATTTAAAAATGTTTTTATGTTAATTGTTAATTAATTAAATGTTTCCAGTGTCAAATTTTATAGGATATGGCATCTGTAATTAAGTAATAGGTACTAATTTTTATGCTTCTTCTTGTAAAATTTCATAAAAAAACTTTTTAAATGTTATTCTTATCGCTGTTGATTTTTACTCGGCCTTCTAAAATGTCAGTAATTAACATTTTGTAATAGCCTTGACTTCTAGTCAAGGTTATTACATAACATATTTTGGAATTAATTCGACTTACATTAGCTAAAAAAATGAGAATTTGGGATAGGCTAATATTATAAAGCAAAAACATGTCGGTAAGTAACGCTGATGTTAAATCAATAGTGGCGATGACTTGAACTATCTTTTTTTTTTCTTTTCATTTTTTTACTTCAAAACAAAACACAATTTTTATTTTTACGCCATCGAATAAGTGGTATCAAACTATCGAAGTACTATCAAATGATTTGTTTAAAAATTGTATCTCGATTTATTTATTTATTTATTTATTTATTTATTGCGATTTTCAAAATAATTTTCAAGCATGATTTAAAATGAAAAATCTATCTGTACACCGCAATTATGGAAAATTTACCCGTTTGCTGGTAACTCGCGTTCTGAATTATACTCTGTAATGTAAAGTCTATGGATTTTTCGTATATTCGTATATTTAAAATATCAATATTTTAAACTTTTTCTAGCAGTGTTCTCTCCTTAAAAGATGTCACTTTTTTTCTTTTTTTAGTTTTCAAAACATTTCTAAAATCTGCGCTTAATTTCATATGAAGTGTTAAAATTTTACTCTCGGTTCGTCAGTTTCAAAATATAAAATATTAAATTAAGCACATGTTTTAGAAATATCTTGAGAACTAATAAATAAAAAAACATCCTTTAAGAAAAGTACAACGAAAAAAAAAAAAGAAGTTAAAAACATTAATTTTCAGAGGAGATATTTTAAATATAAGAATACTTCAAACTCGGAGAGGAATTCGAAAGATGAGTGACCGGCATCCTTAACCTTTTATGCCCCGACGTTATTTTAAAATACAATTAAAATAACTTACTTTAAAATTCTTTCAACACATTGGTTAGTAGTAATGCATTTTAGAATGCGTTATAAATTACTTTTAATTTATCTTTTTACAAAAACCTTATTGCTTGAACAAAGTAAAAATTTTTTTAAAAGGATGGTTTCTTTCGCTTTTGCATCTTTTCAGCATTCTTGGTGTTGAACGATTGTGGGGGGAGAAGGGGGATGAGTTCGGAATTATTCCTATATTTATATTGTGAGAGCCTTATATTTGTATATTTCCTAATTTTATAAATTATTATAAAAAATATTTTTAAATAAAAAAATTGAGCGAAGTTATAAATATAGTGCCTTATAAATATAATTCCTGTAAATACGAATTTAATCAATTAACATTAATTGGCAATTTTTTTTAAATTGTTTAAATGATTGCATAAATCTTCTAATGTAGTTTCAAAAATTCACGAAAAATGCTTTAGGAGATAAAAATTTTATGATTTCATAATTTAGAACATAAAGGGTTAAAACAATATTAAAAGCTAGACAATTGTCTCTGACTAATATTTCATGGCGAAATTGAAATTTTATCAACAAATTAATAATTGATATAAATAAAACACAAATTTAACATATATTAAATCAATCAATCTATGTGCTTCAACACTCAAATGACCATAATAAAAAAAACATAATTTTAGTAAATAATAAAGTCTTTGGCGATTTCTTCAGCTATTAATCTTTGGCTTTTCCAAGCAGCTAATACGAAGGTATCGCTTTTAACAAATGTGAAATGTTTGCATAATTGATATCTTTCATATATAAATGCTTTATTGTATTGTTAGGAAAAAAATTAAAATATACATTAGATAAAAAAATCTGTTAAAAGCTTTCAAATAGAAAGAGTATGTTCTGTTAGCCGAAAGCTCACGGAAATTAAGTTTTACAATTCAAGCTATTTAAATAAGGTTGCAATTTAATCCACCTCCCCCGTACTTTTCTCCAAAGAAAAAAAAAGAAAACACTTTGGAAAATATTCAAAGGAGAAAAATATTCAATTCATTTGAAAGTAAAAATACATTATCGGAGAAATTACGGAAAAGGTATTTTTTTTAAACTTCCCCGAATATGTTATTCGTATACCAAGAAAGATTATCTTAAACGAAATCTACAACTGGAGAAATAAATAAAGTGCATAAGAAACGAATGTATTCAGACATATACTCTACATTTTAAGTAATCTGTTGCTCTTAGACGTTCTACCTCGAAACGTTTCCAGAGAGAAAAAGAAAAATGAGAAAATTTTCTCTTTCATCTTTTAAAGTGATTTGCTACGAATAAATGCAATCGAACATTCCCCTAGCCCTGTGGATTTTATTTAAATGTGGTACCATAAATCATCCCAACAAAAGAAATTGGGAAATATCTACCTTATCAGGAACGAAGCAGGAAAATACAGACATCGTATAAAATGGAACATGTATTTTTGGAGCTGTCGAAAGTTAAACACTAATTTCCCAGATTAAATAATAAGATTTGCAGATGGAGGATGTTTGCTTTAGCTTCGTTGTTAAGGTATCGACACATCTTCCAAAGTGATTAATTGAAATATTTGAAAATTTCTCTTGTCATATATTTCTATAATGACATTTACTTTGAAATTTTTAAAAAAGTATACAAATTTCAGCAATTACACAGAAATATTTTAATAAAACGAGAAATAGCCAAAATTATGTCAAAAATTGACATTTTCGCAAAACGTGATAACTCAAAAAGTAAAATAATGTATTGACATTATGTAACATGCATAATAAAAAAAAAAATAACTTTCTATAGGACTTTGTCTACATACATTATAATTACATACATTTCTATCTCAGATAATATGGTAGTTAAAATACTAATGTAATAAAAAATTTGCAAATTTTGGCTCAAGTTTTTGTTATTTATACCAGTGTAAATACAGGGTGGTTAGTTATTAACATCAGGTGAACCAAATTTGATCAGCATGCATAGTAAACCATGGGATTTCGAATTCTTAAAAAAATAAAATAAAAAAAAATAAAAAAAAATAAAGAAAATAAAAAGTTTAAAAAATCGCTACTAGGGGCAATTTTAGCTAAAATGCGACTAAAATGCATTAATTTGCATAAAATCAGTTCTGTGTAGCGATAATGAGTATAAAAGGAAAGGCTGGGAGAGTTCTCAGACCAACTGCTTTGTGATGACTCTCACCTTACGGAATCATGCTTTGCTAGTCTAAAAAAAAAAAAAAAAAAAAAAAAGCCTTTAGGAGCAATTTTGGCGCACGAAAAGTGTATTAGTGTAAATGTTGAATGATTAAATGGCAAAAAATATAGTAGAGATCAATTTTATACTGCTGGAATACTGCCCGAGCGCTGATGGTACCTGCACATTTTTCATCTCTTGTTCGACAATAGCAGTTACAACTTCGTCAACTTGTTATTGACTAGTCACTTTGCGTCCTAGGCCTTGTTGCCGCATAGTTTCAAATCGATGAATCATCTTTTGTAAATTTGTTATGCTCATCGGTTCTTTTGGCAAATTCTGTAATCGGTGAAATTCAGGACGAGCATCATTGCAATTCTCGTTCTGCTGATAACGCAGCTTGATTAGCAAAGTATGGTGAGAGTTGATAATGATGAGAACTCTCCCAGCCTTTCCTTTTATACTCATGATTGCTATACACAACTGATTTTATGCAAATTAATGCATTTTACTCGGTAAACAATGCTAAAATTGTCCCTAGTGGCGATTTTTAAAAACTTTTATTTAAAATTTTTTTTTAAGAATTCGAAATTCCATGGTCTATTATGTATGCTGATGAAATTTGGTTATATTTTGACCAAAACTTTACTTGCTAGAGGGCTCTGAACACCTGACGTTAATAACTAACCACCCTGTATAAAACTATTTAATATAGATTATCATGAGGGTAATCTATTCCCTCAGAAGACATTTGTAAAAGAAGAACAGAAAATTTCATGGCATTTCATGCATAATTTTTGTTTTAGGATGTTTTGCGTATATTAAAAATCTGAAAAACTTTATTTTGAGAAAATACTAAAAATAACATTTAAACACAATTCAAAAGCTATTAAAATAGATGTAATTTTAAACACGCTGTATCTCCAGTTCTATTTTAGATGCAGACAAAATTTAAGCAGATTTCAATAGATAAAAGATTTAATGATAGAATGAATGATAAGATAGATAAGAGATGATAAAAGATATTATTGCAAAAATGAAAAATTGATATTTTGATCGAAAATTACGTTTTAAAGGTGTTCGGGTACCTTAAATTTAAATGTTCTCTTATAAGTAATATTTTAATTTAAAGAAATATTGTTTTAAATTAATAAAACATAATGCATTCAAGTATAGAGTCTCAGAAAGTTTTTCGAGAAAAAAAGTAAAAAAAAAAGTATATACATATTACATTAGATAATCCAAAAAATAATAAATTTAATGAGAGTTAAAACTTTTTTTGAAAGACAAACTAACGATAATTTTACAAAAGATATAAATAATAAATGTTAAAAGTAATTGCATTCTAAATTGCTTAGAAAGATAATAAAAAGCCAATCACGTTCTTTGAAGAAACAAACATATTGCAGAGATATTTTTCGGAGGATAAAATGCACTAGCATCATTTATGTGTGCTAACGCAAGTTATTTATATGAAAATTGAGGTCACAAAGAAAAGGATTTATTGAATTTTTGATTCAAAAAAGGTAAATAAATTCTGAAATGTTCACCGAGTTGTTGTATAATTTATTCTTATGTAAAATCCATAGATCTACTAATATCTTCATAAAACTATAATTATGAGATACGATCATCTTATGAAGCATGATTTGTCGTAGTGCGCGGTTCTTTGAAAGCATCTTTAACTCTTTAAGTCTATGATCATCTTAAAGAATAAAATAAGTTCTACTTGGAATTTGTGTGAATTAATTCAGAAATTCTGCATTGCATGTGGATATGAGTTTTTAGACATATTAATAAAAGTGTTTGTTGAGTATTTTATGCATATTTCATTACATTTATATCATGTATCACACAATATGTGTATAATGATAAACCATGCATTCGACTTCCTCTAATCTAATAAAATCCTCCATACGGAAATTCCAATGACATTGAGCATTATTATCGTTTTTAAAATCAAACATAATGGTTCCAAATAAAGATAATACTAAATTCCATCTACCACTAAACATTCCATTTCCACTAAATATCCACAAAATTCCATGTCGCCTTTCTGATCCTTCAAGGATATTTCAGATGAAGTTCGAATTCATTCGTTTACATACATTTATTCTGATCAAATAATAAACCTTCCAATCTACCATTATGCAGACAACTACCCCGAGTAAATTAATAATTTCCTGCTTCAACATATTTTGTTTCTGACACGAAGCTTATGAACTTTGGGCAATTAAAAAAGTAAACTTGGGTACATTGACTGATCTTCCAATTGAGAGATTATGGAAGGAACTAGCTATCTGCTTATAAAAGAAATCTAGCTTAGTTGTAAGCGTTTTACCTGACACTAACATATACGTGTGAAAACGACACCTATCATTTCTCTAATTTTGACAAGTATTTTTGTACTCGCTAAATCTAAGTTTTACGGTTACTTTATGCGGGTGTATGACAATTAGGTCTAGGTGGTTGGTTGGCGAGCATAAAAATGGAAGTAAAAGGTTGAAACATCGGATTTTGAGTCGAGACCTGCCTCGTCGATAAAAATAAGACTGGAGTGCGTATAAAAAGGAAAGAACATTTTTATAAAGTAAATGCTGAGCAATTATTTCCAATTGTCCTCCAGAATATTTCTGTAATCCAGTTCTGTTTCATGGCTATTCTCCCTATGACACATCCATTATTTCCAGCAAACATCATAGGACGGGCCATGATAGTCACCATTATTAACTTTTTACCTGTTACCATATGTTGCTGGTCTTTTGGCGAATCGGCTTTGGCCATAGCACGTTCTTTTTCTTCCAATTTTAAATAAAGATCATTTTGATCTCAGTTCAGACGCTCCTCTTATGGATCTAGGTATTTGACTGCAGCAGACTTACGATGCCCCTAGTGCCCGGACGCTCTCGTGCGACCTTGGTGGTCCTGGTGTGCGTTTCCCATTTACTATTGGTTAGATGTTTACAAATAACCTCCTTTGTATCAGGGAAACCTTGATACGCAATATACACCACATCAGGTGATTCAGCTTCACTCAGGTCTTCAGTCTATAAGACTTGGATTTCGCACTGTTGTCACGTGCTCCGAGATATTGAGATTTCATGCTATGCTACATGCAGTTTAAACTAACTTCTCAAGGTCAGATTTAGAATCCTATTCCTAATCATAAGATAGTAACTATGGTAATACGCGTTTGACAAACTGGCAGCTCTTTTTTTTTTCCACATCAGTCTTGAGATCAGTAGAAACTTTCACCATTTGCTCAATTATAAAATTGGGAAAAACGGGGCCAGAGACTTGCGTCCTTAAAGTCATGACAACAAAAGAATGAAATGGGAAGAACGAATGACTTTCAGGAGCCAATTGAATTACACATGGAGGAGTTTTCCCATGATAAAAAGCTATTTGGCATAATAAAATAAAATGACTACGGAATCCAGGGGTTCTAGTTAGTAGAGACATGTAATACTCTTTTGAATTGCTTTTGATTAAAGTATTTTCAGTATTAAAGTATTTTATTATTGGAATTTTGTAACCTAGGTTTTTTATATTTTGTTCTATTACCTCTCTTTATACCTCGTAGAGGCTCGGACTGGCCCGCCGGCCCATCGGCCCGAGGACCGGTGCGCCCTCCTCCAGGGAAAACTTTGCGCCCCCTGAGTGTCTTAGTCTCACCAATATTTTTTTCGTTCGTTGTACACATGAATTCTGACTAGTGTACTAAATTTCGAGAATCCGTTAGAGAATAATAATCATTCAACAGACACACAAGAGGGGTATTTTTTTTTTTTTTTTTTTTTTTTTTTTTTTTATCATAACAAATAAGTTAAATATATACCGAAATAATTTCAGGGTCGGAAACCAACGTAGGCATCTTTGCATGCAATTGAGGAGGAAACATGAGCCCAAGGAAATCTAGTTATGACACCCTCAGTTGGATTTTTTTTATCGTTTTAATGAATGATATCTCTTAAATTTGAACCAAATATTTTGCATTTTTTCCGTCCTGTACCTTGTCCATCTTTTTAAATCCAGTCTTTAATGCACCTATAATTAAAACAGTTCTTTTTTGAAAAAACTTAAGAAAAGAAAGGAATAAGTATCAGAAGGCAAAAAAAAGTGTGGATTTTGTTGTTGATTGGAAAACAATATCTTACTCTTCGAGGAATAGAAACTTGATGACACTTCTAGATTACAATCTTGCAAATTTTGGAATCCAACGCGGCTAGCATATTTTTATTCCCAAAATCTATACCATAATATCATATTAGTAATCTTCGTTTAATTTAATGATACACTTCCCATGGTAAATAACTTTTAGGAGTTTCTTGTATGTAATTTAAATTTTTAAAAAAGTTCAATTTAATCACGGAAAAATCTACCATTAAATAAAGTGATGGACATAATAAGAAATTATTGTAATTAAAAAAAAAAATGGTCACAGGATTTTGCATGCTTCAGCAATGCAATCTTTGGGGCATTTCTCTCCATTTTCGAAACTTATATATTTCCCTTGATCTCTAATTATAATAAAAATTTTACGAATATTGCGAACAGCGTGCACAGAAGAGTAAATTAGAAAAATGATTTTAATGATTTAAAACAAAAAAGGTTGATTTTTCGTATACTAGTTTTATAGAGATCTAATATAAATTATTTTATGGATGCATAAAATTTTTTTAAGGGTAGAAATTTTTTTTTCCCGCAAGGTATCAGATTTGCAAAAGAAATTGCTGTTCAGATTGTAACAAATAAAATTTATTTCATTTTTAACTGATTGATGACTAATTCTTATTACATTAAAGAGATAAAAACAAAGTTGAAGCCCTTAACTGCAACATTATTTGGCGACACGTGCAAAAAAATCTTGTTAATTTTCTACTAATTTTCTGTGGGACATTGATGATAATCCAAGAGCCGACAGCACAAACTTAAGGCATCGCACACAAGAAGAAAAAAAACTTTATTTTTTATGAAAGAGAAGTAATAGGGGAATCTAATGATCCATGTTTGCCGGAAGCGAAGTGCTTCATAAGCCAAAAATTACAAATACCACTAGTGATTTACACGTAGGCTAACAATCAAAGGTATGAAATGATTGTACGGCAAACACAATGCTAAACTTACGAATAAACCACTGGTAGTATAAATTTTTGGGTTACGCACCATTTCACTTCCTGTAGACATGGATCATTAGATTCCCCTATTACTTCTCTTCCATAAAATAAAGTTTTTTTTTTTTCTTCTTCCCCCCTTGAGCTCGATATTTTGTTTTTATGTGGTCGGCTCCTGGACTATGATAATTGGAATGAAAGTGATTGGCCCTTACTTTTCTGCTAAAAATAATCATAAAAAATCTAAGTAAATATAAACTTTGAATGTTCTCTGCTAATTATTGTTAAGTATAAATTATGTTTATAAATTTAACTACATTTAAAAGTTGTACCAACTTTGAATTTTCAAACAGAAACGCCCAGTTTTGTCATCTTATTTGAGTTTATTGGTCCAGTCAGGAAAAGTTATCCACATTTTAAAAAATCTTCATAGAATTACTAAAGTGTAAATTTAAGAACGCTAAAGTAAACCCATTTCAGAAACATTAATTTATATGTAATAGTTGTTGCCTGGTGCAATATGATAAAGTTAAAATTATTTTCAACGTTAAAACACCAGAATATTCGTATTCCAAGCATACCGGTTTCGGTAGCATATAGCATACCTTCCTCAGTGCTAAAGATAGTGGAAAATTGCTCACATATATACAGGGAGGATGGGGATTCAAGCAACAAGTTTCTTGACCAATAGGAAAACAGAGGATCCTAGGCAACAGCCAATAGGAAAACAGAGGATCCTAGGCAACAGCCAATAGGAAAACAGGGAACAGCAATAGGAAAATTGGGTGGAAAATGGAAAAGATATTGCGAGAATTGCATTAAAAGATTAAGAAAAATTAGTTTTAATATAATATTTCCAACAGTCTGGTAATGGTGGAATAGCAAAATCACAATTAACGAGATTAGCAAGATTTTTATGGATATGGAAAGCTTCAAGGAAGTTAAGTTCTTGTATAGAAGTAGGTTTAGTTAGTATCTTAACCGAATTGAAGTCAAAAGCATGACTCGTCTCCCAGCAATGTTTTGCGATTGAGGATTTCTTGATTTCTTGTTTTTCAATATATTGCTTATGTTCTTTAATACGAAATTTCAGATTGCGTTTGGTTTGACCAATGTAAGAAAGACCACACTGGCAGTTAATATTGTAAATACCCCATGAATTTGATAATTCAACAGGATCTTTAAGGTTGGAAAGGGTGAGTTTATCAGTAGGAGTAAAAATTATTTTGAAATCGAACCGACTAAGAATTTTAGCAATGGGAAAACTTGATTTTGGAAAGAAAGGTAAGACAATGCTAATATTGGAACGAGTAGAAGACTGATATGAGTTTGAGGAGTGAGAATTTTGTAATTTAGAAAGGGCAGTATCAATAATAGAAGGGTGTAACCTCTATCAAATGCAACTGCTTTACTGTATTGAATTTCATTATTGAGAGACTGAGAATCAGAGCAAACATGAAGAGCACGATTTATGAATGTGTAAAAGGCGGCCATTTTTTGACTTGGAGGATGACATGAACGAGCATGGGGGGGGGGGGGTAGAGAAACAGCGAAGTTTTTTCGATAGACAGATGTAGAAAAGCCAGTTTCACTACGAGTGACAAAGGTGTCCAGGAAAGGGAGTGAACCATTATTTTCTGTTTCATACGTAAATTGGATATTGTTATCAATAGAGTTCATGATACTAAGAATGTCCTCAATATTGTGAAGAGAAATGTCAAGTAAGGTGAATATGTCATCAACGTACCTTCTATTATTGATACTGCCCTTTCTAAATTACAAAATTCTCACTCTTCAAACTCATCTCAGTCTTCTACTCGTTCCAATATTAGCATTGTCTTACCTTTCTTTCCAAAATCAAGTTTTCCCATTGCTAAAATTCTTAGTCGGTTCGATTTCAAAATAATTTTTACTCCTACTAATAAACTCACCCTTTCCAACCTTAAAGATCCTGTTGAATTATCAAATTCATGGGGTATTTACAATATTAACTGTCAGTGTGGTCTTTCTTACATTGGTCAAACCAAACGCAGTCTAAAATTTCGTATTAAAGAACATAAGCAATATATTGAAAAACAAGAAATCAAGAAATCCTCAATCGCAAAACATTGCTGGGAGACGAGTCATGCTTTTGACTTCAATTCGGTTAAGATACTAACTAAACCTACTTCTATACAAGAACTTAACTTCCTTGAAGCTTTCCATATCCATAAAAATCTTGCTAATCTCGTTAATTGTGATTTTGCTATTCCACCATTACCAGACTGTTGGAAATATTATATTAAAACTAATTTTTCTTAATCTTTTAATGCAATTCTCGCAATATCTTTTCCATTTTCCACCCAATTTTCCTATTGCTGTTCCCTGTTTTCCTATTGGCTGTTGCCTAGGATCCTCTGTTTTCCTATTGGCTGTAGCCTAGGATCCTCTGTTTTCCTATTGGTCAAGAAACTTGTTGCTTGAATCCCCATCCTCCCTGTATGTATGTGAGCAATTTTCCACTATCTTTAGTACTGAGGAAGGTATGCTATATGCTACCGAAACCGGTATGCTTGGAATACGAATATTCTGGTGTTTTAACGTTGAAAATAATTTTAACTTTATTAATTTATATGGTTATAAAAATCATCTGATTCAATTTTATATTAACTTATTAAAAAGATACACCGAACATATCTACACAATTACAGACTAATTTCTCTGTTCAAATACTTTTTTTAAATTAATTAATATTAAAAAAATAAAATTCTGGATTATGACATGCATTAATTTTTTAATACAACGAACCATAATTGTCAAAAACATCGATCTGAAAGTTTACAGTTCATTCGAATTATTAGTTTTCGAGATAGAGAAAATTTTTGCCTTCATTAATTTAAGAGAGACCATCTTTTATTATTATTAATATTATTATAAATTTAAATTTTCTGTATAATTTTACTGGTGACTAATTGAGTGTTTTCGATGCTTTTTCTTGTAAGATCTTCATTTTCTTTTCCGAAGTTTATGGATCACTTTTTGTTTTATAATTTTATTAAGATTTAAGAAAATTACTTATACTACTATGTATGTTTTTAGGACGGTAAGAGACTCTAATACGGCGTCAAACACATGTGATAGAATTTTAAATGTCAATGTTCATGGCACTTTTTAATGTGTATACAATCTCCAAAGTTGGTTTTGTATAGGCCCTAAGAGTGGGGATGCCCTCCGCGGTGGTCTTTCGAAGTTAACCTAATCCTTATTTACGCAAGGAAATCCAACGTTCGAATAAACCACAGGAAACTCCGAACACTTAAACCGATGGGCGCGACTGGGCTCGAACCTAGCACCTCCCGTCAACCAGTTTCGAGCGCGGAACCTCTCGACCACTGGTGAAGACAAGGAGTTCAAAAGTAAAATGTATAAATAATATTTAATAGTCGATATTTTCAATCAGTTTTTACCTATGTCTTTTTCATACAGTCATTTCCAAGAGAATTATTCAGAGCGGGGGGGGGGGGGGGAGGGATAACTTTTTTCGTCTTATGACCTTTTGGGAAAATAATAAAACCAAAAACCCCTAACCTACAAGCAAATCTGTATTCAATTTGCTGAAACTGTTAGATAATAAACGTTTAGTTTCAGAACACTGCGTAAAGTTCTATAGCTTTTATGGAACTTTAAACAGGCACGGAGAAAGAGAAGAAGCCTACTATTTAGATTCAGAAATTAAGCCAACTTCATATTTAAGAGGCTACTTCAGTTAAAAGAAAAGATCGGTTCGCTAATACTAATCCTATGGAAGAAATTTATAAAGACATTTCGGTTGCATTTCAATATTTTTAAATGATTTTCTTTTGCATTAGATCGCAGAGATCGATCTGTATGCAGGAATTTTTTTTTTTTTTTTTTTTTACCTGTTCAATTTTGATTACAGATATTTTCTATGAGGATGCTTTTACTTTCCAAATCGGTTCTCAAAATAATAGTGTACACATTAAAATATCTGTTAACAAACTCAAAAAAGTAAAATTAAATCAATATCAACTATCCAGTAAAAAAAAAAAAAAAAAAAAAAAAAAAAAAAAATTAAAAAAAATTAAAAATATTGAAATGCAATCGAGATATCTTTATAAATTTCTTCCGTATGATTAGCACTAGCGAATGGGTTTTTTTTTTATTTGATTGAAGTGGCTACGCCAGTGTGTTAAATCTCATTAAGCTATAGGTACAACACAAGCAATTAAAATTGACGCGGGTTCTTTTTGCGTCCTCTGAAAATCCAAGGTCTGCGCCCTTTACCCTGGTCCAGTCCGACCCTGACCTCGTACGATATTCAATACGTTTCAAAAATAGAGAAACATTATGTTTTAAGTTATATACATTAGTTAAATTCACACCAACATATTATATGAACAATAAAACTGACTTCATGCATATTTCTTAGTTAAAACTTTAAAATCAGAACATTTTCAATCTATTTTTTAATTATTTATTAGATACATATAAAAAATAAATAAATCAGTAATAAATAAAAATAGGCTTGAATATTATTGAAATGGATGTATCAAAGATTACAGCTCAAAATTATCGCAATCATAGAACACAATATATTTTTTCATTTTTTTTCCAAGCGCATTCAATCATTTTCATGTGTTTGTTGTATTGTATTTCAGAAGCGAATGGAATACTATCTAATGTCGCAAAGAAAATCATCACAAGGTCATATGAGACTGTTTCTTCAGACATTTCTAGAGTACAATCAGATATTTCTAGGATCTATGCCAAAATTTACGCATTCACATTCCAGTATCAAACTTATTAACATAATAAAAATAGAATAGAGTAAGTGTTGATACATAGTAATAGAAATTATTAATACTTTATGTTATTTTTTTTTAACTTCATTTACCCTCATTTTATTTATTTTTTATATGAAGAAAAAAATCAAACGGACATAAATGTAAAAAAAAAATTCAAATCGTTATACTCCTAATTAAGGGATCTGACTTTGTTTTCCATATAAAATAATTTCATGTGATTTCATATAAAAATTACATGAGTTTCTTCAGACAATTCTAGAGTAGTATTATCAAATGTTACTAGGATCTGTGCCAAAGTTTACGAATTGCCATTCTAATATCAAACTTATTAACATAGCAAAAATAGTATACAGTCGATGTTAATATACAGTAACAGAAGTTATTGTAATTAATAACTATATATGATTTTTTAAGCTTCATTTACCCTCATTTAATTTATTTTTATATGAATAAAACAGTCAAAAAGAAAACAAATGCAAAACAATCTAAAATTCTTATATTCCTTTAACCTTTAAAGGTACGGTTGGTTTGTTGTAACATGAGGACGTGAGTGATGCGTCATCAGTTTTTAAAAGATAAATAACAACTTTTAGTGACAATTTTGCAATATCCAGTTTTATTATAAAAATAATAAACATGAAACTGTTACAAAAAAGTAATTATAATTAATATAATTAGCGTTGTTTGTAGTAACATAAAAGCACGGATGGCGTACTCCATTCCCCAACGAATTTTAAAGCCTAAATACCAACTTTTGACTGTAAAGAAAAATATAGTACTAATGTAAAAGAACAGGAAACACAATTATAAAAATAAAAAAGAAAGAAAGATAATAAAAAAAAACACACACTAAAAAAACTCTCTAAAATCACTTAATATACTACTAAACTCACTAAATATACTACCCTAGAATTGTCTAGAAACTCATGTCATTTTTTATATGACATCACATGAAATGATTTCATAGGGAAAACAAAGTCAGATCCCTTAAATAGGAGTATAACGATTTGAATTTTTTTTTACATTTATGTCCGTTTGATTTTTTTTCTTCATATAAAAAAATAAATAAATTGAGGGTAAATGAAGTTAAAAAAAAATACGGAGGAGTATTTCGTAAAATGATTGAGCGGTGCACCCGAATGCCACCCGTGTTTTTGGAGTTTTTAATACTTTGAGGTCTAACCCAAGTGTCGCTCGGGTTGCCGTTTTTGATGAAGCAAACTAAGCCCGAGAGTCTCTCGGGGTCAACTTTTATTCTCTTTAAGCTATAAAAATAACTACTATATTTCTACTATAATACCTACTATACGTTCGCTGATTTTTCGTATATTACTTACGAGCGTTTTATTTAGAAAAAATAAAAATAAATAAATATACGTGGTAGTGTACTACACAGAAGTCAAGTATATGGAAATATTTAGAATCAGGGCTTAATTCGAATTTATTGCGAACCTTGTTGTATTGATCCTTGAAATGAAACACACAAAAGCAAATTTTAGTATAAATCTTTATATACAAGTAAAACCTATTTTCATGTATTTGTACAACCTTTGGGTAAGTTTTTATTTAAGTCTATGTAAAATTTTATAGTACAAAAATGATGTTTTCTTACGCGAAACTTTTTTTAATATAAAATATGCTTTCTTCAATAATTTTTCATTAAATATTAATTTTCAGTGAGTATCAATAGTTCCTTGATTATGAACTACAACAGTTTGAAGTTTATAATAAAAAAATATTAAAATATGTATCTTCCAAATATTTTTTTTAAATCATGAAAAGTACCAAATACCCCCCAGTCCAGAGGAAAATATGTGGTTGAAATAGCTCAGAACTCAAAGTGGTGATCACTTTTTTTTTGGAATCTCAATCTCTCAATCTAAGAGTCGATTCTTTTAATGATACACAAATAAATAAATAAATAAAAGACAAAAATAGCCTCGAACCATTTCTTACAAATTCTGCCTCCAAAAAAATGTTCACTGAAAAAACTATTAGGTGGAAAAAAAATCACCATCGAACGTTCTCATCGCAATCAAAATAAAAAGTTCCTTGAGGACAAATGAGTGAGACAGGGGTGGGACAAGTGCGGGGGTGAAGTAGGTCTTCACATCCGGAACGGAAGTCAACGGAAAGTCTGTTGGTGACCTTCAAAAAATAGTGGGCCCAGTCAACCCTTACGGGACATACCAAGAGGAAGAGACTGGAGGAGGGCCAAATGATGAGGATCATGAGAAGCTAGGGAACAACGATGAGAGAATGTCGCATGTGGAACAGAGAAAAAAAAAATAACAGTATTCTTGTTCCAGAGAAAATTGGCACCTCTCAGTAGATCTGTTTGGCTGGATGACATAGGTGTGTAGTCATCTACCTTTGTGTTCCTCTACTTGGGTTTGAAGGATTTTAAGACAGTTGTGCTTACAATGTTCTCATTTTTATGTATAATATCTCACCCTTCCACCCAACCCGAAAATAAAATATAAACAATAAAATAGAATAAAAAACCCGTGAATTCAACGAAATTTTCTATTGCTTATATCTCGCGATGATAATTATAACGTCTATTATCTAATCACAGATTATTATTCTCTAATTACAGATTCCATATTCTTTTTAATATTGGAAAAAAATCTTATTCTTCTGCTCAATAATTTGATTTGGTTTCTGTTAATTGAGAAAAAAAAGTATAATAAAAAATATTTGTAAAGAATAGAAGGGAAAAAAATAGCAACAGGAACAGCTAATTAAATTTCTTGAGCTTTCAGTTTATCACAGAAACACAACGGAAATGTTTTTTCATTTATTAATGTCTAAAATGAAACTTGCATCTGAAATGCTTAGGACTTATATTTTAAGCTTTCACCTTGTTTACGGAGAAGAAGTAGCCCAGATATTAACATTTTAATTAAAATCTTTACATTAAAAAAAAAATCGCGAGAGTTAAAAATTCTATAAGACTGGCGTAAATATTACTTAAAATTAAACTCATACGACCTTCTGTATTTTTTGAAAACGAGTTTGTAATTAATTTCCAATTCATCTGCTCAAGATTGTCAATATGAAACTCGTGAAAAATAATTTGCGATGTTTCTTCTTTCTTTTAAGAAGAAAGCGTGGTGAAATTTATTTTAAAAATTTCTTTTAAATCTCACGAAGGTTAAGCAATTTCACTTTGTAAAGGAATACAATTACCAAATGAAACATACTGTAAAAATAATTGCTATATTATGCTTGTGAAAGCAGCCGTTAATATGTATTGTACTGTGCGTTTATGCAGAAAATTATGAGAAATCCAAAAAGAAAGTGGGGATTTAATTTTAAGGTTTTCCCTCTCATAAAAAATAGAAATTATTATAAGCTGAATTTTTCGATAATGATATAAAAACGTCTGACAAAGAAAATAATTAAGATAATTAAATCCTTATATTATAATTAAATTTCTAGAGCTTTAATCTTTAAACGCATTTTGATATTTTCAATGATGTTATACTTAAGATAAAAATTACCTTAACCCCCTTTTCGGCAGATCGCTAAGGCGATCGTAGGTAAGGCACTTTTTGATGATTCCAATCACTTTTATAATCATGCTCAACTAACCCAACACATCTTTCTCATCCTTTAACTTATTTACAGTCGGCACTCGTTAATTCGAAATCGGATAAATCGAATCTTCGATTAATTCGAACTAAACATGAAGTCCTGAACTGTTCAATGGAAGAATAAAGTTAAAAAATTTCGTTTATTCGCACTCATTTTCTTTTGATTTCGTTTAATTTGAACTAACGCGAATTCCCATTTTTCATTTTTCCTTACTTTTTTACGGATTTCAGATCATTGAAATAACTTTCTTTCTTAGATTTTTGTCAGAATTGTTCAAATATGCATATAATCTCATGTAATTGATATTCGCTGTCTTAATGTCCCGTCTGTTCATTAAAGATGCATCCATCTCTTCTTCCACTGTGCTTGCTCCTAATCCCTAATAAGTTTATGTATTTATATCTTTTAATTTAATATTAAGTTCTATTCTAATGATAACAGCCAAAATAAATTTGAAAAATACTTTAACACGAATTCCTTTGTAATAATTCTTTAAACGAGTCTTCTTTTCATACTTACCATAATTCGAACTCTGGATAATTGGAACATTTCTTGTGGTCCCGACAAGTTCGAATTAACGAGAGCCGACTGTATCTTGAACAATGTCACTATTAGAATTGTACGAAAATAATCCATTTGTATTTAAAAGATTTTATAGAGTATATCTTCTTACGTGTTGAAATCCATTTTAGAGGGTAAATGTATATTTATTTCACATATATATATATATAATATTATATTTTAAATTTTTAGACATCTTTAACACATTCGCTGCCGGTCACGAGCTAGCGCGTGAAATTCTCAATCATTTAACACAGAGGGCGGAGTTATCGGCAGCGAACGTGTTAAAATAATTTTATAATCATGTTCTGTACTGAGTTACATATTGAATATAAGAGACTATAAAATAAAATTTCGAATAAACTGTTTTTTAAAAATTAGCTTTTAAAAATTAGTAAAACTTCTTATGCTCTTTCCATTAATAAATGTAAACGCAATTGCTCTCATTCTCTAATTACAGATTCTATACTTTTTTTTTAATATTTGAAAAAAAAAAAAAACTTATTCTTCTAATCAGTAATTCGATTCAATTTCTTTTACTTCAAATAAATAAATAAATAAATAAATAAAAATAAAAATAAAATAAAATAAAGAATGAAAAAGTACAATTTTTATTTCTAACGAATATAAGAAATAAAAAAGCAGCAGGAAGAGCTAATTAAATTTCTTGAGCATTCCGTTTATTACAAAAACACAACGATAACTTACTTTCATTTGTCTAAAATGAAACTTGAATTTGAAATGCTCAGAGCTTATATTTGAAATCTTCACGTTGTTTACGGAGGAGAGGTATCTAAGATATTAACATTTTAATTAAACTCTTTCGATAAAAAGCAATTCCTAAATGTTAAGATTTCAATAAAATTGGAATAAGCAACGTCAAAATTAAATACGGAACGATCATTTGCATTTTATAAAAGAGATTTTGTAATTAATTTCCAATTCATCTGCTCAAGTTTGTCAATATGAAATTCGTAAAAAATAATCATCTATGCTTGTTCTTTTGACCAGAGAGGTAATCAGAATTTTATTTAAAAATTGCTTTTAAATCTCACAGACTGCTGCTGGAAGACCAAGTAATTGTACTATTTACATGAACACAATTACCAAATGAATATTATTGATAAATAATAGATATGTTAAAAAATAATATAATTTTAGGAATAGCAGGGTATTAAATTTTACGCTCCCCCCCCCTTTTAGGAAAAAGAAAACATTCCTAGTGAATTCCATGAAAATGCGACATGGACATCATTTTTTAAATTTGAACTAAATTAGTATTTTTTTGTTCCAATTGATAGAAAATAAGTAAAATTTCATGAAAATAACCAGACATAATAAGATAATTGTAAAAATAAATTTTTATAGTTAATTATTAGCAAGACTAACTTTGAAATCAAAAATCTGCTATTTTTATCTCTTGTTTAATGTCCCTTGAAGCATTTAAATATCACATAGATCTTTGAAACAAATATATCTTTTTAAAAAATGACTAACAGTATGTTTAAAAACACCAAAGTTTTTACCTGAAATATTTTAATTATTTTGCTATTGCCCCCAAACTTTATATTAGTCTTCGTGTCATGTCTGTCACAGAAAATGTCGATTTTTTTATTTTCAAGAAAATCTACTTGATATAAATTATTAACACTTTATTTTCTCTTTTTATATGTCAAAAGGAACAGTTCATAAAAAAATTTAAAGATAAATTTAAAATTTGAGTGAAATACAAAGCATTACATTTTGTCATGTCTGTCACATTTGTCATGTCTGTCACGCTAGTTATGTCTGTCACAATTAGTTTTTCAAGCAACTTTACCTTAATCTCTTTCCTAGAAAGTTATTTTTATAATTTTTAGATGCGTTCGTAATTATGTAAATACGTAGCACCTATTGTTGTCGCTCGGTCCGTCCGTCCGTCTGTCTGTCTGTCTGTCCGTCTGTCCGCATATAACAACGCAAAAACTACCTAACCGAATCGTTTGAAATTTAAAATACATAATTATAATATAATTTTGTTGAGTCATTTCAAATTTTATGAAAATCGGATGGATAGATCAATTACGGGGACATTCAAAAGGATTCCGTTACATTACGGTCAATAGGGAAAAAAGTTTTAAATGCATTTTATTCGTTTGAAATTTAAAACATATAATTATTGCGTAATTTTGACGAGTCATTTCAAATGTTATGAAAATCGGATGCATAGATCAATTACAGGGACAATCAAAAGGAGTCCGTTACATTACGGTCAATGGGGAAAAAGTTTCAAATGCATTTTAATGATGTTATACTCATTCGAACATAATAGAATTGGCATGAATATGTGAAATATATATTAAAATATGCATTCTGTACAATCTGTGATGCAAAGAATTTTTATTATTAAATTACAGGGCCACACAAAAGTATTCCACTATATAATGCTATACAGGGAAACATGGTTTGGTACGTGTTTTAATTATATTCAACTATTTCACATTTTATGAATAAGATATACGTTGCTGAGGTGTAATGAAAATTCCTTTCTGCATATTTACAGAAACGTAAACATTTCGACTACTATACTGTATCCGGAGTACGCTCTACTATATCAGCAAGATCTGAATATTTTTAAAACTTCATTATCGTACGAACGCACCTCATTTGCTACGTTTACGTGCAATTTCCAACTTGTTTAACTTAGTGTTGGTGCCAATAATATTTCTTTACAACTCAACTCAACAAAATGCTTAAATTTAGAATGCATGTAATAGTTACTAGATAATTATGTTGATACCAATTTCTTTGTTTCAGATATATTATCTGTCACAATTATTTTTTCAAGCAGTTTTGCTTTAATCTTGTGATTTGAAAGTTATTATTATTTAACTTGGAATTGATGACTGTAGTATTTCTTGATGTGAAACGTACACAATCTAAAGTTTTCTACTATTTAAAAGATAATCTGCCAATAGCAAATGTTTCAACTCCAACACTAGTCACTTCCAAGGGATTTTATAAATTTTAAATATTTTTTATAACTTATTTTGTGATTATTTTAACATAATATACCAATGTTATATCATATTGTAATCTCCAAGTTGTGATAAAAGTAAAGAAAGTAATATTTAAGAAAAAAATATTTAAATTCATAGAAAATTGTACACGTGTCATGCCTGTCACAAAACTTTGTCATGTCTGTCACGCTGATAAATATTTTCTAATATTTTTCTATTTACAAATTTTTCAATAATTTTCTTTCTGCTTCACATATCCAAGTCTTATTTTGTTTCCTAAAAAAATCTGGAGTTGGTATGCATGCCAATTAAGAGCAAATGATAATAATATGTGTCTAGTCAAAATCTATGTCTAAATTTTGTCATGTCTGTCAAATCAGGTTTTAACCCCCAATTAAATTAAGTTTTTCCTTGAATTAAAATTTTAGTGATTTTATATAGCATAAGGCCTATATTTACATCACCCCTTGCAATTTTTTAACTATCAATTAATATTTAGTACTTAAAGATGAACAAAAAAGTTCTCTCAGTCATGTCTGTCACAAAATGGAATTCACCTCCTAAGAAATTGAATTTTTCCATATTGATTTAAAAACTGCTACACAGAAAACAACTAAAGCGAATTTGAGGACGTACTTTTATATTTTAAATGGTGCTAAAATTTATTAAAAACTTTTTAGCAAGGTGCAAGGCACTGCGGGGCTCTATGAACAATATTCTTCTGGGAATTCCAACCCTTTTTATAATCAAACTCAAAAAATTTCAACATTTTTCTTCTCTTCTAGTTTATCTTGACCAATCAGACATCCACGAAACTAATTCATTTGCTTGTAAAAGGTTTTAAATGTTATTTATATATTTATTTATTTTAAATATGCACTAGAATCACTTTTAGCATGTAAATGTATATTTTATTTCATTAAGAGTACTTATTAAATAAAATTGTATTATATTTTTAACTTGTACCCATCGTTTTAAAAATTTCATAACTGCGTTGTACTGACTTATGTATTGAAAATCAGCAAATGTGAAACGAAATTTCGATTTTTTTAAATATAATAAGAATTAGCTTATAAAACGTTAGCAAAATTTCTTTACGTCTCTTTCAATTAATAAATGTAAAAGCAATTATTCTCCAATTACAGATTCCATACTTTTTTTTAATCTTCGCAAAAAATCTTATTCTTCTGCTCAATAATTTGATTTAGTATTTGTTAACTTAAAAATTTAGAATAAAAAAAATTACTTATAAGGAATATAAGGGAAAAAAATAGCAACAGGAACAGCTAATTAAATTTCTTGAACTTTCAGTTTAGCACAAAAACACAAGTAACTTTCTTTTATTTGTTTATGTCTAAATTGAAACTTGCATCAGAAATGCTTAGGGCTTATATTTGAAGTCTTTACTTTGTATACGGAGGAGTGGCAGACCAGATGTCAACATTTTTTAATTAAATTCTTCCGGTAAAAAGCAATTACTGAATGTTAAACTTTCAACAAGATTGGTGTAAGTAACGCTATTTTAAATCCGAGGGATCGCCTGCATTTTATAAAGGCGATTTTGTAATTAATTTCCTATTCATTGACTCAAGTTTGTCTGTAGGAAACTCGTGAAAAATGACCTGCTATGCTTGTTCTTTTGACCGGAAAGGTAATTCGAATTTTATTTTAAAAATTGCTTTTAAATCTCATAGGCTGTCGCTGAAAGACCAACTAATTGTATTTTTCAAATGAACAATGAGCCAATTGAAAAATATTGATAGATAATAGGTTTGTTAAAAAAATAATAGAATTTTAGAAAGAGGAGGATGTTAAATTTTAAGTCTTGTTCCCCACCCTAAGAAAAACTGCTAACACCTTAACAACTGCTACCAAAGAAAAAAACTAAGACGAATTTGAAAACGTCTTTTTTATTTTAAATGATGTTATTTTTAAGATAAACATTCGATTCATTAACAAATTGTTAGCTAGGTTACAAGGCACTGTGAGGCTCTATGAACGACCTTCTTTTGGGGAATCCAACATTTTTATAACTAAGCTCAAAAAATTCCAACATTTTTCTTCCCTCCCCTCCCCCCTAGTTTATTTATCTTGACCAAAGTCATCTTCAGACATCTACAAAACTAGTCTGTTGGGACATTCTGAAGAAATTGAATTTCTCGATAACGGTATAAAAATTGCTAACAAAGAAAACAATTAAGAAGGATTTAAGAACGTACTTTTTCTTTTAAATGATGGTATTTTTAGGATAAACATTATATTAACCAATTTTTAGCGAAGTGACAAGACACTTTGGTGCTCTGTAAATGACCTTCGTTTGGGGAATGCAACCCCTTTTATAACTAAGCTCAATAAATTTAAACATTTTTCCATTTTTTCTAGTTTATCTTGACCAATGTCATCACTATACTTCAACGAAACTAGTCCATTTGCCTATAAAAGGTTTTGAATGTTATTTACTTATTTATTTTAAATGTGTACTGGAATCTCTTTTAGCATTTAAATGTATATGATATTTCGTTAACAGTGTTTTTTAAATATGATTGTATTATATTTTTTATTTGAATCCATTGCTTTAAAAATTTTACAATTATGCATTGTAATGATCTGCGTATTGAAAATCAGCAAATATGAAACGAAATTTTGAATAAATCGTTTTATAAAAATTAGCTTAGTAAAATTTCCCCATTAATAAATGTAAAAGCAATTATTCTTCAATTACAGGTTCCATACGATACTTTTTTAATCTTAGAAAAAAAGCTTATTCTTCTGCTGAATAATTTGATTTGGTTTTTGTTAACTTAAAAAAGTTAGTATAATAATAATAATAATAAATACAAATTTTACTTGTAAAGAATAAAAAGGGTAAAATAGCTGCAGGAACAGTTATTAAATTTCTTGATCTTTCAGTTTATCACAAAAACACAACGGTAACTTACTTTCATTTGTTTATGTTTAAATTTAAACTTGCATCTGAAATACTAAGGGCTTATATTTGAACCATTCATTTTGTTTAAGGAGGAGAGGTAGTCCAGATATTAACATTTTAATTAAATTCTTTCGGTAAAAAGCAATTCCTGAATGTTAAACTTTCGTTATAAAAGCGATTTTGAAATTAATTTCCTATTCATTGACTCAAGATTGTCGGTATGAAATTTTTGAAAAATAAACTGCTATGCATGTTCTTTTAACCGGAAAGGGGATTAAAATTTAATTTTAAAAATTGCTTTTAAATTTCACAAATATTTTGAAGAAATTAAAAAAAAGCTTTTGCTTAATAATTTGATTTAGTGTCTGTTAACTTTAAAAAATAGAATAATAATAATAACAATAATAATAATAATAATAAATACAAATTTTACTTGTAAAGAATAAAAATGGGAAAAATAGCAACAGGAACAGTTAATTAAATTTCTTGAGCTTTCAGTTTATCACAAAAATACAACGGTAACTTACTTTCATTTGTTTATTTCTAAATTGAAACTCATATCTGCAATTCTCAGATCTTATATTTTAACCATTCACTTTATTTAAGGAGGAGAGATAGTCCAGTTATTAATATTTTAATTAAATTCTTTCGTACAAAAGCAATTCTAGAATGTTAAACTTTTAACGAAATTGATGTAAGTAACGCCAAAATGAAATACGAGCAATCGCCTACGTTTTATAAAAGCGATTTTGTAATTAATTTCCTATTCATTGAATCAAGTTTGTCAGCATGAAACTTGTGAAAAATAAACTGCTATTCTTGTTCTTTTAACCGGAAAGCGAATTAAAATTTAATTTTAAAAATTGCTTTTAAATTTCACAGATATTTGGAAGATCAGGTAATTTAATTTTTTAAATGAACAAACACTATCACCAAATGAAACATTCTGTAAAAATCATAAGTATGATAGTATTGTGAAAGCAGTCGTTAACATATTGAATTGGGTTACTTATTTATTTATTTTAAATCTGTGTTAGAATCTCTTTTAGCATTTAAATGTATATTATATTTCATTAACAGTGTTTATTCAAGTAAAATTTTATTATTATTTTTAATTGTATCCATCCATTTAAAAATTTTACATCTGTGCATTGTACTGATTTACGCATTGAAAAAGAGCGAATATGAAACGAAATTTCGAATAAATTGTTTTATAAAAATTAGCTTAAAAAACCATTAAAAAAATTCCTTACATCTATTTCCATTAAAAAATGTAACAGCAATTATTCTCCAATTAAATATTCCATGCTTTTTTAAATATTCGAGAAAAAGCTTATCTTTCTACTCAATAATTTAATTTAGTATATCTCAACTTTAAAAAATTAGAATAAAAAAAAAATACAAATTTTACTTGTAAGATGTGACAAAAAAAAAAAAAAAAAAAAAAAAAAAAAAAAAAACAGCAACAAGAACAGTAATTAAATTTCTTGAGCTTTCAGTTTATCACAAAAACAGAACGGTAACTTACTTTCATCTGTTTATGGCTAAATTGAAACTTGCATCTGAAATACTTAGGGCTTATATTTGCAGTCTTCACTTTGTTTACGAAGGAGAGATAGCACAGTTATTAACATTTTAATTAAATTCTTTCGTTAAAAAGCAATTCCTGGATGTTAAACTTTCAACAAGATTGGTGTATGTAACGGCAAAATGAAATACGAGCAATCACCTGCATTTTATAAAAGCGATTTTGTAATTAATTTCCTATTCATTGACTCAAGTTTGTCAGCATGAAACTACTTTTGTTCTTTTAACCGAAAAGCGAGTTAAAATTTAATTTTATTAATTGCTTTTAAATTTCACAGATATTTCGAAGGTCAGTTAATTTCATTTTTTAAATGAACAAACACAATCACCAAATGAAGCATTCTGCAAGAATCATAAGTATAATATTATTGTGAAATCAGTCGTTAACATATTGCGTTGGGTTATTTATTTATTTATTAAAATCTGTGTTAGAATCTCTTTTAGCATGTAAATGTATATTATATTTTATTAACAGTGTTTATTCAATTAAAATTTTATTATTTTTTTTAAATTTGTATCCATCGCTGAAAATTTTTTATAACTATGCATTTTACTGTTTTCCGTATAGAAAAGAAGCTAATATAAAACAAAATTTCGAATAAATTGTTTTATAAAAATTAAATTTAAAACATTAGAAAAATGTCCTTATGTCTATTTCCGTTAATAAATGTAAGAGCAATTATTCTCCAATTAAAGATTCCATACTATTTTAATCTTTGAGAAAAAGCATATCATTCTACTCAATAATTTGATTTAGTATATATTTTTAGTGTATTAATTTTAAAAAAAGAATACAATTTTTTTTATAAAGAATAAAAGGTAAAAAAAAATAGCAACAGGAACAGCTAATTAAATTTCTTGAGCTTTCATTTTATCACAAAAACACAACAATAACTTACTTTCATTTGTTTATGTCTAAACTGAAACTTTCATCTGAAATACTCATGGCTTATATTTGAAGTCTTTACTTTGTTTACGGAGGAGAGGTAGCTCAGATATTAGCATTTTAATTAAATTCTATCGTTAAAAAGTAATTCCTGAACGTTAAACTTTCAACAAGATTGGTGTTAAGAAACGCCAAAATGAAATACGAGCAATAGCTTGCGCGTTATAAAGGCGATTTTGTAATTAATTTCCAATGCATTGACTCAAGTTTGTCAGTATGAAACGTGTGAAAAATAAATGCTATGATTGTTCTTTTAACCGCGAAACTAATTAAAATTTAATTTTAATAATTGTTTTTAAATTTCACAGATGTTTGGAAGGTCAGGTAACTTCATTTTTAAATGAACAGACAAAATCACAAAATGAAACATTTTGTAAAAATCGTAGATAAATTATTTTTGAGAAAGTAGTTGTTTTGAATTAATAAATAATGTATCGAAAAACACGAGTCTAAAAAATTTGTAAACACAAACAGTAATCAAATTACTTAAAGAAAGTTTTTTATTTGTAATAAGATATATTTAAAAACAAAACAAAACTAGTACTTTCGAGCATATCATACTCGTCATCAGAAGTTTGTTTTTAACGCTGATGATGAACATAATATGCTCGAAAGTACGATTTTTTTTTAAAAATGTATCGCATTATAAATAAATAAATAAAACTTCTAAGTAATTTAAATAGTGTCTGTGTTTACTTTTTTTTAAATAGCAAGAGAAATTTAAGGCTTTCAAGAAATTTATAATATCATTTTCAACTTGAAAAGTATGTAAATAAAAAAAAGGATTATTTAAAAAACAAATATTCTTAAGGCTCCGAAATCTGTGATATTCGATATAAAAACTGCAAATCACGACATGAATCAAAGCTTTGAATACGTATTCTGACATTTTAAATTATGTTATTATTACGACAAAAGCTATCTTAGCCGTTTTTCAGCATAAGGCGCAATAGGGCACTTCGGAACTTTAAGTACAGTATTATTTTGGTTGAGCACTAACCATTTTTATAATTTAATACAAAACTCAACATCTTACTTCTTTCATCCATCCCCACCCCTAGTTTGATGACAGTAAATTTTGCACAAAAATATAAAGATATTTGATTAGAAAGTTTAAAACTACTTTTTTGAATGAAAAAATGACATTATATTCAAATGAAAAGAAAGAAAGAAAAAATAATATATTTGCGATAAGTATATTGTTCTAAGATCTGTAAAGATTCATTTTATGATTGCATATAAACCAAGCAGTTTATTTCAAACCATTGCAGGGAATTTCAAGATATTTAATTTTCGCCATTACATATTTCTTTTCCTTACAATATCACGTTAATGTGATTTTGAACAAAATTTGTGGTTTGGAATGAGTAAATCTTTTGGATAAAAATTTCGAAAAAACAAGAGACTTATACAAGCGAGTTTTGTTCTTGTTTTTATAGAAATTTTAAAGTAATTTCCATAAATATTCCTATTTAGTCGAAATAGTCTAAAAAAATTTTTCAGCTGTTTTTTCTTGTATATATATAAAATTAAGTTTTTACATTAGAACTCTTATTTTTTTTAATCCAAAATCTAGGGATCCTACGCAAGCGCCTACTGTGTCTAGACCATAATCAAGCCTTGATATGGGCGAAAGGAAAGGAAAACGAACAGATAACTACAGAAAATAAATCTGATATACAAAATATTTTGCAAATAATTACAATTGATAAGAGGTGGCTTTGTTTTAGACTAAGCAAAATTAGAATAATTACATTCGTTTAATAATTATTATCGAAATATAATAATTGTAAAAAAAATTGAAACGCTTTAAAAATTGAAAAGTTTCTACAAATAATTAGTTGTTCGTGGTAGAATCTTTAATAAACAATAAATTAAAGTAAGAAGATTATCAGAAAAACACATGTACAATCAATAGTCTATCTTTAAAAATATTTTGATTTAAACCAGAGCTGAAAAAAAATACCTGTTTTATATATAAAAAAAGAAAATGATAAAGTTGAATTGCAAATAAAGATTGAAGAAGAAGACTTTAACCAGACGTTCGAGAAGTGTCTTCAGTCAATATGCATATACATAAAAAAAATAAAAGAAGTGAAAAACTAAAATTGAATTCGCACTAAAAAATGTGTCTGTAAAATCATATGACATTTTTTTCGATGGGCGTTCAGCTTATTGGGTGAAAAAATGAAGAAAAACGATACCCATTATTTATATATAAATATATATGAGAAGAAATTTTGAAAACTGAAAAAGAAAGAACGTTTATATGGTTGTATAAAGGAAAAGTTCACTTTCGTAAAATAAATCCAGCTATAATTACATTAAAGAAAAAAGTTTTGTGGCATATTCAGATCTGTGAAAAAGAAAAGAACAGTCATTTATGCGTAGAATAAAAACACTGAAATCGATTCCGCAAGCTGTTGACGTCAGTATAAGTTTTTTTGCTATAGATAAAATAAAACTGAGACTGGTGTTGTGTTTATGTAACTAAAAAATCTTTTTTTTTTTTTTTTTTTTTTTTTTTTTTTTTACAGGTAGCATGTGTTTAGGATTAGGTATGTCCAAATAGTATTTCGACACCATACGAAGGTATATAAAAGATTATTTTGTAGCAAGCAAAAGAAAATTTAACAGAAGCACTTTTAATATTCAACTACGAAGTTAATAAGATAACCAATAGAGGGAAGCTCAATAAAATATTAATCCTACGACTATACTATTTTTCAAAGAATATATTTGGAACTAACTCAGTGTAACTGAAAAGGTTTCATTATTACACTATGGTTGTTCTCAAATCCAATACTTTGACATATTTTTTTGAATTCATTTTTGTTAACCCTTTATGTCACAAATTATGAATTCACGACTGTGTAATCAAGACTTTTTGAAATGATATCACAAAAGATTTACAAAAGCATTTTATAAATTTTAAAAGAATTTGCCCAATTAAAATTTATTAATTTAGTTTGAATTCATATTGATTTTGTGGAATATTTATAATTCCATTCAAATCTTTTATTTAAAATCTTTTTTTTTTTTTTTACTATTTTAAACAAATGTACATACATAGTGCTCTCACAACAGAAATACAGAAACATTTCAGAACTGAGACTATACCTCCACCACCCGCCCAAGCTTTCAAAGTCAAGAAAGCTAAAAAATGTAAATGATAAATTATGTTCAAAAATATTTTTTTTTTTGTCCAACCAGTAATGTTTTTAGAACAAGATAAAGTAAAATATCTGCATCTCATTATAATCTGTATCACTAGTAATCGATGTATTAAATGGATTTTATAACAACTTATTCTAATTATCCTTTAAAGTGTTGTCGAGTCATAAAAGGTTAAAAGCACTAAACTGGTTATTGGTCTTATTCAGAAACTATACAAAAGCAATGGAACAACTCTTTCATTTTCGGTAAAAGCACAAGATATTTCAGAAAATGCATGTCAAAATTGGCATTCTGCAGTGCGTGGAAGGAGAAAAAATACCATAGTATTACAACAATTATTTATAATTCAAAATATAATTCATTTATAGAAAAAATGAAAAATAAAACATTCGACTCCGAATCTTTGAAAAGTATCATACAAATAACATACTTTTAGATTTGAAATTGAGTCCGTTAATGTACCAAAAAGTTTTGAATTGTTGAGGGAGAAAAATATTATTTAGAGCCGCTAAAAATAAGATTTTTAGCTATACTCTAACCCTCATTTCTCATTTTAAGGGTAATGGAAAAGCATTTCACATTTAAGCTTGTTTGACACTAATATCTAGCTATTAGCTTAATTCAGTTCCTGGCAGTTATGATACTTTTAACATTTTCCTTCCGTATATTTATTATGAATTTCTTTAACCATTTGCAGCCTCCCTAAAACAAAACACGTGTTTTACCTAGAATTTTTTAAGATGTGTTTTTAACCTGTGAAGAAGCTTATTAGAGAAGGCCAGATGCAAGTTAAAATCAGATGAGGGCAGTTACCCTTTTAGTAACTTTCCGAAGTTCGCACGTGATATGACGTTAGATGGCATGGATTCTGGCTGATTTCATCTGCGGGTGATCAAGGAATGACGTCATTTTGATGTCACATACGAACTTTGAAAAATTACGGCATAAAAAAGGTAACGTTTGAGATTGCAATTTGAACACTGAAGAGAAATAAATCTTTAATAACGTTAAAATTTAAATTGTGTAAAGGTGAAAAGTAATGAAAAAACTATAACAAAGCTGAATCGTATAATATACTTCAGGTTTGTGAACGAATTCATCTAAAATTTTCATTTAAAGTAACTTTATTCGATCAATAAATGGAGATTACACTATCGAAATAAGCATCAGGACAGCAGCCCATAACAATACGCACCCAAATGAATTCTTAAAAAACAACGAAAGAAATCCACGTGACTAGGTAAATACAGGGTGATTACAAAATATTAAGTTGAAATCACCTGATATTTTCAGGTTATGTGTAAACACGTGTTCCGTAACGGAGACGCGTTTACAAGGCTTTTATATTTTCCAGCTCAAAATGCGTTCTGTGCAGTGTTTGGCAAAGTCTTGTTTCTTAAATTGATTTATCACCAATTTTTTGGTGCTGTTTTAACTATCAGCTGTTTTATTGTACATTTTCCTTAGAACGCGTTCAAAATGCCGTATTATGCGGTATGTAAACTATTTTTTTTTTCTTCCACTATTAACACGTTCGATGCCGCTTACGTAAAGATGTGATGGTAGTTAATGCCGCACTGTAGAAGAGGGTTTTTCCCAGAAGCCGATTTACTTTTTATAACAAAGAATCAGTGAAAGATTTTCCCGCGCCAGCGCGTGACTGGCTATTAGACTTAACCCCACATCACGCGCTGCCGCGTGAATGGCCACTTAACGTTGGCGCCATATCACGCGCTGGCGCGTGAGCGGCAGCGAATGTGTTAAGTCTACAGATGTTAATGATCAAACAGAAAGCGCTTTCAAAATTTAATCATGTGTGCATCAGTCATTATAAAGATTGAAGTTCATAGCAAATAATCAGTTCTCATTTAATCCAATACTGCTCAAACCGATGTATGATGTTGAAATTTTCCAAAGAAAAAAAAAAAAGAGATTTTCGACGAAAAGTACAGGTAGTTTCGGCCGAGCTTCGGTCCTGGCCGAACATTTCGCAGTATGTTCACCGAAACTAAGATTTTGCATCGAAAAGGAAACCGAATATTCGGTCTGTAGATTTTCCCAGAAATTAGAATTGTCTCAGAGTTGTAATTCAATACAATATCTATATATTTTACTGCCTTAAATCGAGCTAAAATGTTTTAGCTTTATCCTCATGAAAGGGTTCGATGCATCAGCTTTATTACTTTGTGAATGGAATAAATTTTAAATCACGGCTATTTTTGCAGAAAAACAGCATACATCGGAAATAAAATGCATAACGATTTTTTTAAATACCAGTAATAATAATAATAATAATAAAAAAAAAAAAAAAAAAAAAAAAAAAACCGAATCTGAGAGCCAAAGAATTAATGTGTCATTTTCCCCCGGAAAACATATTCCTTAAATAACTGCTAGATCAGGGTTGGGTTTTTGACGTCAAAAAATGTTTTTTGACATGACGACGGTTTAAACCGGATTAAACCGTCAAAAACCTGTCGAAAACCCATAGAGTTACAATCTGCTGTGATGCACTAGAGTTTGTTGTTAAATTTTTAAATTAGCAACAGTTGGCATACATTATGCTGAAATTTTATTATATTGTGGGTAATTAGCAGGTTTTTAAATATTTCTAATTAATAAAAATTAAGGTAAAAATGATAGATTTCAAATCTCAGAAATTTATCTTGAAATGGGCATGCAGAAATATTTGCACAAAAATTATGTTTAAATATCTCGTTTATTTATTATTTTAATATTTTAAAAAATCTAAAGTTATTTAGTATGCATTTTGTCATAGTTAGTATTTACAAGTGTTAACAAGTTAAGTGTTATAAATGCAGGATTTTCAAAAGTGTAAAACTTGATACTTGTGCTTAATTTTTTTTTAAATGCTATACACATTATATACAGAAGCGTGTAAAGAGAAAATTGTGACAGGGGCAAAGTTAGAATTTGGTGCCCCTCTACCCAACTTTTTCTTGTGACAGGCCAAAAAATAACGTTTGTTGTATAAATTTGGATAGTGCCCCCTAAATTTCCGTGCATGGGGCAACTGCCCCCCCCTTCTCACACACCTGATTGTATACATAATATCTAATAGGTTAATTTGAATTTAAATATAATGCATATAATTTATTATATGTATGATTATTACACATTATAAACCATTTTTATCTCTACCCCGTCCCACAACACACACACTAATAGTATTAAGAATACAAATAATGCTTATTTTGAAAGCAAGGTAAGACGAGAAGTAATTATTCAACAACTGAATACTTAAGATATTTAACAAAATTTTATAGCATTCAGTAAAAAAAAAAAAAAAAAAAAAAAAAAAAAAAGAAATAAGAAAGTATTTGTATAAGCTAATTTTTCAGCATAGTAAATAAATAGGCTGAATATTGTAAATAGATACTCAGATGTTTTTTATTATCTTTATGTTAGTTATAAATTAAAAAAAAGACTGATAATTTAAAATTCAGAATTACTGATTTTTTTTGAAAAACTAACTAACAATTGTAAAAGTCAAAACAGAAAAAATCTACAAAATACTTCTAAAACACAAAATATTATGTAGTTTTTTTTATTATCTTATAAAATACATAATTTAAAAAAATAAAACATTCATTAAATATTTCCAATTAATTTGATTACATAATCTAAATCAATCCAAATGAAATTATCAAAGTAGAAATTTAGTTCAATAATGCAATTCATTTGTCCCACGTATCATACGGTAGCACATAACCAGTTTTGAACAATTTTCTGTTTCTAATTAATTACGGAACTTGTCTAATCTTTTATATTATTTTAAACGATACACTAAGTTTGGTTATAAATAAATTTCTTCATAATGTAATCCCTGCATATTTTGAATAACACATTAAAATTTAATAAATAATATTACAAAAGATAAGTTTGCCAAAGTCTGAGATTTTGTTTACTATTCAAAATATGTTTTTAAAATTTAAATTTATTTTTCCTACAACATATTTAAAAACATTTTCCTTATTAAAAGCAAAGAAATTTTACTTATTAAATATAAATATAGGTAGATATATATATGTAAATAAATATTTTTATTTACATATAAATTTAGGTTTTTGACAGTTTTAGCCATTTTTGACAAGGAGGTTTTTGACATGACGGTTTAAACCATGGTTAAAACCGTCAAAAACTGTCGCATGTCAAAAACTTGCCAACCCTGTGCTAGATTAAATACAAAATTGAGCTGTAAAATATCGATTTATCGCAACATTTTCACAAAATAACTCTCATTAATCTTACCGGCATGCCAAACGAGTAAAATTTAAATAAAAACCTTTCACATCCCATTTACTATTCTATTTTTCTTTCTGATTGGTCCTGCACGAAAATTAAATTTTATAAGCGCTTAACGTCATGCATTTTTTACCGAGCCCCAATTATGGAGAAAGGGAAAAAAGTAATACTTTATTCGGACTGGACAGTCACGAGATCATGCATTTTTAATCAGTTTAGTTTGAGCATACATACTGAGTCATTATTTTCTTTTATAGAGCCATCTTTATATATATGTCTATCTAAAGCAGCTGCAATTCAGAGTTCACCAAGTGTTGAACAGACTTTCATCAAATATTTACGCTATATAAATATTTACATGACTGCAGGGGAGATAAACATGTTATTTAAATATTTCGCTTAAAGGGGAAAATTCTCCACAGCGGAAAGAGTTATTTCTAATATTTGAAAAAAAGGAGGGAGAGAAGTTTTTAAACGTAGGGTTAAATATCACTAAAGTTTAAGATAAATAAACTGGTTTAATATTTACATAAACTAGGGAATTCAACCCCTGATTCCTGGCTACTGGACACAGGTGAAAACCATATTTTTTTTAACTGAAAACTATGATAGATTTTTTACATTTAATTTAACCCTTTAAAACAGCAAAATCTTTGGTAGAAATGAAAAGTTTTGGTGGTTTTCCTTAATTAATACAATTATGTTTGATTGAAAAAAAAAAAAAAAAAAAAAAAAAAAAAAAAAAAAAAAAAAAAACACGCTGTCAATTTATGGCAAAGGAGAATCCGCGTAATTCTATGGTTGTAGGTTCGACTTTAAATCAGAAAAAGAAGAAAATGCTTTTTTCTTTTCCCTTTAGGACCACCTATACAATTGTGCAGGCGAGGTCTCAAAGGAATATATATATATATATATACAGTAAAACCTCCATAACGGACACTCCCGAATAGCGGACACCTCTATTTAACGTACAGTTTTCCAATCCCCACTCCCAAAATCTGATTTGCTGTATGTTTAACCTCTGAATAACGGACATTCCGAATAGCGGACACTATTTTTGGCGATAAAGAATGAAAAAGTAATTTTTAACGAAAAAAAAAAAAATGAAAAAAAAAGTAAAAAGTACTCTAAATTTATCAGGACATTGTATCATAAATGTTGTGATCATAGATAAATGTAGATGGATAGCTGGGGGAAATCCCCCACCTGCTCCATGCTCAGTGTTGAATTCAGGGGCTTGCCCGGGAGGGACATCTCCCAGAGCATTGAAATGTCCCCCCGGAAAAGTTTGAGATTTTATGCTTTCAACCCCTTCGGGACGAGCGGCACGTATACGTACCGCAAAAAGGCTTATGTTTTCGTGCTAACATCCGCTAGTAAAATTTCACTGTAACATTTGCCTTATTTAATCGGAACATTTTTTCGATTTAATAAGGCACAAATTTCTGCATTTAAAAACTGGTAACAAACCATTAATAATTTCGTAAAAGGCTCCCGTCCCGAAGGGATTAATGGTCCAAAAGTACAACCCCCCTCCGCCCGGAACTCTATAATGTCCAATAAAGTCACATTAGAAAAACAAATTACATGTAATCACAAGCAAAAGTACACTTCTGTAACAGATTTTTTTCATAAGAATGTAATAAACAGTGGATAAAGGTGTGCACCATTTTATTTCAGTTTTATTGCTTAGTTTTTTTTATTTCTAATTTATCATATAATAGAGGTTTTATGACATATAAAAGTCAATTAATGAAACATTAAGCATTTCTTAGTAATTTTTGAATCTTTGAGGTTTTTCTCAATAGCGGACACCTCCGAATAGCGGACAATTTCTGCATTTCCGAGGTGTCCGTTATAAAGAGGCTTTACTGTATTATATTTTTCCACTAAAACTACCAAATATAATTTTCTTTATGAAAAACATCAATAAGTATACACGTAAATTTTTTAATAAATATTAAAAGTGATACTTTACCATGATCCGCATGCCAGGAGTCGAATTATTAAGTAGAAAAAAATCATCAAAAAGAGTTACAACAGCATTTTTTTATACTTTTGATTTCAGATGTTCACAAGCGTAATTGGATTACATGTCTGTCAAAGTTGGTGAACTATATAAATAAAATTTTCAAGATAAACTTTGATTGTATCTTGATAAAGCACAATTGCAAATATTAAAAACATTATTGAATTATTAAAGATATTTTCTAAATTGTCAATCTTTAATATTTTTTTCCCGTTAGTTATTGAAAAAATGAAGTAGTTTTGAAATCAAGTCCCGGTTCTTATACTCAAATTAATAATTATAACTTTGAGACTCCTTTTTTGGTTTACATTGATAATCGCATACATATCTATATTAAATGAAATAACCTCTAATTTGGGAATGTCCAGGTTGTCTATCAGCAGAAATCAAGAAATTATTAGATAAAAGTTCCGGCAATCAGGATGCATTACCGCGGACAACCAACCTTTATAAAGACTAAAAATTAGTTATTAATGTTTTTTCATTAATGTCTACTCTACTGTATAGCAATATTAATTGTTTTATTAATAATATTATTATTTTATTATTATTATTGTTGTTGTTATTATTATTAATTATTTTTTCACTTAATAAATGCAATAAAAATGTAATAATAAATGTAATAAAAGTGATCTTTTGATCAATAAATTTTTCAAAGCTTTCATAAAATATAAGAGAAAATCTATAATTGACAGCTGAGTAACAATATGAAACCCACCTGACTTAGAAATTATACCATATCCATCATATTTAATACCATCTGGTTCACCATATCTATCATATTTAATACCATTCGACAAACTCTTTTTAAAACTATATCAATCTGGTTTTTTCCTTGTTACACAGTAAATAAATCTTTTATCTATGAGAAATTAAGATTAGGCCCACGCGCAGCTGCAAATTGAAACTGTCATATTATTTATGACCAGATAGCAACTAGAAATAATTGGCATCGATAACATTCAAACTTAAAAAAAAAGCATTATTTTTATTTTACTTCGATTAATACCTAAAAAGGTATTAAAAAGCAGATGTATGTAAAAATTCACTTAATATGAGAGCTCATTGAAACTTGAAATTCAAATATTAAGACATTATGAAGTCGATTGAACATCAGTTCTATCGATTATTAAGAGCTAGTAGTAACGAGGCAATTGATTGTGAATACTGTCTATATCAATTGTTCTAATATAAACCATGTACTCATGTGTCATGTAAAAAAAAAAAAAAAAAAAAAAGAAAAGAAAAAAAAACTGCAAAAGTAACGTTTTATAGCGTTATAGAGTTTTACAGAGCCTAGTTTCCCTCCTCCCCACCTCTCTCTCTGTTTTGTCAACGCGTCGGAATTTCAGTGAACTATAAAAAGCGTATTTTAATTTCTTTCTTTCTTTTTCTGTACTTTTTTTTTCTAGACATGATGACATGATTTTCGACATTATTTCAAATAAAAAGTAGATAGATAGCATACGAGAAATGAAATTTTAGTAGCCGGAGTGATTTTAGATGAACTTTTGAAAAATGAGCATCTAGAGAGTCTTTATAAATAAGGAATTGGCGACATACCAGCAATAAAATGGGATTATTCTAGAAAATTTGTTACGAAATCCTAACTCATAAACGCCTACAGTGTCTTTATACACAGGATAGAGGCGACACAAAAATTGATTAGTTGAAAGGATTCTTGACAAACATTTGGTGAGACTGTCGTTATAGCCAAGAAAATGTTTATTCACCTTGCCATTATGGCCAATCTAATATTTATTCACCTTGTCATTATGGCCAAGATAATATTTATTCACCTTGCCATTATGGCCAAGATAATAGTTATTCACCTTGCCATTATAGCCAAGCTAAATTTTATGCACCTTGCCATTATGGCCAAGATAATATTTTTTCACCTTGCCATTATGACCAAGATAATAGTTATTCACCTGGCCATTATAGCCAAGCTAAAATTTATTGACCTTGCCATTATAACCAAGCTAATATTTATTCACATTCACATTATGACTAAGCTAATATTTATTCATCTATTTTACTCGTTCGCAAGAACTTGTCCAGAGTATCTTTAAAATAATTTAAAAAATCCAGAACTTGCCCTTAAAATATTGTCAACTTTTGGAATGAGGGGTGCAACAGTTTGGACAAAAATATTTAATAATACAGTTTTTAAAAATTCAAGCGTTTCCGATTTACAGAGAGAGAGAGGGGGCAGACTTTTGGTTGTCACTGTTTATTTTTGTAAATTTTTAAATACAAACATTGCAAATATTGGCATATTTGGGATACAATTCTTTTTAAATTGATTTATTTTTTCTCATTTTCATTAACAGTATATGTTATATAACAAATGTACAGCATCAAATCCACTTGAACCATCTGAAATAAACTGAAAATTGAAAGAAATTAATCAAAAGATGATAACACCGATGGAAGAGCAATAACCCCGAAAATTATTTCTTTTCGAAATGTTATCGTTTAACCCTTTCAAGGACGATGGTACGTTTGTAAAGTACCTTAATTTTCAAATGCGAAAGTTGCACTAAAAATTTGGATGTAAAATTTTCCGTTTATTATGTATACCAAAGAAAGCTTTTTCTTATTTTTCAAATAATTTTTATCGTGAATTCCGGTGCCATTCACTTATTTCAACATGTTAACAACGGAAATGCTTTGCCCCTGAAAGGGTTAAATGGTTTTTTTTTAAAGCCCGGAAAACAAAAAATAAACTGTTGCACGATATCCACTTTTTCTGAATATTGTTGGTTATAAAATGTTATGAAGAAAAAAAAAAAAATGTAAGAAGCATGCTTTGGGCTGGTAAAGAGTTAGTGGGGGCGGTCGCACACACTAAAGCACACGCTAGAAAAAACTCACTTGCGGTGGGGTCGATTTCAAAAGTATCCACAGTCGGAATGTCTGGAAAAGAAAAATGTTTTAACTAACTAAACTGATTAAATAAAGCAAATAAATATTGAAAGTTTTCCAACTGAGTGAAAAAGGAGTCGAACTCGGAACTTCTTGTTTAAATTGCCGATGGTTTGCCAATTGAACTACCTGGATGATATGCAATCGACATATATTTACTAGAACAATTTTTTGGCAATAGCATGAGAAGTCTGTGATATGAGACAATTGAACAAAATGTATCGCAGATAATGAAATTCCAATAACCGATTAAAATGTAATACCACTTATCAGTCGAAAGATTTCCAGTTAAGTGAAAAGTATCCAAGCCATGTCGAATCCAGAGCCTCAATTTTTTATTGCCAATGTTTTACCAATTGTTAGAGCACTGGCAATTTAAGCCGGTGGTTCTGGGTTCGAATCCTGGCCTATGCACTTCTTTCATTTAACTGGAAACTGTCCAACTTGTACGATTTATTCATCCATTAATATGAGTGAGTTAAAATAATAATATTAATTACAGAAGTGTCAAATAAATATTGTCAAAGAAAAACTGTATGATGTGATTAAAATTCAGTGATATTTATAACTGATGTTTTTTTGTTCCTACAATTGCTTTTGAGAAAGAAAATTTTAATATGAGTTGAGCAGAAGTTGTTTTTCTTCGAATATATCTTTATTATACATATATGGTTATGTTATATATATCCGTAAGAATGGATTTTGCTTTCAAAGTTTTTAAACATTTTTAAATCATTTTAGTAAAACAGAAAAATGAAGAACATGCAATTAAACTTCCAAGAAAAATAACATAATGAAACAAGAAGATAAATAAAAGTGAGCGATATCTTAGAAAGCTAATAACAATTACACTTATGATTAGTGTAACCAAAAATATACCTTTTTTAATAATAATAATAATAATTGTACTATCCTAAAAGATTTTCCATATAATAATTTATATTTTATTTAATGACAGACATTTCTTTATTAAATAAAATAAAAATAATCATACAGAAAATTTTGGTAGGACAGGTCATTTTTATTTATTATTTATTTATTTTTATAAAACACAGTTTAAGATGACGGCACTGCTCAGCTCATGATACGTGTAGTAACAATAACTCTTTTTCAAGTGTATCGATTGTAGACTCTTCCAAAATAAATTAAACATAATAATGACCAAAAAAAACTTCTCATTTACTTTAATATAAATTTCCACACATATTTCAGGCAGATGCTTACAGAGACATAAGGTACAGTAAGAAAAAATTCTATTACTTTATAATATAAAAAAGCGAATCAATATAAATAAATAAATAAATAAATAAATAAAAAATCAATGAAATCTGAAAATATATTTTCCTTTTTTTATTGAATCATATAAAAATTGGCATTGTGTTTCCTTTATGAAGCATTGGTGCGGACTGATTTGGAGAGATGGACGAACTCCATCATCAAGTTATTCTGGGAGCGCAGACAGCATGACTCTAAATGACAGAATGGTTGCAGCATCATTAAAAAGCGCGTGAACATTCTAACGTTAAAATGTACATGCGACACCTCGATTACCCGACTCGAGGCATCAAGGTCGAGGACCGTATTCTCTCTGGGAGGCCCATCTTCAAGGAAGATCGGGCGCTCTAATGAAACGCTTTTAAGTTTTGCGAACACGTGCGAATTTTCTAATTTAGTCTGATGTAAGATGGCGTGTGGAACGATATCTATTTGCAACGGAAGTAGCATCCGAAAGGGTGAAAAGCTGAGCAAACGGGGGATGCTTAGAATCTAGCTCATTTGGATACTTTTTTGTCACATGTCTGCAATATTTTTACGGAAAATAAAATTATTAATCGTTTCAAGCGACGAGCATTTAATTTCAATTCCCGACTGCCAACTGGCATTCAGAATTTTTTTTATAAAATGTTTCTTTTATAACAGTGTATGTGAAGAAAAATATTTATCGTATATTGCTGCGAGAGTCCTGTATCGGGTTGGGTAACTCGATTTTACCCGAAACCAACCAGACTGAAGTTCTGATCTACTAGGTTGATGCTTATTTTTTTTTTTTTTTTTTTTTTTTTTTTTTTGTGTCGGGTTGATGTTGAAATGTTCAAGTCGGTTTCGAGCTTAGTTTTGATTCTTTCAGGTTAGGTTCGAATTAAACTGATTTCTTAAAGAAAGTCCTAAATAACTTTTTATTAAAAAAAAAATGAAAAAAAAACATATTTGAACATCAATGAGTGTATTTAATTTTTGTACCAAAAAAAAAAAAATAAATAAATAAATAAATAAAATAAAATAAAATAAAATAAAATAAAATAAAATAAAATAAAATTGATATTAAGAGATATAATAGTAGACTACCTTTCCCTCAGAGTAAACATATATGATTATTCTAGGACTTTTCTATAATTGTATTAAAGAATGGATTAATTTTCTTTTACATCAGGTTCGAGTTGGAATATTTCGGTTGGTTTTGAATTGGTTTCAGGATGAATTGTGTCGAGTTTCCGATTGATGGTTATGGGCATCTTGTTGGCTTCCAGAAAAGCCTTAAAGACTGATTTAGCATGAGAGTGTAAGAAACATCATTTTACATGTTCATCATCATTTCATAAGCATAATTTCAAAAATTCAACATTCATCATCAGAAAAAATTTCCTGACTTAGAATTTTTTTTTTTAAAGAAAAGAAAAGAAACAGTACTAGAGTTAAATGAAGTTCTTTAACATCATTAACTTTTCAGAGATAAAAAATATTTGGCAAATTTAAGGCTTTATTTAATAATGGCATATTCAAAATACTAATTTAGCATTTCGCACTTCTGTTTGCATACAAAAATAAATCTGCAACCTTTTGAACGTGCTTCTTTTATCAATATAAGAGGATAACTTAAGTATGTCTGCAGTTCGGGCAGTTAATAATCAGTGTGTCTCTAACGACATAGTTTCCGGTCTCTAACAGCGTAAGAAATTTTGCAATTGAAGGAAATCGAATTGGACCCGGAATGTGAAGGTCGACCTCATCATCAAGGACCTAAACAACTGTTAAACTAGCGCAGATGGTCGATGAAGTACATCCAGTCAAAGCACATCGTCAAGCTGCCGAACACTTATTTATTGTAACTCTTTCAATAAAACACATTATTCGCAAATAAATACAGTAAAGTGCATTTAATCCGCTAACTTGTAATTTTCAAATGTCTATTAACCACACTTCATGCATATGTTGATGTAAACAAAGAAATTTGATTCTTAAAAATCATTTACCAATAGCATTTTATTTTTTATTGTTTCCTCGAATTTTAATTTTATTTCGGATACATATTATAATATATCATTTAATATATATATATATATATATATATATATATTATATCTTAAAATAGTAGTATATAAAACAGTATTTTATTTAATCATTTATATTAGTGTTAAAAACAAATCCTTTTAAAAATGTATTTATCTTAACATACGAGAGTGGTTCAAGAATTATTGTCCCTAGTGTATAAATACAAAATATTTCTACTATAATGGTTGAGGTGGAATATCGAAGCCTAATGTCTTAGATGACAATCTGTTCAATTTCAAAATCATAGCCGCTGTATTAACATATTTTTGGAGGAGTAAAGTATTAAAGACTTATTTTTAAAGGGAGTGGGTGAGAGGGGGGGGGGGGTAAGGCTGGTTTGGAGCTCATGGGGTTAGATTTATGACAGTAGATGAGACGTGGCTACATCACTATGACCCTGAGTACAAATGACAGCCCCATAAACTCCAAACTAGCTTTCACCCCCCTTCCATTTTCACCCCTCCTTCCAAAAGTATATTAAAATAGCAGTTACGGTTCTGAAATTAAGTATATAAAGATTAAGACATTAAGCTTCGATAGTCCACATCAACCTTTGCAGTACGAATATTTGATATACACTAGAAACAATTATTATTGAGTTAGTCTCGTGTGTAAATTTTACAAGGACTCCAATTTACCAAGGGTACCGAAATTTCAAGCAACATTTTCTGATTTAGCGGACAGTTCAGTAGGCTGGTGAGATGCAATACAAAAACATAAAAAAAAAATCCTTAATATAAAAATTTTTGATTTAAAACACACAAAAAACGTTAAACTATTTTTTAAATAATTATCATTTTAGAACGTGATGAGAATAAAAACTTAAAACAATAACAATAAAAAGTAAAAAATGTATCAGTATTTTATAAGTGTTCAATAATTAATATAACTACAACACCAAGAGTAAAATGCAGAAAAATACTAGCCGGATAGATGGACACCCACTTCGAAAGATGTCAAAAATATGCAGACAGGCATAATTCGTTCAACAAAATCCCATAGTTCTTGATTGATATGTGTGCACGTACAAGTAAAATATTCTTCAAGTTCAGGTTTCTGCTAATTTCCCGAAACCAAAGCCACGAGATTTTTCTGTCTTTCAAAAAATTGTCTAGGTGTCGTGCAGTAAAACGCCTGCTGTTCTTCCTACCATCTTTTTCGTCATTTCGCAATGCACGTACCTCCTTGCGTGATGAAACACCACTCATTTTTTTTTCTTTTTGTCGCGAGATGAGAAAGTGATAACTCCTTTTTCTATGACACAAAATTTCTTTTCAGAATTTCATATCTGTACGAACAGAATTACAAAGAACTTATTGGATAAGGGTAATGGGCAATTTGTCAAAGGAAGAATGATCTTTGCAATATGTCATTAATGGTGTAACATGAAAGAAAAAAAGCTTTATTAATCAAGTCTAAAAATGAATTGCATAAAAGTGCAAGTAAAATCTCATCTGGCAAATGCCTTTTCAAATCTTAGGATTAAATGTCTTTTCTTTAAGTTTTTCTTTTTATTATTTTATTTAATATAAGAATATACATTAAGTCCGGCAGCAAAAGTTTTGATTGGTTAGTGAAAGAAAAATGTATCGGATATTTTCTTTCAAAATAATTTAATAAAATGAAAATTTATTAAAATATATTTACTTTTTCGAATGTATTTTTCTTGCAATTTTTATTAATTAATTTAATTTAATAAATTATTTTCATGGCAACTGCAAAAAGAAACGGTGTTTTCATTTAAAAAGGTAAATAATTTCACGTAACAATAATTAAATTAAAATGGTTGAGCGATTCTAAAAAAAAAAAAAAAAAAAAAAAAAAGACTATGGCTGTTTAGTACGAAAAATGTCGCGAAAGGAAAATATCTTGCAACTAATATTTCCATATTAAAATTCAATACTTTATTTAAATAAAAAATATACCAACTAAAACATCTTACAGTATTTAAAATTTGTTGATTAATTCATGTATCTAGAACATAGAGCGTAAAATGCAAAACTCTAGCAGTTAGATGAACGCCCACTGCGAAAGATGGTTCAAAATATACAGACAGGCACTAATCGTTCAGCTAAATCCCGTAAGTTCTTGATTGAAATGTGTGCGCAAACAAATAAATATTCTTGACGTTCGGATTTATGGTAATTCCGCGAATCCAAAGCTACGAGATTTTTCTGTCTTTCAAAAAAAGTCTTATATATATATATAAGTCGTGCAGTAAAACGTCTTCTGTTCTATCTACCATCATTTTCGACATTTTGCGATGCAAGTACCTCCTTGCGTGATGAAACACCACTCATTTTGTTTTGTTGCGTCATGAAAAAATGATAACACCTTTATGATACAAGATTTCATTTCAGAATTCTCATAACTGTCCGAAAATTACTTGAATATAATTAGAAAGAACTTATTGGATAAGAATAATGGGTATTTGTCAAACGAGATATAAATTTGGTAACGTGTCATTAATGGCGCAACATAAGAAGGAAAAAAAAAAAAAAAAAAAAAAAAAACTTTATTAATCAAATCTAAAATGAATGGCACGTCAGTTGTAAGAAAAATGTTGTTTGACAAATGTCTTTTCAAATCTCAAATTTAAATGTTTTTTTTTTTTTTTTTGTTTTTTTTACGAGAATATGCATTTAAATGCATATTTTTCATAATGCGCAAGTTCAAGAATGGAAGTTTTGATGAAACTTGTAAAAGAAAAATGTATGGGATATTTTCATTCAAAATAATTAAATAACACTTAAATTTATTAAAATAAATCAAATGAATTTTTAACACGTTTCAATAATTGGTTTAAATTAATCAATTATTTTTGATTGCACTTGTAATATGAAACGATATTTTCACTTCAGAAAGTAGATAATAAATTTTACATAACAATAATTAAACTAAAAGAGTTTCACTCACCCCCTTCCCTCCCTTAAAAGAAGAAGAAAAAAAAAAAAAGACATTGTTTTGTTTGAAAATATTGCGAAAGATAAAATTTGCTAACCTAACATTTACATATTAAAATATTATATTAAATTAAAAATAACATTTTAAAATGTTCCAGTATTTAGAGTATGTTCGAAAATTAATATAACAACTACATTGAATGTACACTAAAGAAGAACATTAGTGAATTAGAATGAACATCCGCTTAGAAATATGTCACAAAATGTATAGGCAGACACAAAACGTTCAGCTAAATCCCGTAAGTTCTTGATCGAAATGTGTGCACATACAAAAAACTGTTCTTGAAGTTCGGATTTATGGTAATTCCACGAACCCAAAGCTGCGAGATTCGTCTTTCATTTAAAAAAACTGTCTAAATGTCGTGCAGTAAAACGTCTGCTGTTCTTCATACATCTTTTTCGTCATTTTGTGATGCACGTACCTCTTTGCGTGATGGAAAACAACTCATTTTTTTCTTTTGTCGCGAGATGAGAAAGTGATAACGCCTTTTTCTATGACAAGATTTTATTCCAGAATTTTCATATCTGTACGAAAATTAATATAATTAGAAAGAACTTATTGGATAAAGGGTAATGGGTAATTTGTCAAAGAAGGAATTTTCTTTTAATGTGTCATTTATGGCGTAGTGTAAGAAGGAAAAAAAAAAAAAACTTTATTAACCTAATCTAGAAAGAATGACATATTAGTGTACGAAAAATCAAATATGACAGATGTCTTTTTAAATCTTATATATAAATGTCTAAAAAATACTAGTTGGTTAGATGAACAACCACTTCGTAAGATGTCATAAAATATATACATTTCTGACGATTAGTGCCCATCTATATACGCACAAACCATCTCCTGAAAGTTCGAAATGTGTGAACGTACAAATATTCCTGAAGTTTAGATTTATGGTAATTCCCAGAGCCCAACTCTGCTAAATTTTTCTTTCTTTAAAAAAAAAAAAAAAAAAAAAAGTTTAGATATTGTGCGGTAAAACGTCTGCTGTTCTTCCTACCATCTTTTTCGCCATTTCGCGACGCACGTACCTCCTTGCGTGATAAGACATTACTCATTTTTTTTTTTTTTTGTCGCAAGATGAGAAATTGATAACGCCTTTTTCTATGACACAAGATTTCATTTTAGAATTTCATATCTGTGCGAAAATTGCTCGAACAGAATTACAAAGAACTTTTTGGATAAAGATAATGGGTAATTTGTCAAAGAAAGAATGATCTTAATAACGTGTCATCAATAGCGCAGTATAAGAAGGAAAAAAAAAAAAAAACTTTATTAATCAAATCTAAAAGGAATGGCATATCTGTCAAAGGAAAATCAAATATGACAAATGTCTTTTCAAACCTTACGTTTAAATGTCTTTTTGTTCGCTTTTTATTTTTTATACGAATATATACTTAAATGCATATTTTTTTTATGTTCGATAACGGAAGTTTTGATGAAACTAGTGAAAGAAAAATATATGGGATATTTTCATTCAAAATAATTTAATAAAATTTAAATTTATTAAAATATATTTAATGAATCTTTGCAGGAAGTTTCAATAAATAATTTAAACCAATCAATTATTTTGATGACAATTGGAAAAAAGAAACGATATTTTCATCAAAAAAAGTAAATAATTAACTTTACATAACAATGATTAAAACGATTAAACGGTTCTGAAAAGAGAGAGAGAGAGAGAGACTAATATGATACTTTGTTCGGAAAAAAAAAAATAGCGAAAGATAAATTTTGTCTAATTCATTTTTCCATATTAAAATTCAATGTTTCATTAGAATAAAAGTAACAATTAAAACATGTTCAAGATTTTAGAATGTATTGTATAGTTAATGCACTTACAACACGCATCGTTAAAATGCAGAAAAATACAAGTCAGTTAGATGAACAACCATTTCGAAAGATGTCATAAAATGTTTACATTTGTGATGATTTGTGCCAATCTATGTCGACACAAATTATTCAGCTAAATCCTGACAGTTCGAAATGTGTGTACGTACAAGTATTCCTGAAGTTTAGATTTATGGTAATTCCCAGAACCCAAATCTGCGAGATTTTTCTTTCGTTCAAAAAATTGTCTAGATGTCGTGCGGTAAAACTTCTGCTGTTCTTCCTACCATCTTTTTCGTCATTTCGCGACGCACGTACCGTACCTCCTTGCGTGATAGAATACCACGACTCATTTTTTTTGTCGCGAGATGAGAAAGTGATAACGCCTTTTTCTATGACACAAGATTTCATTTCAGAATTTCATATCTGTATGAACGGAATTACAAAGAACTTATTGGATAAGGGTAATGGGTAATTTGTCAAAGGAACAATGATCTTTGCAGTGTGCCATTAATGAAAGCAACATAAAAGAAAAGAAAAAAAAACTTTATTAATGAAAATCTAAAGTGAATTGCATATCAAAGTAAAAAAAAAAATCTTTTATATTTTATCTTTTATACGAATATATATTCATGTGCATATTTTTTTTCAAAGTCAGACAACGGAAGTTTTGATGAAACTAGTGACAGAAAAATGTATCTGATATTTTCATTCAAAATAATTTAATAAATTGAAATTTAGTAAAATATATCAAATTAATTTTTGTAGCAAGCTTCAATAAATATTTTAAATTAATCAATTATTTTGATGACAATTGAAAAAAAAAAGCGATATTTTCATTAAAAAGTATATAATTATTTTCACATAACAATGAGTAAAACAATTTAATGGTTCTTAGAAAAAAAAAAAAGAAAAAAAAAAGAAAAAAGAAAAAGAAAAAAGGAAAGAAAGAAAGAGAGAGACTAATATGGTGCTTTGTTCGAGAAAAAATCGCGAAAGATAAATTTTGTCTAATTCATTTTTCCACATTAAAATTCAATGTTTTATTAGAATAAAAATAACAATTAAAACATGTTCAAGAATTTAGAATATATTGTATAATTAATGTACTTACAATACGCAGCGTTAAAATCCCGAAAGATACTAGTCGGTTATATGAACAACTATTTCGAAAGATGTCATAAAAAAATATATACATTTCTGATGATTGGTGCCTATCTATGTAGGCACAAATCGTTCAGCTAAATCCCGAAAGTTCGAAATGTGTGCACATACAAATAAATATTCTCGAAGTTCGGGTTTATGGTAATTCCCCGAACCCAAAGGTGCTAGATTTTTCTGTCTTTCAAAAACCTGTCTAGATGTCGTGCAGTAAAACGTCTGCAGTTCTTCCTACCATCTTTTTCATCATTTCGCGATGCACGTACCTCCTTGCGTGATAAAACACCACTCACTTTTTGTCGCGAGATGAGAAATTGATAACGCCTTTTTCTACACAAGATTTTATTCCAGAATTTTCATATCTGTACGAAAATTGCTTGAACAGAATTACAAAGAACTTATTGGATAAGGATAATGGGTAATTAGTCAAAGAAAGAATGATCTTAGTAATGTGTCATTAATGGCCGCAACATAAAAGAAAAAAAATATTAATTGCGAAAATCTAAAATAAATGACATATCAATGCAAGTAAAATCCCATCTGACAAATGCTTTTTTTAAAATCTTACATTTAAATATCTTTTCTTTAACTCTTTTTTTTCTTCTTTTGGCAAGAATATATTACCGAATGCAATTCCGAACTTTTGTCAGAATATATTTTCGAATGTCCGTGAATGTATACTTCAATGAAACTTGTGAAAGAAAATGTATGCCATATTAAATTAGAACTAAATAAACAAATAAATAAATATAAATTTATTAAAATTTATTAAATTAATTTTTACAACAAGTTTAGAGACCAATCACAAATGATGTCACGCTTCGAGGGGGGGGGGGGGTGAGGTATTCGTGAAATTGTGGCAATTTGTGAGAAGAGGGTGGGAGGGAGGGAAAAGAAATGTGACATCACACATTTTGGTTAAAATAAAAGCATTAAAATCAACAGATTAAATTTTTAAATTATTTTTAAATTAAAGTAATTGTTATGAAAAAGTAAAGATAAAATTTTAAACCAAAAAAAATGTATTAAATTCCATTTCAAAATTCAAAATACTACAGTTTTCAATTGTTTTTTATATTAATGTTTTATTACTATTGTACATTAATTATGTTTTTTTTTTTTTTTTTTTTTTTTTTTTGTAAACCTTACTCTTATTTCATAAGTACATGAATCATTTTTATTGTCATACTCACAAATGTCATAAAAACACACCGTTAAAGTTTAAAAATAAAATTTAAATATGATGTATAACATAGTGCTTTGTTTCTGAACAGCAAGTATATGTAATATAGCGTGACATGCAGTGTTCTCGCTGACATTTGACCAACGTTAGTAGTTTGGCTAATTAAAATTTAAAAACATTCGCCAAATGAAAAAAGTATTAGCAAAATAGATTCGCCGTGTAGCACAAAATAATAATAATAATAATAATAATCTTTTAATGTAGCCCCCTTTTTTTCAATATGTTCTAAAATAACTTAAGTTTTTATAATTGCGACAACGATTGTTTATTAATCTAATTTCAACAATCAATATCTTAAAAATATGTATATATGCATATGTATGAAAAACGAAAAAAAAAAAAAAGCAAAAATTGTGCACTAGCAATTTGGCGAATCTAATCACTTGTTTACTCGCCAAATGAAGATTTCAGTCGCAATTTGGCGCAATGGCGAGCGACAGCGAGAACCCTGGTGACATGTGACAAAGGGGAGGAAGGGGTATGGTGAAGTGTGACACTTTGTGACAAAAGAAGGGGGGGAGGCGGTCGAAAATTTTGAAATAAAGTGTGACACCATTTGTGGACAGTCTTTTAAATAATTTAAAACAAATTTAATTAATTTAATTATTGTGATGAAAATTGAGAAAAGATACGATTTCATAAATAAAAGTTATCATTAATTTCATATAACAATGATTAAATTAAATTAGTTTAAAAAATAATAAGAACTAATGCTTTTCTTAATATTACGGTTGAATATATTTTTATTTAAAACATTTTTATATCGTAACAAAAATTATACATTCTCTTTTATTAAGTTCAGACACTGATAATGGGAAATTTGAAAAAACAAAAATAGTGAAAGACAAGATTTGATAATTGATGTTTCTACAATAAAATTCAATTATTAGTTTGAAATAATTTTTCATATAAAAATTAATTCATAGATTAAAATAATAAATTAATCTAAGTTGATAAAACTAAACTAATATTTTAATTTCGGTAAAATCCTGAAACGTAATAGTCTGATATTTTCATTGCTGAAGCTAATTCATAAAGATTAATTTAGTTTAATCATGTCATTTTCATAACAAATTAGCCCAATAATTGATTAATTTAAATTCATTAAAATAAATAATCTAGTTATCTTTAAAATGATGAAGGGGAAAAATTTACCTGATACTTCAGGGACAAAAATTTATTATGAATAATGTCAAATTTCATATTAAAAATAACTCATTAATTAATCATTATAAATTAATAGACAAAAAAATAATATAGTATGACAAATGCTATCTCAAATTTCGTTTTTAAATATTTCTTAGAATATTTTTATGTTGTAAAGATAACCGAAATTTTTTTAGTAAGAAGGTCAGAAGTCAATAGCGGTAGTTTTCATTAAAGAAAAAAAATTATCATTGCATTTTTTTCACAAAAAAAAAAAAAAAAAAAAAAAAAACTTAATTTGTAATGTAGGATACAATTTTACCCAAGACTGATTAGTAATTTAAGTGTGTTAGTATGAAACATAATTATTAAAGACTCCTCTTTCTAACGAAATAAAATCCTGCATGAATCCAGCTGAACCGGACCCGAACTCGAAATTTCTGCTAAATGTCAACTCAAAACAGGATATACCTCAACTCGAACCCAACCTGAACGCGAAATATAAAAACCCAAACCCGATTTGAAAGAAAAATTGTCGATATTTTAATACAATTATGGAAAAAAAGGTCTACAATTATATCTCCAATATCAATTTTATTTTATTTATTTATTTATAAAAATGAATACACTTTATTTATTAATATTCAAATGCATAATTTTATTCACAGGAAAAATTTTCAAGACTTTCTTTTGAAAATTATGGTCAACCCGACCCGTAAGAGTCAAAACCAACCCGAGCCGAACTGCGGTTCAATCCGGGGTAAAATTCTTCCATGATCAATGCATAAATACATGGTTTTTCTTCTCAGTTCAAAGTATGCGTTAATGCCATACACAGAAGAGGGGAAAAAACTTTACCTGATTTTTTTTTCTTTCGCATTTTTGAAGAATTTCTTTAAACAACATTAGACTCTGCCAAACAGTAAATTGTCATCGATATTACTCATACTCAGTTCTCGTTTAAAAGCAATAAAGCTTTTTTGAATGCAGAATATGCATATTCTGCGAATTTTTGCAGTACTTTCAGAATATTTATGCTAATGGTGCAAGTTGCTTGACAATTCTTTAGTAGTAATCGAGGTCACGCGCAGTAGTTTTATTATTATTAATTTGCTAGACGTTACCATGGCAGTTAAATTTATTTGCGTAACAAGATTAAATTTTCGCACAAACAGAATGATTAATGAGAAAACAGAAGATGACATCATTTTCACGAAATAAGAACTGATAGAGTCAGGCCAAGATTTTATTTATAAGAATGAGATAAGAAACATTGTTATTTTTCTTCCCAATGGGAGGACTTTTATTTATTTACTTACATATTTTTGATAGAATAAAATATTTTCTTAAAATTCAGATGTTTCATTTTTTCAATCGTATTTCGAATTTTTTCGGTAGAGCATTTCTACTTTTAATTTATTAGCCTGATCAGCCTATTTATTTATTTATTTATTTATTTTTTTTTTCAAAACTAAGTAGAGATAAGAAACATTGTTATTTTTCTTCTCAACTGAGGATTTTTATTTATTTACTTAGTTATTTTTGATAGAATAAAATATTTTCTTATAATTCAGATGTTTCATCTTTTCAATCGTATTTCGAATGTTTCTGATAGAACTTTTCTCCTTTTAATTTAATAGCCTGTGTAGTCTATTCATTTATTTATATTTTCAAAAATAAGCAGAAATAATCATATGAATTTTATTATTCCAGATACTTACGTATTATGGGTGATGGATGGATAGATCTTTAAAAGTGGTTGACAATTGCCAATTTTGTTTGTAACTACCAATCTCTAATTTTGTTTGCCATTGCCAATCACCAATTTTTATTTCTATTTGCTAATCACCGATTATGTTCGAAACAGAAATTTAATATTTACATTAATAAATATGTTTTATGCCTCCGTAAATGAACTAAATCAATACGTTATCGTTTGTATCGGGTTAATAGAACGTTATCTTTTTGTTTAGGTTTGATAACGTGTGGTGTTTCAAAATTGAGAAAGCATAATGTTAATTTTTGATCCAAAACTACTCAATTTCATACGAGTAAATCAATTTACTCTTTTTTCAGTACTTCATTTTTTTCAGTGTATCTTATTCCAGAACAAAAATCAAGAATTTTTTTCCTTTCTCACCCAAAGACACAGAAAGCAAAAATATTAAAATCTTTTATAACCATTTCTTTTCGGTCGGATGCAATTATTCTTCGAGTGATGAATCTTTTTTTAGAGCCACCCACATCATATGATAAAATCAATATGTGAAAGTCATTTTTAGAAAATACGCATTGTAATTGGACTTTTTTTTTAAAAGGAAAAAATCGATCTCGAGTAATAAGAAAAAGTTGTAAATGTTTGAATTAAATGTTATAATCCTATTTGAACACTGTAAATAATTTCATGTATATAACGTACATTACAGCGCAAGGAAAAGCAAATATTATGCAAAGTAGGTGAAATATGGTAATAGATGAAAGTGGTGTTTTTAAAAAATGAAAAATTTACAGTGAGCTATAAGAAAAATTTTAAATGTTTGAATAAATGTCAGGATTCTATTTGAACATTCTGCGAATAGCTTTAAAACTGCAGCATATATTTTTAGTGAAAGAAAGAAAGAAAAAGCTAACAGTAATGCTTAGTGAATGAAATATTGTGCAGTAAATAGAAGGTGGATATATATGTAATATTCTTTCACACATCCACTAAATTCTTACACTTACATATTTAAATAATATTTTTATCATCTTATATAAAAATAATTTAATTAATTTACAAGCATTATATTTTAATTAATTTACAAGCATTATATTTTATTTAATTTACAAGCATTTTAGAAAATGGTATAATTTGTCTTTGCCAATCTTAAACCAAAACGGATAAATTGATTTGATAACCTATAACACTTTAGGGAGATCTCGAAAAACTAACTTCGTTCATTGGTTTTCATTGTAAAAGAAGATTTTACAATGCCAGAAATCCAAAATAAAGCTAGTTTTTGCGCAGATTGTACAGTTTTTTCGATGCAGATTGATAGGGAATACAGACAAAAAACTTTCTTCAATGAACGGATATTCTACCGCCAGCATATTTCCGTAAGTTGTCAAACATCTGTTTTTTTTTCTTTTAATAAGCATTACGAGAAGAAAAATATCGGTCAATTGAAGAAAGTTGAGAAAAAGCAAAAGTGGCTGACGTTGGATTTAAACCAATCATCTCAGAGTTACGAGACGAGCGTTATAGTTGTACAGCTTGAGATGCTTTGAAGTAAATATGTTTGCATCGGATGGATATGGCTTGATCAATTTCTTTAAAAAAGCTTTTAATTGTGGGCCGATTTCGTTCTAAAGGAGATTGTGACTGTGGGTTTTGATACTCTAGTATTAATAGAGGATAAAAATATGAATTTTAAATATTTTCACGTAGATTTCTAAAGGTAAGACATAAATATTATATTTTTATTCAATAAGATTTTTTTTTTTTGAGAAGTATCAATTTTTTTCATTTATCTTTTTAAATTATAATATCTTTTACATGGGTTCATTAAAATTATATTTAAATGCGAATATTTATTTATAAACAACTTTATAAATTCAAATGTGTTTAACTTTATTCAACTTATTCAAGTTTAAAAAATAAATTGTGAATACTTTTGAATGAATGAAAAAAGTAACTGTTATTTGTTTTTAAATGAAATTTTTTTTTTTAATTAAACTAGAAATCTTAACTTATACAATTTTTCATTTTTCATTTTTAAAATAAATCCAGATTTATTATTAATAGACCCAATATAAATATGTGCTAGGAAGGAACGGAATTTCTCCCTCTTTTTTAGACGTTCGGGGAGAATTCGCGGATAAAACGTGTTTTCTATAAGAGTACGAAAATTACTTATTTAAAAATGAGAAATAATTTTGTAGTATATATATTGACGAGTTTTTCTGACAGTGTAAAATAAACTGATACAGAAAACACGATTTTTAAAATTTGGATAAGTCAAGTTTTGAAACTCACGTCCTCACGTATACATACATAAAGGAACAAATAAAAACATTTTAAAATTTCTATTGCACATTTTTTTTATAACATCCCTTAAGAGTCCTAAAATATTTCATAAAATTGCCTTCGTAGATCAGATATAACAAAAAATTGTTTCTAGTAAAAATTCAACCATAACGTTTCCTAATATTTAACTTACATCAGTAATTGAAATGTTAACCCCTTTAGAACGAGCGACCGGTATATTTGCCGCCTAAGGTGCTTAGAATCCTTGATTATTCTCACCAGTAAATTTTTATTGTAAAATTTACCTTATTTAATCCTAGCATTTTTGCGATTCAATTGGGCGAAAATTTCTGCTTTCAAAAACCGGTGATAAAAGATTAAAAATTCTGTAAAAGACGCTCGTCCCGAACGGGTTAACAAGTGTTTGAAATGTTAATAAAAAGATTTTTAAAAATCTGAGGATGGCGGTTTTTTGTTTGCATTACAATAAAATATTTCCGCTTTCATTAAAAATCCATTCCCAAATTTATATCTATATAAATATTAGTAACAGCTTAAAAATCTGAAAATGATAAATTAAAAGAAAAAAAGAGAGATAGAGTATATACATATTTTTAATTACTATTTATTTCCAAAAATCTAATTACTTCTATGAAAACATCACATACTCACTTTGATTTAGTTATTTTTGACTGTTCAAGTAAAGGAAAATGACAAAAACACCACAATAGGACGCCCACATGTTAAATTTATTTGATCTACAATTGAAACTAGAACCAGCACGTGCATAAAAATTGTATTTCTAAAGAAATGTTTTAGCTTAATAACAAAATAGATGTTTACACATAAGCTTAGCAGGAAAAAAAAATTAAACAGTTGACTAACACGCCAATCAATAATTCCTCGTTTTCAAAGTTTGTTTCTATGGAGACGTTTATAAAACTGGCGCCAAATATTGACACAAAAGAATTTCAAGTTGATGTCTTAGTAATTGACGATAATTGACGATAGTAATTGATCATGTAAATTGACGCTTTGAATGAAAAATTGAACAAAAAAGTAATAGTTAGAAAAAAAATCTTTTTAACTAAACTTCTTTATTAAAAGGGGTTTTTTTTTCGATAAAATGTCAATATTGTACTATCATCATTGTTTGCATCGAACTTTATTTTAAATTCTTAAAATTTTTTTAAGAATTTAAAATTTGAGATCGGTTTAATTAAAAAACAATTTTTTTTTTTTTTTTTTTTTTTTTGGGGGGGGGGGTTATTGTACATTTTTTTAGGTACAACTTTCTTTAGTCAGTACTACATCATAAATATAAGAAGTTGAACATTTTTGCTGATATACAATATTCATGCATAGAATAATGTAGGTGAAACATGAGCACTGATATGAAATTAATAATTTTTTTAATTAGTGGAATAAGACATTTTGTGTCAAAAATAGAAAAAAATCATTCTAAAAAGAGTGATCTGATAAGCGTATAGTCTCAAGTGGGATAATTTCTTCTTACATTAATACATATATATATGAATATTTACAATACTCTGATATTAAAATTCATATATATATATATATATATATATATATATATATATATATACTACCTCTGACAATTAAGTTCGGCGAATGAATTCAGAACGACCGATCTGACAACACTGGGGAAACAAAACGCTGTACCTGTATAGAGACAAGTGTTGACCATCTTCCCCCACCGTTGTTCAGTTGAGAGTCGTTTATGTTCTGTGTAAGACGTACTTTACTAAGCGCTTGTTCAGTGTGTTAGTTCTTAACTGAGAACAGGAAAATGAACGTACAAAAGATCAGTTTAAAATTTTGTTTTAAGCTTTGCAAGACACCGAAAGAAATTCATGAGGAGTGGTGCCAATTGAGCATCCACCGTACTCGCCAGATCTCGGTCCTCCAGATTACTTCCTTCCACGACTCAAATTCTCTTTGAAAGAGATTTGACCTTATTGCTGACAGCCAACGAAACGGGACGAAGCTTTTGAACTTCATCCCAAAAGAAGACTTCTTGCGAAATTCCGAGGACATCTGTAGCAGATCTCGGCGGTGCATAATTATAGGAGATGACTATTTTGAAGGATGGTATGGTAACTTTCGTTAATATTTCATTTATATTAATGCTACAGGACTATTCACCGAACTTTATTGTCAGAGGTAGTACAATACTTTTACTTTAAAATGGATAACACGATTTAGAGGTTTTACTTTTCGTTTTTAGAGTAAACTAATTTATCGCTTAGATACTTCTACTAGCTAATAACTTGAATTTTTACATTTAGTAATTATAATATAAATTTTCAATGTCATTTTCTGTATCTACATGCTAAAATTATACTTTAAAGCTCTGAAGGAAGAAAAAATAAATATACAGCTCATATTCAAAATATTAGAATAATTACCTTTTTTTTAGAAATTGAAAATATCGTTTGGTAATTTAATGTCTTTTAATGAAAATATGCAAACGATATTTTTATTAAGAACTTATTGTTGATTAAACTTACTTGTTATCTTGAATTTAATATCATTTTTGAAAAGATTAATTACAAAAAAAATTATTTTGAAAAGTCAAAATATTAGAATATTTATTCAAGTGGTTCAAAATATTAGAATATTTCACATTAATTCTCCTTTAATTATTACCAATTCTTAACTGGTGGCATCATTGATTAAATTCAGACTATTTTATTTAAAATCAGTATTCTTTTTTGCAGTTTGTTTCTTTTTCGTCTTAAAATGGGCCGTGTGAGTGATATTCCTGAATCTACTAAACTTCGTATGGTTGATTTGTATCGGCACGGTAAAAATCAATGTTTTATAGCGAATTATTTACATTGTTCGCAATCGAGCGTTGGTAAAATACTAACACAATATTCAAAAATTGGAAAATTTCAAAATAATCGCCGAAATGGTGGCCGAAAACCAAAAACATCTGCTAGAGATGACAGGAAACTGAAGCGTATAGTTAAGAAAAACCGTTTTAAAAGTGTGCGATTCTTGCACCGAAAATGGAAAGAAGAAGGAGTTGAAGTTTCTACATCGACAACATTAAGACGTCTCCATAAATTTAAATTTGAATCTCGTGTACCGAAAACAAAACCTCTCATGACTGCAAGACAAAAGCGTATAAGATTGAATTGGTGTAAATCAAGACGTTTATGGAGCAATGAAGATTGGAAAAATATATTATTTAGTGATGAAAGTATGTTTTGTGTTTCATATGGTAATCAAGGTATTCGAGTTTGGAGAATGAAGCAAGAAGCATTTGATAAAGAATGCCTTAAACGTTCCGTAAAATTTGCTGCTAGTGTCATGGTTTAAGGTTGTATGAGTGCAGAAGGACCTGGAAAGTTATGCATCGTCTACGAAAAGGTTAACTCTCTGATATATCAAGAAATTTTAGAATATTACATGATTCCATCATCAGAAGATTTATTTGAAGATGATTTCATCTTTCAACAAGATTTAGCGTCCCCGCATACGTCGGTGTCAACTAAGAATTGGTTCCGCCAACGCAACATTAAGGTACTTCCTTGGCCACCAAATTCACCAGATCTTAATCCTATCGAAAACTTATGGTGTATAATGAAGAAAAAACTTCAAGAAAATCCTCCTTCAAGTAAAACTGAGTTAGTGGCACGTATAAAGTATATTTGGGCTAATATTGATAGAAATGTTTGTAAACACCTTGTATATAGTATGCAAGATCGATTGTACGCTGGTATGAAAGCTAAAGGGGATGCTACAAAATATTAACTACCATTTACTTAATATTCATAAGGTAATATTGTTGCGTAAAATAAAATATTCTAATATTTTGAACCAATCTAAATTTTATTCTAATATTCTGGTGTGTTTAAGGAAGCTGTATACCTAATTTATTGTGCTGTATTTTATATTTTATAAATGTTAAAATCTTATCTAAACATTCCAGATTTAATTTATAAGAAATTTAATTGCATTTACTTAGTATAAAAAATAAATAAATGACAAATAATTTTTTCTTATTACTTTTTCTCAATTATTCTAATATTTTGAATATGAGCTGTAAATAAATAATTCAAAAAAAAAAAAAAAAAAAAAAAAAAAAATCTTTTTAAAATCTTGAATTTTAAAGGAAGGAATTATTATTATTATTTTTAACTATATACGCCGATTTCAGAATGCTCCTTCACCATTTTTTAAGAACCTTTCCAAATTTTCATAACCGGAAGCTCAAAGGTTTAAAAAAAAAAAAAAAATTGTAAATATAGGATTTTAAATACAGAAGAGAATGTGAGCAAATTAGGAAAGCAGAAATGTAATTGTCTAAACTTATTTAAAAAAAAAAAAATAAAAAAAAAAATAAAAAAAAAACTTTTCAAGCTTTTTACAACCTGCATAATAGTTTCAGGAAAGTCATGCCATAATGTGAAAATAACACAAAAGGGTTCAATATATTTTTTTTGGCCTTTTATTGCCTATATTTTTCTATCATTTATAAAGAAATAAAAACCACACTCATGCAGATCGGCTGATAAAGTACCTTAATAAACTCAGACGCGGTCGAGGCAAAAACAACTTGCGGCTGACTTTGACATCCCCTGGTTAAACCGAATAAATTTTCACAACCCAGTCTCCCCAATCAATCAATCACTCAACTTCTCACCAATATTTTCCGCCAATTCTCAGAGTCAGCATAGTAGGGGAAAATGAAAATCATTCTTAAAGAATGCCATCTCATAAAAATCATAACTCATCTCCGAGGTCCATAGAAACGGACTCGCAGCGCACAGTATTGTCATCGCATCATATAAATGTCCACGTCATCGGGACCATCGTGAAAGAGATCTTCCCCCACCATCTCTGAATCTCCTTCCTCCCCCTCTGATGGAAGCCGAACAATTCAGAAGAAGCATTCTTGGCAAAGATGCCGAGAAGCGATGGATTTCCTCCACTACACCACAGACAGACAGACCCGCACACACCATTCTAGCTTCTAGCCCGACTTCACTGTGTTGTTACATCACCACGTTGCCGGAAAGAAAATAGTTTTTGTTGAGAGTTTTGTTTTATTTATACTGCATTATTTCGAGGTCCTTTTTTTATATACGGTTTTGCTTGTTCTCGTTTTGAATGCTGACTGAAGGTTAGAAAAAGCTTTCAACAATAGAGTACGCGAAAGATCAACTTTTACCATCAGCTTAATCTGAGATTTATTTAATATAAAAAAGAAGAAGAAAGATCTAAACACTGGTATCTTTATCATCCATTTTCTGGCTAGAAATAATTTGAATGTAAGTTATTTGATATTTATCAAATAACTTATATTTTTACCTGCATTTTTTCTACTGAATTATAAACCATTCTAGTAAAAATCACTCAGTATAAAAACAGAAAACTTTAAATGCCAGTATCTGTATTTATAAGGAATAATTATAAAAATATAAGTTTATATTTATCAAATAACTTATATTTTTCTCTGTGTTTTTGCTCTGTATTCTACTGAATTATGCACTATTCTAGTAAAATTCATTCAATATAAAAACAGAAAACTTTAAATGCCAATATATGTATTTATGAGGATTAACTATAACAATACTCCTGTATATTCTTAAATACCACGAATCTATATTTTTTAACCTAATGCTAGTAATACTAAAAAAACTATGACAGCTTTTTTTTTTTTTTTTTTTTTTTTTTTTTTTTGGAAATGTTTCGCATAGGTTTTAATATTTTTTTCTTATCATATCTGAGGTGGATGTCTAACCGTACTTTTTCAATATTGATTACTGGTTTTGTTTGTATTTTCGAGGACACTTTAAATCATTTCACAATATTAAAACACAAATGAGAAATTGTAAAGAATCGGTGACGTTGGTTCAATATTATCTTGCGAGTGACTTAAGGTTACACTTAATCTGCCAAAATCAATTAACAAAGAAAAAAATATCTTATTATGAGTAATATTTTTGTCAAAAACGCTGGCAGTTGAAACCAGATTTTAATTCGATTAAATTTTACCGCACAGCATTAATATTCAGTAGCAAAAGCTTAATTAGATCAATGACCATCGCATGCCACAGATACCAAAATGAAATTAATATTTATGCCTAAACTGGAACATCTAATCACGGCCTTGAGGCCAGACAGGTAAAGTTGCTAACTAAGCATTCAGAGGCCTATCGGTGAAATGGCACGGGGAAAGCATACATAAAAAAAAAAGCACGAGGCCACTTCAAATTCCGGTGGCACGCGTAACGAGGGGGTTTACGCTTTTCGAGTTTACTCACCGAACGCTAAGGAGCCCTGATGGCAAAATAGCTAAGGGAGCTCCCTAAGGATACATATAGGAGGCCACTTGAAAGTTGCCCACAATGCAAGGGCTTGCGCCCCAACGGTTATTCACTGAATGCTACCAATTTGCCTCCAGGCAAGTTTCTTTGGTTACAACGCCACTTTTTTTTGCTTATATTTTCAAGTACGATGACTAAAAAAAAATAATTTTAAAAGATATGTTTTAAAGAGTATGTACTACATTATGAAAAAAAGAGAAAGAACTCCCCCTTCCCCCTTTTTTTTTAAATTTTTTAAGTTCACCTTGTTTCGTTTCAATGATGACTAACTTACAATATTCACTTTTTAATGTTTCACAAAACCCACTTTTTTCTTGCGCATATTTTTATGCAAAAAAGTTCGTGTCCTTTCTCTTATTTGCCTACATTTTGAAGTAGGAAGATTTAAAAAAATATTTTAGAAAGATATACTTTGAAGAATAAGTAATATACTGTGGAAGAACAAAGGATTCGAATGAAAAAAAAAAGTTAAATAATGGTACACAATTATGCTTGATAAAATATAAAGATTCTTTAATACACAATAAAAGCATAGAAAATGCAATAGGTTTTGACGACGAAGAATTTAGCTGGGTTGTCTTTATCGAATTCTTATTGAATTTGTCAAAAGATTTGTATTTTATAGAAAAAACACTCTATTATTGTACTGTATTCGAAATTTTTTTCGCTTTCCGAAAAAATAATTAGTCAAGTAAATTTTTAGTGAATTATGATATTAATAAGTTTTTAAAAAATCAAGCAGATTAAATTAAATTGAATAAAAAAAGGGTAAACAATCTTAAAGTTCAATGACACACGGTTTTAATTTAATAACAAGAGCAGTGTATTGAAATCACATAATCTTCCATTATTAAATACAAAAAAATACTTACATATATTACACATTTTAAGCTTAATTAAAGTCGCAGAAATGAATTTTCACTTACCTAGAATAAAAAGAAAAATAACATGTATAAATATGTATCCATCAAATGCATTTTTAATTACTATTACAAATATAAAACATTTTATTAAAGTAATGTTATAATATAGCATTAAAAATTTGCTTAGCACTTTATGCACCAATGTCCTTTAAAACAGATTTTCCCGAACCTGAAAATTCTGTTAAATCAATCCAAAATCTGAACTAAACCTGAAATATTTCAAGCCGAAAAAAAAGTTGATCTGTAATATAATTTAATACAATTATTGAAAAATAGTCTGAAATCATAATTTTAGTTTGAATTCTATCTTTTGTGAGAGGAAAAATCATATAAAGACTAATTTTATCGAAATAAAGTTATAACGGAGAACTAAAAAATTGTTTAACACATTATACCCCAAACTCTAAAATTCTACTAAATCATCCAAAAACCTATAAAAAATTTAGAGATTTATTTTATTGATATTTATATTTCAAATGCTATGTAGTTTTTCCTGTGAAACAATATTCCGGATTTTCTTTTGAAAAATCGGGTTGACCCCGATCCATAAATATCAAAATTCAACCCGAAAACAACATGAACCTATAACAATTATATTGTCTTTTTCAATCCTTTTTTATATAGAGTTTATAATATGTTTCACGTGCTACCAAAATTCCCCATTTAAAAGAAAATTATCTCCTTTGTTTGATTTTAATTAGTATATACTAAAATAAATCTATATATTATGCATTTTTAATAGTCCAGTTAACGTTTGTTTTATATCTGTATTATATGTGGAATAGTTGGAAATGGAGATGTTCTAAGATCCTTATTATCAGAATATAAATGTGGTGAATGCAATTCTTTTTAGCTGGGGAATGTTTGAAAATAATTGAAGGGAATTTTTAATAACAGCAGATATGTCAAACATACAGGGTATTGGAAAACGGTTGATTCGGATTTTAAAGCCTATGAAACACCCCCTAGATAAGCAAAAATTAACATGCACATTCGTTGAAGCACTAGAAGATACTGGTGGTAGAAAATGATTATTTATTACGTAATATTTAGGGTTGCCGCGTTCAGTGTCATAAAAGGCGAGACAAGGAGATAAAATAAGCGAGACAACGGCAACTAAATTAGAACATAAAAACACAGTAAATCCTATGAAAACAGAAACTATCTTATAATAAAATTCTTCTTAAACGTGAAATATTCGTTTTCCGTTATAGAATGAATTAAAGTATCTCTAAAAATAATTTTATTTACTCAAAACAAAAATATTTTAATTTGTGATAAATATTATAGAAGACAATGATATTTCTAACTCACTATCATACATATATATTTTTTAACTTTCTTCTATCTTCAATAGAAGAAAGTATTGTAATCGAAATTTTTTTTTTTCGACTTTCGATTTTCGGCGGATTTACACGTTTTAGGGTTCAGAGTTTCCAAAAAACATGTTTTTACAAAATGTCTGTCTACGTGTGTGTCCGTATGTCGCCATTCTAACATAAAAAAATGTATAATGATATACATAGAATTGAACCAAACTTTTTGTGAATGTTTTTGCCTGTGGTAAGCAGGTCTCCTTTATTTTTGAAATATTTCGCCGGAAGTGAGCGCTGTAATAGGTGACTTTTGTGCCATTCTTAATATTGTACCACATAAAAATGTATGAAGTTGTGGATGGAATTGAACCAAATTTTTTGTGAAAGTGTATGGCTATGGAAAGTTGGTTTTCCCTGAATATGAAAAAAAAAATCTTCGGAAGGGGCGTATTTTTATGTATATAATATTGAGTATATGGGCGTGTATTTTTGTAATAGAGATTTTTGTGCCCTTTTTTAATATTGTACCCCTAAAAGTATATGAAGCTATGCATAGAATTGAACCAAATTTTTTGTGTAAGCGTTTGGCTATGATTAGTAGGTCCGCCATGAATTTGAAAAAGAAATCCACTGGAAGAGGACGCTATAATCACGATGTCTGTGCCATTTTCATTATTTTACCATAAAAAATGTGTGAAGTTATGCATAGAACTGAACTAAAAATTTTGTGTATGATTGTTTTTGGGCATGGCAAGTAGGTCCTCCCTGAATTTGAAAAAAATCTGACTATCGTTCTACTGTTCATCGGCTCGTGCAGAAACGGAAACTCGTTTTTACAACGATTACTTGACTGAAGCAGAAATTTAAGATGAAAATAAAAGTTGGTATAGTATTGAATTAAAATTATTAAAGCATTAACATGTGTAACTATTTTTTAAAATATTAAAATGTACATATGAGATAGAAGAAAATTTGGGGATTGGCACATCCAACTAGTTTTAATTGCAAACAATTTCATAGGACAAATCATAATATTGTAACATGATAGAAAAGTAAAATATACACAATGAAATTTATATACAGTTCATTAGTTTATTTAAAAAGCCACTAAAATAATAGAAAAGATGTTACAAGTTTGAAAAATACATTTTATTTAAAACTTCTTAATTTTTTCAAGATTTTCCAAGCCTTTCACCAGAGAGTATTTTTTAAATAATGTATAAATATAAATAAATATAAATAAACCGCAATTAGTTATTAAATATTCTCTGATGAAGAACTTGGGAAAGGCCGAAAGTACTAGGAAGTTTCAAATAAATCTATTTTATTATATTCATACTAGCCGCCCTTGGTGACCAGTTTGGTCTCCCTTGAATATAAATTACGCATTAAATCATATTGCTTTTATTCATAATTTATTTTAATTGATCAATTTTTTGCCAAATTAGAAGATTCTGCTTGAGAAATAGATACAGATATCATATATGCACCAGATTGGTGCGATTGCAACAAATGGCAATTATATGTGCCTCACGTGGTAACCCGGCTATTGTTATTTATTTATTAATTAACCATTTGTTTACTTTTAATTTTTTAATGATATAAATTGTTTCATTCTATAATTATTAACTAAACTTTTTTTAATTAATTATTATTTCTTTTTTATTAATAGAAATTACTTAAAAAACTGCATGTAACTGGTACTTGAAAATGAAGTTTTCGCCAAACTGGCGTTAGAAAAATAACTCTCCAATGTGGTGCATATATGACATCTGGGATGAAAAATCAAGAACTCAGTATTTTTATGCTAGCCCGGCACAGATAATAAATCGCCAAATATTGTACCCATGGCATTATTTCGTATTTCATTAATTATTTAAAATATAATATAATTCTTTCACACATTTCATTTATAATACATAACTATAATTTGAAACTGAAAAGTTTAAAATTAATGAATTTTATTTATTTATTTTATTTATTTATTTATTTATTTTTTTTTTTTTGAGTAAAAAGAACAGAAAAAAAAATAAATAATGATATTTTGAAGCTCCATAATTGCAGCGAAGAAATAAAACATAAATAAAACCAATCTTTACAACCTAAATCTAAGGACTTTTGCACAGTAACTCATAAGATATGTTTCATTCAGATGTTGCCGTTAAACAATTAACAAATAATCATGATTTTTGTGCCACATACGTTAGCGTAATATATATATATATATATATAGATTATAAATTTTATGAAATTGTAAATTTAATACCTAGTTTTTTTTTAAATAACTTTTGTATAAAATAAATGGTAATTTAATTTTCCAAATTCTTTAAAAATAATTTTATTTATTCAAAACAAATACATTTTTATTTCTGATAAATGTTATAGAAGAACATGATTTTTCTAACGTACTATCATAGATATTTTTAAACAGAAATTATAAAATTAATAAATTAATACACCGTTTCTTTTCTTTTAACATCTGCATAAAATATAAAAGAAGATTTAATCTTCCAAAATCTTTAAAAATACTTTTTTTTTTTTACTTAAAACAAAAATATTTTGATTAGTGATAAATACTATAGAAGACAGTGATATTTCTAATGCCCTATCGTATATTCTTTAATAGAAATTATAAAATTAATACACAGTTTCTTTTCTGTTAAATTTTGTATAAAATATAAATGAAGGTTTAAATTTCCAAAATGTTTACTAATAATAGATATTTCAACTATATATAAACAAAAACAAGAGAAAAAAAATTATAACTGATGGGTAATAAAACAGCTACGTAAAACATTATTTACCATTAAGAGAATTTTTATAAAACCGAAAGCCATTCCAAACAAATTATTTTTAGAAACATATTTATTTATCCTTTATAAATGAGAAAAAAGTTTTTATCGTATGTGACTAGCTCTTTTAAAAAGACTTTCTCCTATAACGGCGAATTTTTCCGGATTTAAAAAAAAAGCTTAAATTTGTTTCAGCTTACGAATTATTTTCAGAAAGAGATAATTTTCTGATGGTAAAGATAAAAGATGCCGATATTTACCCACACGTAAATGCAGTAACAATATATATTTGCCCGCTCCAATGAATTATAATTTAAAAGTTTGAAAAAAAATTCTGTGGTAAGTATGCTTCTATAATCAAATTTATTTTATGCTAGTTATTTATCTTATTTATCTATTTAGTTAATTATATAGTAAATGTAAAAAAAAAAGAAAGAAGACATTTATTGTCGACCTAGTTTATAAAAACTGTCATTAATATATTTTAAGAAAGAACTGTTTAGTTACTCGGTAAAATATTTAGTGAAGAATTTTTTTTTAACTAGCTGTTTATATATTTAAAAGAAGAAAGAAAGGCATACGGCAAGCATAGATTATGAAACGCTTTCCAACACATTCAGGATATTGTAACAAAACTTTACCGTTTAAGACGTTGAATGCCATATCAGCCACCAATGATTGACATTTAACTGTCCGTTTAAGCCGCGTCAGTCACCGGTGACTGAGTCTACAATATGATATAAAACTAAAAATAATATATTGTTTTAAGTAATTACTGAAAAATTATTTAAATTTATGATTATTTATATAAATACGTTATTTAAAAAAGAATAAAATCAAAATATTAAAAATATTACATCAAAACAAAGTGACAAATTTGTATAAATAAACGGCAATTAGATATTAAAACATTCTCTGCTGAAAGGCTTGAGAAAATCCGAAAATACTAAGAAGTTTTAAATAAAATGTATTTTTTTTTAATATGTAACATCTCTTCTATTATATTCTTGTTGTATATTTTATGAAATTTTAAAATTAATACACAGTTTATTTTCTGTTAACTTTTGTATAAAATATAAACGAAGGTTTAATTTCCCGAAATATTTACTAATAATAGATATTGCAACTATATATAAACATTTAAAAGAAAGAAAATAAAAAATATTATAACTGATGGATAATAAAACAGCTACATATAACTTTATTTACCATTAAGAGAATTTTTATAAAACAGAAAGCTATTCCAAACAAATTATTTTTCGAAACACATTTATTTATCCTTTATAAAAGGGGGGAAAAATCGTTTTTATCGTATGTGACTAGCTCATTTAAAAAGACTTTCTCCTATAACGGCGAATTTATCCGGATATAAATAAAAAACAAGCTTAAATTTGTTTCAGCTCAAGAATTATTTTCAGCGAGAGATAACTTTCTGATGGTAAAGATAAAACATGCCGATATTTACCCCCACGTAAATATCGTAACAATATATATTTGCCCGCTCCAATGAAATGTAATTTAAAAGTTTGGAAAAAAAATCATGCGATAAGTATGCTTCTATAATCAAATTTATTTTATGCTAGTTATTTATCTATTTAGTTAATTATATGGTAAATGTAAAAAAAGAAATAAGACGTTTATTGTCTACCTAGTTTATAAAAACTGTCATTAATATATTTTAAGAGAGAGCAGTTTAGTTACTCAGTAAAATATTTAGTGAAGAATTTTTTTAATTAGCTGTTTATATATTTAAAAGCAGAAAGAAAGACATGCATAAAGCATAGATTATGAAACACTTTCCAACACATTCAGGTTATTGTAACAAAACTTTACCGTTTGACACGTTGAATGAGACGCCAGTTACCGATGACTGAAACTTAACTGTCCGTTTAAGCTGCGTCAGTCACTAGTGACCAGCACTTAACTGTCCGTTTAAGTTGTGTCAATCACCCGTCACCGAGAGTCTACAATATGATATAAAACTAAAAATAATATATTGTTTTTAGTTATTACTGAAATTTTTTTTAAAATTTACTTAACATTTATTTATTATAGAATTATGCTTTCTTAATAATTATTAGAAAATAATTAATTACATTCTTCATAATTACTTTTTTATAATAATGTTTAAAATTTCACATCATATTTTATACTGTCAGTCAGCGGGGACTGCCGTAGCCTAAACGGGAAATACAGTGTCAGTCACTGAGGCACTCAGCGTGTAATAAGATGAAAGCTGATGTCTGAGGAAATAATATGAAAAATGCATGACACGTCTGACCACTCAATTTCACCATTTATCATCTGTAACCGGAAAAAAAACATCCGAATACTTTTATGTAGCCCTGTACATGATCTACAGATTATTATACAGGGTGTTTTAAAAGTTTGTTACGAAAATAAAAACCTATTAAAAAAAAATTATGTATGGTTCGGAGAGACATGCAGTTTGCAGATAGATATTCAGCATGGTACCGGATTTCGTATGAAATCAGCAAAAAAGTAATTCAAAATTTCGATAACAAAGGGTGCTACTTCAGATAATTCTATGGAATATTTCCATATTGTTCACATAACGCAAGATTTGGATTCTTGAAAATGGTACTTTCTGTATTATGTAGTGTTTTTTATTTAGATATTGCGTGTGCGAACATTATGGAATTATTACATCGAATTATCTACAGTAGCATCCTCTATTGTTGAGAATTTGAACTAATTTTTTGTTGGTGTCATACAAACTCCCCTCCCACACTACATATTTATCTGCACGTTGCATGTTTCTCTGACCCATGGATCTTTTTTTTTCCTTTAATAGAAAAATAAGATATTTGTTAACGAACTTTTTAAACACCCAGTATATACTACAAAATATTCCACAATTTAGCTCACTTACAAAAAATATAACACAGCTGAAAATTTACCTCCAGCAATTTCCAGCGAAAATTAAAAACTAGCTCGATTTTTTTTTTTTTTTTTTTTTTTTTTTTGTGAAGAAACCCTGTATAAATTCTGTTTAAACCCTGTATGTGGCTAATTAAAATTAAATTTCTGTGCAAGACAAATAACCATCTAATACGTTTAAACAATTTTTTCTTCGTTATTTGATATGGCTGTTGTAAAAAGGAAAAAAAAATATTACCTACATATTGTACATTTCGATAACAGGAATAAGCATTTATTTCACATTTTTAAATTTTTAAATCAATGGACTTATTCTCTCTGGAAGCATCATCGCGCTTTTTTTTTATTAACTCCAATTATACTATCGCAATTTAAATTACAGAAAACCTGGTGTTAACAATTAATAAAAAAAATAACACCTTGATGAAACAAGTCACATAGATACTCACACTCGTAAAAAAAAATTTTATTCGATTTTTGATACCGCTATCGTAAAAGAAAAGTAAATATCATCTGCACTTACCAGTTTATTTAAATTTTCAAATAAAAGCAGTATTCTCACGCGGAGCATCATCGAGCTTTTTTTATGAATTCCAATTCTCTTGAAAATACTTTTCCAGACGTATATTTTATGAGGAGGAAAAAAAATCTGTTTCTCTTCAAGCCAAAATGATGCAAGTCAGATTATTTTGGGATGTAAAAATTTTCAATTTTTGTTCTAATGCTAAATTTTTTTGCCATTGAAACTTGATTGATATCAAGCCTACTATTAAAAGCAGTGCTTCAATCATAAATTAGATATTTTCTGAAATATTTTTAATTTGTTTTGTTTATAAACGGACAAATCTGGGAAGTGATCTTATTAATTCTTTCAGGAACGATAGTCTTTTGTGGAATTCTTAATCTTTAATCATCAGTTTTAAAACAAAAATTTTTGTCTAATTGCATCAGGAAAATGTGCGGATTAAATAAGGAAGTATTTACAATAAAATTTTACTGGTGAGAATAATTTTGATAACTTTATGCGTCACGTATATCGGTCGTTCATCCCCAAGAAGTTAAAAAGAATATGTAATTGAACTCATTTTTATGATTCAATAATTGTTTATGACTCAAAATGAAACTCATTTGCCGAAAACTGAAAATGAAATATCATTCGAGGTTAAATCACTTTTATGGTCACAGAAAATTTCGCATTGTTGAGCGGGAGAAAATATTTTATTTATTTATTTTTAAGTCTTAACCCCTTTTCTACAGACGGTATTTATAAATATCATAAAGTTACTTATTATAAAATTATTTTAATTCGTAAATTAGTTGTAATACTGTTTAGAATGAGTTACTTATTTTATTTTGTTCCAAAAGCATTATTGGTTTACAAAACCAAAAGATTTTTAAAAGGATGATTTCTTTTGCCTTTGTATCTTTTCAGCTTTTTTGGCGCTGAGGGAGGGGGATGGGGATTTTTCAATTCGGAAATATTTCTACATTTATATTGTAAGAACACCATAGTTTTACATTTTATAATTCTACAAAATACTAAGAAAACAATTTAAAATAAAAGCTTTGAGTGTGGTTATAAATATCGCACAAAATCCCTGTAAATTCAAATTTAATTAATCCTTCTAAAACCCTTCAAAATTTTATTAAAGGATTATGTATATCTTTTAATTTAGTTAAAAAATTTAACGTAAAATGCTTTAAAATGTAGATTTTTTATGAATTCATAATTCGGTAGATAAAGGGTTAAGCGAGTCATACCTTGAAACTGTTGCGTATGCAAAAGCATAAGGCGAGATTTGTTCACCCAAAGGCAATTCAAAATATTTGGATCTTTTAGTAAATACTGTTATTTTCTTTCCTATAGATTTTTATGCAAAAGATTTCGTCGCGCATAAAATTTTTTCGTCCGTGACAATTGCTCCCCTGGACCTCTCCCCCTTCCCCTTAGGCTACACCATCAGCTGTATGTAGAGTGCACATTGTCCCAAAATTTTATTACGAATGCGTTTTAAGTAAACTTACATTTTTTTGTTTTGTAAATGATAAGCATATGATAAGCATATGCAAGTTTTATTCGTGAGAATTATTTGCAAATATGTACTTTTTTGCATATGTATATCTTACATGTAAGTCATGTAAGTTCAATATTTAAAATCTTTTAAAAATGCACTTAAGAGTTATAAATTTTTTTTTCCAAAACTCATATATTTTCTCCGGCAGCAGGTTTGATTTTCTATTACTTTAATGCAAAATTCACAATTAAATTTTAAAAAGGTTTACAGGGATATATTTAGGTCCTTTAAAGGACCCTTCACAAAATAATTTATCTTAAAACAGGACCCTTCACAAAAATTTTTATCCCCAAACAGAACCCTTCACAAAACATTTCATCCCAAAACCCCTTCATCACAAAATTATTTGTCTCTTAAATAGATCTTTCACAGAATTTTTTCAGATGCAATTTGAGATGCATTTTTTAAAGTAGAGACATGAAACTTCATGAGGGGATTTTTCAAGAGACATACAAGGTGCCGTGTGATGTCATTTTGTGATCACTTCATTAGAAATTGATTGATAAACAATTACCTTCTCAGTATGACCCATTTTTTCGTTCTTAGATTACTCGCTTCGGAAAATTTGGATCAAAAGGCCAACTTTGACTGCATTTTTTTGTAATATTTTCTGCATTTATCAAAAAGTTGACAGACACGTCACCTTGAGTAGTTTTTAAATAAGAGGAGAATGCGTTTGAGAGCAAAAGTGATTCAAAAATAAATGGGAAAATAAGCAGTGTGAATCGAAACACACCCTTAATAAGACATTTAAGAGATTTAAGGATTTTCCTTTAAAATACAAACGTTTTCTCCGGTAGTAAATATGATTTTCTATTACTTTTATAAAATTTTCTTTTAAAAGTTAAAACGAGAAAAGAAAAAAAAAAAAAAAAAAACAACACTTATAATATTAATGCAATTAAATCAGTTCTTTGAACCTTTGAAAGATGTGTAACCTCTATACTTATGTATGCCTTATGTGCAAGTGCAATTTCTAAAGTCTCTTATAAAAAGATTTAAAAATTTTAAGGTTTTCCTTTAAAACTTACACATTTTCTACTGCCGCAAATTGATTTTCTATTACTTTAATGTAAAAAAATTCGCTATTAGAATTTAAAAAGCTAAACGAAAAAAAGAAAAAAGAAAGAAAGAGAAATAATAATAATAAAAAAAAAGAAGTAGAAGAAAAAAAAGTGAACATTTAAAAAAAAAAAAAAAAAAAAAAAACAGCTATTTGAAATTTTAAAAGACATGTAACCAACGTACTTAAAAATGGTTTATATGCAAGTTCAATTTCTAAAATCTCTTTAAAAGTCATTTAAGAATTTTAAGAATTTGTCTTTAAAAATATATACATTTTCTCTGGTCGCAAGTATGATTTTCTATTACTACTTAACATTTGTACATTTTCTCTGGTCGCAAAAATGATTTTCTATTACTATTTAAAATTTGCTATTAAAATTTAAAACTGAAAAAGAAAAAACAAAGAGACATTCTCAATATTAACATTAAGAAAAAAAAATCAGTTCTCTGAACCTTTGAAAGATAAATAACCTCTCTACCCTTAAAAGTTTTTTCGCTCGTTATCTGATGTTGCCATCGTAAAAGGGAAAGATATCTGCGCTCTATGCTTTTCGTGGATAAAAATAAAGCACTATTTCACATTTTTTAAACTCTAAAATGAATGAGATCAGTCATTCTCTCAAGGAGGATTATAGGGCTTTTTCATCATCTCTCTACTCTTCATAATACTTAGCCAGGTACGAATATTATATATAGAGGAGAAAAAATATATCTACTTCTATTTTTAACTCCAGACTAGAGTAAATGACAGTGTTTTTTTTCATCTCTCTGTTTTTTGTTTCTTTTTAATATCGGGTGAATGAATAAGTCACACGTGTGTGAAAAAAGATACATTTCAGGGAAATAAATCTTTGACAAGTTTTCTTTGGGGTGAACTTTTTCGCGCGAAATTGAAGGGAAGCCACATGCTTTCTCTGAACAGATAAACGAGCTCCAAATGATGCTGGTTATATTTTGTCGCCGACTTCAAATTACATTTTATACTACTATGAAAAAGAAAAAAAAAATTAGTTTTTTCAAAATGGTTGACAGAAACGTTACGGTTATTTTCAACAAGGTAGAAAAAATATATATTTATATTTTTCACAACATGGCAAATAAAGATTATTAATGGTTTCACTTTAAACCTGACAACGAATGACAAATGGTTAGTTGAGGGTTCTCCAAATATTTCCCCGAAAAAATATTTAGAAAATACATATGCGACAAAGAAAAAAGAAACTAGTCGTTGGAGGCCATCGTAACACTTACCCATCATAGATATGCATAATATAAAATATGAAAATAAAACATGTGTAAACTATTTATAAAATGCATTGCAATTCCAAAACAAAACTTAAACATGCATTTTAATACTTTTAATATACATAGCTCTATATATATGCTCTATAATGAATTGCTGATGAACCCATTTCGACAAATTATACAAAACGCCAAAATACTTAAGTAAGTACCAGATTGCGTAAAAGAAACATCCTTATAACTCCAAAAATAATAATCATATTAAATAAAAATTTACTGCGTCGAATATTAAGCGTCTCATTTCCAATTAAAATATATCTTTGTATTGAAATTTGAATGAAATACAGGGTAATGAAATATCGAAGAATGTGAAAAACAGGATTACAGATATCTCGGCAACTAATAATCCGATCGATTTCGTTCTTTATACAAAATTTGTGCTATTTTATTGCCTTTTATTTCCATTCCTTAAAAAAAAATCGAAAATTTTTATATACCTTTCATCAGAACGAATTTTTCGAGAGTCCGAAAAAAATAGTTCCGGATAATCGAGGTTGCTGATATTAAATAGGCTTCGTCCCATTCTTACATACTAAGTACATACAAAATTTCAAGTCTCTATCTCAATTTGTTCGGAAGATAGAGCGGTTACAGACAGACAGACAGACAGACAGACAGACACACAGACGGACGGACGGCAAATTTTTTTTTTTCTAAAAATATGTTTTTCAGAATCTCCAGTATCTGAAACGTGTAAATCCGTCAAATTTTTTTTTTCGATTTTCAAAACGATTGCAAGACTTACCCTATACTACGTATGATGGGTAAGTAAAAAAAAAAGACGAAGATGATAAACGAAAACGAAGTGCAGCAATCTCAAAAATCAAGGAGCTATTTGCACTTAAACGTTATATGTATATAAAAATATATAAGTGTTACTCAGTTTTACTAAGAATTGCTCAAGAAAAGCAAAAATAAATAAATAAATAAATAAATAAATAATATCTAAAAGGATTATTTTTATTTTTAAATAGCTATAATACCAATTAATTACTAATAACAATTCTGATTAAATTTAACGTCAATATTTCTATTTTTTCAAGCTAAAAATTTTAGAGGAAAATGAAAATAATGGTAGTTTTTGTAATAATTTAATAAACAAATGTTGTGTGGGGGGGATATTTAGTTAAACATTTCGATTTTTATAAAAATAAAAATAAATCGCATCATTGAATCGAATCTATTTTTTTCAGTTCAAAAATACAAAATACAAAAATACAAAAAAAAAAAAAAAAAAAAAAAAACCTCTATGTTGTCTTTTTTTTTCTTTTATCTATATTTCTTTTTTTTTTCTTTTTTCTTTTTTTTTATTTATTTTTTCTTTTTTTTTAAATAGCGGTTAATTGAATAGGTTACACGTGTGTGAAAAACGATCATTTCAGGCATATAAATTTTTCACAAGTTTCTTTTGAGAAAAGTTTTTGCCACATATTTTTCTCTGTTTTCTCCAAGTGAAGTCGCATACTTTTCTTTGGACAGATAAACGAGCTCCAAACGATGCTGGTTATATTTTGTCACCGGCTTCAAATTTCATTTTATTCTACAGCGTATCACAGAAACTTTACAGTTATTTTCAACAAGGCCGAAAATATATATATATTTATTTTTCACAACACGACACATAAAAGTTATTAACGGCTTTACTTTTAACCTGGAAGCGAATGACATATGATGACTGAACAGAGAATTTCTGGAAATATTTCCCCAAGAACAAAAAAAAAAAAAAAAAAAAAAAAAAAAAATACATGTGAGATTTAAAAAGAGATCTGATGAAAGAAGAGATATAAGAAATCGAAAAATAACAAACTCAGCACTATAAAAAAAAGTAAGGGTTACTTAGTTTTTGCACTTGAACATTATTTTTGCTTTAAAAACAATCATAACCAAATTCTATTAAAAATAACTCTGCACTACTTAAGTTAAATGGTATTATCTTACGCTACGCAAGGTTAAAAAAAAAAAAAATCAAAATATTACAGTAAATTCTATTTAAGGCGAAATTGATCAGGCTAGACAAAAATTTTCCGTTGTAGGCAATATTCCGCGTTAGAAAAATTTTACCCTATATATCTATGAATTTGCAGAGATTTGAAAATCTTTCTTGAGTTAGACAGATGTCCGTCTTATACGTAATCCGCCTTACAGAGAATTTTCTGTGTTTTTGTTTTAAATAATTGCGATATTAGTTAGTTATTAATAACAATTATGATTAATAAGCTATTATAATTAATATTTGTAAAAATTGAAACATTTAGGCATACTAACATTTTTTAGCTGTTAATCGTGTCTGCAGGTGGATTCCACCAAAATATGACTTAGCAGACCAATTGCATTTTAATTTTCTAATTGAGTTCTGTCTAATACTAGAATTTCAGCAGTCAACTTCATGAGATGATGGTCTTATGCAGCCTTCTACTGGTTTATAAATTCATCGTTAATATACCCATTTTTTCCCCAATTCAAAATTTCAAAAAGAAATCAAAATAATCGTAGTTTTATAACAATTTAACAAATAAAAATTGGCTAGTATACCTAAGTGTTTCATTTTTTACAAATACAAAATTAAGCAGGATGGTTTACACGACTTTTATTTTTTAATAGTATTATACTAAAATAAAAAATAACATTAAATAGAGTCTAATACTAGAATTTCAGCAGTCAACTTCATGAGATGATGGTCTTATGCAGCCTTCTCCTGGTTTATAAATTCTTCGTTAATATATCCATTTTTTCCCCAGTTCAAAATTTCAAAAAGAAATCAAAATAATCGTAGTTTTATAACAGTTTAACAAATAAAAATTGGCTAGTATACCTAAGTGTTTCATTTTTTACAAATACAAAATTAAGCAGGATGATTTACACGACTTTTATTTTTTAATAGTATTATACTAAAATAAAAAATAACATTAAATAGAATTTATCCACAATCTAATTTTTCACGTACAAAAACATTTTTTTTAATGTTTTGCAAGTAATATAAGGATTAGTTTTCTAAAAATACGTATATATTGCTCAAGAATTAGATGATAAAGCTTATATTCTACTTTTTGGAGCAATTGCCATACATTTCTTTAGATTTGACCTAATGTTTTTACCCCCTGCAGAGCTCGATACATTTTTTGACTCCACTTTTAAAAACAGTCCCGCTCTCAAAACAAGGTCTGGTCCAAAACAAGGTCTGGTTACAGAATGTGACCTCAAATCTGTGATTTTAGACGAAGGAAGTAAAAATAATTGCGCAGAGTGAAGTCCGGAATATGTGGAAGACACAATTTAATTGCTTTTCGAAATAAATAATGAATACTATAATTAAAATCGACAATTTATTGCAAAATTGTATTTATTAATTTTAGATGTAAAACAGGAAAAATTATATGTACTGTACGATCACGATTTCGTGAAATAGATGAAATTTAAAAGGAATCTGTTTTCTGATTAAGGTAATGACCAAAACAGAGCAAAACTTGATTTTTGATTAAATAATGCGTTTTTCTCGTCACTTATGTCGTATTATTATTCTGTGACAACTTTTGGCAGCATACCATAGCGAGCTTTTAGAACACACGCCTTATTATCATAGTCAGAGATTAAAATTTTAAATATGTTAAAGAAATTAAAAGGTTAAAGAAAATATCAAAGTAAGATAGAATATGGTTCAATAAAGCAAGGATAAATTTCTGCCTTTTCACAGTCTAGGATCTAATTTTTAAAGTGTCAAAGCAAAGGATAAAATACAACAAATATAATCTATGTTAAGATCTTTATAGATCACTTCTTGATCGTCGATTATTTGATTCAAAAGGGTATCTATTTGTTGTATTGTAAGGCAGTTTTATTTTCAACAAACGTAGAGGAAGAAGTTGTGCATGCACATGTGATTAAGTTTTAATGCTTGAAAAATTCAGCTGTTACTAAATGACAATACTGGCTGTACAGTTTTCATTTTAATATTTCACTCACGTTCGTACTAAGTAACACTACTTATAACCAAATCTTGATATAGAAAAATCCTGATACAATACAGAGTCAATACATTTATAGTACCGCTTTCGTTATTCCTTGCTAAATTCCAAACAAATATTCTAACACTGCTTTATATGTTTTTTTTTTTTTTCTCTCTTTTATAGTTTCCTATAGTTACTCTATTTTTCTTCGTAATTCTTCTTTTTTTTTATTAGAACATGATTCTTATACCATTGACAACTATAAATAAAAGTAGCAACGGTAATCCATAATATTTTTGTAATGATAAAATAATGTTTTAGAAACAAATTATCAAAAAAAAAAAAAAAAAAAAAAAAAAAAAACTTAAAAAATCTACTATATTTATACAAGATAAATAAATAGATAAAAAAAAAAGCAGCATAACACTAATACAACTAAACAAAGTTTAGTTTTTGTTTCAACTTCGTAATAATATGGCTCAATTACTACTGTATTTATTAAGGTATACATTAAGGCCACGAAACATGTCTCAGAGATATGTCCTCAATAATGAATCATCCAAATATATCTCGAAATACAGAAATAGCACCATAATAGTTTTGTTGGGTCCCTCCTATCGGCTACATCGAGCCAAAGTCCAGGTCATTTATCTACGAAGACCAGCATGGATGGAGTAAATATCGATATTTGCTGTAAGAAGGACCTTAATCGCAAGAAGCTGGAGATAAAGAAAGGCGATAGCAAGAAAATATCCGCACATAAAGATTTGGTATAATCTCCTACTTTTCCTTTCTACTGCTAATTTAATGTAACACCACTGAGATGGCAAATGTTTGTTTTCTGAGGGGCAACTTATGAAATGTCAAAATAGCACAAAGTAATATAACCCTATCATTATGTTAATGCACAAAAATATTCATTAAATTAAGATATTGAAGAAAGGGAAGAATAAAAGAAGTATAAATTGTCCCACTGTCCAGTATTGTTTAAATTAAAGTTTCAAAAACATAAAAAAAAATAATTTTAAAACATCTGGATGGGTTCCAAGGAATTTCTTGAGTTGAAACCCTGGATTTTCCACTTTGAAGCAGTAGATGTTACTTTAGCGCAGCTAATGTTTAATGACATCGCTGCAATATGTATCTCTTATACTCAGCCCAATTTTCTTGGTTATTTCAGTTTTAGAATAGGTCCTAAAGGAATTTAAAAATTGACTAAAATGGTTTAAATATCTAATACGTCGCTCGATTTGTACAAAAATTTACAGTTCATGCGACACTAGTTTATAATTTATTCATCCAATGCGAGTTCAATCGAAATTACTCTTACTTGTACATTCACACGCAAATGAAGATGATAATACTTTCGTCACATCATTAATAATACAGTAAAACCTCTAAATAACGGACACCTCGGGAACGCAGAAATTGTCCGCTATTCGGAGGTGTCCGCTATTGAGAAAACCTCAGAGATACAAAAATCGCTGAGAAATAGTTGATAACCGACATTTATATGTTCTAAAACCTCTATTATATGATTAATGAGAAATTAAAATTATTTTTTTAAACAATAAAACCTTAATAAAATTGTGCACATAATTAACTGCTGTTTATTAAATTCTTATTTTTTTTAAAAAATCTATTACAAAGTTTACTTTTGTTTGCGATTACGTGTAATTTGTTTTTCAATGTCATGTTATTGGTCATTACAGAGTTCTGAGCGGGGATAGGGATTACACTTTTTGATCATTAAAAACAAAATCATAAAATCTTCCAGGGGGACATAGACATTTGAATGCTCTAAGAGATGTTCCTCCCAGGCAACTCCCTGAATTCAGCAATGAACATGAAGGAGAAATTTTCTGAGCCATCCTCTACATTCATCTGTGATCAGAAAATTTGTGACACATTGCCTTGATAAATTTAAAGACCTTTTCACTTTCATTTTTTCCTTGTTAAATAATACTTTTACATCCTTTATCGCCGAAAATAGTGTCCGCTATTTGGAATGTCCGTTATTCAGAGGTTAAACATACAAAAATTTAGGTTTTGGGAGTGGGGATTGGAAAACTGTCCGTTAAATAGAGGTGTCCGCTATTCGGGAGTGTCCGTTATGGAGGTTTTACTGTAGTACTAATAATAATATACTTTTTATTTTAAATGATAAATCATGTGAATGAATGACAGTTTCTATAAAATAACACTATACTCTATAAAATTTAAAATACCATACTATAACACACGTCATATCACTTCTGACATTTAATCAATAACATCGAATTTTCTCATTAAGTCTCATTTAAGTTTAGTCGGGCCACACCAGGCATGAACCCGAAAATCTTGCATTAAGTCAATCCAAAATCCAACCCGAACACGACAAGAAAAGAGGAAAATAAGTTCGTCAATTCTAAATCCGAGTCAAATTTTACAAATTTCAACACGAACCCAACTTGAACACGAAATGAAAGAAATTTAATCAATATTTTAATATAATTGTGGAAGAAATACTTTTAATATCAATTTTATATTTTATGTTGAAAAATGAAAATACATATACTCAAGATTGCTCAAATACATAACTTTTACATCCGAAAAAATATTATGGAGTTAGTTACTTATTTTATTTATTTATTTATTTATGTTATTTATTTATTTATTTTGAAAATCGGTTGCATATGAATTGGCAATAGAAAAGTCAAATTCCAAACCGAATTGAAAACTATAAAAGTCAATCCAATACATAACGAAAAAAAATTAGCAAATCACGGGTCAGGTCGGGTTCAGGGTAATCGGCTCGAGGTAGAACTCTAACTTAGGCCTGTCTATCCGGTGGTTGAAATCATTTTAAAAAGGCAACCTTTAATACCATCCGGAGGAGAATGTAAGGTACTCAATCAATGCAGAGTTTATCAAAAAGCAAAACTACATGAACGATGATCACCCAAGTTTTAAACAAACTGAATAAACAAATATATGAAATCTGAGCTCCCATCATTCCGGTCATGAAACACTGTAACCGATTACTGACGACAGAGTTCCTTTTTCTTTTTTTCCCCTTTACTTCCCGAAACTTGCGATGGGAAGCATTAAGATATCATAACCATCTTTGATAAACATAAAGTTAAAATTAATATAAATTATACTCTGAATCTTCTTGACAGTTTTAAGGCAATTCTCAAATCATTCATTTTCTTTCGCTTGAAAACACGTTTTTTACAAAATTTTCTGCCACGAAAAATCACGAAGTAATTTTCAGCCTTAAAATGCTGAAAAGTTAATGTAAATTGTATGCACAATTTTCTTGACAGTTTTCGGAAGTTCGTCTATTTTCTTTTATTTGAAAGCAAAGTTTTCTGAAAAAAGACGTTTTTCAGTAAAACTTAAAGGTAAAGCTACGAAATGGACTGGAGTGAAAAGTTTAAAGATACAGCTATGTCTAGTTTCACAGAATTAATAAATTCTTCTTTTTATTTATTTATCTTTTTTTTTGGGGGGGGGGGGATGCCGCATCATTATTATTATTGTTATTATTTTTAAAATGGATATTTTATACTTTGTATGTGAAATTTGTTTATCTAAAATTATATAACTTATATATCAAGAACATTATAATAATTTTTTTAAAAAATTCTAGCTTAGAATATTTTTAATTACATTGAAACGAAAACGGCAATTTTGCACTCGATTTTTCAAAAAATTTTATTTGAAAATTGGGAAGTACAACTTTACTACTTTTGTTTCACCGAAGTTAAAAAGTAAAATTTTATTCAAAAATTTAGATACAAACATGATTAAAATTGAGAAGTATACATAATACCGTCACCACTTAAATAGTGGAAGACAATCTTCATATACGTTTCGTGAAATGAAAATCACTATTCATAGTGTAAAGTCATATATTCCCTGATAATCAGTAAGCTGATTTCGTCTCAGATAATTTTTGACAACTGAGAACCAACTGGTATAATAGATAAACATTCAATTCGTTAAGGTTAAATAAGTCCGATAACTTGGTTATACAAACAATGGAAAGGTGGCTGAACTTTATAAGATTTTCAATGATATTTTATTGAAATATTTCTTCATGGGAACAAAGTTAGTGGGTTTCAGATTTGAACTAAATTAATATAGTAGATAAATATTCAATTCGTTAAGGTTAAATAATTCCGATAACTTGGTCACACAAAGAATGGAAAGGTGGCTGAACTTTATAAGATTTTCAATGATCTTTTGCCGTAATATGTAGAAAATTAGTGAGTTTCATATTTGAACTAAATTAATATAGTAGATAAACATTCAATTCGTTAAGGTTAAATAAGTTCAATAACTTGGTTACACAAACAATGAAACGTCCCTGAACTTAAATAGCATTTCAAAGATCTTTATTTCTAAAAATTCACCGTTAACCAACGTTTACTGTATGGAGTGTAATATATAGAAAGTTTGTGGATTTCATATTTGAACTAAATTAATATAGTAGATAAACATTCGATTCATTAAGTTTAAATAGGTCCGATAACTTGGTTACACAAACAATGGAAAAGTGGGTGAACTAAGATTTTTTAATGATCTTTTATTTCTATAAATTCACCAATAACCAACCCTCATTATATGGACTGCAATGTGTAGAAAGTCAGTGGGTTTCATATTTGAACGAAATTAATGTTATTCAAACGCAAAAAAGTCTTAATTTCTAAGCAATATTCTTATTATTGTTAACCCTTTGAGGGGTAAGTTATTGCGTTTATGTAAGCAGGGGTACCGGAGCAAGCATTATTTGGGAAGGGGAAGGAGTTTTTTTCTGTTTTTCTATAAAAAAAATTCTTGAATTATAATAAAGCGATTGTACTTCATACATAAATTTCATACCAGGTCATTCATGTATGTATACACATAAAATAAACTATCATAACTTTAAGGTGTGATAGAAAGCACTTTTATTGTAATGGAATATAAGAGTTCATGTGAGCCTCTGAAATTATAAAATCATTTCTTTCAGTCATTTTTGATTGTTTGTCATAATAATCATGTCTTATGATGCCTATAAAATATGTCCTTAATCCGTTATCATTAATCGTTTTACTTTGCCTTATTACGAGGATAACATCAATAATAAATTTATATTTAAAACAAAGGCCTACTTGGTTGTTACTATTAAATTTTAACTTTAGCTTTCTGATGGTGTAGTTGTGTTCTTTTGTTTGTGGGGATGGTGGTGTGTGTGTTGGGGGGGGGGGGGGAGGGTATACGGTAACAGGGAAGGAGAAAGATCCTTCCATAAATTCAAGTAAGTATAAAAAATTAAGAATTTCGGTATCTTTTGGCCATTTTTTAAGAATTTGATCTCTTCAAAAAAAGAAATCCTACACATGCCCAATCAGGTTGACCCTTCTTCTGCTGTGAGCTCCCCTTCATAAGAAGAGCTCCCGCAAGCCCCAGCATTAGCTGGGGCTTGTCTGTAACGTTCAATTCCCATCAGAAGTTTCGAAAAATTTTGTTTGAAAACTAGGGAATGCAATTATGATCAATTAAGTTTCTCAATAAAATTACAAAAGTCAAATTTCGTTCCAATATTTTAATACATATCTTAATTAAAATTAGGTAGTATAAAAATATTCCATCGTCCTTCAAGGTAACAACTTGAAGGATAATGGGATATTTTCATTATAGGGCAGTTCTCAAAAAATATTTTTTCCACTGTACAGCGAGAAAATTTCTGACACATTTACTGACTTTTTTTTAACGTAAAAACGGTCACGACTATTACAGGGATTTCGAATAGCCAGTGTATTTAATTTCCCATAAATAAATTACATGTGGATAATAAGCGACTGTTGTCGAAAGACAGCTGTTTCCCGCCTCCCTTCAAAAATTCAGTTCAAAAAGGTCATCTTTCACAGTATTTTCGAAAATATCATTTGCCTTTGCCGAAAAATGTAATAAACTGTTCGATTACATTCTTTTTGAAAAAGACCACCTGTGATTTCATGCATTTTAGAGAGAAAAAAAAAGATAAATTTAGAAATGTGACGTACCGAATTTGAATTTAAGAAATTTTAGCATGTACAACTTTAATATTTCTTTAAAGCTAAAATTATTGTCTATTTAACCTAAAACAAAAACCTCTAAATGCATTAAAATGTACCTGGTTTATGTATTTACATAAAAAACATAAATAAATTTCCCTTACGTCGAAACAGCATAACGCCAGTGGCAAAAATTTTCACTGATAAAAATTATTGGAAAAATACACCTTCTTTAAATGAAATTTAATTTAAAGCACTAGATTCTTCAACTTATTAAATTATGGTGTTTCAATTTTTTGTTAAATTGATTTTACCAATAATTTACATACATGAATAAATTCGTTGAACACGAATTTTATAAATATTCGATGTTGTCCTCCACAATAATTCTGTATTTAAATATTTGAATAGTTTAAATTCTTTCTTCCTTTTTTTTTATGGAATAGCTGTAGAATTTAATTTAAATTTCTGTCATTTCAACTTCAATTTCAATTTCATTTGGAGTTAGATAATAGAAAGTTCTATTAATACATAGATATATTCTTTTACAATGATATATATATATATATCATTGTAAAAGAATATTTAAAATGATTGGAAAGGAAAAAAATACAGTATTTTCAAACTAATAAAATTACATTTTATCTGCTAGTTTCTTTCCCCGAATGATCTTGAATTTTAATCTCGAATGATTTCTATTTCAAAGAAAATTCAAAAAACAATTCTATTCAAAAAAGCGTGAATAAAGTAGATTTCAAAAATACATTATTTATATAGTTTCCCAGTATTAAAAAAAAGTAACTATTCGCATATTTAGTTTAAATCTAAAAACTAGAAGCGGAAAAAAGTATCTTTTTTCATTCACTCTCACCTATGCGAAATATATCAGGAATGCAATGCACTAGAAAAAATCCTTCTTTTAAAATTCATATATGCAGATCGATGTCTTTAATCTGTGGATGCATTTTTGGTAGAGGGGATAAAAAATGCTAAAAGCATATACGAAAGTTTGCAGTTCTTGTTCTACTTTTGAGAAAATACTGAAAAAATACAATGAAAATGTACTTTATGAAGAAATACTTTTTTTATTATTATATTTTTAATGTATGAGAGAACGTTTTAATGTGAGGGTTAGTAGAATGATGTGTAGAATTATTTAAATATAAGTATGAACGACTGTAATAAAAAGGATTTTTTTTTATGTACAGAATTTATTTTTTCTTAAAAATACAAGCGAAAGTAATATTTTTTAAAACAATATTTTTAAGCATTCAATGTTTTGTGATTTTGCGGACACGTGTTTGGATTGGCTGATGGCGTGCTTTTTGAATTTTTTTACCCGAAACGTGTTTGTCATTGTTGTTATTTATGACGGCCAATATCTGCATGAGGGACATAGGCGCTACGGGGAGTGCCCTCGTGGGAGGTCTTTCAAAAGGAACCTAACTCGTATTTGCGCAAGGTTACCCAGAATTGGAAGAAAACCACGGAAAACTCCGAACTGCTAGGATGATGGGCGCAATTGTATTGGAACCCAGCACCTCCCGTCTACCAGCTCCCAGAGCACAGCCTCTCAGTCATTAGTGGGGCTTTACCCGAAACGTATTTTATGTGAGAATTTGTTTTATGGTGATTAAATACAAAGTTTTATTATTTAATTCAATGCTTGTTTTTAAAAAATCCCGATTAATTTTGTGATTGAAAATCATGTATATTCAAAAAAATTCCGTTACAATGCGTGTATATGGTGCAGGGCCAGATGACTGCAAATCCACCGTTTAGATTTACGTTTGATAGAAAGCACAAACTACAAAACTTCCTTAAAAAATTTTAATTTTCATAATAATAATTTATTATAATAATTATTTTAATAATAATTTTAATATGTTCATAAATCTTTGATTTATGGTCATATCTATTAAAATCTAAGAATGAAGTTAATGCATAGTGTGGGGAATTACTGCTGTCTCATGTGTATTTTTATATAATTATCAGTAAAATATAATCGGTCTATTTTAACCCCTTGGGGACGAGCGACACGTATACGTGCCGCAAAAAGGCTTAAGAATCCTTGTTTATCCTCACCAGTAAAATTCTACTGCAAAATTTGCCTTATTAAATGGGAGCATTTTGTCGATTTAAGAAGGTAAAAATTTCTGCTTTTAAAAACCCGTGACAAAACATTAAAAATTTTGTAAAAAAGCTCCCGTTGCAAAGGGAGGGGTTAACGAAAGAATTTAATGTTTCTTTAATTCAATGTAGACAATTGATTGGGCCTTTTAAGAAAAACTAACCACAGTATTTGATTTATGAACACATCTGTTAAAATCAATGAATGCAGTTAATATATCTTGTAGTGAAATGCTGTTGTTTCACATGCATTTTTACATAACTGTCAGTAAAATGGAATCAGTCTATCCTTAACGAAACCCAAATATTTAAACAATTGTCCTCTTGTTTTCGACTCCTGATGTTCAACTCTTAAAATGACGTCACACGAGTGGTCTTCTGAGAGTGGCACTAGAAATCAAACACAGATTTTCATTGTCTCGAGTGAGATTGGACCCAAAAGGGATCCGGAATATCCCCATAAGGGAAAATACAGACAATGGACAGCTTTTATTTGGGGTGGTGAGTGTCCAAGCGAACAATACCATGCTTCAGTTGATGCCATTTTTGACCTAAATGAGACTTTGAATACCATTTCACATATCCTGAAAACGTCATGGTTACCATTTGAAACTGGGGAATGTGAGCAGTTCTGGGCGATAAAAAAAAGTTAAGTACTTTCTCATTAGGCAGACCTATACACAGAAAATGAATGTGGGGCAACAAATGCTCAGAAAATGCGATGATGGTATTCCATTCTATAGTGCGTGGGATTTAACATAAAGGAGAGGCTTTATTCTTTCGAAAGAGATGATTACCATGCTTACATGAAATTATGTCCAAAACTTCGCTAAGAATGGTGTTTTGAACAACTTCTTAAGTCTGTTTGTCCTCAAATTCTCTGCTTAACAGCACGAAACTTTCTGATTAATTTTTAAACTATAACGATATAAAACTAACAGGGCTAACTATTGAAGTAGTTTTAAATTTAAATGAATTTCCAAATTTTTCATAAACTACTAAGTACTATAAACTTATAAACATTTGTAGTTGTGTAATAAAGTTTTTTTTTTTTTCCTGGTGCTGCCGAATAAGGAAATTTGGTTCAAAACACCAACGATGGTAATATTTCCTGAAAAGTTTTTTAATAAGGAAATTTGGTTCAAAACATCAACGATGGTAATATTTCCTGAAAAGTTTTTTTTTTTTTTTTTTTCTCCTCCTGGTGCTGCCGAATAAGGAAATTTGGTTCAAAACACCAACGATGGTAGTATTTCCTGAAAAGTTTTTTAATAAGGAAATTTGGTTCAAAACACCAACGATGGTAATATTTCCTGAAAGGCCTTTAGCGTTTATCAAAAAATGGAAAACTACTTTTGATTTATGTAGTTTCTGAAAAACACCTGCCGATATTATGCATTTCGAATAATAATGAATTAAAAAATTGTTTTCATGTGTTATTATTAATGTAACGATCCTCCATTTCCTGGAAAAATAGTACGTTTTGGAGAAATATATTTAGATTCGGAAAGTCAGATTTATACTATATATAGTCCAAATATTCGTTTTGCAAGAAGGCGAATTTATTTATGTATTTATATTTTTCTCAACAAGTTAATTTAAATATACGTATATACATATTTATTTAGTCTGTGGATTTAAAACAGAACCAGTTCAATTGTTTCTTTTCTATTTGGCGAAGGAAAAAAAAAAAAAAAAAAAAAAGGTAAAAAAATGTAAGTAAGTAGAAGAAAAAAAAGAAAACAACCTCAGTATTTAAGTAAATTAAAAAAATATATAATTTTTCTTAAAAATAAAATTCTCTGTAATTCTCTCACAATTTTCTGCCACAACTATGGTGTACTTTTCAGCCACTTAGACGTATTCATAAAAATATATGATATATCGATTTAGATTCTAAATAATCTATATTTCCTTCTTTTTTTTCTCTTAAATTTTATTGTTATTTATTTATAAAAATAATATTAGATAGCATTATCAAATTTAAGATTTAAAACCAATTTTCGAGATTAAAAAACTGTCAACCCCAACTAAAAATGCATCTCAGATAGAAACATGGATAAAAACATCTTAAAGGAAATTATTCCAGAAAGAATTAAAGTAATTTCCTAATTGCGATAGAAAGATTATATAAATTCGCGTCTTAGAAAAAAAAAATAATAATAAATGTGAATATGGTTTTAACCATGTTTAAAAACTTAAATTCTTATAAAACAAATCGCAGGCACTTGAAAAACGAAATTATTTTTAACTAATTTACATTTTAATAAATTTTGAAAAGAAAAACCTGGTAATAAGGAACATTTGCATTGCAAAAACAACGATGCACAAGAAAAGGCTATATTTATTTAAAAGAGATAATTATCATGTTCAGAGAAAATTATGTCTAAAACTTCGCTAAGTATATCATTTTAAACAACCTTTTAAAGAAACAAATATTGTTATAAAACAGGGTTCTGAATAATAATTAGAGTTCTGAACAATAATTAGAGTTCTGAATAATAATAATATAAGAAAAAAATAACATCAAATACTGTGTTTAAAGCGTATGGATTTAAAAAGGACGGGGGAGGGGAGCGTTCACTAGTTTGTCTTTCTTCATCTTCTACATTTTTTTTTTTTTTTGTTTTTTTTTTTTTTTTTTACAAGCTAGAATTTTTGAACAATCCCGAATAAATATACAGAACTTAAATACTTTTGTTATTATTATTCTTTTGAATGTTATTTTGATTATTGTACTTGTTGTTACAATTTAAATATTTTGTAATCCAAAGTTACTATTTTTGGCCCGAACCATAAAATACTTTTCAGGCACGTACTCATAGAAATACCTGATATACCAATTTAGATTCTAAACAATCAATATTAATCTGTGTTTCTTTTGCATTTTATTATTACTTATCCATAAAAAATAATACAGATAACATTATCAAATTTAAAGTTCTAAACCAATGTTCGAGATTAAGAAATTAAAATACTGTCATTCTTAACCAAAAGTATATCGCAGCTGTAACTTGGATAAAAAAACCCAAAAGAATTTAATCCGGAAAGGATTAAAATAATTTCCTAATTCTAATAGGAAGATTATTTAAATTCACATTTTCGTATGAAAAAAATAAAAGCGAAAACAATTTTAAGTAAGTTTAATACTCTAAATCCTTAAAATAAAGAATCCCAGAAACATGAAAAACGAAAACATCCTTTACAAATTTGCATTTTTATTAAGTTTGGAAAATAAAAATCAGTTTTAATGGAAAACAACCGTACACTTGCAAATTTAGCTCGTCAACAAAAGTTCCATCCTTTTTATACTTTCCCTTTCTTTGTTGTCTTTTCCTTTTTATTTTATTTTTTTCCAGGCATTTGGTTAAGTATAATTTCAATATTTTCTAAACTGTTATCAAGTTTTTTTCTTCAAACATAACGAGTTTTAGTTCAGTTTTATTTATATATATTTAAATAATTAAAACGGCATTCCTAAGCTATTATAAACTATTTTTCATTGAAACGCAGTTATTTTATAAGTTAATAGAAAATTTCTTCTAAATAATAAAGCATAAATAAATGACAGACAGATTTTTCTCAAATTTAGTTTTGAAGTTGGAAATTTTTTTCGAGCTATATAAAATGTTCTCGCACAATTCTAGTGATTATTTAATTGTGAAATATTAGTTGTTTGGTTACGGGTATTGGTCAGTGACACCTGAAACTTCCATGGCTAATATTAACCTATGGCTGTTGAATACATTCTTATTTTTAAATCCCCTTCCCCCTAGAAAATTAGTATTTTTATTTTATTTATTCATTTTTTGTGTGTGTGAACCATCTTAAAATAAGTCCCTTTCTTTTTTAGTTAGCAAAATATTTCTAAATTTTCTACCAAGATTTGAACGAAATGAATTCGATTTCAAGATTTAAATTAAAATTAAAACAATTTTGTAGGAATGATTTATAATCTAATAAAGATATTTTTCAGGGAGAGTATACAGAAAAAATAAATTAAAAATATAAAATTTCTTGGTGACATAAATAAAAAATAAAAATGCATTCCGCGCACATAGGTTTAACATTAATAAGAGGGATTTAAGATCGCGCTGATCAAAAAAAAAAAAAAAAAAAAAAAAATTAATTTCTCATCTGCATTTTGTGTTTATGGACGATTTTAATTTATTTTATTATATATATATATATGCATTTTTTTTTTTTTTTTTTTTTTTTTTTTTTGCATAGGATATTCGAGGTTGATGTCTAACTAGGTATTTTCATTTATACACAATTTTGGTTTCCTTTTTCATTTAACTATTTTTGTCTGGAAACACTTTACATTTTGAAATAGGTTTTGAAACTGTGTGTGTTCTCAGACGGGAAAAAAAATCTAGGGCGGAGCGGGTGGGAGGGGTGGAGAAAGAAAGAAAGAAAAAAAAAAAAAAATGAAAAAACTGAAACCAAAATAGAAAAAAAATAGAAAATTATCTATAGTTAACTTTACTTACAATTACTTGTAATTACTTATAATTACCCCATAGTTAACAATCTTTAACTATATCTAGCCATCTCATATTATGTGGAATAAAAATCATTTAAAAATATTAAAACGCAAATGAGAAATTTGAAAAGAACGCTGCTATTGGTTTAACTTTAGCTTGCGGGAGTCTTCACGTTACTAAAAGACTATAAAAACGAAGAAAAAAGTTAAAAATCTCGTGTGAGCTAAAAAGACTCTTGAGAATATCATCATGTAGCGGCATTCTTTTGCATTTTTCGTCGGTCAAATTTTTATCTCATCACAATATACTCGGTCAAGATTTAGCTGCAGAGATCTTTTTTTCCTTTTTCAACAAGCTTTTAGCAAATAAGATCAGTTCCACAAAGAGCGTTTATTCCAATTATATCAAACTCCGACCCTTTTCATGGCGGCTATTGTCAACAAACAGAGAAAAGAATTCTTTGAAAAGTGATTGCAGTCATTTGAATGTAGGCATGTGATATTTTTCTTTTTCCCTCGATTGCGTTGAAAGGCAAACGTATCCTTTTCAACATAAATCGTTCATGGTAACAAGAGGAACAGTTTATTTTAGATATGAAATGCATTTATCTTTAGTCTAAATCAAGAAAATCGAAATTTATGCAAAATTTAATATAAATCCTTCTATTATAAATACTTAAAAGTTCACCAGTTGAAACGAATAGTCATTTTGAACAATAAATCATTGTATTAATCAGGATATTTCCTTTTTAATGCAATAATATAAAAAGGTATTATAGAAATGGATGCGAATAGTTAGATTTTTCACTTGGCAGACAGACCTTTTTACAAAATGATTTATACGACTTTGGTTTCTCACACAAGTCTAATCTCAAAACGTCTGGTTATTCGATTTAAATTTTAACACTTTCCAATATATAGTTGATAAGTGTTTACAAATTCTATGTTTGTATGGCCACTCTGGCCAGGGTTGTAGTAAAGAATTTTCGGAAGTATTCATTGTATATATACTACTTCTGAAATGAAGTTGTAGCATGTATTCCCTAGCGTATACATTCTGGCTTTTTAATGAAGCACCATATACCTTATGTTTCTGAAATGAAACCATGGCGTACATTCTTTAGCGTATATCCTCTACTTAACGTATATCCTTCTTTTTTTTTTTTTTTTTTTTTTTTTTTTAATTAGTACGTTGCGTCTGGCCATTCGTGCTCAAATTCGCAAAATTTATTTGGATTGCCATCTAATTGATAGATGTTATTACAGTTTACTGTTGTATGTTAAATAATGAAAATACAGCGTTTGGAATTTATAATTCGTTTACGAGAACACTCAAAATAATTCCGTTTCAGTTTGGTCTATGAGGAAAAAAACCATTTCTGATGCATTTTAATGATGTTACATTATTTTAAGCGTATTGAAAGGCTTATACATCATTGAGATGCAAATTTTGCTTACTGAAGAATATGGCATGCATTTAATTTATCATTTAATTACAGGGACAGACAAAAATATCGGTTACAGTACGGTATTGTCTACGAACTATATTTGCTGGGAAAGCGCTTTCAGATGAGACATGCGTTTTTAAATGTAACTAATATTTTGCATAATACTTGTTGCATATAATTTTTATATAACATGCACAGTTGTCCAAAAAATAATTCATGTACGTTTTTGTTTACTAGTAAAAACAGTTGAAGGGGAATTTTCAACTGTCTTATGTCTTTCCTAACTGAAATGTATTTTAGCATACTATGTATAGTATATACAAATCTATAGATTATATATAGGGTTGCATAAAAGAATTCGGATACTTTTCCAGTCGTAGATTTTAATAGCTAAAATGGGGTTTTCAAGTGTATTTTGCGCTTTTTACTTGGATATTATCTATCACTTTACAAACGGTAAAGTTTTGCTACAATATTTAGAATGTGGAGGAACGTGTTTCATATCTATGCTCACTGCATTATTTTTCTTTTTGTTAACAATGTACGCTAACAGTCATGTAAGTACTGAACTCATTACACGGCCTGAAAGATTTGATTTGATTGCCTAAGAAGGACTGCTCAGACAAGGAAACCAAGTACGTAGAGCCTGATGTCCCTCCCGGTACCCATGGATGAAAAATGAACTTCCCTATCGGAAACAATAATGGCCTTACCAGGAAGTTTTTTAACTTTCTGTTGTGTTAAAAGCTAGGAAGTTAGATTCCCGCCCCTCCCCCCAAAATTTCAAAATATCTACCTCGGAAATATAAAATCATAGTTTGGAAAAATATCTTGAATTGCCATTAATATGCAATGAAATTCGTAAATTTCCCTAGACCGATTTGTAGAAACAGCCGTTTCGCTTTATACCAATAATAACAAATAAACCTGCTATCTTATGTTGAATTTGTGGAATGCATGGCACAAGCCAAAATAGCTGAAATAACGCAGGTTAAATATTTGTAATCTTGGAAGAGAGCCAGCGATTCTCAGTCCGAATATACCCAGGCATTTAGATGAAGTGTAATAATTTCATCAAAAATTATGGTAATGACCGCCCTTCTCTATTAGTATGATTTTACAAGCAACAGAATTCATTGAAAATTGATAGGTATAATGATTAACATTAAGCAAAAACAGCACGACCCTAAAGCTGTTAACTGTAAATTGCAGCGATATCGTGACATAGAAACACTTAAAAAAGCAGATCATTAAGCGAAGATAGAATGAAATAGCCTCAGGGGCTAGGTACATCATTATCAAAATAGAAAAGTAGTAGCTATCTGTAATGACGGTATTATTTTTCTGAAAAAATGAAATTTTTCGCAAAGAAAATAGAGATGGCGTTTACTTAAATCTCCTGGTTAAGTAGCTTCCACAGCTCTGTTGACCGTTATAACAATCAAATTTACTATAATCTATTAAGAAAAACACTTAATATAAATCGTATAACTATAAGTAATGTACAGTGAATTTATTTAATGTATCTATAATATACTTTTTAATAAAATAATGAAGTTTAGTATCACATTCTATCGCAGCATTATTATTATATATATTTTTTTTAATATAGCGGATTCTAATTAAAGACCAAAAAGTAAAATGTGCTATACAGTTCCAAAGACCGTAATATTGATGCAATTAATTATTCGCCGACTATCCCGGGAGAAAATGCATAAAATAATTTTTATAAAAGTCACAGGATATCGTTAAGGAGGAAAAAACAACGTCTTGTTTTTATGCTTAAGAAAGGGAAAAAATTCTACCTTTACTAAAAATTAAAAAAAAATATTGCATATTCATTCTTGTTTGAATAAGTATGACATTATTACAAGATATCTACAAATACCGCTTACAACAATGTGATAGGGAATATGCTATTGTAAACTTAAATAGCGTATTTACATTTTGTGACCACGAATTCTAACGAAAATCAGGTTGTGGGTGTGTAGATAGACGTGCACATGGGTGAGTGTAAGTCATAAATACTTTTCAATCAGGTTGGTAAATTTCAATAAAGTATCAGAAATAATTATAGTTGAATCCAAGAGTAAGATCCAAGAATTTGAATTATAAAGTATATTATTCATATTCAAATGAATCAGTGTAACTATTTATTCGATTATCTCTATATACCATCATTCTGCAACACTGTACATGAAAAATAATTAAATAGTTGTATCACAGCTTTTTTATAATATGTAAAGAAGCATTTTTTTTTTTTTCAATAACATGTTAAAATACTTTTCTTTCTTTCTTTTTATTCTTTTTTCTTTTATAAGGTACCTTAACATGCATTTGTTTTTCTCTTCTGTCTTTCTCTATATTTTTTTCTTTTCTTTTTTATTTGTGTAAATTGTGATTCCTTTAAGAATAAGTGAGCAGTCACAACTCGGATTCGACGACCAAGATCAAGCCACAATGCAAAATTGACGCATAGGCGCGCGATCTATCTGTTACAGATGCATTACAACGCTTATTATTCTTAAAACTTAAAAAAGAAAAAAAAATGTTTTGAAAACAAAAACCATTTTCAATCTTTGAAATGACTTTTAAATGATCATCAAGCATCGTCATATTGATGCAATAAATCATTCGCTAGTTGCTCGGAGAGAAGGAAAAAAAATGCTTGGGGTGTAAAGGCGGAAATAAAAAAAGGGGGCATATGACTGATAACTTTATGCATAAAAAAAAAATCTTCCACTTTCGTCGATTTTACAGAAGAGAAAACTCGACAACTTATCCCAAATTCATCCTCATTCCCAAAAAGATCGAAGGATCGATTTCTAAACGGTTATTCCTATATGTACAGCAAGTACCGCTTACTTAGGCACTTTAACGGCAGTAAATGTAAAATTTTTCTGATGGCTTCGCAGCAGTGATAGCAGAGTGTGTGAGGGAGGGGGAGGGGGAGGGAGGAGGAGGGAAGGATCAGCATCGAACATTTTCAAATGTCACTCCATCAGGAAAAGGAGGGAAAGTTGTACACATCCGAATGCCTCGGCGAGACGCTTCTCTCCAAGGCTATCAAGTACGGATAAATGATTCTACTGATCATAGGGCTCCGGGAATCCTTGACGGTTTTGCCATTTTTATAAATGATGAGGGGGAGGAGAGAAAAAAAGAGATATCGTTGCTCGACTATTACTTTTACATACAATATTTAGCTCGATTTTCGTGACATTCAAGGATAGCAAAGGGAGTGTGTGTTATATAGTAAGAAATTCTGATACACCCCTGCTCGTAAAAATCTTCCATCCCTCCCCCCTCTTCTTCATTCAACTAATAGAGATGAAAGCATTGGAAACAGTCAGATATTCATGCTCTATACTAGCTTACTCACGCACTCAAATAAGCTATAAATAGTGGTATTTTGGAAACGTGCAGCATTTGTATTCCTATGCCCAATCAAAAGATTTTCTGAAAAGGATTTAGGGGAACATTATGTTAATTTTTAAACTTCCGTGTGGAAATCTTTAGAGTTGATTCCCTGAAACGATCTTCAAATATCTTTAGAACCGGCTTTTGTGGATTTCAGTTCAAAAATTTTTTTGATAGATATTAAATTCTTTTGTGGAACTTGGAACTTCCTTGTACAGTGATGATTATGCCAATGTTGTCGTTACGATTTCATCAATCAAGGTCTTTGACTAAACTCATACGGAACACATACTATTTACCCTATATTATATGTGTGTATGTGTATGCGCGTGTCATGGTAAGTAATTTTTGCGTCATTAAATGGCATATGACTATAATGTCATACATGTCATTTAGCTTGTCGATAAATACCCTTGGATCGCTTGGTGATAAAATCTAAGAGACCGCTTACTACCTCTTCAATTTTTATAATCAGATATTCAGTGTAAAAATTGTAAAATATGAACTTTATCTGGATATTTTTTATTGCAACAAGGATTAAAAATTCTGCGCCCATGAGGTCCTTAAATAATTGCACAGTGGTTAATGCATTTCAATTCATATCTACATTTTAGTTTTCATTAAAATTATTATTGAGCAAACTAAAATAATGCTTGGGAAAAGTCATCAGCCATGGATGACAAGGCAACGATGAATAGATTTACTATTCCATCAATCAGCAATATATATTAAAACACACATGCACACATATACACCTGCAATCAAATCATAAAGGTAACAAATATTTTACAAACATAGAAACAATAAATATAATAAACCTAAATGACACTGGAGTAAAAATTTATTTATTATTATTATTCCAATTGGGTTTATTGTATTTATTGTTTGCATGTCTGCATAATATTTGTATGTACCTTTATGATTTGATTGCAGCTATTATATATGTGAGATCTATGGAATAGTAAATCTATTTGTCATTGTCCTGTTATCCATGGCTGTCTCAAAATAATGTTTATTTCTGTAAATAAAAATAATGCTCGTTTTGTTTGTAATTTGAATCTATTTATTATAAATAAGTTTAAATAAAAACAATATTCGTTTAATTTCCAATTTAAATTTATTTATCACAAATAATTTTAAAATAAAATAATAATAATTTCGTTTCTAATTTGAACTTACTTAAATTGTGTTGCTGCAGTTATCAAAATGCAGTAAATAAATTTATCATTTAAAAAATTAAATAATTGGAGCAAATACTGAATTTGTTTGGAAGTAATCAATTACTTTTACCAAGAACATTTGGTATTTAATCTCTCTTATAAAATAAATAAATAAATAAAATAGAATTGATCATTACCAAATAAAATTAAGAAGCACACATAGTACTTAATTTTTTTAATGTATAAACCCGACAAATATATATTAAAATGTAACTGCACACACTTAAATAATGTTAAATATTGAAAAAAAAAATGTAATATTCGCAATGTACAAATTTATTAAAAAATTGTAAAACAGATTTTTTTGAGTAAATATAGGGATTTGAACTGCTTATTTCAGAAATTAACTAAAATGTTTTAAATTTATCAATTTTATTAAAAATGGAACCATTTAGATATTTTTTATAATTTAAAATTTTAACTTAAAAAAAAAAAACTACTAGATTTTACATTTTTAACGACATTAATGTATTCTTGAGAAATCATTGCTGATTAAAAATTAAAAGTCATGATATAAATAGATTTTTATTGCGAATATCGCTGTAATATATTCCATTTATCGAATATTTCTAATTTAATACCCTTCTTCCCTATAAAAATACTATGATAAATTAATTTCCAATACTCCTGACCATGTGCGAATCGCTAAAATCCGCTATTATGTAGTGATATACTTCATTTAATCATCCTTCAGCTTCACACAGGCAAAGAACAACATCAAAATCATAGATTAGATAGAAGGATTAGTATCTAAAACTTGTGATCAATCTCCTCACAGAATCATCATCTTATCATTGCCTTGCTGCTTCAGTGATCTTTGAATTTATGTAATCGGAAAATCTCACAGCTCACACGTTTGCTTTCCATCCAGGTTTGAAAATATGTCCATATATTTTTATTTAAAGAATTCAAGGGTGTTGATCAGATATCGGATATATCTAAATTGATGTATCTTCTCTATATAAAAATATTGTTATAAATTATTTTCCAATATTGCTTTTAGTGTGTGAATTGTTAAAACTACTATAAGATTTTATATTTCATTTAAAGAAAGTCTTTAAGAATAGCATACAGTAAAGAAGTTACAACGATTAATTTTCTGGCGGGAAAAAAAAAGAAAAAAAAAAGGCATTTTAAGTTTATAGGTTTAACGTTAGCAAAGAGAATTGGAGATCTGACTAACCTGAAACCGCCGTTTCTCTTAAATCCCAGGTCACGAAATCCTATATTAATTATTAAATATAATTTTAAAAAACGGTTTTTACAATCAAAAATTAAACGACAGATGCCAGTTTAATATTTAAAAATATTGTTTTCTTGAATTTAAAAAATTTAAAAATTTCTCATAAACTCTGAAAGTTTCACTTCAAATTTCATCTTCTTAAATGTCTTTAAAATTTAAGGTGGCATTTTTTAAAAACTCAGAATCCCGCCATCTGAAGTTTGATTTCTGGTGGTGAAAACCGTATTCTGGGGGAGGGGGGGGGGGTAATTATATTAGGTAATGAATCATCACGCCTTTAAGTTTTTCCATAGGTTAACAGGGAATTTCGCGATCGGGAGGTTTCAGTAAAGTGGTCCCTTAAACCAAAATGCACATAAATTTACATACACAATAAAATTTACATACTTTTTTTTGTGCTGGCTGACAATTTTATTATAGAACCGGCAAACAGAATATTTATCTGCAATATTCAGATGCAACAGAAAAGAAATTACAAATATTAATATTCACTGCACGGTTTTTTCTATTTCTAATAAAGAAAAAGTATTCGAAATTTATAGATCGATCTAATAATGAGAAAAATAGTAAAATAAATTGTTTTTCAAGTTTTCAGATAAAATTTGATACATTATGGCGTATACTCTATGTTCACAATTAGGCTTTTTAAAAATTGCATTTCTAAATTTTACAATTAAATAGGCTTAAAATAATTAATTTTATCTGGTTAATACTCTGCAACTTTCTGTAAGTGATCAATAAAAATATAAAAAGCAATTTTTGCCTAAATAGCTTGCTCGAATTATTTATTTTTATATATATTTATTTATTTTATTTCCGAAGAACAAATTCTAATTTTTTGTCAAATGCATCCATCTGACATTGACAAAAATAAGTGTTATTTCATTCTTTGGACTGTTCTTGATCAGTTACAGTGATCAAATTGGAGAAAATTCATGACACACAATGAGAATTACAGAGTTTTTAGGTATGTGCCAGATGTGGCACTCGGTGCAGTGAAGGGTTAGTTTGTAACTTGAGCAAACAGCACTTACGGGTCAGCAAAACACTGACCCGTAACACTAGAAGATGAAGATGCACAACTACCACTACCATAAGATATTTATGATGAGGGGTGTGTGGGAGAAAATGTGTGAAATGCTAATGAAACAATTTTTTCTCAACTTTTCTTGATATGACATTATGGCCTTTCCTTCCATCTCATGGAAATAAATTATTCAACAGGTAAGAAGATAAAACGATAAAGAAAAAAAAAGAGAGAAAAAGAGAACCGCAAGAGAAACTTTTCTCTGTGATCTGAGGGAAAAAGACCGCGGAACAACTTGCTTCACAGCTTTCAGCTCGCTCAAATCAAAACAAAAAACACGATCTCTTCCCCATTGACTCCGTTCCTTGTGTTGTGATTTCTGACACTGAATTTCGAAACTCCTTGGCGCACGAAAATTTCCAAACTGCGTGAACTGATGAGACATTTTTTTTAATTTGTTTTCATTTATGTTTGTTTTGTTCTATACTTTTAAATTATTCCATACTTTTTCTATATTTTTCAATATCATTACATATTTTTTCATTGAAATCACTGGATTACTTTAGGTTTGATGGGATTTTTTGCTGAAAAATAGAGTTTTTCAGAAAGCTAAAGAATTAAGACACTTCTAACGTGCGTGAAGTTCTTGCACATTTTTTTTCTCCACTTTTCTTGCCATGACATTATGTCTTTTTCTTCCATCTCATGGAAATAAACGATTCAACAGGCAAGAAGATAAAACGGTAAAGAAAAAAAAAAAAAAAAAGAGAGAGAACCGCAAGAGAAACTTTTCTCCGTGATCTGAGGGGAAAAGACCGTGGAACAACTTGCTTCACAACTTTTAGTTCGCCTAAATCAAAACAAAAACACGATCTCTTCCTCATTGCCCCCGTTTTTTGTGTTGTGGTTTCCGATTACTCAATTTTGAAACTTCTTGGCTCACGAAAATTTCCAGGTTGTATGAACTATTAAGACTTTTTTTTTGTATTTTTTTTATTAATGTTTGTTTTGTTCTATACTTTTTATACTATTCTATACTTTTTCTATATTTTTCTATATTTTTCTATACCATTACATTTTTTTTTTCATCGAATCACTCGAGTAATTTAAGATTCATGGGACTTTTAGTTAAAAAATAGAGTTTTTCAGAAAGCTAAAGAGCTAAAACACTTCCAACGCGTGTGAAGTTCTTGCACAGTTTTTCTTTCTATTTTCTTGTTATGACATTATGTCTTTTCCTTCCATGGAAATAAACGATTCAACAGGCAAGAAGATAAAACGATAAAGAAAAAACAGAGAAAGAGAACCGCAAGAGAAACTTTTCTCTGTGATCTGAGGGAAAAAGGCCGCGGAACAACTTGCTTCACAACTTTTAGTTCGCCCAAATCAAAACAAAAACACGATCTCTTCCCCATTGCCTTGTTCTTTCTCCTCTATCGATCCCAGTGTCTCGTGCCGCCCTTGCGTCTGCTGCCAACTTAGAAGAGATAAAATAAACAACCCGGAATCTGTGGAGGGGGTTTGGAGAGAGGGACCGTCGCCACGTAGGCGGTTACCAGGGATACGTGATGCACCACTCTCATCCCATTCCTTGTAAGAGAGTAGAGGAAGAGTTTTTCCTGCACAGGTCAGCGAAAACACTGACCCGTAAGAGTTGGAGGATGAAGATGCACAACTACCATGAGATAACCTGCATCAGCAAAAAAAAGATTATTTTGCTTAAAAATATGTACAGTCATTAAAGAAAGGCTGAGGTTGGGGGGGGGGATCTCGATGGCAAAGGTCATTTCACAATTTTCTTAAAAATTCTTTTCGTAAAATATACAATATGAACGTTAAAAAAATCACTGCACTATATTAAAAAAATATATACAGGGTGTTTCAAAATAACGTGGACAAAATGATATGACAAATCAAGCATACAAAAAGGATAAAAAATCACATAGGAACATAGGGCCGCAAACCACTTATTGAGCCACAAATACAGAGTGTTTCATCCTAACTCAATTTGGGTTGACGGTAATAAATTTCAGAAAACTGAAGTATATTATGATAAAACATTTAACAGACATTCTCACCTTTGTTTTAAGTGTGATAACACCAAACAAAAGTGGTAGATGTTTGCATTATGCGCACCAGCAATATGCACTTGACACCTCACATTTTGGACTGTCATAATCAGTTTATGCGGTATCATCGATTGCTTGAGCAATACGTTTTTCGAGATCTTTTCGTAATGTTATCACATTTCACACAAAATAAGGTACATATCGTGGCATTTTCAATACAATATTTTTATTTTCTTTGAAATTATTACTTTCAAACCGGGTGTAGTTGGAATGAAACACCCTGTATTTGTGACTCAAGAAATAATTTGCGACCCTATGTTCGTATGTGATTTTTGATCCTTGTTGTATGCTTGATTTGTCATATCATTTTGTCCACGTTATTTTGAAACACCCTGTATATATATATGGATTATTATTAAATACTCCATAAAATTGGTGGCAGCTGCTGCCTCCAGTTTTATGGAGTAATTTTTTTCACTTATTTAATAGCGTAATTTAAACAGATATTACTGGTGTAACATTACAATGTTACACCGGTTAAAATAAAGCAGCAAGGCCGCCTCCAATTTTATAGAGTAACGTTACGCAAATGTTTTATATTGTGATTTACTTAAGGATGCTTGTCACTCAGTGGCCAAATTATCCTCGATAATGTTAAGTCTGTGAGTGTTTCGATGCATTTTTATTTTCAAAATATCTCCTCAAGAAATTAATATTTTTTACTTTTATTTACAGCGTTCTTTCTTAAAGAATGTGTCTTTTGTTCTTAGTTTTCAAAATATTTCTAAAATATATGTATAATTTCTTTATGAAGCATTAAAATTTTACTTTCAATTCGTCCGTTTTTAAAACATAAAATATTAAACTAAGCATAGTTTTTAAAAATATTTTGAGAACTAAGAAAAAAGTGACATCCTACCCTCTGACAGTCTTGCAAAAGGGCAAAATTGTAATGTTCTTTTCTCTTAATTTTGTTTTAAATGTTAAAAAAAAGACGATTCTTTCAAAATTATATAAAAACTTAAAAGCGAATATGAATCTTATCCTTGAGAACTTTAATTACTGTTAAATATATTAAAAATCTATTAAATGACTACAATCATATTATTTTAAATATTGCTTGTATTGCAGTGAAACCTGGAGCACAGTGAACGTGCTAACACAGGCTTGTCAGTGAGAGGGTTAAAAAGAGAGCACTGAAAAAGAAACTTAAAAATATTAATTCCCCGAGGAGATATTTTGAATATAAGAAAACATGAAACGTCCATACACTTAACATTATGCCGGGGGGGAATTCGGCTGCAACTGTAGTAGGGAATTAAAGTAAGAGTGACTTCATGGCTTTTTTATTGTTTGTTTTACACTATATGTTTAATTTTGACTTTTCAAAAGAAAAAAAACCCCTAAAATTCCAAGTAACGCGGGTGCATTAGCTAATTTATAATAAAATAAATACGTCCTCTAATTATTTAATCCCGTTCTCGTTAAAATAATATAGATTGAAGATGCAACGTTCGTAATTTACCAATGCCAAAGTTATCCATGTGAAAAAGAGCAAAACAGTTCAAATGATAACTTTGGAAGTGAATATATAAATAAATAATTCCTTTTCGTAACTCTGCTATTAATAAAATATTAATATTCACTTCTCCCAAATAACCAAGCCCGTGTGAAAATATTTAGAGAAAGTGAGATGAAACGCCGTTAGTTGTAAACGATTAACACTGTTACTCCGCCCAGTAAAAGAAACACGGTTTGGCGCTTATACCTTCTACTGCAAATATATTTGGATAATTAAAGAATTAATAGCCATTATATTTTAATTAACAAGCGAAGATTCTAAACCGAAAGAATAAGAATAAGAAAAGAGATACTTCGAGGATATGCAAAACTCATAAAAATATTTAACGCTTTTTTTTTTTTTTTTTTTGAAGATTTTATTTATTTATTTTTAAGGGTGTGAATTTTTTGCCAGGAATATATGTCTATTTAATTTAATATTTCATCAATGGTAAAAAAATAAAGATTTTTTTTAAAGATTAGTTATTTATTATTACTAATTTCATCAAATGCTAGCCAAATTGTTCATTTGATTGTTATTATTGCAAAATAAGTAATTGAATAAAAATAAATAAATAAAAGCGAAATTCTAATAAACATTTTGTTTACATGACAATTCTTACTTTAATGTTGATGAACCATTATTTATTTACTTTTTTTCGAATGTTACTAGCAAATTTTCTTTTCTAACAATAAATGAAATTTTTATAAAAAATGTAACTACTATGAAACTTTTACTCTATGTCTTAATATTTAAATATTATAAAATAAATTCTTATTTTATTGTTAATGAACTGTTATTTATTTAATTTTCTCAAAGAGTATCAGCAGTTTTTCTAACACTCAATAAAATTAATAAAAAGTAAATAAAAAAATAACTTTAACCATAACCCCTCCTCTCTAAAGTCTTATCATTAAAGAGTAATGAAATAAAATCGAAACATATTTTAGGATCTAAGTTTAGTGAAAGCTGATTATGTGAATTCGGGCATATATATAGATGTAATAAAATTGAAATCACAGATATAAACATAAATAAATGGGGATAATAATAAATGAATAAATAGAAAAACAGGATGAAGTATAATGTAGAAGCCTTAAATCTATGAGTAGTATACAGATTCATCAGAGGTGCTATGCATGCTAGTTCATAGAAAAAATATGTTGTTTCGTCAAATTTTCTTAGTAATATGCTTAAAAAGACAAAATTAAGCACCTTACACACACACATATATATATAATATTTACTTCTACTTTTACCTCCACAATCACTACATATCATCGTTTTATAAATAATTCATAATCTCCGGGTTAGGTATCTTCACTTACAAAAGCTATATTACATCACGTTTTTATAATATTATAGGGGTATTATTTATTATACTACATCTGTTTTAAGTTTCTTACACAATTTATTTTTAGAATTTTTTTTTTCTTCAAAATATAAATATTTAGATTACTGTATAAAATTTTTCAACAAAATCTCTAAATATGTCTTAAAATCTTTAACTGAATGCTGCTTCAGTAAATTCTTTTCATTCCCCTTTTTTTAAACCATTATAAAAACTCTTTCGTGGAAAAAAAAAATACTACACGCGAAAAACGATCAAATTTATTTTTATTCGTTCGCTCAGTAAGGGTCAGGGGACGGGACGTCCGCATTTGAAGTAAAAACGGATACGGGGGTGAAACATTAGAGAAAGTACCGCATTAAAACTTTCCTAATGAAGACTAATAAAACAGTAAAGACTACTGTTAAGCAGATAAGAGGAATTTCCCTTTGGTAATTGGAATGGGAGTTTACGTTCTTATTTCTAAACAGAAATACCCCTTTTTTTTTATTATCCTGAATTTATATTAGAAATGTGAACTTTCGTGAGCCAGTTTTTTTTTTTTTTTTTTTTTTTTTTTTTTTAATTTGCCGTGTGCGCACGTGCTACCGAAAGTACATAATTACATTTTATGTAAGAAAAAAAAAATGTCGTATGTCTAGCATAGATTATGAAGCACTTAATTGCGTTATTACATTTTTTTTTTGTAAAAACAAGATATAAAAATCATGTGTCAAACATAGATTATGAAACATTTAATTCCATAATTGCATTTCAAGAGAAATCAAGAAAGAAAAATCACGTACCAAACATAGACTATGAAACATTTAATTCCATAATTACATTTTATGTAAAACTCAAAAAATAAAAATCATGTGCCAAGCATAGATTATGAATTCTTAATTACATAATTACGTTTTATGTAAAGAACAAGAAAGAAAAATCATGCGTCAAGTATGGATTGTTAAACACTTTCCAAAACATTCAGAATTCTGTGACAAAACTTCATCGTTTAATAAGGTAATATATATTAACTATTTTGAATAAATAATAAACTATTTTGAAAACGCATAAGATTTTTGAAAACTCGTTTATTGTTAAGAAACTTTTCTGAAGGATTTCAAAACATTTTCTGATATTCCCATTTCCAATAAATATCATAACTAAAACTTCCGTCTTTACAAGTTTTTTTATATTGTGTCGAAATTTAATTCTGTTTAATAAAATAAAAAATACTCATTACTTAAGAAACTGTTTTTTTTAATTGTTAAGAAAAATTTCTGAGGCAGTTTAAAATCTTCTCTGATATCTCATTTCCAATATATATTAACTAAGACTTTCGTTTTCACAAGTCTTTTTCTATTGTATTGTACATTAAATTCCCTTTAATAAATTGCAAAATACTCATCACATAAAATACTGTTTCATTAATTGTTAAGAAAATTTTCTGGGATAGTTTTAAATCTTTTCTGAATCCTCATTTCCAAAAATATCATAACTAAAATTTCTATTTTCACAAATCTTTTTGTATTATGTTGTAAATTAAATTCCATTTAAATAAATTACAAAATACTCATTACATAAAATATTGTTTCGTTAATTGTTAAGAAAATTTCTGAGGCAGTTTTAAACTTTCTGTGATTTCCACATTTCCAATAAACATCATAACTAAGACTTCAGTTTTTACAAGTCTTTCTGTATCACATTGTAAATTAGATTCCCTTTGATAAATTACAAAAATCTCATCACATAAAATACGGTTTCATTAATTGTTAAGAAAATTTCCTGAGACAGTTTTAAATCTTTTCTGATTTCCTCATTTCCAATAAATATCATAACTATAACTAAGATTTAATTTTTCACAAGTCTTTTTGTATTACATTGTAAATTAATTTCCTTTAATGAATTGCAAAATATTCATTACATGAGGTACAGTTTCATTAATTGTTAAAAAAATTTTCTGGGGTAATTTTAAATTTTTTCTGATAGATTCATTTCTAATAGCTGTTATAACTAAGACTTTTTCACAGGCAATTGAAGTTTTATCGGTATTTTTCACCTGTCGATTTCCGAAACAGGTCATCAAAACGACCTCAGGCAGAAAATACTCATTTGGAGGAATATGTTTACTTGAGTATGCCATCAAATGTTTCAAAATTTATATTATAAATATATATTTATTTATCTGTGCTGATTACATGCCATTTTCTTTACCTTTAAAAACTAGGTCAGAGTCACGAAAACTCGCCAAGACTGGGACAGAGGTATGAAAATTTGTGCTCTTTCATCAACAGGTTGCAGTAATTGCATTAAAATATATATATATTCTACATTAAAAAATATTATTAAAGCATTATATATTAAGATTAAAAAGAAAGAATAATCATGCATTACACATAGCTTTTATCTTCACGATATAGATGTTGATGACATTTGTATTTTTATTTTTCTGATAGAGTTTTTTTCGTTTTTAATTTATTTTACTTACGTACTTATTTTATTTTACTTTATGAATTTATTTTTTTTGCGATAGAAAAGCGCTTTCACATTTTTATGGTAATTTTAATTCGTCTTGGGGATAAGGTTTGGGGAAGGTGAGTTTTCTTTTCTGCATTCTTTTTAATGAAAAATTAACGCATTATACATCTTTAAATTGGAAAATTGAAAGCTTAGGATTCGTAGGAGGCAAATAAACATTCAATAAAAGAAGTTTTAATCTGAGTACCACCGAGTAGAGATTTTAGAAATTTATGCCTTTTTAGATGTATATGTCATTAAAAAAAAAAAAAAAATTGAAGAAGTTCTTATTAAAGAAGTTAGTTTACTTTTTAAAATGATATCGATTTCTCTCACATTTCTTTTCTTTCAAGGGAACATTTATTTCATCTACTTACGTTTCATCAGTATCAACAAAATGAAAAAATATTGAAATGTAACAGTTTTGTGAGGTAATGTCGTTTTTTTTTCTTTTTTTAAGCATCATTTTCTGTTCTCATTTTAAAAGTTATTTTTAACTGCATGAGAAAGTGGCATCAATAAAGATTTAATCAATAAAAATAAACAAACCCTGTTTTCTCTTTTCGCTGCAACACTGGAAGTAAACTGATGGCCAACATGTTAAAGAAACTTCAGAAAAAACTTTTAAAATTAAAAATGAAATATAACAAGTTGGAAATTGCACGTGAACGTAGCAAATGAGGTGCGTTCGTACGATAACGAAGTTTTAAAAATATTCAGATCTTGCTGATATAGTAGAGCGTACTCCGGATACAGTATAGTAGTCGAAATCTTTACATTTCTGTAAATATGCAGGAAGTAATTTTTATTACACCTCAGCAACGTATATCTTATCATAAAATGTGAAATAGTTGAATATAATTAAAACACGTAACAAACCATGTTTCCCCGTATAGCATTATATAGTGGAATACTTTTGTGTGGCCCTGTAATTTAATAATAAAAATTCTTTGCATCACAGATTGTACAGAATGCATATTTTAGTATATATTTCATTGATTCATGCCAATTCTATTATGTTCGAATGAGTGTAACACCATTAAAATGCATTTGAAACTTTTTCACCATTGACCGTAATGTAGCGGAATCCTTTTGATTGTCCCTGTAATTGATCTATACATCCGATTTTCATAACATTTGAAATGACTCGACAAAATTACGCAATAATTATATGTTTTAAATTTCAAACGATTAAATTGCATTTAAAACTTTTTTCCCTATTGACCGTAATGTAACGGAATCCTTTTGAATGTCCCTGTAATTGATCTATCCATCCGATTTTCATAACATTTGAAATGACTCGACAAAATTATGTTATAATTATGTATTTTAAATTTCAAACGATTCGGTTGGGTAGTTTTTGCGTTGTTATATGCGGACAGACGGACAGACAGACGGACGGACGGACTGAGCGACAACAATAGGTGCTACATATTTACATAATTAGGAACGCACCTAAAAATGGAAATGAATTAAAAAACAGCTAGAATGGGCAGATCTACAAAAGAACGGCTTTCGTTTAAAAGAATAGTTACCAAAACCAGTTCAGTAGAAAGCTCAGGACTGATGACTAAAAAACAGCCTGGTCTTTTAACTATATAGATAATAATTTTTTTTTAGATTCTGACCGAGTGTTTTGTTTGTGTTAATAAAGCAATTAAAAATTAGGTATAGATAAGTTTCAACTGCGTAATCACTAGCCCACCACGTTTTATCCAACCAATCATAATCGACAATTTGTAGCTTGTAGTATGAGCCAAATAATCACAATCGTCAAATTTGAGGGTAATGCAAATTAAAAACACATCTGGTGTGATGTCGGTGGAATATGATCTCTATCATAGCTGCCAACTTGTATGCATTTTTCCTACCACAAAAATTATACAGTAAATATTTTCTTATTTAATAGTCGAAATCTTATGATTAAACAAATGGAAAATCTCTGTACAATTTTAGTGGTAGCAAAAATGCGCAAAAGTTGGCAGCTATATCTATAGTCTTTGTATCAGAATCGTTTCTCGACCTCATAATTTTTGTGCCGCACGATAGTTTATAATAAATTCTTTAACTTCTGACAGAAGATTTTGTTTGTGTTAATGATAAAATTAAAAATTACACATATTATTTTCACAATCGTTTTTTATCATCACGGTTTTTGTGAGCCACGAAAGTTTAGCCCATGGGTTTAAGTGTTCCGTTGTGTAAAAAGATTGAGAAACACTAATGATATATGAACATTTGTTTAGATGCGTTAATAATTATATAAATATGAAGCGCTTATAGTTGTCGTTCAGTCCGTCCGTACGCCTGTCCCTTCTGCATATAAAAGAGCAAAAACTACCCAACCGAATCATTTGAAATTTATATAATTATTGCATAATTTTCTCGAATCATTTCAAGTTTTATGAAAATCGGATGCATAGTTTAATTACTAGGACAATCAAAAGTATTCCGTTACATTACGACCAATGGGGAAAAATAGTTTCAAGTGATTTTAATGATGTAAGACTTTTTCGCACATAATAAAATCGACATGCATCTATGAAGTTTATACTAAAATATACATTCTGTACAATCTGTGGTGCAAAGAACATTTTTTATTAATTTACAGGCTCACACAAAAGTATTCCATTACATGATGGTATAAGGGGAAATACTATTTAAAGGTGTGTTTTAATTATATTAACTGTTTCAAATTATAAGAAATTGATGCACATTGCTGAGGTTTACTACAAGTTACTTCGTGTATAATAGAAAGCAAACAGCATTTACAGGGACACACAAAAGATTTAGGCTACTATACTGTATCCGAAGTACTGTATACTATTACAGCAAGATTTGAATATTTTTAAAACTTCGTTATAGTACGAACGCATCTTATTTGATACAATTGACGAGCAATTTCTGATTTTTTTCTAAAAAATATTTTTTAATAAAACTGCAATTAGTACAATGATTATTTTAAATGCATAAAACACCGCACTCCACTTCAAAAATATATTTAAATTAAGCTTTAGAAGTTGAATTTTTACAAAGGGACAGATAAAAAAGAGAAAGAGAAGGCATCATAAACGTTTGCTTCATAACGGCGACGCTCGAGAATATGAAAATTGCACACATTCATGATTATCAAAGCAGAATATTTTTCACGCCATAAAGAATGATTCTGTTGTTTGGAGAAAAAATAATTCGGTATGATTTCATACTATTTCGCGCACAGACACATAAAAAAGGAGAATATATTTTCTAAAAAAAACCTTTTGTAAAATAATCTGTCCCGTATTCATGTCACATCTAGTAAAAATCAGCGCAAAAACTTCTATCAGCGTTCTTTTCCGTTCTGCATGATTGCCTGAAGGGGAAACTTATAAGATTTCTATATATGTATGGAGAAATTTTCTGGCATAGCTTGGATATATATTTTATCGAATGAGATCATTTCATGAAAATGGTTTTGACAGGTTTGTTTAGAAAATATGAAAATTCGCAAAGATCGATGACAATGCGAGTTTGGATTCTTTTTGAATGATAAAAGATTATATTTTTCCTTCTATCGTTTAAAATATTCGTGATATACATATTACACAAGTAATTATTTAAATTTGTATAATATGTATATTAAACGGCACAAAGCAAATTTTTAAAGCCAGAATCCAAACTCAGAACTGTCACCAAGGTCAAATTACGAATAATGGATTTTTAATAGCGACATTGTAATAAATGGGTAGTGTAGTGTTTGAATAGGAAAATATTTGAATCTGCCCTAGAGGTCTGCACGGGCCGAAATTTCCAGGCCCGGGCCCGGCCCGACAGTTAAAATTTCGGCCCGGGCCCGGCCCGGCCCGAACGAAAGAAATATTGGCCCGACCCGGCCCGGCCCGAAAGTTAAAATTTCGGCCCGAGCCCGGCCCGGCCCGAACGAAAAAAATAATGGCCCGACCCGGCCCGGCCCGAAAGTTAAAATTTCGGCCCGAGCTCGGCCAGGTCCGGAAAAAAGTTTAAAATTCGGCCCGAACCCGGCCCGGCTCGAGTGAATTTCTACAGAACATTGATCTTTAATCTTATGGAAGAGTTCTGACCAAAAAAATTATATTAGTCTTTTTTTTTTTTCCATGTTTATAATCTCCATTTATGCAGAAGTGCCGTAGGCTGCGATATTTATGCTTTTAAATGAATCTTTGTTTGTTGTCTGTAAATGTTTCAGTTATCACTAGTATTATTAATCCATATTCCCTGTAATGGAGACAAAAAATCGAAAAAGCGGTATATGGTAAAATTTCCAAAGACGAAATCGCTTTGGAACGAAAAAAAAAAAATGCATTCCCTTCTTAACAGATGTAAATGTTTAATATATTTTTTTCTCCCGTATTGTTGTATTCATTTTGCGTGGATGAACATTTTAAAAGAAACTTTCAATTTTCAGTTTTTAAAAAAATTCCGTCATAATCATTTTTTTTTTTTGTGTGTGTGTGTGTGTGTGTGTGTGTTTAATTCTATTTTAAAACGCCTAGTAATCTACGATTCTTTAAAAGGAATAAATTCTAATGTTTAATTGTAGAATAATGACAGCTTAAAAGTATATGCTTTTTTGCAGAAATTTTTGGACAAAGCCAAATATTACTGATTTATAAAAAGTCGAGAAAAGGATTTTCATGTAGAAAGATTCAATAGAAACTGATTATTTTGGTCCATGAAAACTAGGAAGAATGGAATCAGTCTCGGCATCGTGCGGAAAAAAAAATTAGGCCCGGCCCGATACTCCAGCAAAAAAATTAAGGCCCGAGCCCAGCCCGGCCCGAAAAGATTAGTGACTAGGCCCGGCCCGGCCCGGTCCGAAAGGATTAGTGACTAGGCCCGGCCCGAGTCTTCAGAAGTAAGGCCCGAGCCCGGCCCGGCCCGAATGCCATTATTGGAAATCGGCCCGAGCCCGGCCCGTGCAGACCTCTAATCTGCCCTTTAAAAAAGTTTAATTTAATAATTATCAAAATATATTTTCAAAATTAGAGTATATAAGTTTCGGTCAAGAATACAATCAAATAGACACGTACTTTCTGAACAAATTTTTAAAATCCCGTTGGAGAAATGATCAATTCCCCTCCCCATCCCGGAAAAAAAATTATAATTTGCGTAAATTGAGTACAGTTTAAGCAATTGCACACAATAAAAAATGAGTACATACTTTAATATTTTAGCATTCAGCACGTACGTAAGAGCATAGATGCTAGACCGGTGTGAAGAATTCTTTAACCCTTTGAGCTCTTATGGTTAAATTTTCTACCACATAATTTTAATTCCGAAATTTCACAATGGCACCGGAATATTCGGCAAAATTTATTTGAAAAAGATTTAATGCATTTTTTTTTTTTTTCGAGTATATGGCAAACCGATTTTTTTTTCTGTGAAAATACTGGTGCCAATGTGATATTTGGAATTTTGAAGAAATTTATCCACCAGAGCTCAAAGGGTTAACATTAGTTGATGGCGATTTGAAAGACCAAGATATAGTCAGTTGTTAATTTTCGCTATTTTAAATTAAAAGGATTATTTTAACCACATAGACAAATGCCAAATTTGCATTTAAAAAATCAGCTAAATTATTACTTAAAAATGTTTTAAATATCTCATTCACAAAACAGACAGATAATTAAAATAAAATATATATCATATAACGATTGCTGAAAAATATTTGTCAATCTTCTTTATTCAAGGACGTAAATAAAAATATGTCAATCAAACAGTTTATTATTATTATTATTATTATCATTGTCAAGGGCATCTACGAGGGCTAAATGGGGACGTGGAGATAATAGAGATTGTTTTCATTTTGAAATTTGATTAAGTAAAACTGTAAAATTTATTATTCACGAATGATTTAAAATAATTAAACAAAAAGAGGATTTTTTTTTTTCTTTTTGACTGGGGGTTGGTCCTTGTTCTCCCAAACCCTTCTTTGAAGTAATTTTTTTACTCGATTTCTCTTTTTATGTTAATGTGCTTCAAATTTATCTTAAATGGAAGTTAAGGGAGAAGAACTCTCCCGATGAAAAAAATACTTTTTCAGTTCTTCTTTTTTTTAAAACTTATTTCTGAATGTTTAATATTTTTAATTGTTAAATTGTTGATTTTTTTACGTTGGCATATTTTAAAAATTGTCATTCGCGGAGGAATAATGTGGATAAAATGACAATTTATTCTTATTTTGATATCTTCATATTTATACTTTTATTTTTATAAATTGCCACTAAGGCTGCGAACTTATAGGCACATCTAGCCCCTTCCTGGATTTCGTCCAGTCGACGCTTCTAATGATTGCCTGAAAAAAAAAAAAAAAAAAAAAAAAAAAAAAACTTTACGGATATGCTTTTCGGTGATATGAGATGCAATGATAGTCGAAGTCTCTAGACTTTTAAGCAAAACTGATGACACATTTTATAATCTTTAAAAAAAAATCAATAACATAGGGCAAATGACTCAATAACATGCGCCATCTAAAATTGCATTTCAGGCAGCAATGTGTTAGCCGAAAGAGATTGATACTATAGAGGCCAACCTAAAAACAGACATGATTAATAAATATACAACAATCATCATCATTATCGTCAAAGATATAGGAAGCAATGTTACTCAATTTCGTATGCGACGCATCGATAATGATTCATCCGAATACGTAAGTGATCATGAATCAAATTATAACGAAAATTTCAAGAAAATAGACTAATTTCCGATATTTCTGTAATTTTTTTTTTTTAAAATCAGTTTTAGGGGTTTTTGTCATTTGCATAAGAAGTGGTTGGTTCTCAAAAAAGTATTTTTTACTCTCTATAATAAATATACAGCAGCCATCATCATTATCATCATAGATATAGGAAGCGATGTTATACAGTTTTGTATACGACACATCGACAATGATTCAGCCAAATACGTAAGTGATCATGGTTCAAATTGTAAAGGAAATTTCAAGAAAGTGTACTAATTTCCGATAAGACTGGGTTTTTTTTATAAAATTAGTTTTAAGAGTTTTTGCCGTTTACGTAAGAATAAATTAAATAGGATTAAATAACAGACTTATATAAAAATGGTTGGTTCTCAAAAAAGCATTTTCTATCCTCTCAACAATGCGAAACTTTCTAACCCATTTTAAAACATAAAAACATGATATTTCCAGGCATCATTATTGAACTTATGCATAATCGAATAGTTTGTTTCATTGGCTATTCTGCCGTATTCACCCAAAAATTGCGGCCATTTTTTTTTTTGGCCAATTTTTAATTTTTGCATTTGGGTTTATTTATTTGCTTTTATTGTTGCGTTTTTAAATTTTTAATATCTGAAACGCTTTTGGCTGTAATTTATGAATATATATTTTACAAAGTGTTTAAAAAATTCTACTGTTTTAAAATTTATGTGTTTACCGTTTGCTAATTACAAATTTTCCTTTCACTCTGCCCTATTTTTTATTGATTCATTCATTTCTATTTTATGTTTATTTATTTATTTACAAATAATGTTAGGAGTGCTGATTTTCTGCTTGAAATTTTGTAGTTGTTGCTTTTATTTATGTTTAATCGCTGATTTTTTTAAAAATAAAGTATTAAGTGACTATAAATCACCAACAAAGAAACAAGATGGCGGATTCTGGACGCTTATGCAAGTTGTTCCGTTTCATTTTATGATAAACGAATTAGATCTTAAGTTACGAGTAATTGTTGTCTTAGAAAAGCAATTTTTTCCTGCTCCCTCTTCCGGGAATCTGCAGAAAAAACTATCTTTTAAAAGATTTTCCTACTGCTTTTAAAAAACAAAACAAAACAAAAACATTTGATTACACAGTTTTTTAATAAGAGCAGAAAACGTTTTGTGAATAAAAATAAATTCAAAAATGTATCTGTGGGTATATTATTTATTATCATTTTTTTTTTAATTCGAGAAAAGATTTAAAGTGAAAAACTAAAAAATCACATAAAAACAAAAATTAAAGGAAAATTGGCTTATCGGTAGATTTTATTTAGCAGTCTGGGAGAGTCAAAATCATCAAATACAGGAGTAAAACTGATCATGGTTCAAAAATTTAAGTCCACAATAAACATGTAATAAAACGAGTATTTTTTTTAAATTACGAATTTGATAAATTTGGATATCTTAATTATATTCTTATGCTAGTGATTAACGTGCTACAAACCTACTAGATCATAACTGTCAAGTCTGCAATCTGGTTGGGGCTTGGATACATTGGTTACAGTTCGAAATCCATTTAAAGCTAAAGATATCTATATGTTTAACGCTCGTGTGTTTTATATATTAAAAAAAGGGTAATCTCCAAAAATCAACCAACCGTTTTGATGATTTCGAATCAGTTTTATTGCAGACAGTAATAGTTTTATTTTTTCTTCAAAACTCAAATGAGGGACTCTGATATCTTTCTTAATACTTCAATAAATTCCCTAATAACTGCATTAAATCTTTGTTCGTAAATTAAAGTAAACACATGAACAAATACATTACATTTTATATTAAAAAAATAATATTAATTTAAGAAAAAAATAAGAGTAATCTAGCGTTCAGGCATGGGGATTAAAATGTTCTGGGTCATTAAAAAGTGCTTGCTTTACGATAGAACGTTTTAGGTCTTTGAACTCCTGCTTTGGAAAATAACTTCTGTTTAGAAAAGCTATTAGGTATAAAATTAAAGTCTTCATTAATACGAGTTTTGCAGCATCGTCATTTTTTTTTAAAATTATGTTCATTGACTGTTAGCTTCATATTTGCTTGATTTCTTTTTTATTTCAAACTAATTTAATCTTTGATTAGAGCGATTTTTTTTAAACCACGCGCTTTAATGTTAACAGTTCTAACACACACACACACACACACAAAAAAAAAAAAAAAAAAAAAAAAACTAATAAGAATTTCTGAAAGACGAGTATGATAAGCATTAAAACGTTTAAAAAATCAATTAGTTAAATTTTTCAAAATGGCTTCATTAATTCGTAAATTGTATGCAACTTTGAAACATTAATTTATGAGATTTAAAATTAGGTGACAACGTTACAATTCGTTCTCTAATGAGGAAATAATTATCAGTAATCAAAATATTATCTTTGATTTTATGTAAAGTTTCAACATATATTTTTATCAGTAAGTATAATTTTAAATTATTTCAGTGTGTACTTTAGAAGAGTATTTATAAAATGTGGCGCAATATATGTAAATGAATTCTGAAAGACGTTTTGTTCTGACAATTAGGAATATATCTGAATTTTTTTTTTTTTTCCAGAAATTTACGGAATACCTGTTATTAAGAAAAGAGAATATAAAAATATAAAAATCGGTGCAGTACACTTAAACACAAAAATGCGGTGCAATTTTTTGCTTACGATTATCTTTTCTCTTTTAACAGTTATTTCCGATTTAAAACGGTTGGAAAAACTTTCTTTAACTTATATCGAATACTGTCCAAACTATATTCATACTTTTCTTCTAACAAAACTCATTTGAAAAATGTACACCTTTGTTCTCAAATATGAAAAAGATATATAAATAAGCAAATAAAATAAAATACGGTTTCGACAGCTTTCAAATATTTCCAGCATCCTTAAAAAAAACTGAGTGACAGTAACTTATTTTTATCCTACTAAGAAAAGGTTTGTCGTCATGTGCGGCAAAAAAGCAAAAATGCTCAAAGATATTTTGATGCGTATTGATTGTCGAAAAAAAGCGATCGATGCTTTCTTCTAAAGATATCCTTTAAAAATTACATTTATCAATATGTTTTTGGCAACAGTTTTCCAATGTGTGTCGAAAAACATTGTTTTAAAAGCAAATAATGAATAAAGAATGTACTAAAAAATGAAAGATTTCTTCATTCTTTTTATTGAAAAGACGGGTCCTAAAAAACGAAATTATTTTACTATAAAGACGAAATACGAAATGGTAGCGATAGAGAATTAAAAAAAAAAAAAAAAAAAAAAAAAACAATAATAATAAATCCAGATACGTATTTAAAATAAAGAATTGTCTTTGTTCCAAACTACAAACGATTAATGAAATAGTTAATAATATTGTATAGTAAACGATGAAAAAGAACATGATAAAATGATTACGAATCTTTCAGAAGAAAATTCATTACAATCACTAAAAGATTTGAAAGCTTTTTTTAAAAATATGTGTGGCCATTTTTTTAGGGAAATATAAACAGAAACAGTAGAATGTGGTATTAAAGGAAAATATCTAAAAAAAAATAATATAAATTTGCTGAGATTTTGTTACTTTCTATTTAAATGCAAAACCATATGAATGAGAAAAAAATTTTCGTTTAATTAAGGAATCGGAGGCTGATTAATGGGAGGGGGGGGGGTATTAATTGATAACACAAACTTTAAGTATACTACAACGAATTTTATATTTTCATTTTACGTTTTCTTAATAACAGATATTCCTTATAATTCCTGAAAAATGGCAAATTTAAGATGTATTCCTAATTGTCAATAAAGAATATCTTTCAGAATTCATTTACATACATTGCGCCATATTTTATAAATACTCAACTTAAAAAGTACACACTGAAATAATTTAAAATTATATTTACAGATAAAAACATATATTGACGCTTTACATAAAATCAAAGGTAATATTTTGATTACAGATAATTATTTCCTTATTAACGAACGAATTGAAACGTTGTCATTTAATTTTCCGTTCGACATATTAGAAGTAATCTTATAAATAAATGTCGCGAAGTTGTATGCAATTTACGAATTAATGAAGCCATTTTGGAAAATTTAACTAATTGGTAGTTAAAATTAAACTTCAAATATTTATATAAAATGTAACTATTTTCATCTATGTTTTAATATCGCTAAAAATGTTTCAGAAGTTCATTGCCCCTTAAGTAAAATTATTCTTGATTGCAAAAGCAGATAATTTATTAAGCTGAACATGATTTAAAATTGAATCTGAAAGATCCTTACATACTTTGCACTATATATTATCATTACTTGTTTAGAAAGCTTTGTTCATAAATTGTTTAATTATTTGAAATAAAAAATTTACAGTGATTTACATAATATAAAAGATAATGTGATTAATTACCTCATTAACAAAGTGGAAATTTTTTTTAAAAAAATCGACTTTCAGACTAAAATATTAAAAGAACATTTTAAATAAAATTTTGCTTAAATTAAATTCAAGAATAAAGTTATAAAACTTTGTAGAATGTTTTTTAATCATGTTTTCTTTAAATTGTTGTATTCGAAGATATTTTTTTACGCAAAATTTTTCTCGTAAAAAAAAATCAGAAAAAATACATTCCTTTCATTATTTATATTAAATTAAAAATAAATAAATAAATAAAAACTTATGAAAAGTCTCGAAAGTAAATTAATATTTATTCTTTTTTATAACCAAGAATTAAACAAAAAGGATGCACAAAAGTTTTTCTTTTAGAAGATAAGATATATATATATTTTTAAAAACAGAATTAAAATTAAACAGTTTCATTTTTTAGAAATATCATTTTATTTCTTACGTTACATTTGAAAAGGAATATATATATACATAAGATTGTTAAAAACATTTAGCTACTGTTAGCATTACATTAACAGGTAACAGTGTAAAATTTGCCTATTTAGCAATACTTGGTATTCTTTCCAACTGAACTGAAAATTAAATACTACATGCTACTTTTTCTGTCATCATTATTTCCTTTCATTATATTTTTCTACTATATTCTGTTCCATTTATGATTATTTCATTTTTATATCAATTTTATTTGGTCCCATCAACATATTAAAATGTTTAGCATTGTCGATATTTTGGGATTTTCTAGAGGGTTTTTTTTACCAATTAGCTTTACTTTAATGAATGTTTTGGTGTAACGGTTAATAAATAATATTATTAAATGCCATCTTTACTTTGAATTTTGATTAACCCTTTCGGGTCTGGTGTACTATTAATAGTACATGTACTTTCATCGAGTATTATTTTGTCTTAACAATCACTTACAAGGAAGGTCTCCATACGGGTATACCCAACACCCCCTATAGTCAAGGCCTTCACACCGTTTCAAAATGGCCGATCGCGATGTCCGACTTCCCACGTCCATAATATGAATTTACGCAAGCTCACACAAAGTTGCATTTCTTGTAATTTTCAAAATTTTTAGCAATAGTGTTTACTTTTTCAGTTAATTGAATGTGTAATCAAATAAATAATTGTCATCTTTATATATAAAAATCTTCTGTGCGTGTGTATGTAATTGAACTCCTCCTAAACGACTGGGCCGATTTTGATGAAATTTTGTGTGTGCGTTCCGGTAGATTCGAGAATGGTTTAGATTCACATTTCGTCGAAATTGATTCAGTACTTTTTTAGTAATTAGGCAAAAACTAATAGTTAGTGATTTTTCGCTAATTAAAAGTGCTATATATATTAATGAAAGTCAGGATTTCGTATTAATCATAGCACAAAAAAATCTACCATACCAAAAATCTTGAAAATTGGGGTAAAAATACTTCTTATAACATCGAGTGCCGCTAAAAATGGATTTTCGAAAATTCCACCCCTACGATGAGTAGATAAAAGAACGAACTTTTAAAAAATTCCTTAAAAATCGGCTTCTGTAGTTATTTTTCATCTGATAGCATATTTTAGTATATTTTTTCATGCTGAATCGAATGGTACCAAGCAAATTCTTTTAAGTCCAGTAGTTCGTGAGATAATTTACATTTTCCTAATTTGGCGATGTCTTCGGCGCAAAAACCTGAAATTTTCAATGCTCATCTTTATATATAAAAATCTTCTGTGCGTGTGTATGTAATTGAACTCCTCCTAAACGACTGGGCCGATTTTGATGAAATTTTGTGTGTGCGTTCCGGTAGATTCGAGAATGGTTTAGATTCACATTTCGTCGAAATTGATTCAGTACTTTTTTAGTAATTAGGCAAAAACTAATAGTTAGTGATTTTTCGCTAATTAAAAGTGCTATATATATTAATGAAAGTCAGGATTTCGTATTAATCATAGCACAAAAAAATCTACCATACCAAAAATCTTGAAAATTGGGGTAAAAATACTTCTTATAACATAGAGTGCCGCTAAAAATGGATTTTCGAAAATTCCACCCCTACGATGAGTAGAAAAAAGAACAAACTTTTAAAAAATTCCTTAAAAATCGGCTTCTGTAGTTATTTTTCATCTGATAGCATATTTTAGTGTATTTTTTCATGCTGAATCGAATGGTACCAAGCAAATTCTTTTAAGTTCAGTAGTTCGCGAGATACTTCACATTTTCCTGATTTGGCGGCGTCTTCGATGCAAAAAACCTGAAATTTTCAATCCTTATCTTTATATATAAAAATCTTCTGTGCGTGTGTATGTAATTGAACTCCTCCTAAACGACTGGGCCGATTTTGATGAAATTTTGTGTGTGCGTTCCGGTAGATTCGAGAATGGTTTAGATTCACATTTCGTCGAAATTGATTCAGTACTTTTTTAGTAATTAGGCAAAAACTAATAGTTAGTGATTTTTCGCTAATTAAAAGTGCTATATATATTAATGAAAGTCAGGATTTCGTATTAATCATAGCACAAAAAAATCTACCATACCAAAAATCTTGAAAATTGGGGTAAAAATACTTCTTATAACATCGAGTGCCGCTAAAAATGGATTTTCGAAAATTCCACCCCTACGATGAGTAGAAAAAAGAACGAACTTTTAAAAAATTCCTTAAAAATCGGCTTCTGTAGTTATTTTTCATCTGATAGCATATTTTAGTATATTTTTTCATGCTGAATCGAATGGTACCAAGCAAATTCTTTTAAGTCCAGTAGTTCGTGAGATAATTTACATTTTCCTAATTTGGCGATGTCTTCGGCGCAAAAACCTGAAATTTTCAATGCTCATCTTTATATATAAAAATCTTCTGTGCGTGTGTATGTAATTGAACTCCTCCTAAACGACTGGGCCGATTTTGATGAAATTTTGTGTGTGCGTTCCGGTAGATTCGAGAATGGTTTAGATTCACATTTCGTCGAAATTGATTCAGTACTTTTTTAGTAATTAGGCAAAAACTAATAGCTAGTGATTTTTCGCTAATTAAAAGTGCTATATATATTAATGAAAGTCAGGATTTCGTATTAATCATAGCACAAAAAAATCTACCATACCAAAAATCTTGAAAATTGGGGTAAAAATACTTCTTATAACATCGAGTGCCGCTAAAAATGGATTTTCGAAAATTCCACCCCTACGATGAGTAGAAAAAAGAACAAACTTTTAAAAAATTCCTTAAAAATCGGCTTCTGTAGTTATTTTTCATCTGATAGCATATTTTAGTGTATTTTTTCATGCTGAATCGAATGGTACCAAGCAAATTCTTTTAAGTTCAGTAGTTCGCGAGATACTTCACATTTTCCTGATTTGGCGGCGTCTTCGGTGCAAAAAACCTGAAATTTTCAATCTTTATCTATATATATAAAAAGAAAGTTTGGATTTCGTATTAATCACAGCACAAAAAAATCTACCGAACCTATAATCTTGAAAATTGGGGTAAAAATACTTCTTATAACATCGAGTGCCGCTAAAAATGGGTTTTCGAAAATTGCACCCCTACGATGAGTATATAAAAGAACGAACTTTTAAAAAATTCCTTAAAAATCGGCTTTTGTAGTTATTTTTCATCTGATAGCATATTTTAGTGTATTTGTTCATGCTGAATCGAACGGTACTAAGCAAATTTGTTTAAGTCCAGTAGTTCGTGAGATAATTCACATTTTCCTAATTTGGCGATGTCTTCGGCGCAAAAACCTGAAATTTTCAATGCTCATCTTTATATATAAAAATCTTCTGTGCGTGTGTATGTAATTGAACTCCTCCTAAACGACTGGACCGATTTTGATGAAATTTTGTGTGTGCGTTCTGGTAGATTCGAGAATGGTTTAGATTCACATTTCGTCGAAATTGATTCAGTACTTTTTTAGTAATTAGGCAAAACCTAATAGTTAGTGATTTTTTTGTTAATTAAAAGTGTTGAATAATTTCGATAAATAGCGTACGGACGGAATGTCCGAGCGGTCAAAGGCGCCAGATTTAAGCTCAACTTCTCGAAGAAAGAGATCGCGTGTTCGAACCCCGCTCCTGTCACAAGTGTGTGCTTTACAGTAATATAGCCTGTATTATAATTTTGATTAACTGACTTCAGAAAATCGTTAACTTTTAACAAAAAAGAGAAAAATAAACTTTTTTATCAAAAATTGAACCGACTTCAAAAAATACTGAAGAGTGAAAAATAATTTCCTTACATAATTGTAATAAGAAATTAAATTAAGAGCGTAGTGTTTATCGTGCGTATCACTATATTTAAGTACATTTTTTTGATTTTCTGGTGTCGGTGCCAGGAAGGACAACGTCTGTCGGTGACAGGACAACGTCTGTCGGGTCCGCTAGTTTCCTATAAATATAAGTTGTAATTTAAGAGGGTTACTTATTGTTTAAAAAATATACTAAAAAGGACTTAAAATACAAATTTTTATAAGAGGCAAAACTGCATTAGATTTGAGCTTTGGATTTTTAAATAGATGTGATTTAATTTAGAAATAGAATATTTCTTTTACATTATCAATATCACACTATTTTAAATAAGTAGTATAAAAAAAAATCTATATTAAAACATCAAATGAACTTATACATTGAAGAAAAGAAAGAATGAAAATAATAGAAAGAAAAGAGAAAAAAAAAAAAAACTCAGCAAAAAAACTTAAGGTTAAAATTATAACAGTACATCATTTTTTCTAAAAAATATATTAAAATTTATATTTTAAATTAGCTTCATAATCCTGAAGCTAAATTCGTTTACATGACTGTAATTTGATGACTTGATTAAAAAAAAAAAGATTTGGGGAAAAAAATGTACTAAATATGTTGTGTGAGAAGAGTTTTTTCATTTCAAATACACCCCCCCACACACACACACACACTTTTCACACTCACTCCCATGTGTCTTATTTGTTTACTTTTTTCTTATTTGATGAGAATTATTTAAAGACAGAATGCTAAGTGTTATCTCATTTACTTATGTCATTGTCTTAATATCATTATTATGTAATAATTTCTGTTATACATAATAATGATATTAAGATATACATGTAAGATATAAAATGTTTTTTATTAAATCAAAGCAAATAATAATAAATAAGGTATATTTTATTTGCTTTCTAGCTTTAACTTTTTTATTATTCAGTATTTCCTTATAAGATTGTTTAATCTTATAAATTAATATTAAATATAATATCAAGTGGCATTGGAACAAAGAAAAAAAAAGATGCAACAACTTATCAATTTATAAATTATTTTTAAATTAATATTACTATTCTAAATTATTATTATTATTAAAGAAAGCATCTGTTCCTTATTAATTTATAAATTATTTTTAAATTACAATTATTATTATAAATTATTATTATTAATATTATTGAAAAAAATTTGTCAATTGCCAATCTATAAATTATTAAAGTATAAATTTTAAAGTATTATTATTATTAAGGGAAAAAATGTGTTCAGTATCAATCTATAAATTATTTTAAAATTATAATTAGTATAAATTATTGTTAAAGAAAAAAAATCTATTCCTTATCAATCTATAAATTATCTTTAAATTGCTATTATCATTATACATTATTATTATTAAAGAAAGCATCTGTTCCTTATTAATTTATAATTTATTTTTAAATTACAATTATTATTATAAATTATTATTGAAAAAAAATCTGTCAATTGCCAATCTATAAGTTATTAAAGTATAAATTTTAAAGTATTATTATTGTCAAGGAAAAAATGTGTTCAGTATAAATCTATAAATTATTTTAAGATTATTATTATAAATTATTATTAAAGAAAAAAAATCTATTCCTTATCAATCTATAAATTATCTTTAAATTGCTATTGTTATTATACATTACTATTATTATTAAAGAAAGCATCTGTTCCTTATTAATTTATAAATTATTTTTAAATTACAATTATTATTATAAATTATTATTGAAAAAAATCTGTCAATTGCCAATCTATAAATTATTAAAGTATACATTTTAAAGAATTATTATTATTAAGGAAAAAAATGTGTTCAGTATCAATCTATAAATTATTTTAAAATTATTATTATTATAAATTATTATTAAAGAACAAAAATCTATTCCTTATCAATCTATAAATTATCTTTGAATTGCTATTATTATTATATTTTACTATTCTTATTAAAGAAAGTGTCTGTTCTTTATCAATTTATAAATTAGTTTTAAATTACTATTATTACTAAAAAATATCTACTAATATTAAAGAAAAAAAAATCTGTTTCCATAAAAATAACTTTCAAATTAAGAGTATAGAAAAGTATAGTAGAAAGAAGGAAAAGATAATTGTCAAAATATCAAAAGCAATTTAACAGCTGAAGCTAATTACTATGCTAATGAAAGCCGTAATAGCAATAAACAAACTCTTTGAATATTTTATGAATTAATTTAAACAGCGCACCCAGATTACTTATAGTAAACTATTTTTAAACTGATAGCGAGAAAAATCATATAATTTAATAAGTAAATTCGGATTCAAACTAATAAACTGGAATTTAGAAAAATACTTAATAAACAAAGAAATAAACAATTGCTAAAGGGTAGTAATTTTCTGATAAAGATATATTACATATAAATAATAACAAAATCCCGTGAGGAAATACTGAAAGTTAAAATCAACAGGATAAAAATTCAGATAAGAAGCAAAATTATATTTTTTTATAATTATTTTAAACAAAATACTAATTCACCATAGATGTAAATGATTTGAAAACCACTGTTGCAATACATATAGCTTGAAAACTAAATCGGTAATCACTAATCTTACAAGTGTGTTTAACAGAAATTATCTTTAAAGCTTTGTTAAAACAATGATATAAGGAAAAAGAGATAACACTTACTTTTAGTCTTTATAATATCCAAATTTTGTACAACGCAAAACAAAATAGAAAATGGCGAAACGTCAGATTGAAACATGCCGTACTAGGCACTGGACTGACGCACACTGACTAAGGTCACCGGTAAAAAAGGAGTCGGACCTTCGGACTGTAGGGGCAGCCATATTGAAACTTCTGGAATTCGCTGCGGAGGCCTTGACTATAGGGGGTGTTGGTATACCCCGAAAAATCTGGAAAAATTACAGAATGTTCTTCTCGTGTAGATATATACGTTTATAAAGAATTTCGGCGGAACCTCCATTCAGTAACCGTAAAAAAATAATGAAAATTTCGTTATTTGGCGATTTATCGCCAGTTGGCAATGGAATGTAATTTCAAAAAAATACTTTATGTCAAATACACTTTAAGAAAAAAGTTTCATGTTGAACTTGTTTTGATAAGTTTAATTTAAATAACTTTAGTAGTTTTGTAAGTTTTAGTTTGTTTTAAGTATAATTTTGTTATATCGAAATTTATATGTATTTATATTCAAATTTAATCATAAAAACTTGAGATTTAAACGAAATTCATAATTTAAATTTAATTAAATTTGTTTCGAGCTCTAAGTCTAATTGAGAATTGTCGATTAGATTTTGTTGCTATGGAAACATATGACGTTTATATTTTAATACGCTTAAATGTATGAAGATAATTTTTCTCAATATGATTTTTTTTAGCTATGAAAACATTTTTTCCAGCGATTAATTAAATAACTACTTCGACGAGTAATATATATATGTGCAATACAATATGTATATAGATGTATATAATATATTACTCTCATTGTTTATGTTTAAATTCATTAAATACAATTTACACGCAAACTAAATATCCGACAGATTTGAGTTTCATTATAATCGTTTGCTTTTGGCGAGGAAAAGGGCTGCTCGCCAAATCGAGTGACACTTTCGTCTTTTCACGCCAAATATTTGAAAATATTTTATTTTTTTTACACAATATGTAATGTGATTCCGCCGCTAATTTTGACTGGTCCTTTATTACATACATAAGTACTTTAATTAGTATTTTTTTCATAAAATTCTGGGTATGCCCAGTATGGAGACCTTCCTTGTTAGTTACTTTCGACATATAGAAGTGGTAGTATACGGCTATGCCTTTCTTATTATGACTTCATTTATGTTTTGAGGTTTTGACATTTAATAATAGCAATAAATGTTTTCTCAATTCTCTTTGCACCACTGGCGATTCCTTTATTTTATGCACACATTTCAGTCTTTAAATCAAAAATATAAGTTGCTTTGCTGAGCAAATCTAATGTGATAAAGCGCAAAAAATGCTAGAAAGTTGTAATACCTTCTCAAATCCTATTGTTATACGTTATTTTCCAAATGTCTCCAAAAATTCTCCCTTAGCCTATTTTCACATTAAAATGCATTGAATAGTAAACAAAATAAGTACATTCGTTAGATATCTGACAATTAGATAATATTAAAACTTCAGTAAATCTAATTGGATAGCTATGATTAATGTTATTGAAAAAAAAGTTATTTTCTTCTCAAAATGGAAAAAAATTCGGACCTGAAAGGGTTAATGTTGTTGTATAATGTTGTTGTAACATACATTTTGATTCAAAAATATTTTACGTATCTCATCATTTGTTTGGATTGCTCGGGTTTTCCGATGTGTTATAAGGAGCTAAATATTGCCAATTTAGGCATATTGCCAGTAATATTTGACGTAATAACATATCTTTACTATTAATTAAGACTCCTGTCCCAACAGGCGAAGACACTTGCCACTAATAATAAACCAATGAGGACGATATTTGCATTTCGATATTATTATTTATTTTACCTTATTCTATTCTATTCTATTTTAATTTTATTTATTTATTTATTTTTCCTAATTTAAAATGAGTAACAGAGGACCATCTCTACATCACTCCTTTTTTGCTTTTTCGAATTTGGTAGCAGATATTTTTTAGAATGACTCTTTCATTTTCGGAATCGGTTTTAAAAGACAAAGTTACTTTATAAAAATTATCTGCAACCAAAATTAAAAAGTAAAAATGGAGCGATATAGAGATGAATCTCATCAATCTCATGGAAAGACAAATAAATAAATAAGTAAATGTTGAAATTCAAACGAGATAAAATAATCCCTCCATAGGTCTAGCATTAGCTCGCGAGTGTCTTCGCCTGCAGGGACACGAGCCCCAAACTTACATAGCTCCTCTGACGAATCTGTAAGCTATTCGTATTCATAGTTTCATGTTTTTTGCATTTTTGTTTTTCCTACTGATTTTCCAATTTTATTTTATTATATATATATGCTTTTATTATATATATTAATTTCAATATTTAAAACATATTGAGATTCAAACAAAATGTTTTAAAAGAACACTCCCATACTATTAGCATAAGCGTGCGATTGTCTTCGTGTGACTGAAGTACTCCATTTAATGTAAAAAGAAAGAGATTTATTAAGCAGAATACACAATTTAAAATCGAATCTGAAACAGACTTGAAATTGGAAAAAAGAGAAAATGTGTCGTGAAGGAAGAGTTACGGAAAAGATTGTAAGGAGTGAGTGAAGTAGTGGATGTGTGTCTTTGCCTCGCCTTGGAACGAGACAGCGGTTTTATTAATAGAATCAAGAAATGGAATGTCAGACAGAGGCTGTGCGTGGAGTGAGTCACACACAGCGATATTATTCCACTGGAAACGTCGGGACCGGACAGCATGAAAGCACTTTTCACCGGATAATTCTTTAATTGGAACAAGATATTCCATTAGTTGCAGAAAGATATTCATCTTTATAAGCAGAAAACAACTGGCGCCGTTATAAATTGATCTTCCATAACTTCAAATTAACGAACGATCCTCGATTTCCCGATCCTTACTCATTACAAATTGACCTAATCAGAAATGGCGCCAGTAGGAGGTTTCGGAAGTCACCTACACCATCGGAGCGTATCGAATAGGTTCCGAAGGCATATTTGTCATTTAACTAAATTGAAGCATGCGTTTAGGGATTTAGGGGAGATTGGATGAATATCAAGGAAGTTAAATGTAGCGAAGCCATAACTTCAGGACATGGGTGCTGGCAAAATGAAATCAGAGGAGGAGCAAGATTTTTGGAATAGATGTGCTTGTGGTCCGCAGCCTGTGTTGCGCTTTATTTGTGTTTTTATTATTATTAATATTATTTTAAAGGTGATTATAAACTAAAAAAAGCTAAACTAATTTCAGATTTCCGCCCTACTTCATGCATTACGATCATTAAACATATTACCACAAAAAGCATTACGGTAAAGTTGAAACATGCATTTAGGGATTTAAGGAGAGATCAATGCAATATAAAGGAAGTTAAAAGTAGCGATGTATTATGGGGTGGGTGCAGGCAAAATGAAATCCAGGAAGGAGCAATATTTTGGAATAGATGAGTTTGTGTTTTGCAGCCTGACTCGTATTTTTTTGAAAGTATAAACATAAAATAAGCTTAATTGATTTTTCTTTCTGCGGTCTCTTCCCAAAAATTATGATTTTTATACATATCACCACAAAGAAAAAAAAAAATTAGCGGCACAAATATTATTTTAAATATTCAAAAGTAAGTTTCTACCTGTATTTTTAATATTTTTTAGATAAAGAAAACTTTTAGAATTTTTCGATTTTTCAAAATGGTAAAATCTTCATCGTTGTAACTCTGGCTATTGAACTCCCAAATCAAGAACCCAATCCTCTTCTACAAACAAATTTTACCTTCAAATGTTACCCTCATCCTCACTTTATATAAAGGTTTTCATTCTACGTTTAATTATTTAGTCGTTTAAAATGTTGTTTTTCTAGTTTTATTTCAGTACGGTTTAAAATACTACATTTCACAGTCAATCTTTAAATCCATTAGTATAACATGTTTAAAAAATAATCTTGGATTTATTAATAAATTTATAAGCGCTTACATGGAATTAAACATTACACATTACATTCTAAACATCCTTATGAAAATCTATAAGTTGCTATTAGTGAAGAATACACTTTGGCACCCATTCCAAATTAAACAATACTATTAAGTCAATATTCATTAGGTGATTACGAGAGTTCTTTCTTTGTGAACTGTACAAGGAATGCTAATACCATGGACAAATCTTACATGCACTGCACGTACAGGTATAATTAGCCATTTCCCCCTAAGCTGCTTGTAGCTTATTATCATTGAAGTGATGGTAATATGTAATTATCCTCTTAATTTCTTATCAAACTACCCTGTATGTCGATCTGAGATCTGACCTACAACAAAATAAGCTTCATCGAGTTTCAGATAAAATGCTTTATATAATCTATCATGATTGCAATTTGAGCTTATTGGCTATGAATCCTATAAACTCCATAAAATTACATTTAAATAGACAAGTTACACAAAACACTAATTTTGTATTGATAAACATCATATCGGCTTAATTTTTCAATAAGATCCGTAGTTTAGTAATAATCACATTGTTTAATAATAGAACATACAGATTTAATACATATGATTTAAGAAGATTATAATTTGTCATTGTAACTATTTTAGTGAGAAAAATAATTTGGTTTTTATTATTACATTAATGAGAAGAAAATGTTAGGTGCACATAAATCTATCGAAGCCTTTCACGATGTTTTCCGCAGGGCCGCCTTTAGAAGAAAGGGCTGAAAGTAAGGGTCAGAAAATAACTTGGTTAAATTTTAATTGTTTATTTACAGGATATTATTTTGGAGGACACTGAAAAATATCTGGCTCATTGCAACAAAATGACTACTAAATCAAGTATATCATAATTAAATTAAAATTTAATCACCACGTACATAAGTTGTTAAATAGCTCGACATATATATATATATATATATATATATATATATATATATATTTTTAATGGAAATCTTTTTTTTTTTTTTTTTTTTTTTAGATGATTAAGTATACTGCTCATGTTAGTCAATTTCACACTATACATTTAACACATCTATTTTTTAGGATTATTTTAAATACAGTTTTTGAATCACAAAATTGAAATACTGAGAATGAAATAATTCTACACAAATTCAGTTTGTTTCTTTAAAAAAATTTTTGTTTATCATGAGTAATTTTTTTATGCTATCGAGAGCACGGAACAATTTGATAACTGGTAATAGACAATTTCAGTCTGCAGACGATTTTCCCTTTTTTTATCTTCTTTTTCATTTCATTCATTTATTCTTACCCCGGGTTTTCTTTGAGCCAAGAAAAGTTTGGAAAGCAATAATACGTTTCTTATAACATTTGAAGATACATAATTAAATGCTCTCATTTGGGCGAAAATTATGGATATTGTGTTATTTTACGATTTAAAATTGTATATTTAATGAAAGCATGGGAAAGAACTTAAATTACACCGCATTCATCAAAGGCTCATTTTAACAGGATGCAGTCCCAGCATGTATACGGCGACAGAACACGACACCGTTTGCCATTTATCGTGCAGTTTGAAAATTCCACCGCTATCTCATCACAAGAAGGCATACCATAAAAAGGATCAAATAGCCAGAAATATACATCTGCGATATCATCCCCGCAGCTTATAATCTCCAGCCCAATACTTAACGAGTTCGGTAAAATTTCTAAAGTCCAAGGCTTGAAGTAATTGTCCCGACTTCAAGCATTCCATAAAAGTAATACTGATTTATGATTACTTGCTACTAATAATAGTCATTTAAAGCAATAATATATTCGGAAATTATTGAAAGCTTTATTGAATTATTTCCCCTTTTATTAAAACATATCCTAATCACAAGGTTTTATTTTAACATTATCAGTAAATAACATTTAGAAGAAATCTTATCACATCTCATCTACATAAATTGTCGGAGTTCATAATCATAATTTGTAATCACGATTAAAAATAGAGAGATTCATAAACACATTCTACATGCCTACCTAGGTCTTTTTTTACATTTCTTCAAAAATTTTTAGCAGAGAGAATTTTTTAGATATCTAAGATTTTTTGTAAATAATAATAATAGTAATAATAATGATGATGTTTAACAATATTGATTAGAACAGATAATTTAAAGTACTTATTATCTTAAATTAACACTGAAACAAGCTACGAAATTTTCATCAGTGCAATTCTACCTTGTCTGTTAGATATAGTCTCGAAAAATACCTAAAAAGTCCCTAAACTAATTTTTATTAATTTATTTTTATGGATTCAGCTATTAAACTTCTTTCCTTTGTAATAATTTTGGGAAAACATTAGGCATGTCTAGCAAATGTAACAGATTGATCCATTAAATCAAAATTCGGATTTTTTTTTTTTTTTTTCCATTGCTGATTAGCGTCAATTTATGTCTCGTATTTTTTAGATATCTGACATAAAGACAAAAATTCAATATGAGTTGAAACTGTTTAAAATGCGCTTTTGGATATCAAAATCTATAAAAAACATCCATTTGAAGAAAGTAACACCTGACCAGTAAATTTCATTTTCACTGCATTTTTTGAAATTTTTAAATGTCGCACATTTTCAGTTTTTACACCATCGTATACAAAGAAACAAGCAGTAAATTGTATTTGAAATTTAGCAAGTAAGATAGGTTCGTAATATAACTAGTTTATTTATTTATTGAAATGGACACTACAGACGAATCCATTTACAGTGGTTGGAAGAACATCAAAAGATCATAATATGCAATCCGACCAATCAGAATTTATCCATTGCATATATCTTCCATATTATACAATCCGATTTTCATAAAATTCGATACAATTCGATTTTCATAAAATTTGAAATGACTTGATAAAATTCTGTAACAATGGGATATATTAAATTTAAACCCATTCGTTTGGGCAGTTTTTGCGATGTTATATGTGGACAGACAGAGGGACGGACCAGACGACAACTATAGGTGCTAAATATTTACATAATTACGAACGCCCCAAAAATGGTTTTCACCAATCTTCTGTAATCTGAGTTTGGATCTCACAGTATTATTATTAATAATAATACCAACTTTTTATTGTTATTATAATTTCTCTCATCAAATTCCTAAACAAACAAATAAATGAGAAGCGATACACATTGCCGTTTTAACAGCAAAGGTCCTTTGTCAGAAAATTATAATTCATAGAAAGTGAATTCATATAACACCGTTATTGTGCTGAAAAGCACAATGCAGGTAAAAACCAGACTTTCCCATGAAGGCCAAACAGCTCAACTTTACCTCTGCAAAATACATAAATAATATTTTTGCATCAAAAAGCGTATTATGTAACTTATTTAAATACAACGCACGTACATGTCAAAGGTTACTCATTCACAACTTTTCTGCTTTTTTTTTCAGTTTTTTCTTTTTTAGGTGCGTTCGTAATTATGTAAAAATGTAACACCTATAATCGTCGTCTGATCCGTCTGTCCATCTGTCCGCATATGGTTGTGCAAAAACTATCCAACCGAATAGTTTAAAATTTAATATATAATAATTGTGCTAGAATTTCGTCTTGTTATTTCAAATGTTATGTAATTCGAATTAAAACTTAAAAATGCATTACTTAAATGTTTCTACATTCTATTAAATCTTATCGTTCCTAATTGATTCAGTATTATCGGTAATGATTGATATGATAGGTAATTATTTTATGTTGCCATAGCAATGGCTTCCTATTTAACCCTCTGACATTTCTGTTCCAAAAATATGCAAATAATTATTTCCCATCGCAATTTACGGACAAATTTATTTGAAAATAATCAAAAGCTTTTCTTCCTGCACATTATGAGATCTAAAATGTACTAAAAAAAAAATAATAACTGGTACCAATTGATAATTCAAGCATTAAAATTAAGTGCCTGCAGACTGCAAACGGAGTCCCTGAAAGAATTAATATGGACTCCTGTTATTCACGTAGTACTGAATGTAAAACATACAATCGTAATAAATTTTGCCTTTGTGCATTTTTGCATAAGAGTGCAACAAGATCTTATCATTTATAACACTAGGTATAATACTAACCCCCCTTGTTTGCTCCTTTTTATGTACAATTTCTGACTTGTTTCTTTTTTTTATGAACTCTAGTTTATTATTTAAAATCTTTTAATAGGGAGAGCCATTGCTACGACCTGGATTTTGAAATTCAATTATCTAAATTATCTCTGTTTCTGATAGTTTGGAAAAAAATAGCAATATTTAATCTACCAAAGTGATTTAAAATATATTTTCTGAAAGAAGCTCTGCTTCTCAGAACAGGACCGGCACGCGCAACCAACCGGCAAACGAGCCCTCGTTAACTGCAGTCTTGTTAAGTGCACGAATTTTTATACAATTCGAAATAAAAGAATCTTCAAATTATATTAATATTATTTATTTATTTATTTATATTTTTTAGAGTTCCGCCTTTCTTTTTATGTGTTAATGTTTACAAATTGTCTTAAACAGAGCTCTCCTTAAAAAAAAAAAAAAAAAAAAAAAAAGAAAAAAAAAAGAAAAGAAAAGAAAAATAAAATAAAATAAAAATGGCATTTTGACACATTTTCGAAAAAAAAAAAAAATGCCAAATCTAATTGCGACTCAGATGATATTTCCCAAAATCTCGCCCCTCTCCGAATCTCGTTCTCACTGCGCCGTTGATCTTCATTCAACCACGCTATTCAACAAAGTCAACTAGTTAAGATTTAAACGCAATTAAAAAAAGCCGCCATTATTAACAGCACATAATTAGAGGTTAATAAAAATGCTATTTCCGTCCGGTTGACGTTCGCGAACTTTCGAAAAAAGAGTGATAGAAAAAAAAAAATGTTCTCTCTCTTTCATTCATTCATTCGATGATTACGGATAGGCACGAATCTAAGAGTTCTGTAATTGCAGCAGCCTTTTCATGTCGTTACAATTAAGTTCTTAAATTTCTTGGAAATTCTTTGGCATCACCTCCAGTGTGTATTTCCCACCTCCTGCTGCCATTTCTTTAATCTGAGGGTCGCTTTCTTTTAATTTGGCTGTCCAAAAGCTACCCCGATAATTGGAGGCGGGAAAAGGAAAGAGATAGTGCTTTCCTCCCATCCCTCCCTCCTTACTCCTTCCTATCTCTTTTAACATCTCCTCCCTAAAGACAATGCCTCCTAACATTGATGACGAAAACATAATGAACATTTTTATTGCACTTGTAATCAGAGGAAAATTTCACTCCCCTACACCCCGAGAGGATCGCGAATAAAAAAACTATTTAGCTTCGTTTCGGATTCAAATCCCATTTATTAAAGGTAACGTGCCAGGAGAGTTATCCGGGCATTTACATTTGTAACAGCACTTTTCATTTACTTTAGCTCCGCCACCCATCCTTTTCCCTTCTCGGAAAGAAAAAGAAAAAAAAATACTTATAACATCCACAGCATTTCTTGTGAACCTTAACGGTTTCCAGAAGGAAAGAGTCCGGAAAATTAACTCCCTGCATTTTTCTAATTTCTGAAAGACCTGCGAAGAGAGATTAACTGTAACCAGTACTGAGTATTATTTATTTATAATTTTCTACACTTACTTAACTTCATCTGCCCGAACGTGACTGTTTGAAAAAGCTTCCCATGCACTCTCGTACTGCCCTTTTGTGATTACCCAGCTTTGAATCTTTTCAATTTCATACTCTGAAAAATTCTTCGCCACTGGTTAGCGACGTATATATTTTATTTTGTTTATTTATTTATTTATTTTCCCCCCCGATCCGACTAGCTTCTTTCATTAGGATGTTTCTTCTTGGAATCATCAACGTCATTTTATTGATTTTTCACCTCGTAATTAGTGTACTAGTTAGGTAAACAAGAAAATCTTAGCGTTTCTAAAAGCTGAAAATACGCTACGCTCCAAGGACGTAAACGAAATCGATTTTTTTTAGCATTTCAGTAGTTTTTACATGGGAGGATCATTTTTGCGATCAAGGCTGAATTTAAAGTATAGTCAAAACCGGAAGCACTTATTTACTTTTACAGTGTACAGAAGATTTTTATAGTAAAATGATATAGCAGAGTCGGCTAATTTTTTTTTTGTTCTTTAGACCAATTTTTCTTTTATCTGTAAATTCATTTTTTTTTTAAATAATGGCATCAAGTTTTATGAAAATCAATATAAGTGAAATGTGGAAAATGATTAAACAAGGTTTACGAAATGATGTCGTGATCTTAATTAAGCAAACGGAAAACAAATAAATAAAATCTATGAATAATGAATATTTTATTAATGGGAAATTTGCATTTCCATATCCTCTATCAAACATCCATTGCCAGATGTATCTATCGATAAGAAGATGTATCTATCAATAATATCCGTCGATAACTAGTTTTATTATAATAATTATTATTATTTATTGTAGTTGTGTTTACTTTTTTCTATCCGCAGTTTAATAGCTAGTTAGTATTTTTTAGGAGCGCGATTTTGCGCGAATAATGAGTAATGAAAATTTTATTTATATAAAATTTGAGATTTCATATATTCTATCAAGCTTTCATAACCAGATGTACACATTAATAATAATAAAAGCATTTATTATTATTATTATTATTATTATTATTATTATTATTACAGAATATTTTTTTAATTTTTATAATATTTTTTTAATTCCTTAGTGTTTAAAAGATTTTATTATTTCAATTTCACAGCCTGTTGACGTATTTTATTAAGCGTCATTTGGCATGTAATGAGCTAACAACATTATTGGTGAATATACAGTTGTAACTATAAAAACTATTTGGTGATTTATCACTTGCATCCGACTACGAAAAAAAAAATAAATCACTTAAAATTAATTAACTTATAATTAGAGATCGACCAAAAATTAAGTTTCATTTTCGGAACAAAGTCTGAAAATTTTCTTTTGTCAAAAATGCTTCTGAAAATTTAGCCAGACCGAAAATACCTGATATTCCAAAAATATATTTTCTTCCTTCGAAAATTTTCAACATTGATTTTAGCTGTACAGGCTGAAATGAGGAACTCCTTATTTATTGTTATGAACTTCACAGCTTATAATTATTACTCATGGCTGTATCATGTTATGAATGCAAATTATAAAGCAAGAAATGCATGTTTGACTAATTGAAGGCGCCTTCTAGTAAAATGCTCATTTAAAGCTGTAGCCTTAACCGTAATCGAAAATTTTTAGTTTGGAATCACAGAAGTGTTTCGAATGCCCTTTGAGAAACTTCTAATATAGCAGCTAGTCATTTACAAAAATCATTATAAAAGATAAATCGAGGTATGCATACCTAACACATTTTTTAATTAGATGGAATTCGTATAATTAGCAAATCATTTCGTGTGTCTGGTAAATTAATTAAATTTTATGCTTTGGTCAGAGCCAATTTAAATTTAGGCCACCCTTATAATTAATAAATAATTATCTATTTTTATGCATGCATTAATTACTCAAAAAATTTTGTTTGGACATTTCGTTTTCGTTTTCGGTTGAAAATTGCAAGATAACCGAAATTCGGTTTCGGTTCCAGTTTTGATCTTAAAAATCAATTTCGATCGATCCTAACTTATAATTATGTTCTAAGTATTTTGAATTATCATATAGGAAATATCCTGTATACTTTTTTTTTCCTCTGAATATCACGGAGTAAAAAACCGATTATTAATTCAATATTTACGCACATAAATCAAATTAGGTAAAGGAAAAATAAAGAATGTGAAAGCAATCACAGTTAATCTTTTCTATGCGAATCCGTGAGTAAATAAAGATATATATTTGTAAATTCGAAATATCAAAGAGTCAATTCACAAAAGTACATTAATGCAAATTGGATACTTTCACAAAGGCACTTATTTCCAAAGAATTTTTCGAGCTCTCCAGGGTTTTTTTTTTTTTTTTTTTTCTCTCACATAAATTTGTCTACGTTTTTCCACATAATAGAATATTTTTTATCAGTAATGCATTCTTATATTTAAATCTTTCTTGAAAGGGGAAGATAAATATTGAACGTTAGCCTTAATTAAATAATAATAATAATAATAAAATAAACTATTAGTTAGATAGTATGAAAGCTTTTAGTTTGATATAGTTTTCAGTTTACTAAAATGTATCTTAACCCTTTATGCCGTGACGGTACTTTAAAGTATCAATAACCACTTGACACATCAATATTTTTAGAAAAAGCTTTGAAATAATGCCTATTTTTTTTCCTGTCTTTTACAGTATTTTTAATATTTATCACCGGTTTTTCAACACAGAAATGTTTGTCTAATTGAATCAGGAAAATGTTCGGATTAAAGGGTGTATTTCGATTCAAACTGCTTATTTTCCGATTTATTTTTGAATTCACTTTTGTCCTCAAACGCATCAAACTTGCAGATTATCTTAATTAGAAAGTGCACAAGGTGCCGTGATTGTCAATTCTTTGATAAATGTAAAAAACATTGCAAAAAAAAAAAGCTATCAAAAGCGGCATTTTGGACAAATTTTTTCGAAGCGGAAGTTCTGTGAACGAAAAAAAGGGTCATGCTGAGAAGGTAAATGCTTATAAATCAAATTATAATGAATTGAGCGTAAAAATACACCACACGGCACCTCATACGTCCCTTCAAGAATCCCCTCACCAAGTTTCATGTTTCTACTTTTAAAAATGTGTCTGAAATTGTATCGGAAAATTTCGAGCTGTTAAAGGTGGAGAAGCATTTTTTCGAATACACCCTTAAATAATACAAAATTTAGAATAAAATTTCCTGGTGAGAATAATAAATCATGATTGGAGTATGGATGCCTGTACGTGGTACGGGCAAATCATGATTAACTAAAAAACATTACTGTACAAATCAAGGAAGCTGTTAAAATAAAAATTGTGGGATTATGAAATGAATTGTTATAAAATTAATTTAATACATCGATCAGTAATAATACCGTTTGGAATGAGTTATAGATACTTTATTTTATCTTCTAAAAAGCATTATTGATTGAACAGATTTAAGAAGAAACAGATTTAAAAAGATTCCATCTTTTCTGCTTTTTTTGAAGTCGAAAGACTGAGAGGGGAGTGGGGAGGAGATTTCAATTCAGAAATATTTCTATTGTTAGAACATTATATTTGTACATTCCCAAGTTTTACAAAATACTATAAAATATTTTAAATAAAATATTTATGTGGAATTTAAATATCGCAAGAATCCCCTATAAATTCAAATTTAATTAATTAAATTTAATTGGCAAAATCTTTCTAAAATTTATTAAATGACTGCGTAAATCTTCTAATGTATAGTTAAAAAAAAAAAAAAAAAAAAAAAAAAAAAAAATCACCAAAAATGTTTTAGAAGATAAAATGTTCATGAATTCATAATTTTGGATAAAAAAGTTAAAGTTAGAAGCGAAACTAATGGCGTTTTTCTCGACATATATTTTATTGATTAATTTAGTGAATGATTTAGATTAAGTTAATCAGTTTTTACATCCAACAGTTCACAATCGATGAAAACAACATTTCTTGATGATGAATGATGATGGAAGAAATAATGAATTATGTTATGTTCGTTCATGTATATGTCTCTAAAACATAACGCTATTAAACGCGTAAGCATTTTATTTGTAATTTTCTTTAGAGTGAATTTTAATGTTTCTGAAAATGTCGGGGTCATATTGACTCCTTGGTAACTTCTATATAGTAAAAAAGGATGCTCTACACCTCTAAAAATTTAGAAAAGAAAGGTGATATTTTTAATACATTAAAAATGTAATGAGTCAATATAATTCCAATCCAAAAAAAAAAAAAAAAAATCAAAATTACACTAAGGAAAAGTGCAAAATAATTGTTCATGTGTGTAACATCATTAACCATATTCAACATCAACCATCAACTATTCAACATAATAACCATCATATACCGCGAACAATTTCGCTAAATTATACAAATTAATATTATTTTTATGTTAAATAATGAAAAAAAATTAAATTAGTTACACATTAATAAAAATAGAAATAAAACGCCGAATTAAAAATATCTTAATTTTATAACAAACAATTTTAATGTGTTTAATGTCAAGTGGTATGTGACAATTGCAATCACCCATTATTGACATTTAATCATATAGTTTGGCGATAGTTTTTTGGGCGACGTGCAATTAAGTAGTACCACAAATACTTTGCTTCGATTGTTTCACTGTGGTTATTGAATGTGATCCAGCAAAACATTTTGTACGAAAAGTACCATGTATATTCATTTTTGGTATGAATTAAATATATATATATATATATATATATATATATATATATATATATATATTGCATTTTCTTAATTGGGACTTAAAAATCCCATCGGAGCATAATGTTGTCTTTTTTAAAAGATGGCTGACAGACCAGGAGGCGGAAGCGCTGTCAATCACCTAATCGAGTTCATGGATGAAATTTTAGGATTAGTCAAATCTCGATTCGCCTATTAAAACGCAATCGGTCTGCCAAGTCATATCTTGGTGAAAAACACAAGAAAACCCTATTTTAGAGGTTGACTCGTAAGTTTACTATTGTGTTTTCCAGTTCCCAGTCCTCCAAGTTTTCACACATTTTGAGTGCAGGAAAACATAATAGTAAACCTACGATTTAACCATTAAAATTCGGTTTTCGAGTGCCTTCCACCAACATATAACTTGGCAGACCGATTGCGTTTTAATATGCGAAGGGAGATTTAACTAATCTTAGAATTTTATCCTTGAATTCGATGAGATGATTGACTGTGCTGCCACCTCTGTTTTACAGGGTGTAACTGCTCCACTCAACAAGCGCAAAACGTTTTGACACATTTACAAGTTAATTTTTTAACAGAAAGATATAAAATTGGAATACCTGACTATGGAAGCGATTTCGAACCGAATTTAGTTTTCCTTTTATGATCATCAAATTACCTATCGAGTTCTAAGCTATTTCGATTACGTGATCACCCGTTTTTCTCCTGCTTTTCGACCGGTTTTTCTGCTTTCGTCCGAAAATGTGCTCAAAAATGTAAACTTTGAAGACTTGTTATTGAAGATCTCTTGCGTTTAAAAAAACCCCAGAAAATTGAGTGCAATTACAGTTTTTGAATAACAATACCTACTATTTTCATGCATTTCTGAACAAAAGTAAATTACAGCATATATCACAAAGTTGCCCTTTTATATTTAAGAACACCATTTAAAAAATAAATAAATAAATAAATAAATAAACATTACTTTTAAGGTGTAAGACATATAAATATCTTGGAAATTCCTTGATCTCTTTTGTCAAAGTTTTCCTTTTTATCCCGGGGGAAAGAAATATTGCCTTCAAATCTTTTATAATGTCCTTATACGTTTCAAAAACGCGAGCTTTTTTTATTCATGATATTCATGACAATACTTACAATGTCCGATTCGACCAATTTCGAAGTAAGTCTTTTTACTGCATAAGAAAATGCGTGACCATGTTTCTAAATCCGACCCAGAAGAAATATAGGGACACAAAGGGAAAATTATTCGTCTTACGTCTATTTTTGTGCATAGCTAAAGGCGTTTTATATGACTTTTAAGTTATAGAAAGATCAAGTTCGAAATATATTCAGCGCAGAAAAAAAGGAACCATATACAGATTAAAATGTACAATAAAAGCGTATTTTTTAGAAAATCTATTATTTTTTATATTTTTTAATCTTATTTTCTACCTTTTAGTATTTAAAATATTTCATTGTGGCAGTTTCATAGAAAGTTGGCATATTTTAGCGAGGGTGGTTTCGCACATAAGAGGCTGTGCATATATAATGTTATCATTTCAAGGGGAGAGGTGGGAGTCAGGTATATGATATCATAAAATATCGCTAGGGGGAGAGGGTGGTTGTCTTTTGATATCGATATCATTCTTGATCGAATCAAAATTTTCTCTTTTTATTTGTAACATGGTCTTTCCCTTTGGTTCAAAATAGTGTGCTATTTTTTTTTTTTTTTTTTTTTTTTTTAGTCGGTTACCTATTTTTATGAAAATACAAAGTTATTATTAAAATTACTACATTTTTATTGAATTATTTAATTCTAAAATATGGAATAACCCAACATTTTACTTTCTTATTCTTCTCCATATATATACGCATATATAATCACGGTTCGAGAAACCACACGTAAAATATATTTGAAATGAAGCTTGTATTTACTAAATAAAAGAGAAAGAAAAAAAATGTTGTCCACTTGATTCATTGAAAATAATTTTTATCTACTTCCCACCACTTTTTCAGTTCAGGGTAAGTGCAAGAAGATTTTATTACTGTTGAGTGCATTACGTGACAGAAAGCTATTATAAAATACTTTTAAATAGTAATAATTTCTTTTAAGTATTATTTGATATAAAGCGATATTTTATTGACTTCTCTTCATTTGAATGAATAAAGCATGCGAAAAATAAATGTAACTAGTTTTGTATATCACTCAAAACAAAAGAAAAGACACTTTGATAATAGTATTATTACCGGAGGGGCGAGGGTTGGTATAGCATATGATATCGGAAGGAAGGGAAGAAATCCAAAATTACCTAAAAGTTGATAATGTTTATATTTGCACAGCCCCTAATTCATGTTCTAATACGTATACAGTTGTAACAACATGTAATTTTTTGTAATTTTTCCCATGAACTCGGGTAAAAGCCATTTTTTTTAGTAATTTATTATTAATTTCTAAAAATATTAAAATGTTGTATTCCAATAATATATATATATTTTTTGTACAATTGCTATAAATGTTTCTAAATTATCTTGAATAATACCACAATTAAACAATATGAAAAACATTGTTCATTATAAGATTCAGGAAATCTAGAAAAAAAAAAATGTGCTAAAACTCCGAAACTTTAAACTGGTGATAAATATTTAAACAAAAATATGCCAAAATTCCACAAAGAATTTCAAGAATTCTACGAACCTCGAAAAATACCTAAAACTTTGAGTAATTGTTGCGGGTAGTTTAAAATAAAACAAAAAAGGGAAATGTTACATGATAAATAGCATTTCCCTCCCAATAGCAGTTTAGCAAAAGCAGATTTTTCATTATTAATTGTACCCCTAAACCTCCTGTATTGTAACAGTGTGTCTGAACATAAAAATATTTTGTATGAAATTTAAAGCGCACACAAAGAATTCTCAGTACATATATACTGAAGAAGATTTATTACGCAAAATTTAAGAAAGTGCCTTCTAAACAAAAACTTTCTTTTTGGCCGGTTATTAACAAAATATGCAGATTTACAGGAGAGAGACTGTGGTATAGGAATAACAAAAGGCCCAGTATCGAGAAAAGGCCTTTTGCATATTGATAAGCATGCCAGGAAGTTTTTATTGTCCAAAGTGGATGGGGTATTTTACGATGCTATAGAATTTTATGAGCAAAGGGGATCACCGCAATCACTTTTTATTTTAAAAGTGTAGTTGAATTTAATCGGGATATTTTAGAAATGAATTCCTCTTCTAATCAATTTCAGAATGACGAATATCTTATCTCTGTGTGCTGTGTCAGAGGCTTTTTAGTGATTCATATGCTTGGAAGACTTGAATGAAAGTACCCCCAAAATAAGTAAAAAATAAAATAGAGAAAGTTACAAAATAAATAACTCTTAAACTTTATTATCTCAATTATCTTACATCCACGAAAGTTTTTATGTTTTAAAATTAAGTTACTTAAAATTAATTTGTGCGAAAAAATAATTTAATGAGGATAAACTAATTAAGCTTCGTTATTTTAATTATCTTTAAATGATGAAATGATTTTTTTTATTTATAAAATGAAATAACTTTAAATACATTAAGGGAAAGAAAATTTTGATAAGGCCTTCATTTGTTTCATTATCTCAGTTATTTAAAAATCATAGAAAAGTTATTTTTTCTATCGCTCTTAATAGATAATTTAAAAATAAATCCATGCGAAAATTGATTTTATATAGTATTTCAGATTTATTTATATCTCATACTGATTGATTTTTTTTAAATAAAATATAATTTCACAAAATCTGATATTTTTTTAATGGGACAAAATCATTGGTAGTGACAGGTCTTTATGCATTTGACCTTCGTAAAAAAGGTCAATTTTAGCATACTACGAGGATATATACAAATCTATATGCCATATACAGGGCTGTACAAAAGAATTTGGACTTTTCTGACTATTGATCGCAATTGCTTAAACTGGGTATGCGTTGTTCAAATGCTTTACATAGACACCATTTTTCACCTTTTTAAGATTATATCTCAAATCTCTGATTTTTGCAAAAAATTTTGATTTATTTTTATCCTTATTATTTTAAATCAGAGTACAAACATTTGGGATTCCAAAAATACCTTAGTATTGGTTTAGTGATAATATTTTTGTGTTAGTGGTAATTAGAAGGAAAGTTATAGACCAAAATGTAAACTGGAAATAAATTTTCTGAAACAGGAAGTGACTGTTAGAAGTATCACAGAAAGGTAACCAATAGATTTTAATTTAGAAATATATATTATATACCATACACACAAAAATATAAACACATGCAAATAGAATGGATTTTAAAGTTGAAATTTTTATACATAATTTTTTATGCTATGTCAAAATCTTAATTTGCATTTTCTCGAAAACTGCCTTTTTTCCTTATGTACATTTACGAGAAACAGTATTTCTTAAAATGTTTTTAAAATTTTGTCACAAAATTCTTCTCATCTGTTGATATGTTATAAAGAAAAAAATTTTAACGTGTGAATCTTTGTCGTGTTATTTTGAATGTGTTGTAAACTGCTTTATAATCTATGCTTCCCACATAATTTTTCATTCTTGTTAATTCTCGTTTTATTCACAGAAACGTCAGTTCAAACAAAGCATGTTTTTTATAAGTTAAGTATTTTAAAAGATTCGACGTTAAAAGAAACTGCAGCATCTGTTCTTGTTACACCCTATTTAAAAATATCTCACAGAAGCCCATTCTTTCCAGCCAGAACTAAAGACTTCAACTATTATGCACACTTCTTACATTTATACAAATCTATAGGACATATACAGAGCTCTACAAAATAATTTGTATTGTTCTTTGACTACTGATGGTAATTGCTGTAATTTGGTTTTCGAGTGGATTGTGCGTTTACCAAAAGAGTGTGAAACTTTGTTATATTATCCTGAATGTATTGGAAAGTGCTTCATAATCTATGCTTCACACATAATTTTTCATTCGTGTTAATTCTCATTTCATTCACACAAACGTCAGTTCAAACAAAGCATCTTTCTTATAAGTTAAATATTTTAAAAGATTCGACGTTAAAAGAAACTGAAGCATCTGTTCTTGTTACACCCTATTTAAAAATATCTTACAGAAGCCCATTCTTTCCAGCAGAACTAAAGACTTCAACGATTATGCACTTCTCTCGAATACAAATCTAAAATGAGTGATTACACTACAAGGTTATCTCAGTTGGAATACAGAGGGAAAAAAATTAAACATAAAGAGAGAGGCAAAGTAAAAAAAAAAAAATAATAATAATAAGGCTAATAAACATTAACTTGCATAGGCTAATTTTAAATGTATCGTTTCATTTTTTTTTTTATAATTATCCCACACACGGCATTCAGAGCATGGAAGGAATTTATATGTGTATGAGAGTTAATAAGATAAAATTTCTGGTGGAAAAAAAGGTAGAGAGATACATAGATGTGGGTTGCATTTTCAGAAGATTTTAAAGCATCTGCTTACATTCCCAGTAACTTCTCTCGGTGGAAAGAGAATTTTCGTATAAAAAATGTGAACATGAGTGTACGGTAAAATGGACAGTTTTTAAACCGAAGAGTTATTTTAAGCGCTATTGAATATTCAAATCAGTCAAGATGGTTCTTTTTACATTAGTTTTATAGGATTAAAATCTCTGCACAGTAATTTAACAGACATGTACTTTAGTAGATTGCGGTGTGCAATGCCCAATAAGTTTTTAAATGTGTACTTTTTTTAATATGTATATATATATAATTTTTAAAAATATTTTTAGTGTCGATTTTCTTTTCTTTTTTTTTTCTTTTAATTTATTTAAAATTTTATCACCAGATTAGAAATGCAACTTTTCTGTTAGTATTCTCGCAGACAGCTGCACTTTTCAATTTCCAGACCATTTATGAATTTTAACTATAAAAATTCTTGACATAAATTTTAGTACAGAAAACGTATCTCATGAGTTATAAGAGCTTTCTGTTAAGTTTTCAATCAATCGATCTGAGAAACTATTCTCAGTAGTTATGCAACAATGTCTGTCACAATAGTTAAGGAAGCGTTAAACAAGTTAAATCACCATATAAATATAAAAACACACCAGGACGCGTTTCGAGCTTTAAATTTTAACAGCGCGTCACCATCCGCAGTAAAGGACAAGGTCACAAATGAATATAGATATAATTTGAAGAATAATAGTATAACAATTAAAAAATATATAATTTTGTATAAACACGATGGAAAATTTAATTTTTAAAAAATCGCCAATGTACAAAATTTTTTCAGTAAAATTTTACGGAATAGTTTCATTTTTCTAAGAAAACAGAACAATTTTCCGCAATTGATATTCTGAGATTACAAATTCTTATAAATCAAGTAAGTTTTCCATAAATTTCACGAAATATTTATGTATTGCTTTCAAATCAGTACAAATTTCATAAATGATGGTTAAATATTCTTGCTATGTTTAGAATGAAATAATTAATTATTGTATATAATTACTTACCGTGGAATTATTTTCAATGAAGTGCCAATATTGGATAAATGTGGCTCTATATTGAAAATGTATTCAATGATCTCCCAATATTGGTAAAAATGTTAGTTTTACATGGATTTTTAAGTAAAAAAGCTAAAATTTGTGATGCCATCTATAGTATGCATATTTAAACAACTCGCTATATCATTTATTTTTTCTTTTTTTAAATAAAAAGCTAACATAGTCTTACGATATTTCATAAAATTAAAATCTTGTTACTCCTTTTTAAGTTTGACACAATTGAAAAGGAAATGTTACAGTTTATTTTTTAATTATCATTTTAAAATAATGGTAGACTTATATATAGTAAGCTGTTATTTTTTTTTTTAAGTAGCGTAATATTTAAAATTATGAAAATAAAATTTGTAAGACATTCAGAAATGTACTCAATTGGAAAAAAAATATAAATCTCTACGAAAATATGGTCCTTGTTTAACACCTTCCCCACCTTGCTTCATAAAAGGTACCTAAAATACTTACGATGGCTGAATGGTTAAGGTAATGAGTTGAAAAAGTAAAGTTCCCTAGTTCGAATCCCGTAGTAAGCCAGTGCTGTTTCTTTACTTTTATTTGAATTAAATAGAGAAATTCTAACCTTGATGTAAACAAGTCTTACACTGTTAAAATAAAAGTAAATAAATAAATAAATAAAAACTGTTAAATTTACGGTGCAGCAATGTTGCCAGCAGTTTTTCCCGTAAAAATTGCAGTAAAATTAGATGTGATAAAAAAAAAAATTACATTTAGATTTTTGGAATAGATTACATTTATTTAGAAAATAGGTATTTGTTAGTTTTTTATAGCGCTACTCCCATTCCAAAATTTATTTTCTACTCATGTTATTTACTGTACCTCCAATTCTAGATAGAGACAAAAATTTTTGAAGCCGACTAGATTAATTTTGAAAATGAGCATTTGTTGTTAATACTTTAACGCCACTTCCTGTCCTAAATTTATTTTCAATTTACTTGTTCTACCTTCTATTCTATTAACCGTTAAAAAAAAGTTAATTTTGCCTTAAATATATATTTTATCGTTATACAACTACCTTAATAATAATAATATTACGTTATGCATGGAAAGATTTCACTTACATCAGCAATTTGGCGGAAGTGTCGAGAACGCACAATCTTTTTCGCCTTCGGTTAAACGACACAAGAAATATAAACATTTATCAAAACTATTTACCCTTGACATTTGATCAACCCTCATCAGAAGGACAGTCACGGTTGCAGAAGGAGCTAAAGCATCAACAGCTTAAGTAAAGCGAAGGCTTTTATTTCTTTTAGAGCAGTTAATATTTATTATTTGGCTTCGAAGCCGGGTTTTTCGCTGGAAAAGAAACATCAAATGCGCTATTTTAAAAATGCAGATTCTTTTTAAGTATTTCATAAGGTCATCTAATTGTTTTTCCAAGAATGTTTTTTACTTAAAGAACATGCGATTTATTTATTTATTTATTTTGATTTAGATAAATATAGCTTCATGAAAATCGACAAGGAAAGGGGCGAAGGAACGGTAAATTCCTTTCTTAACATTTTGAAAAGGCATTTCATTTTTCTTTATCTAATGAGTTATATATATATATATATATATATATATATATATATATAATCTATAGCGGGAGGAAAGTGGTTATGGAAATTCAAGTATTTCTGTAAATTTTTACAGCTGGAAGCATTAGTAAAGCAAAAACATTTCCAAGAAAATAAAGATAAAAAGCCTAGGACCATGCGTTATTTTGTGCTACAGGAATACCCGAAGCCCAAGGGGACTATGAGGTGTAAATCCCGAACGACATGGCTTAATCCCTTATTCCACTGGTTTTGCTCTCGTGACGACAAATCTTTCAAAAGTGTTCAGAGTTTCAGGTTAAGTGATGCGCGATGGATGATGCTCTTCCTCGACTGGCAGCATGTCCAGGTGTAAATTAGGTTCTCCTGACATATGTGCATAAGGGCTCCGAGAGCCTGTAACCGGACGGCTTGTAAGTCAAGTTTTATCTGTTAATTTTGAAAAAATAAAATACTAATTTTTACCAAGAACACTTAAAATAATTAAACATTAAAGGAAAAAATAATTACTTTGAATGAAAGTTTTTTTTATATAGTAAGTTCTCTCTCCTATTTTTAGATGCCTATTAGAAATCTCCCCCAAAAATTCCCTCCCCCCCTTTTTTTTATTTAGATTTTACTCTGTTCACACCAATGTACAGAATAATAAAAAAAGAAAGCAAAATCAAAAAAGAAATTCTATCAAAATCAAGAAAAAAAAAATAAATTATAACGAAGAAAAATCACTTAGCAATTTAACTCTAGGACGTAAATGATTTCTTTTACTTAAAATATACCAAGAGACAATTTCCTCCGGGAATTTTGAAAATGCATTTAAATTTTCTTTATCTGATGACACTGAAAAAATAAAATGGTCATTTTTTTCAAAACATTTAAAATAAATAAACATTAAAATCAAAAGTCATAATTGACCATAGCAGTTTTTAAAATTATTATAATAAATTATCCCCCCTTCTCCTTCACACCAGCTTATTAGAAAATTCCCATCAAAACAATCCCCCTCGCTCTTGGATTTCACTTTTCCGACATCGATGTACGGTACAAAAATAAGAAAGGAAAATTAAAAAAGAATGTGTATCAAAGTAGAAAAAAAAATTATAACGAAGAAAAAGTTGCTTGGCAATTTATCTCCTGGACGTAATTGATTTCGTGTATGTTAAATGTACCATGAGGCAATTTTTCACCTGTGGAGCAGAAGTCTTTATTGCAGTTGATGAAAATCTTTCTTTTTGCAAAAAAATGAAAACTGAAAAATTAGCAAAAGGACTTGGGATCTTAAAAATAATAACCACAATAGATAATTTTCTAAAGTGATGATGTCAAAATTTTACAAAAACTACGGAACAATCGGTAAATTGTTTGTTTACGTACGCTTTTTTTTTTTTGAAGGGGGGAGGGGGGTATTAGAATTAAATGAAAAAAAAGTTACTTGGTAATTTATCTCTTGGACGTAAATGATTTCTTGTACGTTAAATGCACCAAGAGGCAATTTTTCAACTACGTTGAAGAAGTTTTTATTGCAGTTGATCAATATCTTTCTTTTTGTGAAAAATGAAAGTTTAAAATTAGCAAAAGGATTTGGGATTTAAAAAAGCATCATTTAAAAATAATAACTACAATACATGCTAAACATTTTCTACAGTGATTAAAAAAAACTGCGTAAATTGTTTGTTTACGTGCGCCTTTTTTTTTTTTTTTTTTTTTTTTTTTTTTTTTGTTTTTTGTATCAGAATTGAATGAAAAAATTATGACGAAGAAAAAGTTACTTGGCAATTTATATCTTGGATTTAAATGATTTCTTGTATGTTAAATGTTCCAAAAGGCAATTTTTCACCTACGGTGTATTGCAGCTCATCAATATCTTTCTTTTTGTGAAAAATGAAAACGTCAAAATTAGCAAAAGGGCATGGAATTTAAAAAAATCATATAAAAATAATAACTACAATAGATAATTTTCTAAAGTGATGATGTAAAAATTTTACAAAAACTGAGTAACAATAGGCAAATGGTTTGTTTAAGCAGGCATTTTTTTTGTATTAGATAGACATAAAACTATGAAACTGAAGTAGAAGTAAGTTTATTAACAAAAATAAATAAATAAAAAAGAACAAAAGAAGTAATGTAACTCATTTTTTGCGTGTTAAGCGTATCAAACACGCAATTTTTCTTCAGTAATGACAAAAGTTTGAGGAAAAGTAAAAGTAACTCTTTATCGCAGTTAATCAGTCACTTTTCCTATTTATGGAAAATGTAGCTGCAAAGTTTATCATTTGACCGCCTTTCGTGAGAATTGATAATAATTAAAAAATATTTATCTAAGTAAATCCGTATATCCTGGACAAAACGCATCTGAATTTTCTACATTGACGATGTATACTAAAAGTCAGAAAAAGAGATCACAATAAGCAGATAGTCACTTTACAAAAATTGTCACTTTAGCCCTTCACTGCACGATATTTTTCTATTTTCACGAGAAAAAAGAAATTTAAATCTATATATTGGTCTAATAAGGGGAATAATTGTAAAAAAGAGTAATAAATTTCAAAATTTCAGCAAAAAAATTATATTTTATGTCGTGCACTCTATATGCACAATTAGGGTTTTTAAATATTGCATTACTATATTTTGTAATTAAATGAGCTTAAATTAATTAATTTTATCTGTGCTTAACAATCTGTAATCCTTTTTTATTATTAATAGTTTTAAGTATTCAGTAAAAATTATAAAAATAAATTTTGCCTTAACAGCTTGATCGATTTTTTTTTTTTCTAAAGAACAAATTTTAATATTTTGTTAAATGCAATCATCTGATATGGATAAAAATAAGTGGTGTTCAATTCTTTGGACTGTTCTTGTTCAGTTACAGTGATCCTATTGGCCAACCTCATGGCACATAATGAGAATTGTAGTGTTTTTAGGTATGTGCCAGATCTGGAACACGGTGTAGTTAAGGGTAAAACAACAAGACATGGTTCATTCCGATCATAAATAATGTGCAAGCTTTTGAGACCAGAGCCCGATCAAGCTGAAGTTGGACCCAGGGCCTGTTAAAATGTTGGGCCCCCATACCTACCCATTTTCGGCGACACTTTCAGAAAAAAAAAGGTTTATTTGATGAGTTGACAAAGTTGTTTGGGTAAAAAGTGCCTATTTTAAAAGCTTCTAAAAATTTTATTGAGTCATTCAGAATATTTAAATTTTACATTTCATATTTTATAAAACAATGTTATTTGAAAAGTATTTGATTAAGGAAAAAAAAGTCAGTCACATAATTTGTGGGCCCCTGAAATTGGTGGGCCCAGGGCCAAGGCCCCGGAGGCCCGTGCATTAATCAGGCCCTGTTTGAGACTCGTTTCCTCGAAAACTATTCGACTGATTTTCATGAAATTTGGAATCCATATTTAAGTCTGGATTATGCTATGAGCATAAAAAATTAAGAATATGATTAATGTAATTGGACGTGACGTCCCAGTTGTATTTTCTCTTTAACAGGTTTCATTATATTAAATTTGGTTAATTTTAACTTATAATAGAAATCGCTTCAAATCTGCATAATCAAAGTGAAATAAGACTCACGCAATTCATTTTTTCTTACCCAGAGCAGTTATTTCAGCGAAAAACTAGTCCCTATGGTAAAAGAAATGCATTAAATTTACGGCAAAAATTGCTGGCAGCAATGTTGCCAGCAGTTTTTGCAGTAAAAATCGCAGTAAAATTAGATGTATTTTTTTATTACATTTTATTTTACTGCAATTTTTTCAGTAGAAACTGCTGGCAGCATTGCTACCAGCAGTTTTTGCCGTAAATTTAACGCATTTTTTTTACAGTGCAGAATAACCATTTAACCTTTACATGGCAATGTCGGCCTGTCAACGGAATATTTGCATACGTTTTACGATTACGTTGAAAATAAGCATTCCCATTTAAGTGTTGATAATATCGCATAAGAAAATCTAAATAGCTTATCTTATGTGTAGATCGCAGAAGAAAAGCTATATAATGAAATGGGACAATATAAAAAAATGATATAAACATTTCATTGCCTGGAACTGCACGTGTGAGATGAGATATCAAAAAACGAGTAAGATTTGATAAAGGAAGTCTTTGATAAAATGATGCAACTCAAAAAATGAAGTCTTATTAAAACAAATAGCTTTCTAAATCAATGAGATAGAAAATAATATACAGTGAAAGGAGCTCATAAATGAGCTTGGAGTGAGCGTGTAGAAATTGCTCGTTTTATGCGGGTTTTGTTATGGCGGGTTACCTTAAAACATGTGATTTGGAAGAGATTTTGAAAAGTTCAATTTATTCGATATTTTGATTTTTCCAGGTTCGAATTATCTAAGTTCCCCTGTATATGCATATTTGTAAAACCACGATCAAGATAACAGGGGTCATATGTATCCTGAAGTTTCAACATGAGTAAATTCTTCTATACCAGCATTTTCTAATAGAAAATCTCTTTTGAAATGAGGTGAAATTTCGCGGTTTTAACTTTGATTTATTAATAAAAATACTGGTATATGTTTAAAAAAGTTCCCTGAAGTTTACGACTACTGCGATAATTCTATTATTTTATATCAATATGAAATAGGTAAGATTGCAACCGTATACTATGTCAAAACTTACATAGCCCTGTATGTAGACAGTAGCATAAAGCCCGGAGTGAAAAAGGATTAACGCTTTCATGTATGAATTATTTTTCATAATACATATTTTTTTTAAATCAAACAATCTTTTTTGTGATAAATGAGAACCCAGTATAAATTAATTTTATTATTGTGTTATTTGCTAGCTATTATCTGTTCACAAATCAGAAATTCATAAATATATGCTGATTTTTTTTCTTTATAGGGCAATATTTATCTATCCTCATATGAAATCCATAAGGAAGGGTTAACTCGAGTCCTTTTTTTAAGACATGTAAATGTAGTGAATTTTCGATAACGCGTCCCGCCTAAAGTGCATTTTAAAATCTATTTTTATTTTTGTATTTATTTAAGTCCTATAGTGATTTATGGATGTATTATTTGGATCACTACATAAAATCATGGAAAGTTACGCATTACATGGCAAAGGAAGGTCTTAAGACAAATTTTTGGACCCATTAAATAAAAAAATACATGGCGAATCAGATCAAATATGAAGATAGAACAGTTGCATAATGAAAAAGACATAATAAATACCATTGAAATAATAATAATGCAATGATTAGGCCATTTAGTTTGAGCGAGAAATAGCAAAAGCACGACAAAGATATATAAGGGAAAATTAATGGGGAAAAAAGAAGTGTTGATAGATCCAGAAAGAAATGAATCGAATAGAAAAGAAAAAAAAAAAAGAGTAAACAAAATCTTACTACAAATTAAGAATTAAAAGTCAGGGATCAAAAGGTTTGGTGAGGTATATTAAGCGCTTCCTTGGTTTGCTTGTACGTTATACGGGAAATATGCTTTTGCCAGTCATGATTTGCCCGTACATTTTAAACAGAAAGGGAGAGAGAGAGAGATTTTTTGTGCAATAAAATTATTTTTGAAAATTTGAATACTTTTGTAACCTGAACCTTCTTAAAAAAAAAAAAAAAAAATCAGTTAAACTACAAATTACCAAAAAGGCAAACAAAATTAGCATTGTACAAGTAACGGACTTCAGTTATAAAAAAAATTAATAATAATAAATAAATAAAAATATCCATACCCTATTATTTTACGCTAAAAAAACGGAGAGCAATAAATTGGTCATTCTCAGTTTGATTGACATATTTCTCTTTTTATTTTTCAAAATAATCTGAAGCGGCAAATGGCATTAGTGCGATATCGTTAACTTCCAATTTCCGGCTGTCCGCCCAAATAAGTCGGAAAACAAGACAATCCCATTTATTTAATGCTTTTCCCATGCTAGCACCAGTTCTTATCTTGTTACCTGTTGCTTCAGAAATATCGCGGGGGAGAGAAAAATCTGAAATTAGTAAACCATATTGCATTATCATTTTACGATATATACATAGTTCCGAAGAAGAAAAAGAAAATTCTGTCAAATCCATGCATATTAAGATTTTAGTTTAAATGTGACGTTTCGCGGAAGAATTCTGGAATCGTCCCAAAACCGAGCTTTACCCTCACACGCATTACTCGGTCAGTGCCACCTTATCTTATTCCATGCTTATAAATATCTAATATGAAGTTTCATTTTCTGATTGTTAGATTACTTCTGCATGAGTGCATTAGTGATATAAGCGACTATCAGCGAAACGCCAGAACTCATTAATTGTCGAGCGTATATTGGGCACTTAAACCGTACTAATTAAGTTTCATGCTTAATAATATGCAAAACAGTGTTTTAGAAAATAGCTTAAAGGAATTCTAGTTGCAAGTCAATATTAATTTTGTCAAGTCAAACTGTTCCACCTTTAAGTTTCTAATAATAATAATAATAATAATAATAATAATAATAATAATAATAATAATAATAATAATATAAGAAAAATGAGATGTAAAATTTAAAATTTTTACAACAATTTTTAAAATATTTTACTTAAATAAGTACATATATACACAATGGTTCTAAATTCCATAAAGGATTTTGACCTTTTTTAACCACTTAACTAACTTATCGATATTAAAAAAATAATTAAAAAATAATTAAAAAAAAATAAATAATGTCTATTTTTCCATGTCTTTTAGAGAATTTCTAATCTTTTATCTCCAGTTTTTCAAAACAGAAATTTTTGTCTAATTGAATCATTAAAAATGCTCGGATTAAATAATTCAAAATTTACAATAAAAATTTACAATAAAAATTTACTGGTGAAAATACTAAATCATTATTGGAATATGGGTGCCATTTTTCAATCTTAATTGGAATCAGGATATACCAGACTTTTTGTTTTGGTTTGTTTTCAAAATCTAAGCAATGGTTGTCATGATAACGACTTCTTGTAAAAATGCGTTTTTCTTCTTTTTTTTTTTTTTTTTCCTTAACTATTTTCCGCAAATAATTTGTTATAACTCAAGAGCCGTTAAAGATAAAATGGCTCAAACTTGGAACATGTCTTTTTCAATTGTTTACCTTAATTTTGATTCAGAAAATTAAAAAAAAATACATTTACTTTTAAAAATGTTATTTTTTAAAATAAAAGTTACATTTTTTTTTTCAAGATATTTACTTTAAGTATTTATAATTTTATTTAAATTAAATATTTTTTTTCAATGCTGGATAAAAATTAAAACCTATAAATTTATATTTAAACGAAAATGAAACTGGAATTCTACAAATAATGTTTCGAGTTATAACGATTTTAATTTACTCCACTTTTTACATTAAGAAATTTTTTTTTAATTCTGAGAAGTTTTATTAAGTGATTTTGTTTACAAATAATATAATTAAACATTACAGAAAAAAATCAAGATTTTAACTCAATAAATAAAAATTATTTTAAAGTGTGTTTCGGACCCCCTTAACTTACGACACACTTAACCCTTTCCGACACAATGGTACCACTCCGGATCCACCTAATTTTAGTTCCAAACTTACAAATGGCAAAAAAAAAATATATATATATATATATATTAATAAATTTTGTTTTTACAACGAAACCTTTAAATTAACAAGTTTTTAATTTCTAAACAAATCGTTTGGAAATTCCGGTGTCAATCAATCCTTTCAACTTTTTAACGAACAGAACTGTTCAGTGCCGGAAAGGGTTAAACTAGTATGGACGTTCCAAAATCGGGACATTTGGCTATTTTTCTGAAATAAACTGATGTCTGCTGAATTGCATTTATTTCTCTTGTGATTTACGATTACTTTGCACCGTTTATAAATAGGACATACAGAATAATGTAATCTAATAAATATTGTAATACACATATAAGTTACAGTTAATCCTTGAGAGGAGAAAAAAAATTCAGGCATAAATAAATTAAATGCATAATTAAACTTTCTTTACACACTAATGTTATGATGGGGAAAAATGAAAGGATTGTATATTTTTTTGAATTGGCGTACTAAACAAATAAAATCCTCCATATAAGACAAAAATAAAAATAAAATAAAATAAAATAAAAATAAATAAATAAATAAATAATTTATTACATTTTGTAATAAAACGAAGAGTAATTTTTTTTATTAATTTAAAATAATAATAATAATTATTCCTTTATCTTTAACTGTTGTTAATGATCTTAGTCCAACAGAGTGCTAATTATTCTTATTTTCTCATAGTTTAAATTACTCAGAAAAAATTCAGCTAAATAAAGTTCCTCATTTTGCATATATAACACATTTTATTGGACGAGAATATGCATTATATATTTTAAATGGTTCATTAATTATTTCCCTCCCCCAATTCTCCGTAAAAAAGTGGGGGCAGGGTCAGAGGCGGATTACCCATTAGGCTGAGTAGGCTGAAGCCTAGGGGCCCAGAAGAAAAGGGGGCCCGGTGCTAAAATTTTCCTTATATAAAGAACAAGAAAATATTCTTTTACACTGGTCGGACATTAATACAAAAGACAAAAGGAGTGCTAAATTCTTTGTCGTAATCTTTTATATTTTAATCATCAATGATTTATGAGTTAATGAAGCAAGCATGTGTTTTAATTTTTCCAGTATATACCACTTTGAAGGAGTGAAAGGGGGCCCTCAGAAAGTCAAGCCTAGGGGCCCGGGTGGTAGTTAATCCGTTTCTGGGCAGGGTCTAAATCTACTGCTGAGCAATAGTCAACTCTAATGAAACAGCGTTAATGATCTACGATTTTTACAAGGCAGCATAGGTAGCGCTAAAGGCGAAATGGATTATGGCGGCCATGATCCTGCATCCCCCCACCCTCTTTTCCTCAGCAAGAAGAAATTGTCACATATATTTTTTTTCTGTTTGTTATATATGTTATTATACATTTTAAAAATGCTTCATTATGTATTGTGATCCGCCATCGCACCTTAGAAGAGGTACGATCGCTGCTGTCCCTCTCCTCCTCCCCCCCCCCCCTTAAGAAAAAAAGTGGAATGGGTCTTTCTATAATGAGAAAGTAGCAAAAGGGTTAAGATCTCTTCTGCCTCTGAAATCTATAGTTATTATATGAAATGTAGTATCCTATTTTGCGGTAAAGAATTAATCACTTAAATTCACCTACAATTTGGATAGTGAATGTTTCAGACCTTTGAATAACAACTTATAAACAGAAAACTATGCATTTATGTGTAATATATATGTAGAATTTTATTGAATAATATTTTTTAATTAAAACAATATTTAAGCATTTTTAAAAGGACAGTAAAACATTGTATTTGCGTCATTGCTAAATAACAATAAAATAACAAAAATAAAAAAGTAGCTGACTACAATGTAACATATTTTTTATTACTCTTATACTATAGTAACGTTTTATTCTGTTACATAACCAAATATCAGTTTAAAATCTCAAATATTAAAAGCTGCGTTTAATTAAAATGAGAGAAATTGGGATAAATTTAGAAGAGCTAATTATAAAAGGAGATTGATAATAGGTTTAATCAGTAAGTGATTCATAATTGCAAGTTTAATTTTTAAAATATCGAAAATTGTACGTCAAACATGGCAAATGAGGTGCGTTCTATAGCTAATTTTATAAATACTCAGATCTTGCGGCAATAATTAGTGCACTCGTTTGCAAAAATGCTTAAATACAAAATTTATTCAATATAAAATTCAGTAATACGGAAATAATAAGAACCCATCTTAAATCTGGCGTAATCATCACGACAACCTAAATTTAATATTTATCATGGGATATCATTAAATTAATGATGGAATTTTAATGCAAATTAGCGCGGAAAATATAATATCCGAGAACAACTATTACAACTAGCTCTGCGCAAAAGCTTCCACATAGGCGCTGTGCTTTTGCTAAAAATCCGGCTGTAAAGATTTAATAGAATGAGTAAAACTTTTATTAATATCTTTTTAAGCTTTGGTTCGATTTTCATAAAGTTTGAAACGGTATATGCGGACAGCCGGACGAACCAACTGTAGATTAAGGTTCTACGTATTTATATAATTAAGACTCACCTAATAATGAGAGAAATTGCAATAAATTCAGTAGAGGTTATTATAAAAGTGGATTAACAATAGGTTTAAATAAAAAATAATTCATAATTACGAATTTAGTTTTTAAAACAAACTAAATTTGAGGGTTAAAACACCTTCTAGGCGAAAATCATAGGCATCCGAGTCATAGCAGGGAACAATTTTTAAATTACACCAGACAAATTAAAGTAAAATATTTTCCAATCAGTACGATTGAGTAAAAATTAATAAAGCGTAAAATATTCTAATTTAAATTGTTCTAATTGGCTAAAGAAGGAAAAAAACTTCATCGGAGAATAACAATAATAAACAATAGATGCTACGTATTTACATAATTACGAACGCACTTAAAAAATGAAAAAAAGAATGAGATAAGTTTAAGATAAACTAGATAAGTTTTGTTTGAATAATGTCCAACCAGATATTTCAGTGGGAGGGATGCTAATCGCAATTTTAAATTATTTCCTGGATCATGATAGCATAGCATAAAAAGTTTCTATACGAATGTATGTTTATATAAAGTATCAGCGTTATTTTACGTGTACACCGGCTAGTTATAACGCAATTGAAAATTTTCTAGACGTTTTAAATTTTCAGACATTTTCTTTTCTATTATCAAAAGTCGCATACATTTTGTATTTTCTTAAAATAACGGCTATTTCAGAAAGCATTGTTTTAATTTTAAACAAAATATCAGAGGATTAAAAAAAAGAGTTTTTTTTTTAAACAGAATGAGAATACATGCAATTTTCCCGCATATCAGAATGAAGATAATTTCGTTTATGCGCAGATTTGAGCGGAGAATATAATATTGGAGAACAACTATTACTACTAGCTCTGCGCAAAAGCTTTCACACAGGTGCTTTTGCTAAAAACCCGGCTGCAAAGAAATTCTGGGGATAACACTGATAAAGCCATAGCAGGGTAATATTTAAATTAAAATAAATCCTTTTTTTATTTCGTTTTCTTTTGCCTTTTTAAAAATTGATAAAACTAAATTTTATCAAATGTTTTTCTGTTGAATTTACGAATCTTTGCGCAGTGGTATCAAATAATAATTAAAGTAGCTAAATATATTTAAAAGTAAGATGTATAATATTATTACCGAATAACTATTTAACATTTCCAAAAATAATGCCGACGTAGGAAATTTAAGTAGGGGATTTTAAATGAAATTCTATCCTTTATTAATGAATTTATTGTTTTTGGAATTTGTATTTAGTAAAAGCTAAAAACAGTTCTAAAAATGTACACCTATAAATGTTTATGAAATATATATTGAAATTGATTACTTTAATTTTAAAAACATCTTCTGAATTTTTCAGTAAAAAATACCCCCCCCCCCCCAAAAAAAAAAAATCCATGTTAATTAATTCGTAAAATACTTCTACACACGGTACTTATGTAGAATAATTTTTTTTAAACAATACAATAGATTAATTAAAATTTTTAATATATTACAAATTTTCATATCAGAATAAAAATCAATGACGATGCTGACTAATTTGATTAGTATAAATTAGCATATAAATACGAAATTAAATTAAAATTAAATTTAGGACTTTATTTAGAATTTTAATCTTTTCTATAGGATGTTATTAAAATTTGTTTCCAGTAAAGACTAAAAAAATAAAATGAAATAAATAAATGTTTACAAAGAAATTAATTTATTATTTTATTATTTAATATTCTCCATTGAACGATCACTCAAAAATCTTAAAGCTGTAATTTCATTTTAAATCCTGTAACAAGTCTGTACCATATAAATCAGCATAAAAGTATTATATAAATTAGCATAAACTTAACCCCTTGGGGACAAGCGACCGCTATACGTGCCACTTAAGATGCTCAGAATCTTTATTTTTCTTCACCAGTAAAATTTTACAGTAAAAGTTTGCCTCACTTAGTCCGAGTATTTTTGCGGTTTAATAACGCACAAATTTCTGTTTTTAAAAATTAGTGACAAAAAAGTAAAAATTTCGTAAAACGCTCCCCTCGCGAAAGGATTGATGTATAAATATGCCCTATAAATTAAAATAAGTTTTCTACCAAGTACCGTTGGGACACTGATTTAATTATAAAGAGCAAATGTTTTAGAACCTTTGTGAAATCCTTATCAATTGAAAATCATTGCTTTCATAAAGATCATCAATTTCATTTTTCGGTACATTATCATATTATATTCGGTATAGTATTATTTTTGTAAAATGTCAACCTGATTTCTTTCCAACGGACACAAACTTCCCCCCCCTTTTTTTTAATCAATGCAAACAAAAATTATGTCTATTTATAACAAACATAAAATATTCCATTAAAAAAAACCTTTTATTAAACTTTAAATGCATAATAATTTAAATACTGCGACTTCATAAAAGGCAACAATAAAATTATCAAGAACATTAAAATAACTATTAATGGAATTCTACCGAACTATTACTATACTTTCTCAAAAAGAAATATAATAGTAATTGTTATATACTTTATACATACATGTAGTTACTATAAATATGTGCAGCTTTTTGTTTTCTTTTACGTTTTTGCAGCAAAATTTTATTATTTATAAAAACAAAATAAATCGCAAATACTTTTGTGTGTTTAAAAATTAGATAGCCGTAAGATGAATAAATAACAAAAATTCCGTTAAACACTGAAGAAAAAAAAAATCACGCATAACAATTTTAATTTTATATAGTTACAAATACAATTAGCTCTAAAATTATTAAGAATTAAAATAATAAATTATTAAAAATATCTAACAGTATTGATTTTACTGAGATATTACGAAATTTTCTGTAAGCAAAATAAAATAATTACTAAAAATGAAAAGATTACACAAGGTACTACTTTTTTCCGTAAATTTTATTTTTCATGAAAATCGTAATTTTAAGATCTCCCCCCCCCCCTCCCCAACCATAAAATAAAGAATCAGGGGGGGGGGGATAAATACATGCTATTTCATTCTCTGAAACAAAAAAAAAATTATGTAGCGCATAACGATTTGAAGTTTGCAATTTTTTATATGCAACAAACTGTAAAATTATCATGGACTTTAAAATTATCGGTATTGATTTTATCCAAGCATTACTATATTTCCTGAAAGAAACAATGTAACAATATAACAGCAATATAAGAATAATTACTAAAAATAAATATTTTGTACGACTTTCGACTTTTTTTCAAAAAAACTAATTTTTACGGAAAAAAATTACGAAAGTGTAATTTTTAATCTTTATGAAGAGTAAAGAAGAAAAAGAACTACATCGACCCGAGAAACAACACTTTGCATATACACTTTCTCAACAATACAACAGCAATATAATAATTATTATTAAAAATAAATATCTTGTACAAAATTCGATTTTTGTCCGCAAAATTTAATTTTTACGGGAAAAAAATTACGAAAGTATAATTTTTAAACTGTACCAAGGGTAAAAAAAGGGGAAAAAAACATCAACTCGAAAAACAACACTTTGCATATACACTTTCTCATGATCTTAGATACATCATTTATAAATTAAAAAAATTAATATTCAAAGAAAAAAAAACGCAATATAAGACTTACCGAAGCCGACAGCTCCTCTCACCAGGAAAAGCACAAAAATTACCAAGACTTGTCGCATGTTTGTAGTAGTCTCACACCACTTTTTTCCAAAAACAAAAATATTATAGTATATAACCAGAGGAAAAAACGAACACCCCAGTCGCAAGATGAAACTCAAAAAGAGAGCGGAGCAAAAATCTTCCTTGGGACACTCGGAGGAGGTAACACGATACACGTCTGTTTTTCGATCAAACTTCGGCGAGAAAGTGCAACTAGAGTCAAAGAGTGGCTCTTGATGGAGGGTTGCCTTTGCCTCCGCGGACGCAAGGGAGATCGGAAAAGAAAAACGTCGCCAAGGCGAGAGAGCGCCAAATCTCTGTTTCGGACAGGTGCCGGGTCCATAATTTGTTTTCGAAAGTTTTACGACGTGATGAAACCAGAAAGAAAAATCATGCGTCACGCGCAGATTATCGCACTTAATAGAGTTAAAAATATTTTAAAGCAGTGTTGAACTTGGACATTTTTCTCTGAGAAATTTTTTTCCAAGCTCTGGAATGGACGGTTGGGAGGAGAGGATATTATGGATTTTGGTAAAGGGTGAAAAGAACTATGTCTATTAGATACAGGCTAGATAACTTTATCCTGTAAATATTAATTACTTGCGTCTGTTAATTTACTTACTTCCGATAGCTTCTTGATACTTACTTCTGATAACTTCTGTTCTTCGAAAACAATACTTATTGAAATATCAGTTCCATTTGTAAATATCAAATTCTAAAGAGTAAATAAACGTAGAGTAGTTTAAATAATACAAAGTTACGATTAAATTCCGACTTATTTACAGTTGACTTACTTAAAAAAATAATATATTTATCACCTTCAAAGAGGGTTCTATTATTACCGACGTACTTCGTTCAGTATAAATTTACATCAATAAAAGAATAAATCGTCTGCCAAGAACAAAATTTTTTTTGTTTGCCACCAGCAACCAAGTGACAAAATTGGCTAGTAAAACCAAGGAGGTTTTCTTAACAAGGAGGAGGAAAGTAGGAATTTTCATTTTAAAGAAATAGAAAATCTGAGGAGGGAGAAAGTAATTATATCCACTGGACTGTCCCCCCCCCCTTCCCAATATATATCACTGGTTTTTTTAAATAACGGAGAAACCACTTGTAATTTTCTAATTTCATGTAATTTTACGGGTGCAAACGGAAAATCTATTACGCAATTCTCTGATGAAAAATAATCTATCATTAAATTTAAGGTTCCGGCCAGAATGTAAAATTCTGGCTTCATTTAGATAAAAGAAAGCCAGTCCAGTGTTCCCTAATATTGATAAAAATAAAATATTTTTTTCTTTTTTTTTCTTTTCGACATAATTAATTTAAAATCTGCACCAAAATAAAATTTGCTGGAATATAAAATATACAGAGTATGGAGAACTAATTCTAATTTGTTGAAATCACTCTTTTAAAGTAACGGCAAAAAATTAGCAGCACAAAAAGGGAAAAAAGTTGTAATTTAACAAATTACAAAGACTATTTGGAAAATGACATTTTTAAAGACTCAAATTTTAAAGACTTATAAATAAATTCTATGTTTAAATTAATAATAATAATAAACATCATTTTTAGGATGATTATAACGAGTCATATATTACGTACGCCGTGCATTAAACATTAATATTCCTAGACCAATGAACAAAGAAAAACAGTAGATTAAAAATAGACAACTTTAAATGATTAAAATGCGCATTTTTATTGGATGGAGTTAATCAGACTGACTTCTCAACGCCTCAAATTACGTACGATATGGATTAAACATTAATATTCCTGGACCCATCACAAACAAATTTTAAATGAAATTTCAGTTTTACAATTTTCGGAACTGCAAATTTTTCAACTTCTTCAAATAGCACATTTTAAATTTTTATACCGTTGCGTAGAGAAAAAAAAGCACTTTTTAATGAAATTTGTTTGAAATCTCTATCACAATTTGTTTTTAAATTATTATTATTTTTAAAGTTTTTATTACTCTTTTTGTCGTTGTGGCAACAGAAGTATTCAGTTTTTGGACATTAAACTTGGACCAATAACAAAACGAATAAAATAAAAAAACAGAAGTATTCCATTTTTGGACATTAAACTTGGACCAATCAGGAAACGAATAAAATTAAATTAGTTGCGGAATTCAACCAATAAAAAGATTCAGATATACTTTAGATTCCCGATTCTTTACAGAGAACAACTATTTTTTTCCAAATAGTTAAAAAAAAGAAAGAAAGAAAGAAAATCGAATCGATATTTCAAGACATTCCCAGAAAACTGTGCCAGTAAAATTCTTAATTTCTTTTAAAGAAACTAGCTTGAAGTTTCTATGGCGAATCAGTATTTTCCAAAATAAATTTAAAGTGAGATGATAAAAAGGATACATCATCACATCACGTTCGTTAATAAAATTCAAATTAATTTCACCATCCCTTATTCACCAACACCCTAAAGTTGCGATCTACGTATTATCCTATAATATATATTAAATATTTTCTCATGTACATGAAATTTTTTTAATGAGTTTTAACTCATTTCTTAATGTGTTGGAACAATCATACTCAACCTGCGGCCCGCGGGTCACATGAGTCCCCGGCGGCCAGAGGCACATAACCACTGACCCATATTTATACAATTAACTGATATGTGCATATAAAATTATTTAAGATCTTCAGTGATGCTTTATACACAGTCCAGTCATATTAATATAACTACTCTGCGATTTTTGACATTTTGTTTAATATCTAAAAAAATAAATGAGGAATTATCCTGAAACTCCAGATGTGTAAACAAAATACGGAAGGTCATATATTTCTATGGATATATTTTTCCGAAATCCCATAGGGGACCATCAACAAGTTGAAAAAGAACGAATATCTTTTGCATAACCCTGTCAAAACTAATGTAGCAAAGGCGTTCGAACAGTAGATTATGATTAAATGGATTAATGTAATAAACTGTGTTCATTTTTATGACAATAGCGTATATACAAATAGAGAAATAAAGGTTTTCATAAAAACAGTACCAAATTTTCCAAGTTTTTTTGTTTATATTTTGTAGAATTCTTCATATAAAATAAAGCTCTTTTCAGAAAACATGAAAAAACAATATTGTACACAACTTCCTGTAATCAGTATTAAAAAGTAATAAAAATTGTACGAATAATGAGCAGGTTTCTAAATAATATTTCTTTGCGCATGCGTGAAAACAATCAAAATATGATTTGCATAATGTGTTAGCTAAATTTATAGAGCAACTATTGTGGAAATCTCAAAAACATAGCCTGAAAATTCTGAAAATTATCGTTGATAGAATAAGCTAAAATCTGTTGATCGTAAAATGAAGCAAAAAGATAAGGGGCTGTATCCAAATGTAATAATATGTACAATATCTTGTATACTGTATTGACACTAATCAATGGATATACGGATACAGCAACTCATCTTTTAGCTTCTTTTTGGGAACAACGGACTTTGAGCTCATTCTATCGACGACAACTTTTAGAACTTTCAAACTATGTTTTTGAGACTTTCACAAAAGTTGTTCTAAACATTTAGCTAACACATTATGCAAATTATATTTTTATTGCTTTCACGCATGCGCAATGAAACATTTTTCAGTAACCTGTTCATTATTCATACAATTTATTATTTTTAAATTCTGATTACAGGGTATTGTGTACTATATTATTTGTCATGTTTCTGAAAAGAACTTTATTTTATATTAATAGTCCAGTCATTTTAGCATCTTTTTTTGCAAATAGCGGAAAAAATTAGAACAAAGCTGGATTTTTGCATAGGTGCTAGTTAGGGTATGTATTTTAACATATTAAAAGTCCCTATCGATCCGATGTGAGCTTTCGCCTCCAGGGGGCGCTAAAGAGCTTGAAAATTGGTTTTCTGTGAATATCTCACGAACAATGGCATCTAGACAAAAAAGTTCAATTACAAAAATGTAGATAATTTAATTTCCTACAAAATGTGTCTGAAACATTTTTTTGTCACACCAACCCTTCCCAGCCAAAAATTAAGATAAAATAAACATTATTGAAAAAGAATGTGCAAGCACAATCATAACGCGGCGAGGAGGCAGAACAAATACTAAACAACTTTTGATTCCCCCCCCCTCATCTCTCCCCCATTGTTTGTATGGCGTTTTCGCGCGCTTGTGCAATACGTCACCTGAAAATATTAAGGTTCTATCTGTGTTTTTGAAAAAATCGACTTATCGATATAGAAATGTTCTATTTGTATCTATGAAAGCATTTCTGGATTAAAATAATGTCGCAATATAATCGTAATATTATATGTAAATTATATATAACATCATTTTGATGCAAAAATGCCTTCATAGATACAAATAGAGTCTTTCTATATAGATAAGTCAATATTTTCAAAAACACAGATAGAACTTTATTATTCTCAGGTGACGAATAGTCATTGCCCAATACCCTATCTCTCTTTGCATTTGTCGAAATGTAATACGTGCAAGTACTTTTCAATATTTTATTTTTATTTGGTGCTTATTTCGCTAGTATGAAAAGACCCTAATTTATTGAACGAAGTATTTATTCTTTTTAAGATTTTAGGAAGGGAATAATTTTATTTTCAACGCATGTTGTAGAAAGTTTTAAATTATTTATGACAGTTTAAAATGACTCTTTCTTAATTGCTGATTCTGAGCGAAAAATGGAGATTGACAAAATGGTTTATCTTGCATGAGATGAGGACTGGGCTTCGAAAGATTTTGTAAAAACAGAAAAAAAGGGTCTGAAGTCGCTTGTGACAGCAAGTTCGGAAAGAGATGACCATAAATGGAAAATATTTGAAGAAATGGCTAAAAACAATAATGAATTTACAGTTCATTCAAAGAGTAAGAAAAATTATTCACGAAAGAATTCTATTAAATCATACAATAAATCTGTTGCCGAAAAACGATCAACATCCGCACAAATTAATCATCCATTGAAGGAAAAATTGAGAAATGACAGTCCGTTGTTTGAATTTAAGGAAAAAATGTTTGTTATTTCTGATACATTAGACGAAGATTTTTTACAGAAGGAAAAAAAGAAAGCTCTAAAGTATCGCGGAAAAGAATTTTTTTAATCTAATCATTAAAATAAGATACGTCTCATATCTATGCTTATGGAGAAATTTATGGAGAATGGTTTCGAAGCGAAACAAGCAGAAGATGATGCAGACACACTAATTGTTAACACAGTTATTGAAGTTGCAAAGTCTGTTGCGCCTACTGCTGTTGTTGGCGATGATGTTGACTTGCTCGTATTGTTGACAGTTTTAGCACCTCCAGAGATAGAGATATTTTTTATTAAGTCTGGAAGAGGACGAATTGTTACCACCCTGTATTCATCGCACAGTTTTAACAATGATGCTGTTCTGAAAGATCATATATTGTTCCTTCACGCTTTTTCAGGTTGTGACTCGACATCAGCAATGTTTGGGAAAGGTAAAATGTCGTTAGCAAAATTTTTGAAGAAGGAAGAAGGTCATAACATACAAGCTGCCAGCATTTTTAAAAGTGATCAAGTATCTTAATTTAAAGTTTCCGAGGCTGGAAAAACTATTTTTCTTGCTTTATACGGTAGTAAAGCAGAAATTTCTTTGAAAAAGTACCGTTATGCATGTTTCAAGAAAAGAGTTGCTGTTGGTAAAAAAAAAGCCTTTTATCGTTGCCGCCTGCCGAAGATGCAGCTAGATTGTACAGTTTACGTATTTATCATCAAGTACAATACTGATTGAGCAATAAACTACTTCCTGAGAACTGGGGCTGGCAAAATGCACCTAATTTGTTTCCAATTCTTGCTACCTTACCGCCCGCACCAAAAGATATTATTGAATCTATTTTTTATACTTGCTCCAAAGGATGTGGAAAAGCATGTGGATTCCGAAAAATTGGATTGAAATGTTCTGATATTTCATAAATTGCTGCGGAGTTTCATTTCATAATGACATAATGCAAGTAAAATTGAATTTGAAGACGAGGAAAATATTGACAGTATCCTGCCCACTGCAAGGGAGGAGGGAAGCGCTACTTCTGTATTCAGTGATGATATCGAAAGGCAAACAAAAAATACTGAAAGCAGTACAGCAACGAAAGAAATAAATACAGATAATTACGAATCTGAATCGAGTGTAGAAATTGAAGCTGTGCAAACAACTACTAAAGCAGTTAAACGACTTAAATTGGATTAAGCCAGTCATTATAAGAGGAATATGCCTACGGGGGAAACCACAAAAAAAAAAAAAAAAAAAAAAAAAAAAAAAAAACGCACTAAGTGTTTTACCTCAAGGGTGGTGTGGAAATAAGCATAAATGTATATTATATATTCACTTTCCCCATTCAAAGGTGAGAATTATAGATCTGTTTACAATTTTTTTTTTAAGGTAGCAGCAGATTTTTTGAATTTTTATAATTTTACTTTCAAATATGGTCACGTTTTTACATTTTTGACAGGGAAGGGTTAATGTGACAAACAGATGTTAGTGACACTTTTTATAGAAAATTAAATTATCGACAACTTTGTAATTCACCTTTTTTCTCTAAATGCCATTGTTCGTGAGACATTCACAAAAAACTGATTTTCAAGCTCTTTAGCGACCCCTGGTGGCGAAAGCTCACATCGGATCGATGGGGACTTTTAGTATGTTTAACTACATAACCTAACTAGCACCTATGCAAAAATCCAGCTTTGTTCTAATTTTTTCCCCTATTTTTGCTAAAATGACTGGGCTATAAGAATTCTACAAATTATAAGCAAAAAACTTGGCAAAATTATGGACTGTTTTTATAAAAACCTCAATTTCTCTACGAGTATACATGCTATCCTCACAAAACTAAACGCAGTTTATTACAGTACACCACTTAATCATAATGTAGATTTTAAACGCTTTTGCTACGTTTCTTTTGATCCAAAAGATATTAACCCAAAAGATATTCGTTCTTTTTTAATTTGTTGACGGTCCCCTATGGGGTTTCGGGAAAAATTCTTCGCTTAATTATATGACCGGCGTTATTTTGTTTACACACCTGGAATTTCAGGATAATTCCACATGAATTTGTTTAGATATTTAAGAAACTTTTAAAATCCCAAAGTGGTTATATTAATATGACTGGACTATGTATATTGCCAAGGAAAGACACATTCTGCGTTGTTATTTAAATTAAAATTATTTCAAAAGCAGTTTCCTTTACCAAACTTCTTTTTACTCATATAATACAAATAAAGTTAACTCCTTTTTTTTCTTATTAGAGGAGTAGGCAAAAGAAAAGGAATTTTAACATAGAAGAGTGGTAAATATATGTAAGTTTTTAAGTAAGTCAATTTTGGTATCTTGGATTATTTATATTTTTTAATTCTGAATCATATTACATCTTTGCAAGTTTCATTCTGCAAGAATAATTTTTTACAAAGCTACGGTAAATTATATGGATATAAAGTCAAAAGTTATACTTCAGTGCAGGTAAAATAGACTTTTACACCAACAATTGATGGGCTATTCAAAAGAATTAGGTAATAACTTTGTTTTTTTTCACTAGAAATGAAAATCCAATGAATTTCCAAAAGTTAAAGTTGTTTTACCCTGTTTTTCTTTTTTTTTTGGGGGGGGGGGGTGAGGGCTGTAGGGGGGTATTTTAACTCTCATAATTAACTCAAATGATTGGAACTCAATTTTTTTTTTTTCTTTTAAGAGGTCGAGTGGGGTATCGTTTATTATGTATTTTTTTAATTCTGAATCCAATAACACCATAAAAAATTCAGTATGTTTCGGTTTTATCAGTTTTAAAGTTGAAAATTACACTTTACTATTGAGCACAGTTTTTGTACATTAATTTTACGTTCAAACATGTTATTTATGTCACTTTAAATAATCTCAAACTTACTAAATGTTTTTAAAATATATCAATCTGTCAGATCTCCGTCACCTAAGTTTGCTTCAGGATCATCAAATTTGTCAAAATGCATGCATTCAAAACAACATTGTGGTCATAAAATCAATCATGACTTTGTATTAATATTTCAATTCATTAAGGTAAAAAAAAAAAAAAAAAAAAAAAAAAAAAAAATAGAATTTATCATTCGACAAATAATTCTGAAATCAATATTCAAGTATAACATTTATACTTCACATTTTGGCAACTGTGTTTCAATTTAAGAAGTAGAAATAAAAAAAAAATAATATAAAACATACAAATAACAATTCTACTTTAGTTTTTATTTTAATTATTGTTTATTGCATACAAAGTTTTTTATTTGACCATACAAAAATATGAAACTATCTTTTTTTACTTTTATTTTGAAGGAGAAAAGTAGGTTGAGTCAAGTTTATCATTGTATTCAATCTTCTAAGAGTATATTTTAAATATCTAGATCCGAGAGATAATACAATGTTAAAACTATAAAATTTTCTAGATGTACATTGAAGTTAACTTTTTCTAAGCACTCCGTAAGATATTAAAATGCTTATTTAAGATCAGACAGGAGTTGTGGAATTTCCAAAAAAAAACTGTTCCTAGTTGTTTTCTTATTTGTAAATATCATAAATGTAGCTATAAAAGTTTTGATTTTGATTGTTTACTAGTCTTTCTGTCTACCTATATAAGAAAATCTGCCGAAGAACTAACTTCCTAACTTTTTTGAACCTCTTCTTCTTCATTTCAGAAATTTGAGGTGTTACATTATCAATTGGTTCTTTAAAGCTACATTTTCCCTTAACTGATGGCAAACAGTTCTATCTTCAACTTTATTTGGTCTTAACTGCATATAATCTGTTTTTCCTTCAGCTATGTTTTCCTTTAATTGCATATTAACTCAATCTTTAGCTGTGTTTTCCACCAACTGCATACCAACTTTTTCTTCATGTTTATGATCTGTTATCCCCATATCAACTGATTCTTCTTCTGGTATGTTTCCTTGCAAATCCATACAAACTGGTTTTTCTTTAACTTTATTTGCGTTTACCTCTAGACATGCAGACTTCACAGGTACAGTTTGCTTTTTATTCACGAGAACTGATTCTTGTTCCATATGTGATCTAAGAACTGCAGCTGTGATCAAATACGGCAGTTTTTCGAAGATTGTAGTTAAATATACAACATTAGGTAGGTTTTTAGATTTGTTCGTAATTATCTAAATACGTAACACCTATAGTCGACGTTCAGTCCGTCCATCCGTCTGTCCGTATATAACAAAGTAAAAACTATCCGACCGAGTCGCTTGAATTTTAAAATATTTAATTGTTGCATTATTTTGTCGAGTCATTCCTAATTTTATAAAAACCGGATGTATAGTTTGATTACAGGGGCAATCAAAAATATTCCGTTACATTACAGCCAATGGAAAAAATAGTTTCAAGTGCATTTTAATGATTTTACACTCATTCGAACAGAATAAAATTGATATGCATCTGCAATACATATTTTGTACAATCAGTGGTGCAAAAGATATTTGTTATCAATTTACAGGGCCACTCAAAAGTATTCCATTACATAATGGTATAGGGGGAAATATTGTTTGGGGCGTGTTACAATTATATTAAACTATTTCACATTTTATGAAATTGGTATACATTGCTGAGGTTTATACCAGTTACTTCCTGTATAATAGAAAAGAGATGGCATTTATAGGGGCACACAAAATATACTGTATCCGAAGCCCTGTATAGTATTACACCAAGACCTAAATATTTTTAAAACTTCGTTAGTGTACGAACGCACCTCATTTGTTACAAATGACGTGCAATTTCCAACTTGTTGATATTAGGGTGGCCGGATGGATGACTTCTATTTAAGGCTTGTATGTAAAGATGCTCTTTTAATCTCAGATCCCTCTCTTCTGCAGCATAATCTACTTCATATTTAATTACATAATTCGATTATTTTTCTGTTAGATTTGATTTATTTCTGTTCTTTTGGAGAATATCTGATACTTTAGTTTCTCTATTTTCTGACGGCTTAGCCATCGTAAAAAAAATTAAAATGTTGTTAAATCTATTTCCATATAATTCACTCTCCCACAACTCACTACGTCAGCTAGGATGGTAACCGCTGGACTCGAACAGTTTTCGCGAGCTTCATCTACATCTTCCTGATGATACTCGAAAAATCTTTCAAAAAATAGCCTGAGAAACTTTTTATAAATAAAGTAACTTAAGATAATAGCACCCAAGAACAAGGAATACGTCATTCTCGGATGAGAGTCAGTAATTAGACTGAAGAAGTTTTGTTTTTTAATAATTAAAAGCTTTTCATTGCTGTTAAGATTGTTAATAAAGTATTTTTGTTATTCTAATAATTTGAGAGCTTTATTGATTAAGTGTGTGAGTATGCTTTGTTTATTGCGAATTTATGTGCATTGTTAATTAAATTAATTGTTGGTAAAATTTGTCTTTGCTTTTTTTACTTAAAAGAAAGTGATCGAAAGTTTTTTAGACTTCCGGTTTTTGCTGGATTTATGCATTTTAGGAGGTCAGAGCTTTCAAAAAATATGTTTATACAAAATGTCTGTATCATCACTGTAGCATCAGAAAGTGTATGAATTTCTGTATAGAATTGATTAAATGTTTTGAGTGTGTTTTTGGCTGCGGCAAGCATTTTTACACTTCAGTGTAAAAATATTCCGTCGAAAGAAGGCACTGTAGTAGTGATGTTCGTATAATTTTCATTATTTTACTTAAAAAAAGTGTATAAAGTTATACATAGAACTGAACCAAATTTTTTATGTATGTTTTTTAATTTGGCCAGTAGTTTCCCAGGGAATTTGAAAGTATTCCACTAGAAGAGGTTGCTGTAATAGCGATATTTTCGCTTTATTGAACCATCGAAAAGTGCATGAAGTTATGCATAGAATGAAACTAATTTTGAATTTGTCTGTCCACGTGTCTTGATATAACAGCGCAAAGATTACTCAACCGAAAGGACTGAAATTTAATATATAGAACCGTTGCAGAATTTTGTCGAGTCATTTAAAATTTTATGAAAATTGAATCAAAACTTAAAATGAAATTAATACAAGTTTTTCTTCATTCTATTAAATCCTATATTACATAATTAATTCATTGCTATTTCATGATAGTTCATGATTCTAGATTGCTATGGCTATGATTTTCTATTTAAAATAGAACCCTATTATTTTCATATTACTGTATTTAATATATATAATCGCAATAAATTTTGTGTTCCTGCATTTTTGCGTAAGAGTGCAACAGTTATTGCACCAAGATCTGTATATTTATAAACTAGTTATAGTACGAACGCACCTCATTTTCTACGTTTGGTGCATAATTTCCTATTTGTTTATTGTTTCCTTTAGACAGTAAACTATCATATGCAAGTCATGTGTTTAAAAAATCGAGTTTTCTCTGATATATGCGATCAAAACAATTAGGGGAGCACATGGTTTTAACGAAACGACGCAAATACCTGCACCGATAAGTAACATAAAATAAATCATTCATAATTTAAAGCTTGACAGGAAACAGAAGAAGTAAACTTCATATGCAAATCAAAGTTCATGACGTCAAAAACCAGAAAAAGAACTTAAGGGCAGAAATCGGGATGTTGCAGAAACGTCTATTTCACTGCCGTAACTGTGAAATTCAATATTGCTCAACTTATTTTTATTTATTTATTTATTTATTTATTTATTTTTATTTATTTATTTATTATTATTATTTTTTTTTTTTTTGAGAAAGGGTGACTTGAAAATGTCTCAACAATGTGATTTACCAGAATCCGTAGTATGGCGTATTAACAATAAGCGTTATTAATAAGCCATATTACGCCAAGAAATTATAGGCAGACTTGAATCCGGGAACGCAACGAAGCATCGCAGACGAAGTTGGAATCGCCAGAAATATTACAAGGCTGTGGAATTGGTTCCAAGAAACAGGGAATGTTAGACGTCGACTAGGGCAAGGTCAGCCGTGCGCCACTTCAGCAACTGATGACCGGTATATACTGTTAACAGCTCGCCGAAACAGAGCAGACATTGCTACTCACTAGTCAGTTGCAAAGACAGTTGCTCTTGGTAACAAGACGAAGGGTGTCCAACCAAACAGTACGGCTTCATCAGGGAGGTCTCTATACACGAAAGCCAATGGTCTGCATTCCGTTGAACTCTAGCCACCGTGCGGTCCGAAGAAGATGGGCCGCTGAACATCGAGATTGGAAGCAACATGAATGGAGCCAAGAACTGTTTATAAACGAGTTCCTATTCAGTCAGGAGTGTGACACACGACGTGTTTTGGTATGGAGGGAAAGGCACATTCGTTCGTGAAAGGCCACAATACAGACGAGGGGGTTTGGTGGTAGGGGGTGGAATCAGCATAGGTGGACGTACGGACAAGCATATCATTTGGAACAGTATTTGACTATTTGGTATGCAGACGAGATACTGAGACCTCATGTTATACCTTACGCTACAGCCATTGGAGATTCCTTTATTTTCTAGTGTGATAATGCCAGACTACATATAACTCGTCTTGAGGAGAACATGTTTGAAGCTGAAACAATACAGCATATGGAAAGGCGAGCATATTGTCCTGACCTGAATCCAATCCAGCGTGTTTGGAACATGCTCGGACGACGCACTGCTGAGAGACCAAGGCTTCCTTTTCTGTCCGAGACTTGGAGATTGCACTTCTTCAGGAGTGAAACAGTATTCCCCATAGTCTTATCGATATTATCATCGCATCTATGGAAAACAAGTGTGCTGCAGTGTTAGCTGTTCGAGGAGACCATACGCCATATTAAAAATCTTGTATCATTTCTAAACAATACTTTTTTTTAATCATTTACATGTAACCAAATTATTATCCTAAATCATCGTTTCGTGTTTTTTTCCGTCTTTTCAAATAATTAAAGCTTAATTACAACTTGTTTGCGTCTTTTTTTCTGTATTGAACATTGATACTCGTATACTATCCATTTTATGCCAATAATATGGTTGTCTCGCACAGTTTTCGTAAATTCTTTGCTTACTCATCTAATTATTTTGAGCAGTGTATCATAAAGCTGACGAACTGAAGACAATTGAAGTTTGTTCATTGGTATTTAATTTTTTAACTAATATTCGGATAACTATCAAAAAATTAAAAAAATACGAGACTCAGGTGCATTAGAACCTGTCTTAGTTATTTCGGAATCATATTGCCAGTTGTCCCGATTAACCTGGGATGTCCACGTCTTTAAGGCGTTCCCAGACCTGTCCCACGTAACCACAGCTTGAGGCATAAAAAATCCCAAATTTTTTCGTAATGCAGAAATTCTTTTTTTTTTTTTTTTCGTATTATGTTATTTGTTAGTCTGCATTGATTGGAACTTTAAAATTTGTAAAGGAAGAACCTGTCTATAGCGGAAATTTTTTTTTAGTGCCTTCAAAAGAAATGTTTTACAAATATACTTTCCTAGACAGAAACTCGTAAAAAACGGAATAGTTTTTGCGGTTCCAATTGATTTTTGTTATTAAATGTTTTACTTTACTTTGTATACTGTAATCACTATGGAAAAGAAACCTTTTTATAATGAAATTCTGTTTTAAATATAACTATAATTCTGTTTTAAATATAACTTTAAATAAACTATATAATTATACCTTCTAAATTGAAATTTTGTTTCGCTCTCTAGTGATTCCGCTTTCACAGGTTTTAATGTATAAAATTTTTGTGCTTATTTACTTGAATAAAACATACTAAGAAAGTCAAAGGGAAAAGAAAATTAAAACAGAGTTTGGTATAGAGTGCATGGTATTACAAATGAAGGGACAATAAATATTTTACGTTCAAGATAGCTTTTTATTATACACAGGTTTCGCTTTAACTGAATTTACTGTTACTTTATGTCACGATTTAGAAGACATTATCCCGCATTGTTTATTTTCCTGTCCCACCTTTTTACGACACTAGACCTGGCAACATTATTTCCGAACCAAATTTACATACCTTTACATTGAATAAATTCTTCTTGTCATTCTTAACAAATACACAACCATGCATGCAATGTTAAATATCTTTCGTTTATTAAAACAGATATAATGTTGTTTGCATGCATTACTATATTAATTAATATTAACTAAAAATGTCTTTTTCAGATTTATAAAACCGCCATCAATTACTAAGCGATCGAAATGAATTCAAGAAAAAGACAATTAACAATTCCATTAGCGCTGAAAAGAAAATTGAAATCGAAAGGCCTTTCCTAATAATAATTAAGAGAAAAATAAATTAAGAAAATCTTATTAACTTGATGACAGAATTAGAAAGAAACCCAAGCATATTTTACCATTTATAACGATTAAATTTTAACAATGAACACAGACGTTTAGTTAATTTCTTCTGAAAGATTTTTTCAACTTATGAATAGTTGCAACGGGTTTAATAAATCTTACCGAAAATTAATTTAATGCATGTGCTTATTTAATAACAAAATTTTAATTTATTCTAATGAGATAAAATATTAATATTTTTTCTTTGATGTTGCAGGTCATTTTTCAGTATCGTGCAAAAAATAATGGTTAATAATAATAATAATAATAATAATAATAATAATAATAATAATAATAATAATAATAATAATAATAATAATAAAATCTTATTAACTGTTTGGAAAATAGTTGTTGTCCTTGGTACAGTACTGGGAAATCTGAAATCTGAAGTATATCTGAATCTTTTTATTGGTTGGATTCCGCAACTTTTTTTATTTTATTCGTTTTCTTATTGGTGCATGTTAATGTCCAAAAATGGTATATACTTCTGTTTTTATTTTATTCGTTTTCTGATTGGTTCATGATTAATGTCCAGAAATGAAATACTTCTGTTACCCCGATGACAAAAAAAGTATTAAAAAAACTACAAAAAACCAATAACTTAAAAACAAATTGAGATACAGCTTTCAAACAAATTGCATTTAAAAGTGCATTTTTTTCTCTATACGACGATGTAAAAATTGAAAATGTGTGATGTTTAGTAATTTAAAAAGTTCTGTACTGAAAATTATAAAACTAAAATTTCATTTAAAATTTGTATATGATTGGTACAGGAATATTAAATTTTATTGCATGGCGTACGTAATGTAGGAATCGGTTATTACGTAAACCACTTTTTGATCATCATAAAAAATGTGTTCATTATTATTTTTTAATATAGAATTTATTCATAAGTCTAAAATTTTAGTCTTTGAAAACATAATTTTCCAAATAGTCATTGTAATTTGTTAAATTACAATTTTTTTTTTCATTTAGACAACTTTGAATGTTTAATTCATGTTAAACTTTTGACTATATAGGGTTGAACAAGAATCGCGCTGATTCAATCGGGTACCCTATTTTGAGTATTTTTTCACTGTAAGGACATTTTGTTTAAAAGCTTAACCCAATTCGGTCTTCGGAAAGTGAGATTTGTTTTCAAGTGATATGAACAATTAGGAACACAAATTTAATAAACTTTTATGTTTGTTTATGTATGAATTTATGTATAAAGAGTGTACGCACACACACATTTGATTATTACAAAAAGTTTTATTATACAAGGTCAATGGTATTCAATTTTTAATTCTTAAATCTTTAGGTGTAGACATTTATTTCCAATAACAAACATGTTTTAAATAAAATTATGATAGCATTTTAAAAGAGATTTGAATGAATACAAACAATTTTATTAAAAAAAAAAAAAACTACCAAATTTAAATTTTTATGCAGTCTCCCGATCTAAAAGTTACATTTTGTAAAAATATCCAAATGCACCAAGAAGAGGACAAAAAATAAAGGTTCAGTCTTTTATGATTAAAACTGATTGAATAATTGCTGTTTAAATACGATATTTAAACAGCGTTATGATACGAATTAGGGATCATTCACAAATTTATTAGAAATATAAATAATCATCATATATAAATTAAATGATAGTAAAAATACACTAATATAAATGAAATTATAACTGTAATATGACATAATGTATCTATTTCGACAATACGAAAAAAAGAAAGTATTTTACAGAAAAAGTACCTTATTTTGATTGAGAATTAACACATAAGAAATAACGTATAACACATTTTAAGTTCGATTATTGGTAAGTAATAACTTCAGTTATTGGTAGACTACGAAAAAATATATTATTAACTTCTTTCGAAAACTCATGCATTAAGGATAGATTATGAAACCCTCTCCAACAAGAACAGAATATTATTCAGAAATTCCAGTTTTTCATACGATGAAAGGAGATTTCTAAATAAGCAATTTATGTAGCGCATAAGAAATAACGCAGAGCGCATTTTTGAACAGTCCGGTTATTAATGATTGATAACTTTATTGGTAGACTGAGAACAAATATATTATTTCCTTCTGTCCCCAAAGCGAGTTTCTCTATTTCGTGAAGGCTTCTATACTGGAAAAGTGCCCTATTTTGATTAGCAACTAGCGCATAAAAAATAACGCACAGCGCATTTTTTTTATAAGTCCGATTATTAGTGAGTAATAACTTCATAAATTGGTATCCTCAGAACAAATATATTACTAGAGTTTGATTATCACAAAAAAACAATTAGGTCGAAACTTTGAACCCATTGCAGATAAAGACCAAAAAATTTGTAAAATGATTAAACAAATAAAAATCAGTAATAATGCAATTTTCTGCAATGATTTGTTCAAAAATCAACAAGAACGAAAAATCATATATTAAGGATAGAGTACAAAGCTCTCTCAAACAGGAACATAATATTGTTCAGAAATTCTAATTATCTGTTTAATTAAATGAGATTTAAAAATCAGCAATTTATGTAAAAAACGCATAGCACACACTATAAAAAATTTCTGATAACATCTTACATATTCATCCGAAGTCCACTATCTTGTCTGTTTGTATTTTCATTTATAGCCATTTCAAAATAAAGAAATTTTAAACAGAAATCAGTACTCCTCCCCCCCCCTCCCAAAAAAAAAGTAAGAAAAATTATGCGTTAAGCATACATTATGAAGCACTTTCCAACACTTCATGAAATCTTTAAAAAAATCTTCGTTAATTAGGGAAATAAGGGTATATAGCCATATATGTATTCCAATACTTTTGAAAAGACCTGTATTTGATCTGTCTGTTGATATACATATTATAAAATGGGAAAATTTAGTTTAGCAAGAAAAAAGCTTAAAATTTCCTTTTGAGCAATTGGTACTAACAAATGGGAAACGTACTTGAAAACTTTTGTTCAGCCCTGTAGCTTCTTTTTACCTTGTACCTTTATTGCATATCAGTAAGAAGCTAAAATTCATTTTAAACTAAAAATCTTAAAAGAACTGAAATCACACTCTTATAAATTAGCATTCATAGGTGTCCATGTACACAATTCTTTGCGTGGCCCTGTATATCATTTTATCTATATTCTGCAAAAATTTCTTTGTAAATTGAATGGAATTCAGCGTAAAAATGTATACCCTATTTAAGAACCACCTTTATGTAATTGACGCTCATACTCAGTAACGTTGGCGAGCTCTTTTGGATAGCCCCGTATATCAACTACAACATTTATACATACCCTTATAATGTACAAAGATTTAGTGAAACTTAAATGCGTATATCATAATTAAAATGTATTACATCCATCCATCAGCCATCATCGGAAACATATACTGTCCGTCGAAAGGAATATACTATTTGAAATCTTTTGTGTGTCCCTGTAAATGAAATGTACTTCATATTATGCAAGACAGTATCGTATAATTTATATTAAGCCTCAATGACATACATCAATTTTGTTATATACAGGGTGAGTCATAAATATCGAAACAATAGGCTATCTCCTTAAATATTGCCCCTAGACCCATACTTCCAATTGCAAAGTTTCATCAAAAAAGGTAAATTTTTTGATAAGATAAGTTGCAACTCCATGGGGGGTTCTATTTTAAAAAATACGAAAATTAAATTTGTATACGGCCCCTAGAGGATAAAACTTCCAATTAGAAAATTCCTTATTCATTCCTGAATCGAAAAAAAAAAAAAATCATCTCGATATCTACAAATTCCTGAAAAATATTAAAATCCAAAATTTTCCAAAATTCGTGACTTACACCACTTAAGCACTTAAGCTCTGAACGCAGCGATATCAGTTCATTTGAAATACAATTTAGGGATCGACCATTAATTTACGCATTATTAAATGTCGATCCAAGACAATATTTTAAATTTTATATATAAAATAAAAGCGTATAGGTTTTTGCTTTAAACTTCCTTGAAATATGCTAGATGTCTGCAATAACTCGAGCTTGGCGCCAGGCTCGTAACTGGTGCGACCCAACGGTTCGACCATCTTATTAAACACTTATTAAAAGTGTTATTAAATTAAGTGATATTAATTAAACTCTCATTAAACGTGTCTTTAAAACTTATTGACGCAGGAAGTAAGTTTTAGTAAAAATAGTAATAACGATAATGACACTTCTATACTGAATAATATGGAATATATTTTAATGTTAATGGAATTTTATTTTAATAAATTACACAGAAATATTTTCAAAAATCTATTTTTACTATTTGTAATATTTTTACTATTCAGCTTCAAAATTTATGTGGTTTTAAACCTATTTTTACTTTTTTCTATCTTTAAAAGAGAAAAATATTGGATTCATGAAAATTTTTAATTCCGGTTTTCGACGGATTCACACGTTTTAGGGCTGAGAGATGACGAAAAACATGTTGTTAGAAAATGTCTGTCTGTGAGTCACCGCTCCTGTATCTCTGTATATGACATAAATTTTGTGAGCGCGCTATCTCAAGAACTAATCCACGGAATTTAATAAAAAATATATTTACTTATTCCTTGATATAAATTGGTGCTGATTAGTTTTTGGTGTGAATCGCTTAACAGGTGACCCTACTGTACAGGCCTTTGTGCGATTTCCGTGATAGCTGTATCTCCAGAATTAATGCAAGGAATATCATCAATCTTCAGATTCAGTTAGTCCTTGATTTGAATTGATGTTGTTCATATTTTGTTGTATATAGCTCCACGTGTGGCGCTGCAACACTGAATTTGTTACGATTTCTACAATAGCTCTACCTTAAGAACTAATGCAAGAATTTTCATAAAAAGTCAGATTCAGTAACTTCTTGACATGAATTGGTTTTGTTTACGTGTTTATATCAATAATCTTTCGGTTGGCGCTGTTATAATGAATTTTGTATAATTTACATGATTTCAGTGATATCAAGTACTAATGCATGGAATTTCGTATCTTTAGAGTTAGAGTCCTCCGATTGCTACATCCCAGTAGTTTATTTATTCCAAACGGCATTTAAAAAAAAACAAAAATATTTATTCGAATGTTAAAGTCTAAGAGTATAACGTTTCTGTTGCTTATTTTTTTTTTTTATGCTAAGCTACCACTAATATTTCATTATAAGTGTATTTAATTGATCAAGGTTTAATGCGTTCGAACTAAACATTTTTTAAGAAATTCAATTGCATAATTTCAACTTAAAACGTTTAAATTAAATATGCCAAAAATTCATTAAACACCTGTTTTTGTTTTAAAGTGGATAATTGATTCGCAAGCATGAGGGGAAGAGTGCCCTAGGTGAGGGTCTTTTTAAGGGAACCTAACCCGTATTTACGCAAAGAAATCCAGGGTTCGAAGAAAACCACGGAAAACTTCGAACGGTTAGGCCGACGGTCGCGATTGGGTTCTAACTCAGCACCTACCGTCTACCAGTTTGGAGGCCCGTAATTAGAAGTACCTTTTACTTATCGTGCAATAGCAATTTTAACAAGAAAAATATGAAGTTCACAGGGATAAAGCAATAAAAAAAATTGAAATCAACGTGATAAAAAAAATGAGGTTTAAATCAACTGACGCATTTAAATAGTAATTAAAGAAGGCAACAATGGCAAAACTTAAACAAAATCTGAAATCGAAACTATACAAGACGGATTTAATCACCTAGAAACTTTGAAAAAGCATTTAAACGTTATGAGCCCATCTTTGTTTAAAACTAAATGCACTTTTCTGCATCAGGTGTTTTTATTTCAGTATTTCTCATTTTTAAAGTGACATAAGTCAATAACCGTTGGTTACGGTAACAATCCCGCGAATTCAATAGTTTTTTAACACCTCAAAAAAAAAAAAAAAAAAAAAAAAAAAAAAAAGAATGCACTACGCGCCCGAAAGAAGTTTTCACCTCAGAAAATTTACTTTTAAAAATAAGATTTGTTCACAAAAAATTGCATTTTCTTAAAATTGCTATTTTAAATACTTTTATTTAAAAAATATTATTTAAAATGCTGAATCAAAATTGAAAATTAGACATTTTCATTTAATCAAAAGAAAAAAATTCAACGCGACAAATAATATTTTGAGTTATGAGAATTTTAATTTACTCTAAATTTTTTGAAAAAAAAATATTTTATTAAGAAAGATTATGATGTGATAATGCTTACAAATTATGTGGTTAACCATCACAAAACATTCCAAATTTTAACTCTATAAATAAATAAATAAAATGAATGTTTCCTATACAACTTACAGCAACATTGTTTCTTCAATTACACGCATTTCAATTCGTGTCTGATCCCTTGAAACCTCACGATTTATTAAAATTGTCATAACTCTCTGAGTTTTGAAGATATCAAGAAGAATTTTTTTTATTTTTTTATTTTTTTGTTTGGTTCAATTCATGAATAAATAAGGAAAAATTTTCTAATTGGAAGTTTTATCCTCTGGGGGCCGTATAAAAATTTAATTTTCGTATTTTTTAAAATAGACCCCGTATGGAGTTGCAACTTACCTTATCAAAAAATTTACCTCTTTTGATGAAACTTTGCAACTGGAAGTATGGGTCTAGGGGCAATATTTAAGAAGATATCCTATTGTTTCGATATTTATGACTCACCCTGTATATTTTAAAAATGTCGCACACAATTCCCCCCCCCCCTTTATCATTATCCAATGGAATTCTTTTGTGTGGCCCTGTAAAGGAATAATACTATATTTTTACCGCATATTTTATAGAATGCATATTTTAATGCACCTCTTAAATGCATGTAAATTTTAATATGTTTGACAGTGTGTAACATCTTTAAAACGCCTTTGAAACGTTTTTTCCCCATAGGCCATAATGTCATGGAAAATTTGTGACTCTCCCTGTAAATAAACTAATGATGGTAGAAACTTCATTTTGAATAGGGTTCGTGCTAGGGTAAATGTCAATAACATACAAAAATTTCAGGGCAATTCGAGTATATTTACAGGTGTTAGAGCACGGACAGACGGATAGACTGACAGACGGGCAAACGGACAGACAAACCGAATACATAAGCACTTTTCAAACTTTTGGAAAGTGTTATAAACGTTAAAATTCATTTGAAATGATTTTTCCCGATAGGCCGTAATGTAATGGAAAACTTTTGACAGTCCCTGTAAATAAATTAATCACAGTAGAAACTTCATTTTCAATAGGGTTAGTGCTAGGGTAAACATCAATAACGTCCAAAAATTTCATGGCAATCCGAGTATACGAGAGTTAGAGCGCGGACAGACGTCCATCCGGCCAGACAAACCGAATGCATAAGCACTTTTCAACTTTGTTGGAAAGTGCTAAAAAGAAAAAGATTAGGGGAAGCTGAATTTATATTTACGAAACAGTAAATACATGAATTTCAAAACAGTAGAGTAAAGCAAATATTTATTTTTAAAAGTATATATTCCAAAATTACAGCCAAAAAAGATTCAGAGATTAAACATTTTTACAAACAACCGCAACAACAACAACAGTAATAATAATGAATAAAAAAGGGGGTAAAATGGCGGCCGTTGTTGGGTGAATACTTAAAAGCAGCCAATTTATGTAAAAAAACAGAAAAAAACGAGACTCTTTGTAAATTTACATTAATTCTCAGTTAAAAGCATTAGAATGAGTTTATCGGCCATCATACAGACATTTCCCTTATTTTTTGTTTTTTATGTCAAATTCCCTGTAGGATATCTATGTCTTTATTTAAAGATATTTTGATCTTTGAAAAATGTGATTCAAAATACATGCTTTTAAAATTAATACAATAAAACCTCTAAATAACGGACACCTCGGGTTCGCAGAAAATGTCCGCTATTCGGAGGTGTCCGCTATTGGGAAAACCTCAAAAATTCAAAAACCGCTTAGAAATGCTTAATTTTTCATTAATTTATTTTTATGTGTCCTAAAACCTCTTATATTATTAATCAGAAATTAAAATTATTTTTAAGCAAAAAAATTGAAATAAAATTGTGCACACTTTTATCCACTGTTTATTATATTATTGTTAGAAAAATCTGTTACAAAAGTTTATTTTTGCTTGCGATTATATGTACTAATTTGTTTTTCTGTGTAATGTTATTAGAAATTGTAGAGTTCCGGGAGAGGAGGGAGGGATTGCACTTTTTGATCTTTAAAAGCATAAAAACTCAAAATATTCTTGGATGACAATAGTCTGGTAGATTATTTCTCCCTGGCAACCCCTGATTTTAGCACTGAACGTTGAGGGGGGGGGGGGATTTTCCCCAGATCTTTATTTACAATTAACTGTGATCACAAAATTTGTGACACATCGTCCTGATAAATTCAGAGGCTTTTTTACTTTTTTTTTCATTTTTTTTTTCTGTTTAGAAAATACTTTTTCATCCTTTATCGCCGAGTAAAGTGTCCGCTATTCGGAATGTCCGTTATTTAGAGGTTAAACATACAAAAAATTAAGTTTTGGGAGTGGGGATTGGAAAACTGTCCGTTAAATAGAGGTGTCCGCTATTCGGGAGTGTCCGTTATGGAGGTTTTACTGTATTACAATTTTATTTGCAATATTAAAGAAGAATTTTTGGTTTAAAAGTAGTTTTATTAAAATTAAAATATTTAAGAAAGAAAAAAAAATGTCTCTGTGGAGTTAGCGCGGATTTTTATCGGCAATCACTTAGCACTTGTTTCATTCTTCATGTGCTCGGTGATAGTAACAGTAAGTTAAAAATATTTCCCCGCTGAATCCTAAACTATATCTTTTTCTGATTGTAGCAGCACTCTATATCGAATTCAGTAAATTGTTTGCTTCCAGCCCAGAGGACGTGGGATTAAATCCCGTACCGACTAGAAATAAATATTGTAAAAATTAAATGGCGCAGCAATTCAAATTCACTCGAAAAATTCCAATTCTTCGAAGTTCAAAAATATTCTTATTACGAAAAAGAAATTAAATTATTGTATATCATTAAAACTAAATAAACTTAGAAAAGTCTTTTTTTTATCGATGTGCGAATAATTTCTCTGCCATTTAACAGAATCTCTGTTTTTCTAACCTCTGTAGTTTTACATAAGACTTAACGTAATGGATTACCAGTAGGTTTTTTTGAAGTTTCATTGGAAATTTTTTTAACAGGGCACAGGGGAAAACGCACTTCTAGTCATTATCAAGCATAGCCGGTCTTGCAACTGAATTGTTTTGTGCGTCTCCGTAACTGAATTACATATATACTACACTATTACGTATACCATAAGCTATGTAAAATATATTGCTGTGCATATCGGTGCTTCTTTTTAATTTCATTATATTTGAAGTATCAGTTGACGACATTGCTTTTTTGCTAGGCTTGTGTATTATTCTGCAATAATGACGTCATACGTTTACTTTTCAATCGATGCTTTTTAAGAATAAATCGTAATACAGGAATGCTTTAGCGAATGTAAACGACGTCATTTTACTTACAAAAAAGCATGTATTTTAATTTTTAAAACTGAAATATGTTTTGCAGAAGTGCATCATTTTTACCCCAGCTGCTTTGCAATACTTCTCAGGTGAAAATACTTCACTTTCGAGAATAACGTAATCGAAATCACACACTGATAAAACGCAATGCTTTTTATAGATATTTAGAGTATTCTCTATCGAAGAACTGTGGCATACAGTGTGCATGGTGTGATAGTTAGTCTTCGTCCAAAAAATAGAGATTTATGTTACAGAACTTGATGATTCTCGATTGGGTGAGCTCACTTCGCCGAGTTAGACAAGAATATAAAGAAGTCCTTTGCAATAATTCGAGTTCGAGACTATAAAAATCGCCATTTTACCTTGTGAGATGTCACGGGAATATTGTCTATCAAACTTATTGCAGACAGATTATTTCAGAAATTTTTATTTACACTTAAAATAATATAAATAGTTCAGTATCTGTTTCTAGCTAATAGCAATCGGGACTTCAAGTTTTGAATTTAAATGATTTAAAAATAGTAAAATTAAAATAACTTAAAAAAAAGAAAAAAGAAAGAAAGAAAAAGAAAAAGAAAGGTAAATACGGATATGATAAGTGCATATGTAAATTTTGATATGGTGAAAATAATATCGGCTTTAGATTTCAAGGGGGAAAAATCTATGATTGATTCAAAGTAAAAAAATATTTTGCTATTTTTCATTTTATAATACCAAGAATAAGAGCTTTAATTGATAACTTTGTTATAATAGCATATCTTTATTATGTTTAGCAGCTTACATAATGATTAAACTTTAGTTTTGATAATTTCTAAAACTGGGTTTAATGGAAATAGTACTTTGTTAATTTTAGTTTTAATATCATTTGCTTTTTTTTTTTAAACGACTCTTCACAGTTTTTTTGCTTTAAGGAAATATGATTGGACAAAAGTGCATGGCTTATAATGCGGACTTTAAATTAAAAGCCATTAATTTCGCAGAATAGTCAACTCAGTGACTGCTCTTCGTTTTTCACTCAATGCAAAATAAGAGCAAGAAAAAACAAAACCGAAGTTACACGTCAAGCGTAGCAAATGAGTTGCGTTCGTATTATAATGAAATTTAAAAAATATTCAGATCTTGGTATAATACACTATCTACCAAAAAGTATTTGTACACTTTCAGTTTTTGACATTTTGTCAAATATTTAAAAATATACTGGTCGGATTCTTCTGGAACTTCAGAAATATAAAAATTATGTTTCACTTTATATTTATTTACATTCATTTGTTAAGCGGGTAATTAGGGGGCCGGCAAAAAAACAAAGAATAATAGAAATATTTGGGATCGCCCTGTACATGAAAATGCACGAAACGACTTATCGCTTTAGAATACAAATATATGAATACAGTAGAATATGTTCACTAATTTTTGTGAGAATAGCATGTATATTTATGGCGATAGAGCGATTTTTTTTGAAAAATTCAAAAAATTCTGGTATGTTTTTTGTTTATATCATGCTGGGTTTTTGACCAAATTTAACGCAAATTTCAGAAAAATTGGCAAAATGCAGTAGAAAAAATGTAGCGCAATTGGAATATAAATATATTAAATATTTTATGAAATATGAGTAGTTGTATAAAATAATTTTTATCTGCGCATGCGCGAACTAGAAAAACATTTTTTTTACATCATTTAATAGTCAATTCTATGGAGTGACTTATAAAAAAAATCCAATCAAATATCGTGAAAATTCAAAAAGATATCATTATTTTAGTGAGATGTTTTTACTCTGCTCTCTAAAAACGGCTGAATCTTAAGGGATTCTCCACAAATTGACATTTTTTAATAATTGACTTTAAAAAAAAACTAGTATTGAATTAATACAATATCTAATACAATATTGCTGCTAATAAGTACTTGACAATTGTGATAGAAAAGAAAAGGAGCTTTATTCGCATCCAGGGCCAAAACTAAGAGAGGGGGGGGGGAGAAGGGCATGTGCTCCGGGCGCTAGGAAGAAAGTGTTCCAAATGTATCTTTCGTTTGGCGATTTTTTTCATGGCTATGTTTAGCATAATATTGTTAAAATTATTATATCTGGGCTATGCTAAAGCATAAAAAAATCTAATGATGATGGCTTAAGGTCCCTGCCCCTACCCGCAAAGATGCTCACGAGCTAATGCTATTCCTATGGGGATGCATTTTTCTAATTCTTTTGCATTTGGACATTTTTAAATAATATGTTTTGCATTGGATAGCGGAAGTCCTTTTCAAGATCGCTCCGTGATTATTTTTTCAATTTTGGCGTAGATATTTTTATAATGTTTCTTTCACTTCCAAAAGCGGTTCTGAAAGTGAAACTAACTTTATAAAAAATATCTGTGACTCAAATCGAAAAAGTAGTCAAGGAGCGATTTTGAGAGGGACTTCCGCTATCCAAGGCAAAAAAAAAAAAAAAAAAAAAAAAAAAAAAAAAAAAAAAAAATTGAAAATTTCAAAATGCGAAAGAGTTATTAGAAAAATGCCTCCCCACAGAAATAGCATTAGCTCAGCAGTGTCTTCGCGGGCAGGGACAAGGGCCTTAAAGATCCTGTTGAAAGTAGAATTTTCTTGATTCGGTTTAAAGTATCAAATTGGAGTATTTTAATAAAGCAGAATACGTTATTTTATATTACATATTTTAAGTTTTAAAATAAGTCGGCTATTAATAAATTGGAGAAATTTTCTTTGTAAATATGCTTTGCGAAGAAGGGGGAAAGGGGTACCTTCAAAATCCACGTTTGCCTCGGGAAAAAAAGACTGGTTTTGGCCCTGTTCACATTTAATAATTTGTAGATCCTCCTCGAGAGGCAATTACAGCTGCGACTCTCCTGGGCATGCTCTCAAGTCTCAACTAGTCCTTGTATTACATTTAATGGTATTTTATTCCACTTTGTTTGCACAAGGCAGGTAAGCTCTTTTACTGATTTTGGGCGTGTGTCACCCGCCTTAATTCGACGATCCAACTCGTCCCAGAGGTTCTCTATTGGGTTCAGGTCTGTGCTCTGGGCAGGCCCCTCGAGTCGATGCACTCCATTATCAGCATACCAATCCATGCTGGACCTCGCTACATGGCAGCTTGCGTTGTCATCCTGGAAATAACATGGGTCCAATCCATAGTATTGCCACAACGTAGGAAGTACACTGTTGTCCACTATATTACAGTAGGCATCGGCATTGAGCTTACCATGAATTGGGACCAAGGGTCCTAGTCAGAACCAGGAAAAACAACCCCAGAACATAATTCCCCCTCCGCCAAATTTAACTGTGGGCACAATACATTCTGGTAGGAGGCGTTCTCCAGGCAGACGCCGGATTTAGACCCTACCATCAGAACGGTAGAGGGTGAACCTTGATTCATCACTCCAGAGAACCTGTTTCCATTGCTGTACAGCCCATTGCTGGCGTGTTTTGCACCAACTTAACCGAGCTGCGCGGTTGGACTTGGTGATTAAAGGCTTATGGGCGGCAGCACGGCCATAAAAATTAAGCAGATGAGCTTCCTTACGGATGGTATTCATGGGAACAACACATCCTGAAGCTTGTTGAAATTCTTGGCGTATGTGTAACATTGGTTGGTTGCGGTTCTTCCGAATTTCTCTAGACAGAACCCGTCGGTCTCTATCTCCCAGTTTCGTCGGTCTGCCTACTCTGGCCACATTCTGACAATCACCATTCAGCTTCCATTTTCTAATCACATAAGACACAGTCGTTTTGGGGTAATTAAGCTCGCTAGATATGTCGATTAAAGATCGGCCATTTCGGTGGTACCCAATGATCACACCTTTCTCAAAATCAGACAGCTCTGTTCTTCTTGGCATCATGCATGCGATTGATGTCAGTGTTGACGTATTTCAGGATCGCAGATATCGGCATTTGCATAAGAGCCATTATCAATTATGTATCAATGGGTAGATTTGACACAAATGCTTCGATTTTTTATAATTATTTTTATCCTGAAATAGGTTCGTTCTGGTAATTATCTAAGAAAAGAAGTAAATCACCAGTAAAAAACGTAAATGGAGATTTGGCAATTTGCGTAAAATCTGACGTCATTCAACCGCTTTCAGAGACCAATTGAAAATCAGTTCACTCCTATCCACAATAACTTTCTGAATTTCCACGAAATTCGATCGGATTTTTTTATGGGTAGCTCCATAGAGTTGAATATTAAATTATGTAAAATGATAAATTTTATCGTTCACGCATACGCTGATTAAAAAATATTTCATACAAATACTCATATTTTAGAAAACTTTTAATACATTTATATTTCAATAGCACCTTATTCTTTCTACTACATTTTGCGAATTTTTCTGAATGTGGCTTTATATTTGGTTGAAAATATTGCATGACATAGAACATTTTAGAAAATATTTAATATATTTATATTTCAATGAATTTTGGTGAACTCCCCCCCCCCCCCCTCCCTTTTCTTCTTTGCAAAGCATCTGCAAAAGTATTTGCAAAGAAAAATTTTCTAATTTATTAATAGCCGACTTATTTTAAAACTTAAAATATGTAATATTGATTAAAGTAGTCTGCTTTGTTTAAAAAAAAATGATACCTTAAAATCGTGAAACCGAATCAAAACGAAAAAAAAAAAAAAAAAAAAAAAAAAAATCTGCTTTATGCGGGATCTTTATGCCATCATCATTAGATTCTTCTATGCTTTGGTATAGGAGAAATGCTTTGAATGGAACGATTTTGACAATATCATGCTAAACATAGACATGGAAAAAATCGCCAAACAAAATGTACATTTGGGACACTTTCATCTTAGCGCCCGGGGCACATGCCCTTTTCCCCCAACCCTCTCTTAGTTTTGGCCCTGAATGTGAATAAAGCTCTTTTTCTTTTCTATCACAATTGTCAAGTACTTATTAGCAGCAATATTGTATTAGATATTGTATTAATTCAATACTAGTTTTTTTTTTTAAAAGTCAATTATTAAAAAATGTCAATTTGTGGAGAATCCCTTAAGATTCAGCCGTTTTTAGAGAGCAGAGTAAAAACATCTCACTAAAATAATGATATCTTTTTGAATTTTCACGATATTTGATTGGATTTTTTTTATAAGTCACTCCATAGAATTGACTATTAAATGATGTAAAAAAAAATGTTTTTCTAGTTCGCGCATGTGCAGATAAAAATTATTTTATACAACTACTCATATTTCATAAAATATTTAATATATTTATATTCCAATTGCGCTACATTTTTTCTACTGCATTTTGCCAATTTTTCTGAAATTTGCGTTAAATTTGGTCAAAAACCCAGCATGATATAAACAAAAAACATACCAGAATTTTTTGAATTTTTCAAAAAAATCGCTCTATCGCCATAAATATACATGCTATTCTCACAAAAATTAGTGAACATATTCTACTGTATTCATATATTTGTATTCTAAAGCGATAAGTCGTTTCGTGCATTTTCATGTACAGGGCTATCCCAAATATTTCTATTATTCTTTGTTTTTTTGCCGGCCCCCTAATTACCCGCTTAACAAATGAATGTAAATAAATATAAAGTGAAACATAATCTTTATATTTCTGAAGTTCGAGAAGAATCCGACCAGTATATTTTTAAATATTTGACAAAATGTCAAAAACTGAAAGTGTACAAATACTTTTTGGTAGATAGTGTAGTATGCCGTATTTCAAATACAGCATAGTAGCCGAAATATTTTGTGTGTCCCTGTAAACACTATCTGCTTTTTATTATGCAGGAAGTACTTTGTAAGTAATCCTCAATAACGTATATCAATTTCATAAAATGTTAAATAGTTTAATGCAATTAAAAAGCGCTCCAAGCAATCCCCCTCCCCCCTATACCATCATGTAATAAAATACTTTTGGGTGGCCCTGTAAATGAATAAAAAATACTCATTGCACCACAGATTGTACAGAATGCATATTATAGTATATACTTCGTAGTTGTATATCAATTTTTTTATGTTCGAAAGAATGTAACACCGTTAAAATGCACTTGAAATTCTTCATGTGCTCGATACCTTAGGTTTTTGTGTTGTCGGCTCCTAGACTAAGAATTAGGAACAGAATCACTTTATCTGTAAATCAAGTTACCGAAATCCTGATAAGATGCATTATATGCTGTCAAATAAACTTTTTGGGTAGAAGTTCTTAGTTTTGAGAAATCGAAAGTCAGATACATTTAAAAGAAATTATATAAACTTGCATTATGTTTTACATGTAATAAAAAAAAATAACTTTTTAAACAAGAAAAAAACTGGTCGGATGTGGCAATTCCAAAACTTTCTTTCATCTCATACACGTGAAGGAAAGTAAAACATAGCAGCGTCACCGGTTAGGTATTTTGCACCAAATCTAATCAGCGACAACTTATATCAAGTTCTAACTGAATCTGAAATTTGATGAAAATCCGTGTATTAGTATTTGAAATTAGAATCATGACAGAAATCTTATAAAAACTGGACGGAAGCACTACCTGTTTGATTTACACTAAAAACTTAAGAATACTAATTTTAATCAGGGACTAACTGAATTTGAAGTTTAATGAAAATTCGTGCTTTAGTTCCTGAGATAGAGCTATTGCGATAATCATGAATAATGCCACCACCTGTTGAGCTATTTACTTTAAAAACTAAAGAATACTCATTTATATAAAGGACTAACTAAATCTGAAGTTACATGGAAATTCGTGCATTAGTTCCTGAGATAGAGCTTCTACGATAATTATGAATAATGCCGCAAAGCAGCGCCACCTGTAGGCAGATTTATACCAAAACGTAATCAGAACCATATTATATCAAGGACTAACAGAATCTGAAGTTTTATGAAAATCCGTCTATTGGTTCTTAAGATATAGCTATTGTGGAAATCCTGAAGAAGGCAGCATAGCAGTGCCATCTGTTGGAAGATGTACATCACAAACTAATCAGATTCAGGTATATATCAAGGTCTAACTTAATCTGAAGTTTTTTGAAATTCCGTGCATTAGTTTGAGACAGAGAGTCCATAAAATTTATGTCACATACAGACAGACAGACTCACAGACAGACATTTTGTAAAAACATGCTTTTTGGAATCTCTGACTCCTAAAACATGTAAATCCGTCAAAAACCGGAATTCAAAAATTTTCCTGAGTCCAATACTTTTTTCTTGCAAAGATAAAAGAAATAAAGAAAGAGTTTAAAACTGTGAGTAATTATTTGATTTTTTGGCTCTTTGTAATTACCATATTTATTTTAAAATACGAAAATTTCAATGTTTTTAACTGCTTAATATACACCTGAAATATATCACTTTGAAGCTAAAAAAATAAAGTCTAAGATAAAAGCAGTAATAAAAAGAAAAAAAAGATAAAGGCAAACTTCTTATACTATTAGGATGCGCAGTGAAGTGAAAACTAATAATTTTATTGCAAATACAATAATCTAACGAAAAAAGAACTTATAATGGAACTTAAGCTACTCTCATAAAAGAAGTGAAAAAAAGCTTAAAAATAAAAAATAAAAATTAAGCGCAGACGTCATTGTCATAATATTTATATTAACTTTTTTTGATGAAGAAAATACCTTTGAAAATCAAATTGCAAAATTATTCAAGTGCTTCGCAACTTTTAAAATAGAAAGGTGGAAAATTTAAAAATGGGATTGAACTTCGAAAGTCACATTGAAATTTCAAAGATATTGTTCAAAGACGTAATTAGAAAAAATGAAATGATGATTTTTTCTTTTCTTTTTTCTTCTTCAATGACATAAAGATAAAATTGTTCTTCATAAATAAAAAAAATTTGAAATTTAAATTAAAATATATATATATATATATATATATATGTATTTGTACTTAATCTAACGAAAAATGAATTTATTTTTTATACACAACATAGTCCGCTTATTTGAATAATCCATTTAACAAGCTAAATCATTCTAATAAACGAGATACTAAATAAACATGCGTCGCATTATTATTTTTTTTTTTCAGTTGCAATTAAAATCATTATAATATTTTAATATAGTATATAAAATATTATAATGATTATAAAAAAAAAAGAAAAGAAACTCGGATAATAGAGATTAAATTTAAATCATAGAGGATTTTATTTTGCACCAAAAATGGGGATAAAAAATCTGGTTAATCGAACCTCTAGAAACCTTATACAAATACTTCAATTATTTTATATACATAATCATTCGCTTTTTAAGGTTTAAAAGGGTAACATTTAATTATCATTTTTGCTTACTATTTACAAGAAATCATAGACTATAGATATCATAACTGCCAATTCTTACGTTTCTCTTCTCCATAGCTATTTTAAATAGGAAAAGTTATGCTACGTAAATTTATATTGTAATAGCCAAACGTATCTGTGCGCAACACATACGTCATTTTGCAAATGGCAACACTTTCCCATGCAATTTCGGTTTTTCAATTTTCGCCACTAAAAATTTTGCACTTTTAAACATCGCACATTTTAAATTTTTACACTGTCGTATAGAGAAAAAATATATACTTTTAAATGTAATTTGCTTGAAAGCTGTATCTCAATTTATTTTTGAGATTATTTTATAGTTTTTAGTACCAATTTTGTAATTTTGGAAACAGAATCACTCCATTTTCTCTTACAATTGAAAAAAAAAAAAAAATAGAAATTAAAATGCTTACATTATTATACCTATAATATATCGTCTGTGATCGTGTCAATTCGGATTTTTTTCTTTTCTTTCGCATTAATACCAAACATAAGAGACTCAGTTGATAACTTCACCATGATAATTGATCTTTATTATAATTTACTGATTACACATGCAATTAAAGTTTAATTTTAATAATTTGGACAACTGCGTTTTATTGAAATAGTATTTTGTTAATTTTATCTTAAAATAATATTTGTTTGAGAGTTAGAGTGACCAATATAATATGCATTTTTTATAATAACTAATTTTGTATGTTTATTATAAACCAATGAAACAGTTCCTTTTTAAATATTTTCTTTCGTCGAATTTCGTCGGGTTCCACCTCGTACCGATAATACAGGATTAAATACATGAAATTTCTCTTATAGGCCGGAAGGCAAAAACACAAATAATCATCTTACCAAATTCGAGGCTGAAACTCTAGAATTAGTTAAAACTCGATTAGCATATTAAAACGCAATTGGTCTGCCAAGTCATATCTTATTAGAAAATACTTTAAAACATAATTTTAGTGATTGAAAAGTATATTTATCACTGTGTTTTTCTGCTCTAAGGCCTCCATGTTTTCATACCTTCACATGCAGGAAAACATGATGATAAACCTACGAGTCAAACATTAAAATCGGGTTTTCATGTGTTCTTCACCAATATATGACTTGGCAGAACAATTGCGTTTAGATATGCGAATCGAGTTTTAACTAATTCTGAAATATCAGCCTCCAACTCGATAAGGTGATGATCATTCGTGCTGCCGCCTTCCAGTCTATTATGAAAAAATGTAAAAACTGGAAATATGCGATATGCACATTAAAAAATTGTATATTACGCCAAAAAATCAAAACACAGGACTTAATGATATTTTAAATAACGTAATTTTTACATCAAAATTACAAAATTAGATTAACAAAATTGAATGCAATATCTACTGTAATTCGATACAAAAAAAAAAAAAAAAAAAAAAAAAAAAAGTCGTTTTAAAATATTTTTTACATATTGCTGGTTAATTTTTTTAAAATAACATTATAGATTTTTTAAACTATGGAAAATGCTATTATAGTCAAAACATATAAATATTTTTCCCCTGTATACGTACTATTGTTGTTGCATTAGTAGTTTTACAGTCATTGTGAATAATGAGTACAATGTATTGGCATATACAGTGGTTAACATAAACAAAACTATTTCGATACCTAAGTATTACCCTTGCCAGGAACCACGCCAGCACGCCAGCAGCAATTCACCACGCCAGCAATAAACCCGATAATATTAATTACAGTAACCCTTATTATACTTGTCTTTTTACATTTTGTAATTGAATAATATTATACAGTTACCATATTAAATATAATTGCAGAATTTTTTGTATGAAACTATATAATATGATGTAACACATATCCTTTTATAATAAATGCACACCGATAGAATATATGTGATGGTATTATTTAAATATATCAACAGCAGCATCAAGCGTCTTCTATTCACTGCTGGAAGTTTGTCTCCCAAATATTTCTCCATTGTTTCTTATCTAGTGCTTTTGTTATCCAATTAACACCAGCCACTTTTCTAATTCCGTCACTCCATCTTACTTGAGATCGTTTTTCTGGTCGATTTAAATCTCTAAGATACCAGTTGTACAGTGTTTTTGTTCCAACTATTGTCTTGTCTTCTTGCAATGTCTCCAGCCCATTTCCATTTTAGCCGTTTAATCGTGTCGATTATATGAAAACGCTCGACTTCTTATCCGTAATATTTTCTTTCAGGCTCTTTTAGTTAAGTCTAGTATATATTTTTTCATACTTCTCTGTATTTTTTGTAATCTTTGCACCATCCGTTTTGTAAGCGTAAATGTTTCTGCTCCATAAGTTTGTTCAGACAATATATATTATTTAAATACATTTCTTTTCAAACAGAGAGGCATATTTTTTTTCATTAACCTCTTCATACCTGAGGTACACAAACGTGTACTTCTATTCTTTTCCGCATAAAAACTAAATTGCTCAAATCTTTTGCATTTTTACTGTACTTCTATACAGCAGGATGTTTTTTGCTTTAAAACAAAAAACATCCTGCTGTATAGAAAGTAATGTTTGCTTTAAAACAAAACCAATAAATGCCACTGATGAATATTACCTCATAAAATAAATATTATTTTCACACGAGTTTCGAAAACACCTGCAAGACATTGTAGCCAAGAAAGTAAGAAATATACATGATTATTTAACTTAAATGCTTTGCAATAAAAAATTTTGAGGATTTGCTGATCATTTACTTGTTTAAAGACCTTAATTTTGTTATTGCTTAATTTTATATTACTGATAGTTAAACTGATGTTTTAAGGGTATTGATACTTTTATAGCCATATTCGTAAACTTAAATTACCAGTCTCCTAAAGTGCCGATTCCATAAAAATGACTCTTTCTGTCATCTCTGGTGTGTTTTCGATTATGCAAAAGCAATAAATATATATTTGTAGAGTTATTTTGTGCTCAGGTCTGAAGAGGTTAAAATAATCCAAAAGCAATCCATTAATACTCGATTATTCCATTGATTCTGTTGTCTGACGATATTCCCTGTCCATGGTACATATAATTGTGCTTTTCCTTAATTTCAATGTTTTTGTAGGCGATTTTTTTGTGTGCAAATGAATTGGTCATCAACTTAGTCGTTTCCTAATTTATTTTTAATCCCATGTTAGCAGCAGTTACCGCAAAATCTTTTAGCCTATTTTCCAGTTCTGATTAATGAAAATTAAAATGTGGTCAGTAAACCGGAAGTGATTTAAAGTTCTCAACTTATTTTAATCCGCTAGCTTTCCTAATTCAGCTTCTTGAAAATATTTTCGAAGACAGCAATAAGAAGCTTAGACGAAAGAGTTTCTTCTTGTCTCTTTATATCTCTTTCAAATTTTATATCCCCCTTTTCTTTGTCCAAACGGATGGTTGTGTTGTTTTCTTGTATTTTTGTATGATATCGATATAAGATTTATCTATTACGACGTCCTCAAAAGATGTATTGCTGTTGTGTAAACCAAATCAAATGTTTTTTTCATTATAAATGTAGGCAAGGAAGAGAAGTAAATTATATTTCTTACATTTTTCTTTGAGTTTCCTTGTTGTTTGAATACGATTCATTGTGCTAAATGCACTCGAAAACCGGCTAGTTCTCGAGGTTGAGCTGGATCTAGAGCTGATTCAAGACTTCTGGTTAAAATTTTAATAAAACATTTATAAATCCCTGACAGTAAGCTGAATGAATATTACATTTTAATGTTTTCCTTCTCCTCTTTTTTGTAAAGTATCACCATCATGATATTATTGCAGTCTTCTGGTACATATGACTTCTCAAGACATTTGGAAAACAATAGGGCTAGCATTTTCTCAACTTCTTTTCTTTTCCTTTGATAAAATCGGTTGTAATTCCAACTTCGACAGGACATTTATCTTTCTTTCATAATTGAATGGCTTGTCAAACTTCATCAGCCATCACTGGGGTTATCGCTTCAGTTTCTGTGATATTTTCTCTTGGATCACGTTGATTGATTATTCTACTTTGATTTTCACATTTATATAGATCGTTATAGAATTTTGCAACAATATGTACTATTTCGTTAATGTTTCTGGTGGTTGTTTCAACTGCTCTCTTCATTTGAAGATAGCTTTTCTTCCAAAGCACAGCTTAAGATTAGATGATTTTAAACTTTTGTTACCTACGAGAACATTCTTCAGAAGATCAAAGTTAGTTTTTTTTTGTTATCCTCTGTAACACATTTCATTACTGTTTTGCATAATTCGGCTTATTCAACTCTTGATTTATCACTTTTCTTCATTTAAACTTTTTGAGTTTCTTCATCAATCTTCTTGTTTCTTCTGTTATTTTCTTTGTCTGCTTTATTTGTCCTTCCCTTGTTGTCTAGCTTTTTTTGTATTTTCTTGTGTAATATTCGTTAGTTTCTTGTCCACTATGGTAACAACTTGTTGTTCTTCTGAAATTGATTGAAGTACTTGGAAACGGTTTTTAATTTCCAACTGAAATTCTTCTTTATGTTTTTGCAGATTTATAATATCGATTGATTTCTGAAGCTTCATTCTTTCAACTTTAGTATTTAACGGCAGCAGTTTACATCTAACCAACCTACGATCGGTTCCTGTATTGAAAATATTGCGAACGCTGCGATCTTGTTTGTCAAGATGTTGTCGGTATGTAACATTATATATTTTTTTCAATAGGCATAACATTCTACCAAAAATAAAACTGCTATAATAAATAGCTTTTAACATTAAGGGTGCTACTTCAGTCAACTGGAAAGACTCGCTGAATAATGCTAATCCTACGGAAGAGTTTTTCAAAGATATCTCATATGCATTTTAATATTTTTAAATGATTTTTTTTTTTTTTTTTTTTTTTTTTTTTGCGCGTTGGCTATTTGAGGTTAATTTGATAAAAGGCATTTACTTTTATTTTGTTTGCGCACTTTTTTCAAGTGGATATTTCACTTTCGAAACGGGTTCCGAAAAGGAAAGTGCCCATTTATCTATTAAAAATATCTGTGCAAAAACGAAAAAGTAAATATGCCCTTTGTACAGATCGATCTCAGCTAACCAATGCAAAAAGAGTTGTTTAAAAATACTTAAATTCAAACGAAATATCTTTAAAAATTTCATCCGTCAGATTAGCATCAGTCAGCGGCTGATTTCAGTTGACTGAAGTATTTTTTAAAGAGAAATTTACATATTAAATTACTGTTTTGCATTGTTGTAGTTTGCTTTAATATAATTAATTTTTTTTATTGTTATTTTTTTTAAAATAAAAATATATTAAATTTCTGTTTTGAAAAATTGGGAATTGACAATAATGTTTGACTATCTATCTTCCTAGATAATAAATAAGCACCTTAATTTCTTCATAAAGTTGGAAAAAGCTTCATAATCTATGCGAGATGCGTGATTTTTCTTTCTTGTTTTCACCATTTCCCTTAACACACTTTAGGTCACATTAAAGGGAGAGTACTATATTATAAAAAAATATTAAATTGAAAGTTTTTCTATATTACACAGCATTTTCTTTTTCTTTCTTGTTAATAGAAAAAGATTTCTTGCACTCTAACACAAAAAACTGAAACAAAATCTATAAGAGTTCGAGCGAAATTGATTGAATCATAAATAATATACTTTCTTCATTTTCACTACCCTTACGGTAATGTTATTTTCAGGAGTTTTTTTTTATTTTTTCTTTCACACAGTATATTGAGTTTCCTTACAAGAATTGCAAATCAATCTTTTTATAAAACACTGTTTGTATAGAATGTTTCAACGTTAGTTTAGAATGTCACAATTTTTATTAAAAATTCTCAGAAAGAAAAAAAAAATAAGAAATTTTAAAACAAAATTCTCCAATCAATATTATGTTCTTCTATTTTTACAAGAAAAATACATTGTATTCCTGAAAATTTTCGAACTCCTGCTTTCGACGGATTTATACGTTTTAGGATGCTTAAAGATTCAAAAGACACGTTTTAACAAAATGTCTGCCAGAAAGTCTGTGACATAAATTTTGTGGGCGCTCTATCTCAAAAACTAATGAACGGAATTTGATAAAAATTTATATTGAGGTATCCCTGATATAGATTGATGGTGATTAGTTTTTGGTGTAAATCACTCAACATGTAGCGCTGCTATGTTGCATTTTTTACGATTTACAGCACAGCTATATCTTAATAACTAATGCACGAATTTCTATCAAGCTTCAGATTAAATTAGTTCTTGACATGAAATGATGTTGTTTACAATTTGGTGCAAATCGCTCAACAGGTGGTGCTGCTATGCAGCATTTTTCACGATTTTCGTAACAGCTCAATCTCAAAAACTAATTCACAGAATTTAATAAAAATTTATATTTAAATAGTGCTTGATATACATTGATGCTAATTAGTTTTTGGTGTAAATCGCTCAACAGGTCTATCTCAAAAACTAATGCACAGATCTCCATTAAACTTCTGATTCAGTTAGTCTTTGACAGTAATTCATATTTTTTACATTTTAGTGCAAATCATTCACCAGGTGACGCTGCTGTTCTGCATTTAAAAAAATTATGCAACAGCCGTATCTCAATAATTAATGTACTGATTTTCATAATACTTCAGATTCAGTAAATCCGTAATATGAGCTATTTCTGTTTATATTTTGATGTCAATTTCCCAGCAGATGGCTCTGCTATGCTGAATTAGAGGTCTGCACGGGCCGAAATTTCCAGGCCCGGGCCCGGCCCGAAAGTTACAATTTCGGCCCGGGCCCGCCCCGGCCCGAACGACAGAAATATTGGCCCGACCCGGCCCGGCCCGAACGAAAAAAATAATGGCCCGGCCCGAAAGTTAAAATTTCGGCCCGAGCTCGGCCCGGCTCGAGCGAATTTCTACAGAACATTGATCTTTAATCTTATGGAAGAGTTCTGACCAAAAAAAAATTTATATTAGTCTTTTTTTTCATGTTTATAATCTCCATTTATGCAGAAGTACCGTAGGCTGCGATATTTATGCTTTTAAATGAATCTTTGTTTGTTGTATGTAAATGTTTCAGTTATCACTAGTATTATTAATCCATATTCCCTGTAATGGGGACAAAAAATCGAAAAAGCGGTATATGGTAAAATTTCCAAAGACAAAATCGCTTTGGAACGAAAAAAATGCATTCCCTTCTTAACAGATGTAAATGTTTAATATATTTTTTTCTCCCGTATTGTTGTATTCATTTTGCATGGATGAACATTTTAAAAGAAACTTTCAGTTTTCAGTTTAAAAAAAATTCCGTCATAATCATGTTTTTTTTTTTTTTTTTTTTTTTTTTGTGTGTGTGTGTGTGTGTGTTTAATTCTATTTTAAAACGCCTAGTAATGTACGATTCTTTAAAAGGAATAAATTCTAATGTTTAATTGTAGAATAATGACGGCTTAAAAGTATATGCTTATTTTGCAGAAATTTTTGGACAAAGCCAAATATTACTGATTTATAAAAAGTCGAGAAAAGGATTTTCATATAGGAAGATTCAATAGGAACTGATTATTTTGGACCATGAAAACTAGGAAGAATGGAATCAGTCTCGGCTTCGTACGGAAAAAAAAGTTAGGCCCGGCCCGATACTCCAGCAAAAAAATTAAGGCCCGCCCGAAAAGATTAGTGACTAGGCCCGGCCCGGCCCGGCCCGAGTCTTCAGAAGTAAGGCCCGAGCCCGGCCTGGCCCGAATGCCATTACTGGAAATCGGCCCGAGCCCGGCCCGTGCAGACCTCTATGCTGAATTTTTCCCGTTTTCTGCATTAGCTCTACTTCAAGAACTAATTCATGAATTCTGATCAAACTTCAGATTCAAATACAGCTTGATAAATATTGTCTCTGTTTATGTTCTGGTATAAATCGCCCAACAAGTGACGCTTTTATGTTGCAGTTTTTCCGATATCCATATTCCGATTTTCCGATTCTGTTGAGCTGATCCAAAGAATCAGACCAGATTGTGTGATCGTTAAGGTTGGTTGGGCGAATTAGTCCTCCAGTATTCGTCCGAAGTGGCTCAGTAGGAAGAGCATTGGCGACTTCAACCAATACACTCCTGGTTCGAATCCTGGCCCGGACTTTTTTCACCTACTTGGGAAATTTACATCAGTTATAATTCAGTTACCGATTGAACAGTAGTGTTATAAAATAATGTAACATAGTTTCGCATACAGCGTCTTCTGCTGTTCCATATATTAACCTTCAATTTATTCTGTTGACCTGATCCAAAGTATCAGACCAGATTGTGTGATCGTTAATTTTGGTTGGTCTTCCAGTATTCGCCTGGGATGGTTCAGTTGAACGAGCATTGACGGTTTCAGTCAATACATCCCTGGTTCGAATTCTGGCCCGGATATTTTTCATCCACTTGGAAATTTTACATCAGTTACAATTACTACATTAATCAAATTTGTAATTTTGTTTGTTTGGAGCCCTAGTATTATAGTCACAGACTTTTGCATAGGTCAAATTTAATTATAATAATCTTGTATAAAAAAAAAAAAAGTTTAATTCAACAAGTAAGAAAAATTTTGCTTTAAGCATAGATTATGAAGCACTTTCCAACGCTTCATGAAATCTTTAAGGAAACTTCATTATTTAGGGAAATAAGGATATAAAGCCAAATATAGCCAAATATGTATGCTAGTTCTATTGAAGAGCCCTGTATTTGACTTGTCAACTAATATACATAATATATAATGGGAAAATTTAGTTTAGCAAGAAAATGCCTAATAGCTTGAAATTTCTCTTTCAGAAATTTATATTAATAGATGGAACCATACTTGAATACTTTGTTCAGTCTTGTAGTTTACCTGGCTGGTATCTTTATTACACATCAGTATTAAGCTAAAATTTATTTTAAACTAAAACACTCTTAAAACAACTGAAATCACATTCTCATAAATTATCATTCGTAAGCGTCCATGTATCCAATTCTTTCCGTGGCCCTGTATATCATTTTATCTATATTCTGCAAACATTTCTTAGTAAATTCAATGCAGTTCAGCGTAAAAACGCATAGCTTATTTAAGAACCACCTTTAAGTAATTTACGCTTATATTCAGTAACGTTGGTGAGCTCTTTTGGGTAGCCCTGTATATTAACTATAGCATCTATACACACTATATAATGTGAAACTTATACACGCATATTATAATTAAAATGCATTTCATCCATCCATCGGCCATCATCGGATACATATACAGTACTTAGGAAAGAATGTACTATTTGAAATCTTTTGTGTGTCCCTGTAAATACTATGTACCTCATATTGGGCAAGGCACAGTATTTTATAATTTATATTAGCCTAAATGAATACATCAATTTTATTATACATGAAACAATTTAATATATTTAAAATATGTCACACACTATTCCCCCTTTTACCATTGTCTATGGAATTCTTTTGTGTGGCCCTGTAAATGAATAATAGCTGTATTTTCACCGCATATTTTATAGAATGCATATTTTAATGCACCTCGTAAATGCATATAAATTCTAATATGTTTGACAGGGTATAACACCTTTAAAATTCCTTTGAAACGATTTTTCCCCATAGGCCGTAATGTAATGGGAAACTTTTGACTCTCCCTATAGATAAACTAATCATAATAGAAACTCCATTTTCAAAGGGTTTGTGCTAGATAACGTCAATAATGTCCTAGAATTTCATGACAATCGAGTATATTTACGTGAGTTAGAGCGCGGGCAGACGGCTAGACAAACCGAATGCATTAGCACTTTTCAACTTTGTTGGAAAGCGCTAAAAAGAATATCACGTGAGTGAATCGAGGCTTTTATTCATCTTTCGATGGATCGGTTTCACAGATAGCTGAAAGTTTTATGCCATAATTTTTGTCACAGCGATTAAGGGTTAAATAAGTTTAGTTTCCGTTTGAATTATCTGTTTAGCTTCAAATTTTGTATACTCACTTGGTGGGGAAATCGGCTTTACTAGTTATTTTTAGAGTTTGTACATCGAATATAAAAAGAAGAGGGGGGGGGGCAGTTAATTCCTTTTAGTTTCGAATAAACAAGTTTTGCCTTCGTTGGAATTGTTCGATGGGCTTAAATTTTTTTTTTTTGAAAAATATAAAAAACGCATAAATTTTATGTAAGGATATTAAGTCATATGCAAATGTAGTTTTTGATTTATAATTGTTAATTACCCATACTTTCTATTCTGTTACGATTGGGGCATCTATCATCCCGATTGAGTGGGCTTCTAACCGTGAAGTCCGGGTTAAATGGCTAAAACCGTTGTTTAAGTTTTTTGGGGGGGGGGAAAAAAAAACTTATTTTATCTGGTATTTAGATTACAGTACTATTTTTTATTGTTTTCTACGTAAAATTTGAAGCAGATATAGGTTACATGTGCATTGGAAAACTTTTTACAATAAAAAAGAAAAATTAGGGGGGGGGGGCTTTGGTACTATATCAGATTTATCCTAATAAAATATTTTAAACACAAAAAAGTAAAAAATAAAATGTAAATAAAATAAGTAAAAATCTAAACATTATCATAAAAAAGTTATTAAATCTTTTAGATTTTTAAATCACAAGATTTTAAGAAATACGCTTTTTACATATAAACATTTAAATAAAACAATTTTATTTTACTTGAGAGGTGTAACGAAAAATTAAATGTTATTGACATGTTTCGATTCCATCTAATAAGAGCCATAATCATATTAAATTAAAAATACAAATACAAATCGTTTCAAAATCAATACAAACGGCATGCGACAATGAGATGTAAGTTAAAAAACCACGCACACTATATTGTAAAAATAATAAATTAAAAATAGACCATGATCAAAATTAATTATCAACTTGGTTCATCCTATTCAAGATCTATCCTATCTATCCATTCAACATGTCAATAATACAGTCGAGTCTCTATATAACGAAATCCATCGTTCCAGTAAAAAATTCGTTATATAGAGAAATTCGATGTATAGAGAATGATGTTAAAAATCGTATTTAATGTGTGAAATTTGAACAAATATTATTTTTGATCTTTTTAATTAAGAATCTGAAATGTTTAAAAGTAAATATTAACCTAACATTTTACTTCTTAATTATTTAAGCAGTTTCAAAAATGAGAACAGACATTTATTTGAAAGCTTAATGAAGATCAAATAAGGAAGACTTGCATTAATTTCAGACAAAGATATCTGTAATTTTTTGTTGTTTTGATTTTAAAATCGTTGTGCTCTCAAAAAAAAAAAGCTCAAATTTTAGCAAGGAATGAAAATTTGTAGTTAACATTTTTCTCCATTTGAAGGCCTCTCTTATGTGCCTCTCATTAATTCCTCTCTTATATGTACTTCCTCTCTTATATGTATTCCTCTCTACATTAGTAACAATCCAATTGACTCTGTTTTGAGAAGGATGAGGAAAGGTGTGTAGGAGGTGGGATGAATTCGTTGGATTTAAAGAACAAAGAGAAAAGTAATAAATAATAATAATAATAATAAAAATAACTCAGCACTGAACGATATATCAAAAATAAGTGGTGGAAAATCGATTCCATATCATTTCGAAGCTTTTTTAAAACTGAATAAATTAAGACCAATTTATAAAAAAATTCGTTATATGGAGAAATTCGATGTATGGAGTTTCGTTATAGGAGACTCGACTGTATTTGTTTTTAATTTTTCGTAAACCTCTCAAGTAAAATAAAATTGTTTTATTCAAATGTTTAAATCCAAAAATTGTTTACCATTACTCTTTTATTCCTCTTTGTTGCTATTATTTCTGGTTCTTTGATTTCCCTCCGGTTCACCGTGTACAATTTTTTGTTATCTCGACAAGAAAGCGGCACAAAACGGCAACAAAATCTGTAAAAGTTCTGGCAAAATTGATCGATTCATGAATAATTTATCATCACCATTTTTCTCTATCTTACAGGTATATTATTTCAACGATTCTTTTATATTATTACGAGGCATGATATCCAGTTTCCTTTAAAAAATATATAAACCATGTTCTTCTTTATTATTATTATTTTTTTTACACTGACTTGTTTAAAACACCTTAACATTACAGGAAAACTGTAAATAAAAAATCACAACAAAATAATCAATATGTTTGTAAATGCGTAAATACTTTTTTTCTTTTAGCTCCAGGTTCTTTTCAATGTAACCACTATATAATGTTCTAAAGATAACGACTTTAATTAATAAGAAACTTGGAGTATTGAAGGTCACATAAAAGAAATAGATACTGTATCTTAATAGAAACATTGTTTTGCCGATGGCCAAAGCACTTTAGAGTTCTCGAATGAAATTTAGAAATTGATACGCCTCCTGAAATTATTATTTTTATTTATTTAATAATTTCTTTTATTCAAACTATCTGTTAAATAGAATAAGGAATGAAAGTCATTCATTAAGCGTAAATTATAAAACACATTCAGACTACTGCAACAAAACCATTAAAAAAAAAAAAAAAAAGAACCTGAAATATGATATCTAAATGAACAATTTGGGGTATTACTTGATTATCCCGTCGGCCGATTTCGACAAGTTATATAAATCGCCAAACTACTCGCCAAATTATACAAACTGGCACAATTTTTATTTAAATAATGAAAGAACAAATTAATTAGTGAAACATTACTAAAACTAGAAATAAAACGTCGAATTAAAAATCGCTTGATGACGTAACAAACAGATGTAATGTGTTTAATGTCAAGTGAAAGTGACATATACGATCAGTTAGTACTATCGTTTAATCTTATAGTTTGGCGATAATTTTTTGGTGGACGAGGTAATCAAGTAGTAGCCAATATGGAAAACGCGTAACATAGTTGAAAATACAATTTCAATGATTACCATCTCTTGTCAAAAAAATAGCTGAAATCTTTATCTATATATAATCCCTGGATATGTACATATATTACAATGCAAACATCTAGCTTTGCTACATTGCATTTTGAATTTGCGTGAAAAAATTAGTGCAGTTGACAAAAGCATAACACATTTGAAAACGCAAATTCAATGATTATCATTTCTTGTCAAAAAATAGCTGAAATCTTTTTCTATATATGATCCTTGGTTTTGTACATGCACTATATGGCCAAAGGTGACCAGCCACTTGCGATTTTAGACGTTTTGTTAAATATCTAATAAATTTGATTTAAATATCCATTAACTTGAAAAAAACTGGGACAGTTTTTAATAAAATCTTAATTTATCTAATAGAAAACATGGTATCTTCGTAAAAATGAGCGCAGTTTATTACAATAAACCATGTAATCATAATGCGCATTTTTGACGCTTTTGCTACATTAGTTTTGACAAGGTTATGCCAACTCTCTTAAAACGAAAAAGCTGAAATAACTCAAGTTGAGCTGAAATCCACTCTTTTCCCATGTTGAAAGGAACCTTCTCAAGAAGAGCTGAAATAACTCAAGTGAATGAGTTGTTTTTAATCAACTCATGATTGAGTGATCTCTATTTTACTCATACTTGAGTGAAATCAAATCAATAAAGGTTAAATCCAGTAGTACTTGAGTGATTTGTAATCAAGTCATACTTGAGTGAAATGAAGTCCTTTAAGACTGAATCTCGTAGCTCTTGAGCGATTTGTAACCAAATCATACTTGAGTGAAATGAAGTCTTTAGGTTTAAATCGAGTAGCACTTGAGTTAGCTGCAGCCAACTCGTATTTGAGTGAAGTGAAATAATTTAAGGCAAATCCAGTAACACTTGAGCAATTTGTTATCAATTCAAGTTGGAGTGAAATGTTGTCATTTTTGATTTAATCCAGTAGCACTTAGGTGATTTGTAACCAATTCATACATGAATGAAATCAACTCATTTAAGAGTTAATCCAAAACTCCTTGAATTTGTAGAATTGAATAAATTCACTCTTAAGAAAAGCAAAATTGCTTAAAATTACAAAAATCTTCAAGCGATTTCTAAATCGTCTAAATAAAATCACATCATTTAAAACTAAATTCAGTAATCCTCGATTAATTTTTATCAATGAAATTCAATATAACATGGAATTATTGCCACATTTTCAAGTGTTGCAATTAAATTCTCATTTCGGATTTAAATTTCTGTTTATTGACATTACAAGGGTATATATATATATAGAGAGAGAGAGATTGGAAAACTGTAACATGGATTCTCCAATATTTCTTCCAAGCCTTTAATTAACAAGACTTAAAACATTCTAATTTAGATGACAAAGTTCTCTAATGAATCATAAAAACATTTTTTTTCTTCTAATTCAAGGAAACTGTTTCCTATGTCAATTTAGGGGAAAAGGCAATTGAATCGTTATACAAAATTAAATAGAGCTGACATGAATTTTTTATTATTCTGTCAAATCAGAAATTTTTAACATCAGTATTTTCTTTTGTTAAATTTAAAAGTACATTTATTCATTAAATTAAAAATACTGGTGATCTCAAAATTGCAAATTTGAAAACACTTATTCATGCAAACTGCCTAAATTTGCATAACTGTACAACAGCACCCGAACAACATTAAACAGAATATCAGCTTCTGATGCTGTGGTGCTAATGGGATTTTTCCTTCCTTTTCTTGGACAATTTCAAGTTTACATATTTTCCAATGATACTTATAGCTTTAGATATGCTTATATACAATTTTAATTTTTTCATTAGCTTCTGATTTAATTGTAAATAACAATTATTTTTTTATTAAAAATTTACGATTTCAATCAAATAAACCAATCTTAGGCATCTTACTAAAAAAACATTGAAAAAATAAACTTGATATCAGCCCAACGACTCAACTTCAGCACCATAATGTCAGAAGCTGACTATTCCCTTAAGAGTTTAGATAATCCTATGCAGAAGTTATTTTCAAATATCTTGTTTGGATTTTAAAATGTTAACCTATTTTTTTAGGGGGGGGGGGCATAGAATATTTGAGGATGATCTGTAAGTGGGTTAGTTTTTACTTTTGCAATTTTGGTTAGGTTTTTTTTTAAATATTAATAGGAGTTTCAGAACCAGTTTTGAAAAAGAAAGTATTAAAAAACATAAAACCTAAATTTAAAAAAGTATTCCCCTACCCCCCCCCCCACACACACACACACATGACCAGTGCAGGGTTTAAATAAATGAAATTGAAAATATTTTAAATGGATAAACATCAACCCATGATACCTTGTTGTAATTATTCCTCGATTTAAATCTCAATCAAAATCTTATATTTCTTAAACTGACTAAATTTTAAAAAAATATTTTAATTGTTTAGTTTGAAATCTGAAATGGCTTTGAAATCTTAGATAAAATAATTGTTACCCATAGCATTTATATAAGCACATTGCAATTGGGAAATGTGGAGGAATGCCATTAAAAACTTGTATAGCTAAAATTTTGATTATGGACAATTATTTTATTGTATGAAGAACCTTCCACTAAATATTGTAGTACAAAAGTTAAATGCAGAAATAACTGAGAAATGGATTTATTGACCATGTGCAATTATTCTTTATATCATTTAAAACATTTGCTAAAACTTGAATTTATATTCAAGAATAACTTATTTCTTCTTAATTAATCTTTTAATTTTTGATTTTATTCAATGTTTCTTAAATCAACTAACTTTTAAATAAATATAAAAGCATAAGACTGCAGCATTTTATGTCAAAAGTTAGAGCCAAATGTGCAATTTAGAATGTTGCAAGAAAGAAAAAAAACTAATTTTATTTAACAACAAAAACATTTTATTTAGCAAGAACAAAATAAACCTAACATTAATTTATAACAATTCTTTCCAACATCAGATAAACAAGTTTCAATAACATCTTTAACGGGACCTTTATAAATATAACAGTCCATTTGCATTAAACATTAAATACATAAAGAGCATATTGTAATCTGTCCACTGGTTTGTCCAACTTTTAAAATCTTAGGCAAAATAGACACTTTGTTGAGGATCCTTGAGATTAAGTAAGATTGTTGAATTTGACTCCTCACAGTAGAATTTTACTCCTCCATGAAATCACCATCTTCCTGTGTTAAAAGAAAATATTGAAATTAAGTTAAATAGCAATAAATATAATGTTAAGGAATGATTATGAACATATTAAAATGTTTTGCAGCTTTCAGATTAAATGTTTTATAAAATTTCCCATCCATAGTCTAAACAAAAAATGAACCACACACTAAAAATTTTAGCTTTAATAAATATTACACTACTGAAAATTCAGCCAATCATGAATAAAGTTACGGTTTAGTTTAAACCAACTGGTTTTTTCTAAAAAAAAAAAAAAAATAGTTTTTTTCAGAAAAAATCTAATGACATTTTCTCTTTTTCTTAATAATTTATGTATGTCAGATTATTGAATATAAATAACTTCTATTTTTAACACTTTATATCAGCAATAAGCATTGGATGTAGCAGGTTTAGATCATTTTTTGGGTATAGGATTAAAATCAGTCTGCATTGGTGAATATATTTATTTCTCTTTAGAAAAAGCTTCGAACATGTGAATTGATCTAATATAAAATAGATTAAAAATATTCAATATTTAATAGAATATATCTTAATTTTTTGAAAACTGCAGATTATTTAACGCAATAACATAACACAATCCATAAGATTTCAAGCTGTAAAAGAAATCCCCAATCTTAATTGGGGAAGTTATCTTAAGCATTAAAATCAAAATATGAAGTCGAATAAGAGAGTTTTCAAAGATTGGATGCTACTTATAGCATTTTAATAATAGTGATTTTTTCCCCCCTGTTAGTTATCTGCTGAATCTATGACCAAAAATGTTGACTTAAATTGTCATTCAAGAAACAAAATCTCAAGAAGTATTTGAAATTTATTATTTGGATAGCTATGGAGAAGAATATTTTATTTATCAGTCTACTTTCAAATGTTTATTATTAGTAATTAAAAGATTAGTTACAAAGATTTTCAGAGTATCAGTGCTTCACTGTATACAGCACTTTATTCTTAGAACATAAGATAGTTTGCTAATACTGTTTAAATTAAATTTTTATTTCTTTTATTTTTTTACATAAATTCATTGTAAATATTTAATTTAAATCATTTTAAAATGAAGTTACAGTTTATAATCCAATGTCTATTTTTATCAATAAATATGCATGTATATGTAATAAGAAGGGATTTAAAAAAAAAAGAAAAAGAAAAAAAAAACCGGTTTAAACAAAAAAAAAAAAATTTTTTTTGGTTTTTTTATAATAATAATAATAATAATAATAATAATAATAATAAAAAAAAAACAAAAAAAAACAGGTTTTTTTTCCAACTTTGCGATTAGACTAAAAAAAGAAGTTTTAAAATGTCCTCATTAATAATCTTTCTTTCAAATTCCTTTCTTCTGAAACACATCTATTGTTAAGCTAATTTTTATGTAAAATGGAGAAAATGTTTTTCAATATTATGACAGTTTGCAGATGAAACCAGATTTTAATACTTTCAACTTAATTTATTTGCATGAGTTCCTCACTCTCTTTCTATAATTTGATTGCTACCCTATTTCATTAAAGGGGATATTATTCTTGTTATAAAATACATACTACTCAATAGATTCACAATGCAATATTCCTCTCATAATCTAAATCAAAATATATTTCAATCAATTTAATGCGATATTAAATTAATGTTCTATAAATTGAATGTCACTAAATTGCAACTTAATTTTCAAATAAATTCAATACAAAGATCACTCTACATTAATACAACAAAGCGTGTTGCACCAGTTAGATTTTTTTTAAAATCTTATAGATATTAGTTAAACCTTCAAATTTGAAATAAAAAATTTTTGCAATATTCAAGGATCAGAGTAAGGAAAAGGCAAAAAAGAGAAAATAACATATGAACAAAAAATAAATAAATAAAATAAAATAAAAATAAAAATAAATAATGCAAAAAAAAAAAGTTCTTAATGACGCACAAGATAAAAATTGAGTAAAAAGTTAAATAATTCATAAAGCAAAAATTGAGCAATATGTTAAACAATGTGCAAGATAAGTATAAAATAAAAATGTGAAAATAAAACATATACATGTAAAATTTTATGAACATATATAAATTGGTATAGAAATCGAAGATGGCTGTCTGGTGAAAATGATTTTAAAATGTCAGATTTGAGGCTTCTATGTCTACAGTAAAAATTAAAACTCTGAATGGTGCAAAATCTTTGGTTGAATTCATGGAAAATGATTCCTTAATGTTTTGATTCCTATTCTACCATATAATAATATAAGTACGATTAATAGAAGTAATTTAAGTATGATGATGTTTGCATCACCAACGTTATAAATTTTTAAAATTGTAATTTTTTGCTACTGTTCAAAAGTAGACTATTTTTCGAATATTATTCTATTTTTCGACAACAGAGAATTACACAATGAAAGAAATAAGGATTTTGTTGATGATATGGAATAGTGGTGTACCTAGTAGTTGTATAATAAGAAAGAAAAAACCATTGATGTGCACATAATGTGAGCTTAGGTGTGCATATATATAATATACATATATAGTGTATATAAATTAACTCATTAAATTTGAAATTTATTTGTGCACCTTTTAAAGACAATTTTTAAAGTTCAAAACTAATAAAAAAGGAGAATTGATGCATAACAAGTACAATTATTAACCAATATAAAATTAAAACATTCTTTAACCCTCCAATTTATCCCGAGCATTGAAATCAGTCTATCAAAAATAAAAATGTTTATTACTGTAACAATTCATTAAATAATGCAAAACATTTCATATTTATTTTGTAACTGTCTGTACCTTATTTCCGTTTGATTAAAAATATTGCATTGGCTTTGCAGTTTCTTATTTTTCATGTGTACAGATTAAATCATGGTATTTTAAATTTTTTATGTAAATAGCTCAGTAAAATGATTTGCAGATTGATGACTTGTATATTAATTACAAATCCAACTAATAAAAATTATTTTTTAAGTAATTGATTGTGGCACTAGAACTAGTTTAAAACTCCGCATGAAGAATTGGTACAAAAAAAGACACAGGCTTACTTAGCAGAAGACTCATTTAAAACTGACCCTCTATTTGCATGTTGCAGGGCTGCGATTGACAAAAAAGTAAAAAATCTGAAAACTGCGGGAACGACATTTGAGCAATAAAACTTATGAATTTCAAGTGGAATAAATATTATAATTGCTTTAAAATTTATATATAATAGCTTACCCAAACCCGACAAACTTCGAGTCAAAACCGATAGGCTTCAAGCCGAATACTATTCAAAAATGAAAAAAAAAAAAAAAAATCAATACAGTAATGGAATAATGGAAAAATAGCCTACAATTATATCTTAGTATCAACAATATGTAAATTCATAATCAATTTTTGAAAATTTTTAGAGAAATCAGCTAGAATCGAAGCAATCCGCCAGAAACAGTTAAAGCTATACCCAGCTCAAAAAGTAAAATGAATCTGAACATCACTAAAAATAGGTTCACTTTAGTCGGATTTGACTTTAATAACCAGTCGGATTGGATTAATTTGTTCAACCCGATACTGGACTCCACCCGAAACCCGATCCGACCCCGACAAAAAAATATTTCGATCTTAAACCGACTCGAATCCAATTCTCAATGACAAAAACTAAGACCAGCCCGATTCAGTCCAGACTACCAGATGCGTCAGGTTCAGTTTGCCTGACACGATGCAGCATTTTACATGCCATCCAATCCCCCCCCCGCCCCCCCTCAAAAAAAAATAATAATTTTCGTTCTTCGTACTCCGCATCCGTAATAATTCAAAATAAGTAAGCCAACCGTAAATTCACAATCAGGGGAAACTGATCCGCAATTTCACGTAGCTGTAAAAAATAACATTTGATCATAACTTCAGTTTAAATTTTATCTTGTATATTAAAAAATAACGTGTGAAGAACCATCATATGTCAAATTACGTAGATTTTTATCTGGAGGAATTTAGACATTTCTTTTACGAAAAATTCTGAAAGAATCAAAATTCAATCAGAAACCGATTCATAGATACCCGGAAAAATTAATTTTGTGAATCCGACTGATTTTCAAAGACAAAAAAATTACTTTCAATGTGACCTGATTCGACCGAACTAAAATTCATAAGGCACAATATTTTCCCCGACGACATTGAATTTTGACCCCGACGGGGGGCCAGGCATGCCCGACAGGGGGGCATATGCCCCCCGGACCCCACGCTGGCGCCGCCCTTGCCCTTAATAATATTAGCAAAATTGAGAAATAGGAGTACACTAAAAAATAAGCACTTCTAACCAGCCTTAACATCTATAACCAGTGTGTTTTCACTAAGATACTGAATAATGTAAATTCAGTATTTTGATAAATTTCTACAAATACAGATGTAATAATTGCATAACTTAATTCTTCAAAACTTTTATGCTACAAGACTGTTAAATTAACTAAGTTTTTACATTATAAGACAATTTTTACTTCGCTTGATACACCATTTTATTTCAAGGTTGTTATGTACGGTACTTATGAGTATTACCATTAATTGTTTATTAAAAAAAGAGAAGAGAAACCTATTAAAAGGATAGCATAATGTAAATAAAATACTTTCATAGTACTTACTTCGTAAAATATCGGCTTCTTTAGCAAATAATCTTGAGGAAACCACGAACTTTTAAGATGCATCGAAAATCAGCTTCACGGAGCATCAGCGTGCAGTGCATTCGGAAATCCTCCATCTTGTATTTTGCAAGGTCAGGTCGACAGCAGCGCCAGCGGTGGATGAAAATAACGCGGAAATGATCTGTTTTCTTCTCCAGTTGACTTGCTTAGTTTCCGATCTCAATGAGTGCATTAGAAATAGAAGAAAGCAAGTCAAGAAGAGTGGACCACTTAAAAATCAGCTCATTCACGATCCAGTAAATTAGAACTCTTTCTTGAGCAACCAAATCCACTCTTTCGTTTTAAGAGAGAAAGATCTTCATTCTTTTCAATTTTTTGAAAGTCTCCTATGGAATTTCGAGAAGAAATCTTCACAGAAATATGTGACCTGTACTATTCTGCTTACACATGTGGATTTTCAGAATAATTTCTCATGTATTTTTCTAAATATTTAACAAAACGTCTAAAATCGCAAGTGGCCGGTCACCTTTGGCCATATAGTGAATATTACAAAACAAAGATCTAACTTTGCTACATTGCATGTGAAAAATTTAGTGCAGTTGGCAAAAGCATAATTCTGTAGAAAATCCCCTTTCAGCAATGTCCGCCAATCAATGCAAATGTATTCAAATTGTCTTGTGCGATCTGTAGATTTTATAATGCATAAATAATATCTAACAATTATTTGCTTAAAAACGCATGTCACAAAGGAAAATACACTTTCAGTAATTATCGTCCATGAAGTGAGTTATTTTGTGTGACTGAACATGAACGGTAAATGCTATGTAGACCCTGTACAGCACCAAGCATCTTGTAGTGCACTTGAGTGATGTAAATGTATTTCAAAGCGTTTGAAATAGTGTAACATAATTCAAATACACTGTAAAGAATATTTCATCATAAATGATAATATAACGGAATTATTTTGAGAGTTCCTGTAGACGAAGCATAAATGCTAAGAACTTAATTTCAATAGCGAACATAATAAACTTGTACAACTATAGTAAACCATACTAACCCTGAATAACATAATGAATGCTACGCTAAATCATATTCTGTACTAAGTATTTTGTAGGGTACTTCAGTGATATATATCAATTTCAATATTATCCATATTGTGTAATATCTTTAAAATACACAGCAAATAATTTTTTCTTGTAGACCGTAATGCAACGGAATTCTTTCGATTGTCTCTATAAAAAAAATTATAAATGCTACGCACTATATTTTAGTACTAAACGTGTAATTGTAAACCTCGATAACAATATCAATTGCATGACAATCCAAGTACATACGTGTATATATAGCAAATTAACACTTATTAATACTAGATTAACTTTAAATGTTGAAAGTTGTAAATTAAGAAGTTGAAACATATAAACAATAAAAATAAACGTATTTTTACTGGTTTTAAAATGTTAATTCACAGTTTTTAGCAATTGAAATTAATATAATCTAAGTATATTTACGTGAGTTAGAGCACAGCCAGACGGCAGACAGACAAATATAATTTTTAAACCACTTTTCAACACGTGTTAAAAAGTTATTTTCAAGTGTTAAAAAGATTTTTTCTTCTTAAATTGGATTTTAAAAAAATGTATTTTTGAAACTTTCTAAAGGAAGGTAAAAAAATCGTACTAGATAATATATGTATGGTGTATTGAGTTTTTCAATTTTATGCAAAAACTATTTTTATCTAAATCATTTCACGCGAAAGAAAATTAAACCTACTTTCTTTCTTAAACTGGACCAGAAAAAGGAATTTTAAAAACTATTTGAGAGTGAAAAAAATAATTCTGATAATAGTACTAGATAAATAATACTTTTTAAGGATTCCTTTAGACGAAAATAACCTTTTAAAGGGTTTCTTAGTATTGAAAAAAGCCTGAAAAGTAGCTCAGATCATGAAAAGAAAAGAAAAGGTAAAGAAAAAAGTTTTTTTTCTTTTTATGTCAAATAACTTTTTCGAAAGATTATAACTTTTTCCGTGTTTATTCTCTTTTGCTCTTTAACTTTTTCTTACACTTCCATCAAAGAAACGGACAAAAACTAATTGTTAAAAACGAAATTTGAGCTCATACATTTAATTTTAAATCAATACAGAAAGTTTTGTACATTTGCAAGACAATTTCTCTGCAGTTAAACTTGTATAGTAAATTTGTAATAATACTTGTTTACTTTTAACCCTTTATCTACCGACGGTACTTAAAATTACCTATTATAAAATTCTTTTAATACGTCAATTAGCTGCAATACTGTTTAGAATGAATTACAGATACATTACTTTATCTGTTCCAAAAGCATTGTTGGATGAACAAAACAAAAATATTTTTAAAAAGACGATTTCTTTTGCCTTTGTATTTAAGCTTTTTTGGCGCTCAGAGAGGGGAATGGGGATTTTTCAATTCGGGAATATTTCTATATTTATATTGTAAGAACTCATATTTGTACATTTTATAATTCTATAAAACACTAAGAAAATAATTTAAAATAAAATATTTGAGTGGGGTTATAAATATTGGACAAAATCCCTGTAAGTTCAAAATTAATTAATCCTTTTAAAATCTTCAATCCTTCTAAAATCCTTCAAAAAATTATTAAATTATTATATAAATCTTTAGATTAAACAATTTGCGTAAAATGCTTTAGAATGTAAAATTTTCATGAATTCATAATGCGGTCGATAAAGGGTTAAAGAGATCTGGAACACATTTTAAAATAATTCTTATTCCTATTTAAAATTTCTCATAATTTAAAAAAAAAATCTTTTTTAATTTAAAATTTATGAAAAAAGAAGGGTAATTTAAAATCGTTATAACTCGAAATATTATTTGCAGAATTTTCATTTTTTACAATTAAATAAATAGAAAGATCTTAATTTTAATTTCGATTCGGCATTTTAAAAAATGTTAATTAAAAAATTATTTAAATTAAAAATTTATAAAAATAATGTAACTTTTACTAAAAAATAACATTTTCAAAAGTAAATATATATTTTTAAATTTCTGAATCAAAATTAAATAATTTAAAAAGACATGTTTCAAGTTTGAAGCATTTATCTTTAACGGTTCTTGGTTTATAACAGCTTAAATTCGAGGAATTATTGAAAAAACCATCATGAAGAAAAATGCATTTTCACAATTAGTCATTTTATTAAAACCATTGCTTAAAAGCTAGATATAGAAAAAAGGAAAAGTTAATATTTTCTCTTCTAATTAAAATAGAAACACGATTTAAATGTCATTTTAAGCATTAAAGAAGCAGAGGAAAATTTTAATAATATATATATGTATATATATATACAGGGTTATTCTAAATTTTATTTACAATAATAGAGGGTTGATAGTACACATCAAGACAAACAATATTAAATAGGAAACCAAGGGTCCCAAACGCTTTCCAAAGGAGATAGCTGCCATTAAAGTTTAGGGACCAAAATTTCAAATAAGCATAAAAAAAAAACGGAAAAATCGGTCGATTGATTTGCGGTTTTCACTAAAATTATTCTTTATGTCGGCATTTTCTTGAAATTAAATTATAAAGGTAAATTTCAAAAAATGCCGATAGAGGTCGCTTTAGACTTTGGAGTAACGAACAACTATTTTTTGCCGGTATTTTTTGCATCCCATTAAATGTTTTCGTAAGCTTAGACTCAAACTTAAATTTTGAGCTCAAAATCTGAATAGTTGGGAGTGGTTAAGTAGCACAAACTGAGCTGCGTTCAGAGGGTTCAAATTTCAAATGATTATAAAAAACGGAAAAATTAATCGATTGATTTGCGGTTTTCATTAAAAGTGTTCTTTATGTAGGTATTTTCGTGAAAATAAATTATAAAGATAAATTTCAAAAAATGCCGATAGAGGTCGCTTTAGACTTTGGAGTAACGAACAACTATTTTTTGCCGGTATTTTTTGCATCCCATTAAATGTTTTCGTAAGCTTAAACTTAAATTTTGAGCTCAAAATCTTAATAGTTCTGAGTGGTTAAGTAGACAAACTGAACTGTGTTCAGAGGGTTCGAATTTCAAATGATTATAAAAAACGGAAAAATTGGTCGATTCGCTTGCGGTTTTCGCTAAAAGTAATTTTTAAATCAGCATTTTCTTGAAAATAAATTTTAAAGATAAATTTTACAAAATTCCGATAGAGGGAGCCTTAGACTTTGGAGTAGCGTACAACTATTTTTAACTGTTATTTTTTTAAATCTCATTAAGTGCTTTCAAATGAATAGACTTAAATTTTGGGCTCAAATTCTGAATCGTTGGGAGCGTTTAAGTAGCGAAAAATTGAACTGTGTTCGAGGAGGGTGGAGGGTTAAATTTCAAATCCTGAACACACTTGAGCTTGCACTTCTTAACCCCTCCCAACGATTCAGAATTTGCAGTGGCGTAGGTAAGGGGGGGCGTCCGCCCCGGGCGCCGAGGCCTAGGGGCGCCAAACTGAGAGAAATTGTTATATATCTATATTGGGGTGGGGGCGCAAAATTTCTTGCTGGCCCCGGGCGCCAAAAAACATAGCTACGCTACTGAGAATTTGAGCTCAAAATTTAAGTTTAAATCTAAGCTTCCGAAAACATTTAATAAGCTTTTGTAAGCATTTAATTAGAACCAAAAAATAATGGTTAAAATTAATTGTTGGTTACTCTGAAATTTAAGGTACCCACTGACGGATTTTTTTGAAATTTATCTTTAAAATTTATTTTCAAGAAGATACTGACTTAACGAATAGTTTTATTTTAAACCGCAAACGAATCCACTAATTTTTCCATTTTCTATAATTATTTTAAATTTGAACCTCTCCCCCCCCCCCCTCTAAACACAGTTCAATTTGTGCTACTTAACCACTCTCTACTATTCAGATTTTGAACTCAAAATTTAAATTTAAGTCTAAGCTTCCGAAAACATTTAATGAGGTGCAAAAATTAACGGCAAAAAATAGTTGTTCGTTACTGCAAAGTCTAAAGCGCCCTCTATCGACATTTTTTAAAATTTATTTTTATAATTTATTTTTAAGAAAATACCAACATAAAGAATAGTTTTAGGGAAAACTGGAAATCAATGAACCAATTTTTCCGTTTTTTACAATCATTTGAAATTTGAACCCTCTGAACACAGTTCAATTTGTGCTACATAACCACTCCCAACTTTTGAGATTTTGAGCTCAAAATTTAAGTTTGAGTTTAAGCTTACGAAAACATTCAATAAGATGCAAAAAATACCGGCAAAAAACAGTTGTTTGTTACTCCAAAGTCTAAAGCGCCTTCTGTCAGCATTTTTTGAAATTTATCTTTATAATTTAATTTCAAGAAAATGCCGACATATAGAATAATTTTAGTGAAAACCGCAAATCAATCGACCGATTTTTCCATTTTTTATGTTTATTTGAAATTTTGGTCCATAAACTTTAATGGCGGCTATCTCTTTTGGAAAACGTTGGGACCCTTGGTCTCCTATTTAATATTGTTCGTCTTGATGTGTACTATGACCCCTCTTTTATTGTAAAAAAAGAAAAAAAAATTAGAATCACCCTGTATATATACATATACATATATTTGATATTTTGAAGATTTTTGTATCTTACACCTCTTTAATACAATTATTCTGATTGGTAAATAAATTGTATGAAATGTAAATTTCCGCAGAGTAAGTAAAAATTTTAAACCAGGAACCTTTCGCTTGACGAAGATTAAATTTCCTTTTTTTTTTTAAAAAAAATGTTTTGATTGAGACTTTAAATTTTGAACAATTATTTTTCAACATAAGTATATAGAATGCCTTAAAAGGAATTTCTAATACTATTATAATTTTAAGATTATTTTTACAAAATTTAAAATTGTAAAAAGAAATTTTTACATGGTTCTTACATACATTTTTACATAACTTATATTATAAGGCCTTAAAACTAATCATATGTAAAATGATTGCCTTCCATTTACGGTAAATGTTACGTTGGTCATCATGGAATGACCCTCCAGTTTTAGAAAACCATGTAAAAACCCATAATTACTTATTTTTTTAGATATTTCCTCGATTTAAAACTTTAAAAGCTTAAAACAACGTTACTAACAAGTCAGTGTATCGATTTTTCAATCGCTTCATTAGATAATATTTTAGATTCTTTTTAAAATTCTATACCAATTTTCATCAAATTTTAACATTTGATTAGTAAAAAATCAAATTCAACCTCCCTAATAAAGTCGAATTTTAAAATGCATATACAATTTCGTTCCAGGTAATATCAGGGTGCTTCTTTATCTATTTCGCGAATTTTAATCAAAAATTAAGACTCATAGAGTTTTACAAAAAAAAAAAAAAAAAAAAAAAAAAAAAAAAATTAAAAATCCAGAGTTATTCTATGGTGACCAACATAACATTTACAGTAAATGAAGGAAATCACTTTGCACATAATTATGTTAAAAGACGTTATTAAAAAATATTTTTACTGTTATAATAGTGCAATAGATTCATAAATCATGAAAAAATCTTTAAAAGGAAAATTTTAATTAATTTCTACAAACTTCAATAAAATTTAACAGATGTGACCAATGTAACATAAAGTTTAAAAAATATTAAATCGGTCACATCTATTAAATTTAATTAAAATATAATTAAAACTAATTAAAAATTTAATATTAAAGGTATTTTTTTATGATTTATGAACCTACTGCAGTATTATAACTGTTAAATAACTTATAGTATAAGGCCTTAAAACTAATCATATGTAAAATGATTGCCTTCTATTTACGGTAAATGTTACGTTGGTCACCATAAAATGACCCTCCAGTTTTAGAAAAACATATTTTAAGTATAAGGATGGGGGATTGTTTGTGCACAGAATTAAAACACTTGTAACTTTGCGAAACATAATCGATCTGCATGCGGATTTTTACAAATGACTCAGGACAAATTGGAGAATAATAATAAACACAAAAATAAATTTAGATTTTGGGTTCTATTTTAGCTTAAATAAAGTTCATTGGCTCTAAATTTGCTAATGCTCTGCCAACTGAGCTATCCTGAACAAATCTGACGGACAGAATTCACCCAGAAACCTTTTGACAAGAGCATCCAGTCAGATATCTGAAATAGAACAACAAAATAATTTGCAGGTAACGGAATTCATATAAACGCTGTATTTGTAATTTCACTTGATTAATTTTATCACAATTACTGTAAAATGGGGTGAATCGGAACCCTTTTCAACTTTCCTTCTATAGTAAAAAAAAACTAGCCTTAAAAGGAATGACTCCTGGAATGATGCTGATGTGGAAGATTTCCGGAACTAACGAATCCGGGTTGTCCACTCCTTTCATGAGTCGAATAGACCAATCAGGAAGGGGCTCCATCTATGCATCGCCATATGGGTTACCATAAAGAGAGGAAAGGTTACCATCGCCAACAATCGCCAAGTTTGTCGCCAACTTGGCGATATATCGCCAAATTTGGCGACCAAAATTAGTTGTCAAAAGTGACGCCAACTTGGCGATAACTGTAATATTTCGCCAAATTTTTAATTTCTTTACAACATCAGTCGTTTGATACATCATTTGAGAGGTTTGCAACTGCTTATTCATTTAAAGGATGTCTTGTGTGTTATCCCCCGTTCTGCTCCCCAGGGGGGACACATTTTTAATTTCTTTACAACACCAGTCGTGTTACACAAGATTTGAAAGGTCTGCAACTGCTTATTCATATTATGGATGTCTTGTGTGTCACCCCCACACTCTGCTCTCCCCAGGTGGGTCACATTTTTAATTTCTTTACAACACCAGTTGTGTGACACATCATTTGAAAGGTCTGCAACTGCTTATTCATATTATGGATGTGTTGTGTGTCATCCCCCACTCTGCCACCCAGGGGGGCACATTTTTAATTTCTTTACAACACCAATTGTGTGACACATCATTTGAGAGGTCTGCAACTGCTTATTCATATTATGGATATCTTCTGTCTAACCCCTCCCCCCTCTGGCCTCAGAGGAAGCGCATTTTGAAATTTCTTTACAACACCAATTGTGTAACACATCATTTTAAACGTCTGCAACTGTTTATTCATTTTATGGATGTCTTGTGTGTCACACCCACTCTGCCCCCCAGGGGGCACATTTTTAATTTCTTTATAACACCAGTCGTGTGACATCATTTGAGAGGTCTGCAGCTGCTTATTCATATTATGGATGTCTTTTGTGTCGCCTCCCCCTCTGCCCCCCAGGGGGACATTTTTAATTTCTTTACAACACCAGTTGTGTGACACATCATTTGAAAGGTCTGCAACTGCTTATTCATATCATGGGATATTGGCGAGCGCAGCAAGCAGGGGTAGCCAATAATTTGGAATCGTGAAGCGATTACGCGGGGGGTTGGCGAGCATGGCGAGCAGGGGGGCGGGGCCCCCCTAGTAACGTTAAAAAAAGCAACAACTGGCTTTTTAATTATTTGATATTTTTTATCAGAAAATTCGTTTTTTTTATGTATATATATATATATATATACACACACTATTTTTTTAATGGTGTTCCGATTCACCCCGCAGATAGGGGGGAATCGGAACAAATGATATAATCTTTATTTATTTTTATTCAAACTTTAATAAAGTTATTAAAAATAGGTAATAATGATAAAGGAAGAATAGGAACACGTAGTTACTATCAAACCAAGCCTTTATTTTATATACAAGTAAAGCTATGCCTTTATTAAAAAACAACTTTGAACTCAAAAAAATTAAAATTTATTCTAAGAAATTGCATTCGAATTGCAGAAGCTGGAATTTAATTCAAATTTAGCTCTTTCTAGGTTATCATATACTAGTAGTCATTGGGTAAATGAATCTATTGAGTAGCTCCAATCGCTGCATTTATTAATAAATTTCTTGGCACCTTTAAACTCTTCAAGTAATTAAAACAAACAAAATATTGCTACAATATATATTCATACATTTGTTTCAGATATTACATGAAACTTTTACTTTTATTAGAAAAATAATTATTAGAAAACTATTATTAGAAAAATAAACCATGAAAGAAAACGTGTTCCGCTTCGCCCCGTAAATCTTAAATCTCTGACGTTACAAGACATTTTTCACTTTTTCATTATGTAGTTTAGAAATAAGTAGAATTCAATACAGCATATCGTTTACAGGTCTATCATTAATTAAAAATCCCTACTCTTGGGTTTGGAATACTAAAAATACTGCAGTTACATACAAAGTTTTGAAGCCGTTGAAAAATTGAGGTTTTTGAGGATCCACTTGCAATATTTTAAAGTACCCCAGTAGTGGTGCCAACATGGCAAAACTGAATTTCACAACTCTTAATGTTATTACCTTATCATAAAAAAAGGGCAACTAAAAATATCATCACATATATTTATAATGAATTTATTTGTGTGACCGGGAAGTTTCGTACATATTCACCTCGCTGTTCCTATTCACCTCATTTTACGGTATTCTAGTTGGTAAATAAATTACATGAGTTGTAATTTTCCAAGTGAAAAATTGTCAGCAAGGATTTGAATCTGGAGCCTTTGGCTTAAGCTGCCAATGCTCTGCCAATTAAGCTAAACAAATCTGTTAGAATTAAGGCCCCTGTCACCTGTTCGCGAAGACATTCGCGAGCTAATGCTATTTCTATGCGAAGGTATTTTTCTAATAACTCTTTCGCATTTTGACATTTTTAAATAATTTTTCTGCATTGAATAGCTGAGGTCCCTCTCAAGATCGCTCCTTGATTATTTTTGCGATTTTTATCCCAGATATTTTTTATAAAGTTACTTTCACTTCCAAAAACAGTTCAGAAAGTGAAAGCAACTTTTTAAAAAATACTTGCGATCAAAATTGAAAACGTAATCAAGGAGCGATCTTGAGAGAGACCTCAGCTATCCAGTACAAAAAAAAAAAAAAAAAAAAAAAAAATTAAAAATGTCAAAATGCGAAAGATTAGAAAGATTAGAAAAATTCTTCCCCATAGGGATAGCATTAGCTCGCGAGTGTGTCGCGGGCAGGGACAAGAAGTCTTAAACACTTCACAACAGCACATAGTATGTCATCTGAACCGTCTCACCATAATAATTAGAAGATAATGGGATTCTGTGTAAATTCTGGACAGCTAATCACACTTGATTAATTTTAACACAATTAGTCGAATTAGTAAATAAATTATATGAGCTGTAATTTTCCAATTCAGTGAAAAAGTGTCCACGTAAAGATTTGTACCAGGATCTCGACTTTGTTGCCAAAGATCTAACAGTTGAGCTATTTTATACAAATCTGGAGGGCATAATACACTCATAAACCTTATGACAAGAGCACCTAGTCTGTTACCTGAAACAACTCAACATAATAATTTGCAGGTAATGGAAGTCCATAGGAACTCTGGATATGTAATTACACTTGATTCATTTTAACATAACTATTCTATGGTACATAAATTATATGAGTTGTAATTCTTCTAGTGCAAAATTGTCCAAGCAAGGATTTGAATCAGGAGTCTTTGACTTAAACTGCCAATGCTCTGCCAATTAAGCTATCCTGGACAAATCTGTTGGACAGTATTCACTCAGACACTGTTTGGCAACAACGTATCTAAAACAGCTCATCATAATAATTTGAAGATAATGGAATTTCGTGTAAATTTAGGATATGTAACTACACTTGATTTATTTTAACTCAATTATTATATTTAGTAAATAAATAATATGAGTTGTAATTTTCCAATTAGGTGACAAGGTGTTCAAGCAAGTATTTAAACCAGGTACTATTGGTTTAGCTGCAAATGATCTACCAAGTGAACTGTTTTAGACAAATGAAGTGGACACAATCCACTCAAGATCATTTTGATACATTTTGGACTTCCATTATCTGCGATTTATTCAGGTGAGCTGCTTCAAGTAATAGTCCAGATGCTCTTATCAAATGTTTCTGGGTGAATTGCGTCCTTCAGATTTGTTCAGGATATTTAAGTTGGCAAAACATTGACGACGTAAAGCAAAAAGTTCCTCATTCAAATCCTGGACTGGACTTTTTCCCACTCCGTTGGAAAACTACAACTCTTATAACCTTAACAATATTTTGGAAAAATTGTACATATTTTTTAACTTTTTACTGTCGAAGTTTTCTATTTTTATGAAAAAAAGTAAATCGGCCTAATAATAGAAAAAATAGTTTAAAAAATAGTTTTTAAATTTTCAGCTAAAATTCGATATTTTATAATGTGTACCATATGTACACAGTTAGGATTTTTCAGTGTAGTATTGCTACATTTTGCAATTAAATGAGATTAAATGGATTAATTTCGTCTGCTTATTACTTTGCAACTTTTTAAATATTAAATGTTTATTTTTTTTCAGTAAAATTAATGAAAGTAAATCTTGTCTTAATAACTTGATCGAATTTTTATTTTTCTTTCTGATGAGCAAATTCAACATTTTGTCTAATGCAGGCATATTACATGGACAAAATATGTGTTATTCCATTTTTTGGATTGTTCTTGATCAGGATAGAGATCATATTGATCAAATTCATGGCCCATAATGAAAATAATAATGTTTTAGGTATGTACAGGGCTGTAGCTAGAAATGAAGAATAGAGGGGGGATCAAGAGAATATAGGGGTGGGGCTCATAATATTTTCTCTCTCTCTCTGAAAGATAAATTAGTGCATATTCACATTGTAGGTACTATGTTTCCTATTAAACTGTTGTAATAACTTCATTTCAGATTAAGAAAAGTATAGGATGATGACAATTTTGAGTGTATAACTGGTACAAAATTAAACATCATGTTAGCTTCATGTGTACAAATTGGATGAGCGAAAGTTGAAACATGTATTTTAGATACAATTTAGTATTTCTGCAAAATTGCGAAAGGGTCTCAAAACAAATTAGATTTTTGAACGGAATTTCATTTGGAATTTCAGAACAGAAATTCATTTAGTGACCTTGAAATTTTTTCCAGGGGAGGGAGGGGCTCAAAATTAAACATGAGGGGGGATTTTTGCGAGGGGGCTGAGCCGCCCATAGCACCCCTTTAGCTATAGCCCTGGGTATGTAACAGATAAAGCACATTCTACAGTAAAGGATTAATGCTCAGTTCCATAGCTCGTTATTCTCATGACTACCTTTCAATACTATAATTTCCATGACAATAGTCCTTTTCGTAACACTTTTTCGTCCATACAATAATATCTTTCATATGTCTTTTCTTAATTTCTTCAAAAGAATTTTTCTTTTTTTGCCACATTTAATTTTACGCCTCTTACCTCCTCTTTCCCACACACACCACCACAATCTGCACCAAAGAAGCTTTTTTTAAAAAATCTTATCATTAAAATTAAAGATTAATTAATCAATTCGATTTTTAGACCATTTCTTGGTAATCATTTTTTTTTTAATTGAGTTCGATTTATTTCTTGTAATTCTAAACTGATTTAAAAGTTAAAAATACAATCATTCTACCAAACTATTGTAATCAAACAACCCAAAATTAAATGTAAATTCAGTAATGCATTTAGTAATATAAAATTAAACCATTAATATACAATTGTTTGGTAATGTAATTTTTTTTTTTTTTTTTTTTTTTTTTTTTTTTTTTTTTTTTTGCATTTGCCTGACGAACTGTTAATTTTCTACGTTTTTAAAATGCCTTTGCAATTTATATATTATATATATAAAAACCCTCTGTGTATAACAATTACGGAGTCAACCTATCCACGAGAAAAAGAAACTCATTCACCAATGAAAACGTTTCATAGTCATAATGGAGTGTTCTCATTGGTCAGATTTACAGTGAGAGCTGTAAATGACGTCACTACATTTTACTTCGCTTTGAAATCTTTCCACGAGTTCAAAAAGTATATTCAATTAAAACTTTTTATTAAAGGAAAGCGAAGGTGCGTTTTAAATGCAATATTGTTAAAATTTTTATATTCGGGTTGCTTTAATTTTTTTATCTTTACAGCCGTGAATGACTCTTGAGAATTTCAAATCTATAAAAAACATTGTGAAAAGTTACCTCCGATTTTAAAGGTAATCTATTTTCTAACCAATGAAACCGTTCCATAGTAGTAATGGAGCGTTCTCATTGGTCAGATTTACAGTGGGAACTGTAAATAACATCACTACCTTTTACTTCGCTTTGAAATCTTTCCACGATTTCAAAAAGTATATTTAATTAAAACTTTTTATTAAAAGAAAGCGAAGGTGCGTTTTAAATGCAATATTGTTAAAATTTTTATATTCGGGTTGCTTTAATTTTTTTTCTTTACTTTGAATGACTTTTGAGAATTTCAAATCTATAAAAAACATTGTGGAAAGTTACCTCCGATTTTAAAAGCAATCTATTTTCTGACCAATGAAACCATTCCATAGTCGTAATGGAGCGCTCTCATAGGTCAGATTTACAGAGGAGGCTGTAAATGACGTCATTACATTTTACTTCGCTTCGAAATCTTTTCACGATTTCAAAAACAATATTTAATTAAAACTTTTTATTCAAGCAAACCGCGGGTACGTTTTAAATTTCATTATAATCCCCACCCCCATCTACCAGATAGTTTAGCTATAAATTTAAATGCAGATTTCTGTTGAAATTTTCTTTCTTTCTTTCTTTTTCTTTCTTTTTAGCTCACAGGCTATCATAGCCTGAGAGCTTATGTGCCCGTCCGTTCTGTATGTATGTGCGTATGTGCGTAACGCGATAACTCATGATAAAAATATCGGATCCACTTGAAATTTTGTATGTAGGTATATCCTGACAAGGCGCTTCCCTGATTAGTTTTTGGAGTTCATTCGATATGTATAAGAGGGGGAACGGGGGGCTCATGCCCCCCGTTAGTTGATATAAATGGGATTTTCATGCAGAATTAAGTTTTCGTTCAAAATTTAGATTAGGATCATTCTGATGAGGCGATTCCGTGACTGTTATTAGGTGTTCATTGAATAAGTATAAATAGGAGGAACAGGGGCTCTAATGCCCCCCCCCCCCTTAATTTATAGAAATGGGATTTTCATGCAGAATTAAGTTTTCGTTCAAAATTTAGATTAGGATCATTCTGATGAGGCGATTCCGTGACCGTTATTAGGTGTTCATTGAATAAGTATAAATAGGGGGAACAGGGGTTCTAATGCCCCCCCCCCGTTAGTTGATATAAATGGGATTTTCATGCAGAATTAAGTTTTCGTTTAAAATTTAGATTAGGATCATTCTGATGAGACGATTCCGTGACTGTTATTAGGTGTTCATTGAATAAGTATAAATAGGGGGAACAGGGGTTCTAATCCCCCCCCCCCGTTAGTTGATATAAATGGGATTTTCATGCAGAATTAAGTTTTCGTTCAAAATTTAGATTAGGATCATTCTGATGAGACGATTCCGTGACTGTTATAAGGTGTTCATTGAATAAGTATAAATAGGGGGAACAGGGGTTCTAATCCCCCCCCGTTAGTTGATATAAATGGGATTTTCATGCAGAATTAAGTTTTCGTTCAAAATTTAGATTAGGATCATTCTGATAAGGCGATTCCGTGACTGTTATTAGGTGTTTATTGAATAAGTATAAATAGGGGGAACAGGGGCTCTAATCCCCCCCCCCCGTTAGTTGATATAAATGGGATTTTCATGTAGAATTAAGTTTTCGTTCAAAATTTAGATTAGGATCATTCTGATGAGACGATTCCGTGACTGTTATTAGGTGTTCATTGAATAAGTATAAATAGGGGGAACAGGGGTTCTAATCCCCCCCCCGTTAGTTGATATAAATGGGATTTTCATGCAGAATTAAGTTTTCGTTCAAAATTTAGATTAGGATCATTCAGATGAGGCGATTCAGTGACTGTTATTAGGTGTTCATTGTATAAGTATAAATAGGGGGAACAGGGGTTCTAATGCCCCCCCCCCTTAATTTATATAAATGGGTTTTTCAAGCAGAATTTTCAGATTTCGTTCAAATCTCTGAATAGTTTTGGAAGTTTAATGGTTAAGTATAAAAGAGGGGGATAACTCCTTTTAAATTATATAAATGCTAAATGGGTTTTTATTAAGAATTATCTAATTTGCTCTGAATTTTGGATATAGATTTTTTATATGATAAAGCATGTCTTTGATAGTATAGGAGGTTCAATGATTAAGTATAAAAAAAGAGGAAAGAAGAGAGCTGTTTCCCTTTCTTAATTTTTTAACGGAATTAACCCTTGAAAATATAAGGCTTTAATGTACAATTAGTATTTGTAGCCTGTGAGCTCAATGCCATCAGTTTAACTGGGCAGTATTCTTTATTTATTTATTTTTTTTTTGTTAGATTTTTCCCTCTCCAAGTTTAATCGCTGTATTTATCAAAATTGTTTCAGCCTAAAGTGGCTATGATTGACCACAGATGTTGTAATTTTTTATCATCCTTTAAAAATGCAAACACGTCATTTTGACGGGCTATCTTCTAGTATATATATATATATATATCAGATTAGTTGCCTTTATTTTTAGTTGAAAGTTTAAAATTTATACGAAAAATAATATCATGTAAATATCTGTGGCTTCCGATAATATCCAGATAAGGCACATTTTTTTATATTTTGAGTAATTAATGTTTAAAGTTTTCAAATGTCTTTTTATCATTACTTTTATAAAGTAGATTAGAACTTAATAACTTTCACTACATTCAATTAGGGTACAAGAACCTCTTTTTTTGCCGAAATAGTTATATAAAAATGATTTTTATTAATTGAGAACGATGATTACAGTTTTTTCAATTTTGAAATGAAAATTTATAGCGCCATATGACGGGAAGTTTTCGATTTTTATTTTTCAGTACTATGGCAGATGAAAGCACTCTTTTAAAGCTACATTTCCCCAAATTATCTCAATTTTTTCAAAAATGTGCCTTACCTGGTTATTATCGGAAGCCACAGATATATGTACATATAAGTCGTTTAAAAATCGATTAATTGGCAGGTAAATTTATTCAGTAACTTGGATTCAAACTTTTAAAACTTCAGCCGATTCACATTCCTAAATAAAACCAATCTAATTTCTTATATATGTATATAAATATATATTACAAAAAGATATATTACTTGAGGATCTAGATTCTTCGCCATCTAATATCTTTCGTTAATTTTTAGATCTCTTTCTGCCGTCTGATAACAGTTTCTAGCCCATTTATTACAGACTTTCTCGATTTACTTTGAATGGCCCCAGACAGTGTTTTTTAACACACTATTTTATATGTAACCAAATTCAATTTACTTTCTTCTGAAAACTGGATAAGGAAAATATGTTTCGAAAAATATTTTAAGATAGTAAGAATGTACTAATAATACAAAACTGGGTCATTCCATTGTAACTTACGCTACATTTAAAAGAATTTACTGCAGTAATTTTAGTAATATAACACTAAAAAATATTCAAATGTAAAATTAATGTACTCTGTCAGCAATACCTATCTAAAGGTCAATTTGGATGAAAATTGGCTATAAATCTTAATGAAAATTACACTTTATATGATAACTTGCATTTCTTTTTCAATAATGTCAGTTACCATAATGAATATAACTACCAAGTTTTAAGATATAACACTAAAATTAGAAAATTTTCATCTAAATTGGGCTTTGAATAAGTTTAATTAACAAACCAGTCAAATTTAGATTTTGAACAATTTTTCGTGTTTGTTATATTACTAAAATTATTGAAAATAGTTCAAAATGTAACGTAAGTTATCATGGAATGACCCAAGTATATACATCGTCCCTGAGACTAAAATGTCTTTTTAACCCCTTTAGATTCCAGGGTTTATTTATATACTTTTTAGCTCACAGGCTATCATAGCCTGAGAGCTTATGTGCCCGTCCGTTCTGTATGTATGTTCGTTCGTGCGTAACGCGATAACTCATGATAAAAATATCGGATCCACTTGAAATTTTGTATATAGGTATATCCTGATAAGGCGCTTCCCTGATTAGTTTTTGGAGTTCATTCGATATGTATAAGAGGGGGAACGGGGAGTTCATGCCCCTCCCCTTAATTGATATAAATGAGTTTTTCATGCAGAAATAATAGTTTTTTTTCAAAATTTACACATAGGATCTTTCTGATGAAGCACTTCCGTGATTGGTATTAGGTGTTCATTGGATAAATATAAACAGGGGAAATGGGGGGGGGCCTAATGCCCCTCCCCTTAATTTATATAAATGGGTTTTTCATGCAGAATTGTCAGATTTCGTTCAAATCTCCGAATAGTTTTGGAAGTTTAATGGTTAAGTATATAAAAGAGGGGGATAACTCCTCTTAAATTATATAAATGGGTTTTTATTAAGAATTATCCGATTTGCTCTGAATTTTGGATGTGGATTTTTTTTTATGATAAAGCATGTCCTGATCAGTTTAGAGGGTTCAATGATTAAGCATAAAAAGGGGAAAGGGAGGAGCTGTTCCCCCCTCCTTAATTTTTTTGCGAACGGAATTAACCCTTGAAAACATAAGGGTGTAATGTAGAATTAGTATGCGTAGCCTGTGAGCTCAATGCCATCAGTTTAACTGGGCAATATACTTTTTTATTTTAATTTCAGTTACGAACGTTCATTTCATTTCAGTTATATTAACAAACTGATAACTAAAAAGGATTGAACAGCGAAAAAAAATTACATTTGTTCGTTGTACATAAAATTTGATAATAAATTGATAATAATTTGATAATAATGATTTGATGAATTGTCAAAAAATATTTTTTGACAAATTCTTAGGATTTTATTTTTTTTCATTTTATTTTACTTTTTTGCAGCACAAAAACATTACAAAACATAAAATAAATATATATTTAATATTGTTTTTTATTACTAATGGATTCTACAAATTGTACCTTAACGTGCTGTAAAATTATTTACGTTTTCATTTTTGTACATTTCGTACATTTCTGCTTCAAGACAGTTTTATGTAACACATATAGCTTGCTAAAACAGCACTTTAAGAAACAAATTGCTATTTTGTTTAGTTTTGTTATCGATTAGGCTCCATTCATATGAATTTCTCTCTTTTTAAATTTTTTTTATATACGTGAAAAGAAATTGTAACGATGTGTCTCCTGTAAGATGCATCAGGTCTGAAGAGTTTAAAGGTTTTTTAGTCTTTAAAAGGCTGAAAAGATTATAAAGGAAAAGATTAATGATTATAAAGGGAAAAAAAATCATTTTTATGTCAAATAATTTCCACAAAAGATTTCTCTCATAGTTTTTACTTTCAATTTACCTATTTACAGACATTATTAATTATTTAGATAAAATTACTTTCACACATAAAAAGCATGTAGATGTCATTTTTTTAAAGACCTTAACTTTCTTCAGAACAGGAAAAGTCAGGCTTTAAAAACAGTTAACAAATATTTTCGCCCTTCACTCTACGGCATCTTTAGTTTATGGTTAATTTCTTCTTATTTTAAATCTTCAGTTTATTTTTTAATATTTTTATGAATACATACAGCTGTTATTCAAACGTGACTTCGTTTGTGCGGAGGAAAACTAAGTACTTTTTTAAAAAATGAAGTCTATTTGCTTTTTATGTGTGAAAAAACTTCATTTTTGAAATATGAAAGCACTTCAACTTTCTTCAGTTGGTCATAGGCACATTTTTTTCTAAAAGGTTCTGTATTTTAACAAATTTTAAATTATTTTCTTCTGAAATTAAGGCTAAAATATGCACTTTATTTTTTTTTTCTAAGCGAGTTAAAATGCAATAATAATACAAGATAATACATCTTATACATTTTCTGATACGACAATGTTATTTTAAAGATTTTTCTAAATTTTAAAATGATCAAAATGTAGCTTAAATTTTACCAGAATAAGTTTATTTCCTCAAAAAATTAATTATATTTTCTATATTTAATCTTACACTCCATAATACCATGCTACAATCTCCATCACATGCATTAAAGAAACTTTTTTTTTAATGCCTTTGAAAACAAAGTAATTTTATAAATTTCATTTTAAACCATTATATTAAGTGATAATCTGGATTCTCTTCCTCTTAAAACCAGGAATTTCAATAAACATAATTAACATTCTCCTCGTCTGATAACAAGTTTCAGCTTATTTGTGTCTGATAATCTTAAAATTACTGGGCTGATCACTAATTTATTTACACAAAATACGGTTTTAAACATTTTTAAGAGTGCATTTTTTTTTCCTGAAAGTATTAGATAAGAATTTTTTAATGTTATGTTTCTCTGCGGAAAAATATCATTTTAAAGTATTTCTTAATTTAAAAAAAAGGTTGAAAAGTAGTTCATCTAAAAGTGCGGAAAAAATCTCGTATTTATGTTTAAAAAAAGAATAAAAACTTTTTTCTGAATATTATTTTTATATATTTTAAAGTTTTCAAAGCTATTTGCATAAAAAAAACCAAATATTAAAATGATTAAAATCAAACTAAACCCATATTTTTAATTTTGAACCAATATATTAAGCGAGTATTCGGGTTCGTTTCCCCTAATTTTCCTTTATTTCTGATAACAAGAATCTCAAAAATATAATAGGTTTTTCCTCATCAATAACAATCTCCAGCCCATTTGTTTTATATCATTTTAAATTCCCTGGGTTAGCCACAAATTCACTTATTGAAAAAAATATTTTTAAAACTTTCTAAGGATTAAAAATAAAAAAATCGCGAAAGCTCTATTATGTTTTAAGATTAAAACGCTGGAGACAAAAATATAATTTTAAAATGTTTCTTAATTTAATAACTAGTTGGATATTGTTCTTCAAGTGTAGCAAATTAGGTGTTTTTTGTACTATGACGAAGTTTTGAAAATAATCAGATCTTAGTATATAATAGTATACAGTACTTCGGATGCAATATAGTAACCGGAATCTTTTGTATGCCCCTGTACATACTATCTACTTTTTATTATACAGGAAGTAATTTGAAGTAAACCTCTGCAAAGTTATTCAATTTCACAAAATGCGAAATAATTTAACACCATTAAAACTTGCTTCAAACAATGTTTTCCCCTATACTGTTATGCAAAGGAATACTTTTATGTGGCTCAATAAATTAATAACAAATTTCTCTGCGCAACGGATTGTACAGAATGTATATTTTAGCATATACTTCAAATACTCATATCAATTTTATTATGTTCGAAAGAGTGTAATATCACTAAAATGCACTTGAAACCATTTTTCCCAGTGGCCGTACTAATACATATATTATTAAACCACTAACCTTTGTTCTAAATCAATATAATTATGTTAGAATCTGGATTCGATTCGTCATAATTTCCGCTTAGTTTGGTTAACAAAAATGTCAATAAACGTAACGCTTGTCTTATAACAATTTCTAAAAAAGTTGTTTCAGATGACCTTGAATTCCTAGGGTCGGCCAGTAATTAATTTGCCCAAAATACATTTTAAAATCTTTCTAAGGGCGAACAAATACATACTCATAGTACTAGATCGTTCTTTTTAAGTTTAATAATTCTTCAGGGGAAAAAAAAGTTATTTTAAAATGATTTTTAGTTTTAAAAAAAAGGCTAAAAGTAAAAGTAATAAAAATGAGAAAAAAAATCTCACATTTATGTCAATTAATTTCTTAAAAAGAGTATTTTCTGCTACAATTTTCCATATATTCTTTTTGCACATAAATAATAAAAACAACTATATGTATACACACACACACACACATATATATAAATAATAAAATTAAAATCTCAAATATAAACATAAATAAATGAGGATAATAATAAATGAATAAATAGAGAAACAGGATGAACAATAATGTGGAAGCCTTAAATCTATGAGCAGCATACAGATTCATCAGAGGTGCTTATATACATGTGGAAGCGAGATTCTTGCTCCCACAAGCCTGGCTGTTATAGGTCTCGTAGCTTCCTCATACCATAACTCTCAGACCAAGGCTCTCCAACAAGGCAGACGATTAAAGGATTTGATCAAATTCAAGCAAAATGCCAAAGTGAGCGGAAGAGAACGTTTTATGGAACGATTGTTGTAGGTCGGAAAAAGAATGTTCGATGATGATGACTTCGCACTACAAAATACAAATTGAATTTCAACTTATCAGCTAAATGAAAAAAAATTAAATCTGTTCCATGTCTTGTTTAATTGTATGAATACAAAACCGACGATTTTTTTTTATATTGATTGAACTTTCGATAATACTGATGCTTAAATATTAAAGGGAATTATTGTCGGCGAAAATTGCATAATTCAAGTTGAATACAGCTATTTGATTATTCGTTACATTTTTCTCCAAAGAAATCCTGTAAATTTACATGCAAATTTTTTTGGGGGGTAAACGGTTTTTTTCATGTAGATGTTGAAGAAGGCTCACGGAAATACACCTCTTTTGTCACTCATGAAGGACAGTACGAATTTTTAAAATGTTCATTTGGGCTGAACAATAGCCCTAGTGTTTTTCAAAAATATATTTATAATGTATTTCGAAATATATTAAAAGATCACACTGTAGTCATTTATATGGATGACCTAAGCTGAAGGTTTAGAAAAATTAAAACTTGTTCTCGAAACTGCATCGGAATATGGTTTGGAATTAAACCTTAAAAAATGCAATTTTTTGAAGCGTAAAATTAATTTTTTGGGATATAGAATCATAAATGGTAAATTGTATCCCTCCCCACTGAAGACAAAAGCAGTAATAAATTTTTCGTGTATCAAAGATATTCAAAGTTATTTAGGATTGACAGGATACTTTTGAAAGTTTATAAGAAATTATTCGGTTATAGCTAAACCGTTGAGTGACCTGTTAAGAAAAGATTCATAATTTAAATTTGATATAGAAGAACGAAAAGCTTTTAATGAACTCAAACGCCTTTTGTCGTCAGAACCAATACTTTCGATTTACACTCCCAAAAGCGCGACCGAAATCCATTGTGATGCCAGTATTGATGGCTATGATGGAGCTGTATTTATGCAACAATCTCCAGCAGATAATCAATTTCATCCAGTTTATTTCGCCTGTAAAAAAAACAACCGAAGCTGAACGAAAGTACACGAGTTACGAATTAGAAGTCTTACCTGTAATTGAAGTCCTGAAAAAGTTTAGAGTATATGTGCTAGGTATTCCATTTAAAATTGTAATGCATTTAAAATGACTATGGATAAAAAAGAAATGAGTACAAAAATAGCTAGATGGGCAATAATGTTATCCGATTTTGATTATAATATTGAACATAGACACAGTAGTAGTATGAGGCATGTTGATGCATTAAGCAGACATCCTATTTGTATGGTAATCCAAGATAGCTTAACTTTAAAAATTATCCAAACTCAAGAAATCGCTGAACATATTAAAACAATAAAAGAAATCCTAAACTTGAAATCTTATGATGATTATTTAGTTAAAAATGACGTTCTTTATACATGTGTTAATGGTAACGATTTATTAGTTGTACCGGAAGACATGCAAATGAATATAATCAAGTCCGCCCATAAAAAGGTCATTACACAGTTGCACGAATAGAAAAAAAAATTAGAGAATGATTTTTCTATCTTCAAAGTTAAACAAAAAATTGAGAAATGCATAACAAATTGTGTTCCCTGTATTTTAATTAACAGAAAATGTGGTAAACAAGAAGGTTTTCTTCACCCAATAGAAAAAGAAGAAACTCCGTTACATACGTATCATGTTGATCACTTAGTTCCATTGGAGAGCACGAATAAGAATTACAAAAATATCCTTTCGGTCATTGACGTATTCACAAAATTTGTTTGGTTGTATCCCACAAAATCTACCGATGTTGCCGAAGTAATTTCTAAATTAGAAATCCAAAAAGCTGTCTTTGGAAGCCCAGTTCGCATAATCTCAGATAAAGGTCCTGTCTTTACCTCTAAAGATTTCGAAGATCATTGCATCAAAGAAAATATTAAACATATCGCGATTACAACTGGATTACCCAGGTCTAACGGCCAAGTCGAGCGTCTAAATTCTGTCATAATATCTGTTCTGTCTAAATTATCTGTAGATAATCCTAAAAAATGGTGTACACACGTAAACGACGTCCAACAGGTGATAAATTCGACTTTTCAGAGAAGTATTAGCACAACCCCTTTTGAATTGATGTTTGGTATTAAAATGAAACTAAAAAATAACATTGAAATTACTAGCCTTCTGAATGCTGAAATACAATCCAATTTTACTAGTAATCTCAAGGATTTGAGAAAAAATGCTAAAAAACAAATTTTAAAAGTCCCAGAAGAGAATCATAAAACTTACAATTTCTGACGAAAAAAACCTAACGAATTTAAGCTTAATGATATGGTTGCTATAAAACGTACACAACAAGGTCCAGATTTGAAGTTACCAAAATATTTAGGCCCGTACAAAACGATAAAAGTAAAAAATAATGACACCTACGATGTAAAGAAACTTGGATTTAATGAAGGTCCTATGGTCACCAGTACTTGTGCAGAGTACATAAAGCCGTGGACGGACGAAGCTTGACAAAGATATAAAAAAAAATAATTTCACCGATTGTGACACTATCCCGACTATGACGCACCACTGGACTGACATTTAAAAGGATTTTGACTAAATTAATCCCGAAAAGACGTAAGTAAAAAGAAGACGAAAAGACGAAAGGTAAAAATAAGACGAAAAGACCCAAGAAAAAGAAAACGAAAAGACGTAAGAAAGAAGAAGACGAAAAGACATAAGGTAAAAATAAGACGAAAAGACGTAAGGTAAAAATAAGACGAAAAGACGTAAGGTAAAAATAAGACGAAAAGACGTAAGAAAATGAAGACGAAAAGACTTTAGAAAATGAAAACGAAAAGACGTAAGGAAAAAAAGAAGACGAACAGACGTAAGAAAAAAAAAGACGACGAAAAGATGTAAGGAACGGGAAGAAGAATCAGGCAAAAAGACGTAAAGAGAAAGAAAAAGAATACGAATTTTTTCAAGAAATAATTTAAACTTTGACAGAGAACTTTAATAATGATGATCTCTTTTTTTTTTCCAAATAAGACTTTGGATACTGCAGGTTTTTTCTTATCTTTCCAGGCGATCCAACTATTGCTACCAGCAAACAGATATTCATTCGAGACGAATGTCCCGTCAGGCTGGCCGATTGTGGTAGCGACATTCTTGCTCCCACTACTCTACTAGCCTGACTTTTATAGGTCTCGTAGCTGCCTCATACCATAACTCTGAGACCAAGGCTCTCCAGCAAGGCAAACGATTAAAGGATTATTCAAGTGAAATGCCGAATTGAGCGGAAGAAAGCGTTTTATGGAACGATTGTTGTGGTTCGGAAAAAGAATATTCGATGATGATGACTTCCCGCTTGAGATGCGTATTAATTAACTAAAACTTATGATGGTTTAAATTGTAAATAGAACTTTGTAAATAATCTTCTCTTTTTTTCAAAAATATTTAATAATAATAGAAGTTCTAAAAGTTTAACGGTGTCAGAATTTATGTCTCTGAATCTAATTATGATTTGAAAGAATTTAGAATTCTACACACACACACACATATATGTAATTAAAATCAAAATAATCCTATAACTTTCATCTTAAACCAATATATCACGCGAGAAGCGAGAATCTGAATTTCTCTACTTTTCTCTTAATTTTAGTAACAAGAATCACAATAAATAAAGCATGCTTTCCTCCGTCTGATAACGATTTCCAGCCCATGTATCACAGATTGGCCCGATTTTCTTTGGTCCCTATTAGTTCATTTACATAAATGTTACTGAAATTTACTAAACTAATTCATTTACTCCTTTTTAACACCTCGCAAGGATGAAAATTTTTTTATTGATAATACTACTTTTTAAGAAATCTATGAGGCAAAAATATCATTTTGAAATGCTTCATAGCTTTAAAAAGAGTTGACTAACGATTCACATAAAAGTGATAGAAAAAAAATCTCATATTTATGTTAAAGAATTAATTAAAAAAAGTTATTTTACCCCTACGATTTTTTTTTCTTTTATTCTTTAACTTTCGTATTCCCTAGCAACTGAAACTGAATAGATATAAAAATGATTAAAATGAAGATAAACCCATAACTTTCATTTTAAACCAATATATTACACGAGATTCTAAATTTGTTTCCGCATAATTTCACCTTAATTCTGGTAACAAGGACCGCAATAAATTTTACTCTCGTTCCCTCGCCTGATGACAATTTTCATTCCATTTATCACAAAATGTCTCGAATCTTCTAGACAAGCCGCTAATTCAATTACTCGAAATATATTTCAAAATTCTAAGTGAGGAAAAATAATCTTCTGAAAGTAGGCAGTAATTTTTAAAAATAACCGAAACCTCCTCAGTTCTGATGTCACCTGTAGAAGGTACTATAGAACAAACACCCTTTAAATTAACTTAAATCCTTCTAGAATTGTTAAAATGACGTTTAAACTTTTATAATAGATGCATGCATATCATAAGTATCGATATAGTGATTGAAATATTTTTGGAAATTCTTTATACTTATTTCAAACTTTTTTTTTTTTTGAGGGGGGGGGGGGAATTAGTATGTTTTTGTGTTTAATATTTGTCTCAGGACTGAGAAGGTTAAGCATAAAATTAATATTAAAGTATTTCTTCAAAAAGAAAAAAAAATGCACATCAAACGTAGCAAATGCGTTGCGTTCGTACAATAACAAAGTAAAAAAAAAAAAAAAATCAGACTTGGTATAAAAGTATTTCAGATACAATTTAGTAACCGAAAACTTTTCTATGTCCCTGTAAATACCATATGCTTTCTATTATAAAGAAGTAACTTAGAAACCTGAGCAACATATATCAATTTCATAAAATGTGAAATAGTTTAATAAGGTACCTGTGCCTAATATGGACACCCTAAGGAAAATTTATTTTTTTCACCCCCATGTACACGTGACAAGACTCCAAAAATGTATGACCACTATCCCTGGACTGTTGACTATCATTATTAAAATTAGCGACCTTGTAACTATTCCGGTTTTATTTAAAATGATAAAAACAAAAAATGTTAACAAATGTCCATATAAGGAACCACCAGTCCCTATTATGGACAGGTGCCTCCTTATTGACTTACTACACAGGGTGTAGGGAACAGCCACTCTTCTATGGAATTTTAGAGGAGAGGGGATAAAAAAAAGTATATCTTAAACTATTGTGGGGGAGGGCACAATAAATATCTTCAGAACATGCACTTTAGAGCGTGGGGTCATTTTCGGTTGTGGTTCTTCGAAGACCTATGCAAAGCACCTCAGTTACTACAAAATATTATGAAATAATGTAGTTGGTTTTGCTTAGCTTTCTATTTTTGTGAATCTGAAGATTCAGCTGCTATACTTCCAATGTGGACATATAGTGTCCATATTGGGAATCGGGAGTAGTTTTATTAAATCTTGTAATAAATAAATAAAGAAAACTTTTTAAAGCAATATATGCAATAGCAATCGAAAATATGTTTTAAAAGTTTTCTAAAACACCCCACTTTCAATATTTAAAGTAATTTTACAATATCTAATAAGAATTGAAACTTGCCTGTAATTACGATCAGCACACCACAAAACAACAAGTTTCCTTCTAAACGGCGAACAGCGCGCTTTTTTGTACTTTCTAGGCTTAATTATCTTTTTAACTGCTTTTCTTCACGGATATGCAGCGCGATCTCTCTATCAAAATTGTTACTTTTAAAAATATTAGGGGTGTCCATATTGAGAGCACTGTCCATATAGGGTACAAGTACCTTATAATTAAAAAATATCCCAAACAATGTTTCCCCCTGTAACATTATGCAATGGAATACGTTTGTGTGGCCCTGTAAATTAATAAAAAATTTTATTTGCACCACAAATTGTGCAGAATGTATATTTTAGTATATTTTAGTAGACTTCATAGATTCATACCAATTTTATTATGTTCGAAAGTGTGTACATCCTTAAAATGCATTTGAAACTATTTCTTCTCTTTGGCGTAATGTAGCAGAATACTTTTGATTGCCCCTATAATTAAACTATATACATCCGATTTTCATAAAATCTGAAATGACTTGACAAAATTATGCGGCAGTTATATATTTTAAATTTTAAATGATTCGGTTGGGTAGTTTTTACTTTGTTATATCCGGACAGATGGACGGATTGAACGACGACTATAGATGCTATGTATTTACATAATTATGAACGCATCTAAATAGGCTGAAAAAGTTTTTAAAAAATCTCGCATATTTGTGCCAAATAATTCTTAAAAAGATTATTTTCCCTTACATTTATTGCTACATTCTTTAACTTTATTCCGACTTATATCAAGGAAACTAAACTTATATGATATATGGTTAAAACGAAATAAACCCATAACTTTCATTTTAAATCAATGTATTGCATTAAGATTGGGATTCGTTTCCACTTACTTTGGTAGCTAAAGAATCGTAATAAATATAGCTTACTCTCGCTCATCTGATAACTATTTCTAGAACATTTATTTCATATTGTCTTGATTTCCTCCTATTGGCCACCAGCTGATGATTTACTCAAATTACATTTTTGAAATTTTCTAATAGTAAAATATATGTACCTTTAGCTCCTTAAAAAGTATTCTAATAGTTAATACTTTAAAGTTAGTATTTGTAGTAAGTACTTTTTAAGAATACTCTGAGGCAAGTGTATGATTTTAAAGTGTTTTTTTTTCTTTTTTAAAGCTTGAAAAGTAATTGACATAAAAGAGAGAAAAAAAATTATATTTATTTCAAATAACATCTAAAAAAAGATTATTTCCTCCTAAATTCATTTTTATATTCTTCTTTTTCACTTACTTGTAAAATTTAAATTATAAGGTACCCTGGGGTAATAACGCCACGTTAAGGTTCTACCAATTTTCACGGCTTAGTTTTAGATTGTATTTTTCAAACAAATATAGGATCTGATACAGCAACTCATTGACTATCTATATAAAATAAAATAATTTAACAGATATGTATTCATAAAATGTAATGGCGTTTTTTCTTGACCAATGCTATTTGGCGTTAATACCCACCTATATATAGGTAATAACGCCATGCAAACAAAACTATAAAATAAGATGGAATAATGGCATGTAGATTGCCCAATTTTAAAAATACTAACTCTACAGCTCTAGAAATTGACAAATTGCAATCTAAGTTATTGAAAATGTACAATTTTTTTGTGACTCTGAAAGAAAAAGAAAGCTGTGGTGGTGGCGGGGGGAGGAGGCAAAAGAATATCAGATTCTAAGCTACGTTTTGCTTAAAAATGACCATTTAAATAGAATTATTAGAAACATTGCACGGATTATTTGAATCACCATTTATATTCCCATGTATGCATTCTATGCGATAGAAAATATTGATTTTTTTTGTGAAAGTGAAAGAAAAAGGAGCGAGGGGGGAGCTTCAACAGAATATAACACCCTGTGCCTCTCTTTGCTTAAAAAGTCCCGCTTAAATATGATTATAAGAAACATTGCATGGTTTTAACCATTCATAATGTAATATTTTAATCATGTGAAGTTTTAGAATAACTAGAGTTATATGTAACAAATATTTTTTTAAACCTTAACTGCTGTTAGCGTCTCACATACCGCTGAGTTTTTCAAGTTTCAGAGTTTAATTTGAAATTTTTAGTTTAACTATAGATACCGGGAAATTTTTGTTTCATTTGGAGTCCTATTACCATCGCTAGAAACTTTTGAATAGCTAAATTTTATTTATAATAGTCCTGTATATAAGGTTCAATACAAAAATAATATTCTAAAAGTTAATTTAACATTTTATTCATCGTTAGATTAAGCGGTCTGATAGGCCGCTCACAGTAAGTTATGCGACAATTTTTGTCACAGCAGTTAAGGGTTAATACTATTATAGTAATCTAGTAAATAGTTTTTAACCCATAACTCCACACTAATGCGGATGCTCCAAACCTACACTTAAATTGTCGACGTTTTAAAGAGCATGCATTAATAAATTTTTAATAAATTGAATAAAATGTTTGATTAAAAAATATTATCCCAAAGAGATCTCTTATTCAATTTTATACATAATTCATATAGTTATATATCATTATCTCTATATTAGCAACAAAATTAACCTTTAACTGCTGTTAGCAATCTGACTGAACACTGTACCCCCCCCTCCCCAAAAAAAAAAAAAAACGTTTAACTTGTATTTTCCAGTTTAACTATAGTTACAACTGAAATTCTCTTTCGTTTGGAGTTCTCGCAATATTGTTAGAAATATTTGAATAGATTAAATTTAATTAGAATTAATTCTGTACAAAAAGTTTAGCGCAGGAACAGTATTCTATGATTTTTAATCATGGATTGCATTTTAACCTTTAACTAATGTTACCGGTCTCGTAGACCACTATTTTTCTTTTAATTTTTTAATTTAACTTGTAATTTTCAGTTTAACTGCAAACACTACCGAAATTTTCTTTCATTTGGAATTTTAGTACTATCACCAGAGACTAAATAGGTGAATATTAAGTATAATATTCTTGTATAAAAAGTTTAGTACAAAAACACAATCCTATGAGTTATTCCCGCCTTTTATTCATCTTACAATTTTGTGGTCTCATAAACCGCATCACATTCATACGTTAGAATTTCTGTCACATCAGTTAAAGGTTAAATTTATAAAGTTTTGAAAAACCGAACGCTGAGAAAGCGGACAGTTAAAATTTCGAACTCAATTGAACAATCCAGTGGAAATTTAATAGAAACCTGATTTTGAAGATGTTCGAATTTGAATCTCGAAAACATTTTGATGTAGTTTTATTTACAAGAGTTAAAAATTATTTTTTACATTAGTAAAAAAATAAAAATAATAATAATATAATAAAAAATAAAATAGAGAGATTATTTTTAAGTATTGGGCACCCCCCCCCCCTTAATCTTACCATTTCAACAATGATGATAATACTGTCCCATATTAATACATAAACCCCCTTCGGATATAGTTCGGCCACTGTTGGGAATCAACCAATCAATCTGTTAATAACGCCAATCCCTGGCGTTATTACCCCGGGATACTTATTGCGCAGTAAATCCGAAACTACAAATTATCTCGAGAAGGTATCCAAAATCTTCTACAACAGTTTGAAAGTACATGAAATACACTACAAATTTATGTAATAAACAAAGTATTTCTGGATAAAAAATATAGTCTTCAAATCAAAAACCTTATCTCGCAAATTTTAGATCAAGCGTTAATTTTAGTTGCTTGTGAAAACAATAAGACCTAAAAATGAAACAAATTAACTTGAAGCTGTTTTTTGCGATTTATATGACTCAAAACCCTTCTGCGCAGAGCACATGGGTGCCATTTACCTGATTATTTCATAATTATGCAAAATATAAGCACTTGGCGTTATTACCCCGCCTGGCGTTATTACCCCAAGGTACCTTATTTGCAAAGATATTTTCTTTATCATAATATTTTGTTAGTTGGAAAAATTGAGTATATGTTCAGTATCGCCAGAAGATTGTAGCATTATTTACTATTAGATGGCAATACTTACAATACTAGACGAAATATAGTTTAACATTTGATTGAATATCAGAATTAGGAAAAATTTTAATCTTTATTATATAGCAGAAGGAAAATGGTAAACTCTTTAGTTGTTTTATTTGCAACTTTAGATGGTTAAAGTTGTTCATTGAAATATTTCGGGATGACACTTAAATTTTATATGTCTTTAGTAATTCAAATTTGGTAACATAGTTAAAAAATGTATGAGTTCTTTACCTTCAATACTTTTTACACGGAAACATAATACTCTTAATAAAAAAAAGAAAAAAAATGGGAGCTTCTAAAATATTTACTATTTGTTTATTTAAATACTTATTTATCGAAGAAATCATAAAATATGTAAACTATTAAAATAAAAATATGCCCATAACTCTAATTTTAAAACATATAATATACTAGAATCTTTATTCGTTTCCTCCTAATTTATCCTGTATTTTGTTAACAATTTCATTTGATAACACTTTTTGGTACTACTTGGTTGTTCCGTCGACCAGAAATTTATCGCCAAACCATAAAATTAAATGCCAGTAATGGATGAGCGTGAATCTAAAATCCAGTGACGTTAAATACGATAAAGGTGTTTAAAACGTCATTAAGTGATTTGTATTGCCATTTTTTATTTGTATTTTTATTAATATTCAACTAATTATTTGTTTTTCCGTTATTTAAAATAAAAATTATGTCAATATGTATAATTTGGCTATTAGTTTGGCGATTTGTTTAATTTGGCGAAATTGGTCGACGGGATAACCAAGTAGTATCCAATTTTCTGTCCATTTATTACAGAATAGACTCTATTTTCTTCAGTTAGCAGATCATACATTTGCTCAAAATACATTTTTAAAACTATTTAAGAGGGGGTGATTTACTGATAGTACGATTTATAAAACATAAAAATGATTAGAAATATTTCAAATTTATGTCAAATAACTCTCTGAAAAAAATATTTTTCCTTGCATTTATACATATGTTATTTAACTTTCTTATACCTTGTATAAAAAAAAAATAAATGTATGTATACATATATGATAAAAATCAAAGTAAGCCCATAACTTTAATTTTAAACAGATGTATTACTTCGGAATCTCAATGCGTTTCCATTAATTTTGGTAACAAGAATAGCAATAAATATAGATAGTTTTCCCCCTTATTATAATTTCTAGCCCATGTATCATAGGTAGTCTTCGATTTTCAGGTCTTGCCACTAATTCATTTACTCAAAATAAATTTTTAAAACTCTCTAAGAATAAAAATTAAAATCTACTGTCAGTATAGTGTAGTACTTTTTAAGAAATTCCTGAGGCAAAAATATTTCTCACATTTTTTTAAATTAAAAAAATAAGTATGAGAATTAATTCATATTAAAATAAGAAAAAAATTGTTAAAACAACTAAAATAAACAAAAACAACTTGTTAAAATAATCATTTTACCTTTGCAATGTATTCTTAATTTTTTTTAAACTTTTTATCAACTTGCATGAAATAAAATAAATTATTTATATTTATAATTAAAATAAAAATAAACCCATCAGTTAAATTTTTTTAACCAATATGTTACTCTAAAACTTAAATTCGTTTCTTTTTGATTTCTCCTTTATTTTGGTAACGGGAATCGCAATAAATATAGTTTTTTTCCCCGCCTGATAACAATTTCCCGGATCATTTATCACAGATTATTCTCGATTTTTTTTCGGCAGCCTAGTACATAAATTTACTGAAAATACATTTTTAAAATTCTCTACGAATAAAAATATTAAAATAAAATAAAAATAAAAAATCTGCTGTTAGTATTAAGAGTATTTTTTAAGAATTTTCCCAGGAAAAAGTATCATTTTGAAGTGCTTCTAAAAGAAAAAAAAAAGAAAAAGAAAAAACTTCAAAGTAACTCACATAAAAGTAAGACAAAAAGAAATCTCACATTTAGCTTAAATAGTTTGATAATATGATATTTTACCTACAATTTATTATTACATCTTTTAACTTTTTACCCCTTATATGAAATAAACTAATTATTTATGTAATATACATATTTTAAATAAAAATAAACCCGTAACTTTAATTTAAAACCAATATATTACTCTAAGAATCTAGATTCGTTTCCCCCTAATTTCCCCTTAATTTTAGTAACGAGAAGCGCAATAAATATAGCTCGCTTTCCCCCCGTCTGATAATAATTTCCAGCTCATTTATTACAGACTGGCACGATTTTTTCGGCTGGCTTACAAAAGTTTACACAAAATCTATTTTTTTTCTTTTAACTTTTTAAGGGTAATAAGAATCTATTGTTAGTTTAAAAAGTTAGTACTTTTTTAGAATTAAAACAAAAATTATATTTTAATTTGTTTTTAATTAAAAAAATAAATAAAAATAAAGGAAATATATCGCAATGCCTAAAAAAAGATATCAAGTCTTAAAAAAGTGTTTTCCCCATTTATTCTTCTATTTTTTAACTGTTTTACCTATTTGTATCAAAAACTATATATATGACTATATGATTGAAGCCAAAATAAACCCATCCCTTAAATTTAAAACCAATATATTACTCTAGAATTTAGATTCGTTTCATCCTAATTTCCTCTCAATTTTGGTAACGAGAATCGCAATAAATCTAGCTCGCTTTCCCCCATCTGATAACAATTTCCAGCCCATTTATCACAGATTGCCTCGATTTTTTGGCTGGCTAATAGAAAAAATTACTCAAAATTTATTTTTAAAGCTTTCTAAGGGTGATAAAAATCTATTGTTAGTTTTAAAATTTAGTATTTTTAAGAACGGGTCAATAATTATGTTTTGCTTTTTAATAATAAAAAAAATTCTAAAAAATAACTCACATAAAAGTAATTGAAAGAAATTGCAATGTCTAGGAAAAGATATCAAGTCTTGAAAAATATTATTTTCCCATTTATTCTTATATTCTTAAACTTTTTTACCTACTTGTATCAAAGAAACTACATACATATCTATATGATTGAAATCAAAATAAATCCGTAATTTTAATTTAAAATCAATATTACTCTCGAATCTTGAATCTAGATTCGTTTCCCCCTAATTTCTCCTTAATTTTGGTAACAAGAATCGCAATAAATATAGCTCGCTTTCCCCCGTCTGATAACAATTTTCATCCCATTTATCACAGTTTATCTCGATTTTTTTTGGCTGGCTAATACATAAATTTACTCAAAATATAATTTTAAAACTTTCTAAGGGTGATAAAATCTATTGTTAGTATTAAAAGTTAGTATTTTTTAGAATGAGGCAAAAATTATTTTTAAATTTGTTTTTTAATAATAATAATAAAAAAAAGACTAAAAATTAACTAACATAAAAACAAGGGGAAAAAATTGCAATGTCTAGAAAAAGGTACCAAGGTTTAAAAATAAACCCGTCACTTTAATTTAAAACCAATACATTACTCTAGAATCTAGATTCGTTTCCTCCTAATTTCCCCTTAATTTTGGTAACGAGAACAATAAATAGAACTCTCTTTCCCCGCAACTGATAACAATTTCCAGCCCATTTATCACAGATTGCTCGATACTTTCAGCTGACCTCTCATTTATTTACTCAAAATACATTTTTGAAACTCTAAATGGATAAAAATAATAAAATAAAAACAAAATAAAAAAAATCTACGTTCAGTATTAGGTAGTATTTTTTAAGAATTTCCCCAGGCAAAAGTATCATTTTAAAGAGCTTCTACCACAATTTGATCTTAAATTTTTTAACTTTTTAGCCATTTGTATGAAATAAACTAATTATTTATGTACGTATATATATCTGAAACCAAAATAAACCCACCAGTTTAATTTAAAACCAATATATTACTCTAAGAATCTAGATTCGTTTCCTCCTAATTTCCCCTTAATTTTGGTAACGAGAATCGCAATAAATATAGCTCGCTTCCCCTCGTCTGATAACAATTTCCATCCCATTTATTGCAGATTGGCTCGATTTTCTTTGGCTAGTCACTAAGTCGTTTACTCAAAATTCATAATTAAAACTCTCTATGGATAAAAAATAATAAAATAAAATAAAAATAAAAAATCTATTGTCAGTATTAGGCAGTATTTTTTAAGAATTTCTCCAGACAAATGCATCACTTTAAAATGCTTCTAAATAAATAAATAACACAAATAATAATAACAATAACAATAATGACAACAACAACAACAATAATAATAATAATAATAATAAAGCTGAAGAGTGACTCATATAAAAGTTAGATAAAAAATCTGCCATTTACGTAAAATAACTTGTTAAAATGACTTTTTACCCCACAATTTATTCTTAAATTCTTTAACTTTTTAGCCACTTGTATAAAATAAACCAAATATTTATGTATATACAAATAATCAAAATCAAAATAGACCCATAACTTTAATTTAAAACCAATATATTACTCTAGAATCATTCCTTTCCCCCTAATTTCCTTTTAATTTTGGTAACGAGAATCGCAATAAATAGAACTCTCTTTCCCCGCATCTGATAACAATTTCCAGCCCATTTATCACAGATTGGCTCCATTTTCTTCGGCTGGCCACACTGTTAAAAATAAATATGTGAATTCACGGTGAAAGTACCGTCAGCAAAGTAGCCGAACTTTCACCGTTCCGTTAGTAGATTTTCCGTTTGGAAAATAAAAGAAAGGAAAACTTCTGTATGGAAAAGCGGTAACTTTCCGTTACAAAGTTTGATTTTGTAATGATAATAATTCAATTTAAATTTAGTGAACCGAACATTCGTCAAAGAATTCGAAAGTGGCCATATACTTAATTTAAATCATTTATTTAGTTTTTTTTTTTTTTTTTTTTTTTTTTTTTTTTAAGCCGTCACGCGGGACCTTTGAACAGCGGAATAAGTCCTTACTGATTCAGCCAAAGCTGCTGATGCCAGTCTGTACAAAGTATGTCTTTTATGAGTTACTGGGAAAATCTGTTGGGCTTTTCAAAGATTTCCTTTCAAATATATTCGTTAGAATATTCGTAAGCGGTTTATTTTATTTTATTTTAGACTGATGCATAATACTTATGATTTTTAAAACCAATTTTAATTTTTTAACTAGCTTAAATAAAAAAATCATTGTTTAAAATCACTTTTTTTTTGAATGAATGTATGAAAAAAAAAATTATTCATTTTTTACAAAAATTAGACAATTTTTTGAAATTATCGCGCGCAATTTATTTATTTTTTGGGAGGCTAATTAGTTAAAAGATTTTTTTAATAAGAAATAAAAGAAAAATAAACAGAAAATAGTAATTAAAAGGGACTGTTTGTGTTTTCATTATTTTATGGCTCTAGTGGGATACGAACCCACAATCTACGCTCCCAGGCGTTTAGTGGCGTGGTGCTTTTGCCACTCGGCTACGGAGATCCCGGGGAAACGGAGTGTCTCCGTTTTTTTGTTTTTATTTCCATCCTTTTCGTTATTTTCAGGAAATATCGTGGAGTTTTCAGGTTTGTAACGGAAAATGCCCTTTTGGTGCGAAAAAGAAATTTTTCTGTGAAATTCAGAAAAAATATATTCGTGAATTTCAGTTTTTTTTAATAGTGCAGTACATTAATTCACTCAAAATATGTTTTTTAAACTTTCTAAGGGTGATAAGAATCTATATTAATTTAATCTATATTAATTTAAAAATTAATGCTTTTTAAAACTGAGGCAAAAATTATATTTAATATGTTTTTTAATTGTAATTTTTTTAAAGCGAAGGAAAAAATCGCAATGTCTAGAAAATAATATCATGTCTCCAAAAAGGTTATTTTCCCATTTATTCTTAATTCTTTAACTGTCTTAATCACTTGTATCAAAGAAACTGCATATGTATATATATATATATATATATAATTAAAATCAAAATAAACCCATAACTTTAATTTAAAACCAATATATTACTCTCGAATCTACACTCCTTTCCCCCTAATTTCCCCTTAATTTTGGTAACGAGAATCGCAATAAATATAGCTCGCTTTCCCCCGTCTGATAACAATTTCCAGCCCATTTATCACAGATTGGCTCGATTTTCTTCGGCTGGCCACTAACTCGTTTTCTGCCGACTTAACAAGATGAATGGAATGGAACATGCAACTCACTGGAGAAGTGATGCCTTCCAGCTAAAATCAATAAAATCGATAAATGTTACTGGTTATAATTTAATAAAGCGACGAAAAAAAAAAAAAATCCCCGCTTTGTCGTATTATTCATAATGAAATAATAATGCGGCAACGCTTCGGTTTTCGCCTTTAATATTTGAGATGGTAAGTTCTCGATTTTCGACACTTGAAAAGTTTAATTTTGATAAAATTACACATTTATTAACGCTAAATTAGATCGGCTGAAAGGGTTTTGCGCCACTTACAAATCCAAATTGTAAAAAGTTATTAAGGACTTTGTCTGAGTGAGAGAGGATTGTTTTCTGTGTTAAGGTTGTTCTAAATTAGGCGGAACTTTATTAAGAAACTATTCGAATAATAAGATAAAATATTTGCATATACTTTAAGTAACTATTTCGGGATAAAGTGTAATTATCTTTTAAAAGTATACTTTACCATTTATAGATAATAAATTGAATAAAACGAAAAAAAAAAAAAAAAAAAAAAAAAAAAAAAGACACAACCAAAATGTTTTTAGAAGAAACGGCTTGACACAAAGTTAGAAAAGTATAAAAAATGCAGCATATTTTCTTGATATGGTAGAAACATTGAACCAGCATTGAATGAAACTTCGGAACTGCACGTGATTTCGAAAGCCTTTCTCTTACCTTCTGAAACCATCTTGGGGAGAAAAATAACAAATCGGAAATTGTGCGTTAAACGTGGTAAATGAGATGCTTTTATATTATAACTAGTTTTATACATATCCAGATCTTGGTGCAATAGCTGTCGCACTTTTATGTAAAAATGCATGGAAACAATATATATTGCATTTCCATATAACTAAATTCAGTAATGCGGAAATAATAGAACTCCATCTTACATCGGACATCATCTCCATGGTAACATAAAATTATTACCTATCATGGGAAACCACAGCATTAATGACGTAGGATAGGATTTAATAGAATGCAGAAAAATTTATTGACACCTTTTTAAGTTTTGATTCGAAAAAATGTTATGTTAAAGATCGTTTCTGTTTTAAAAGTTTTCCCCAAAGTATAGAGTCCGTTAACCCGATTTTACTCGATCTGCCCTGGGTAGCAATAATTTTTTCTATTACAAGTAGGGCTCATATAAATTTCAGATTAGGTTTTAAAACTTTCGATTCGGGTTACAGATCACGAGATCACGTGATAAAAATAGCTCATAATTTGGTAGGTAGTTTAATTATCACAAAAAAAACTCAGAAAACTCAGTTCGAAACGAAATTGCTTCCATGGTCAGGTCTTCCAGTTTCATATTTTTTTATTAAAAAATGAATTCGTAAATATGTCAAAACGTTTTGCACTTGTTGAGCAGAGCAGTTGAGAACACCCATGATAACGCAAAAATTACCCAACCGAATCGTTTGAAATTTAAAATATATGATTGTTACATAATTTTGTCGGGTCATTTCAAATTTTTATGAAAATCGGATGTAGCATTCAATTACAGGGACAACCAAACGTATTCCGTTACATTTCTGTCAATGGGAAAAAATAGTTTCAAGTGAATTTAAATCGAGTTACGCACTTTCGGAACACAGTAAAATAGATATGCATCTAAGAAGTATATACTAAAATTACATACAGTACAATCTGTTGCGTGAAGGATTTTTGTTATTAATTTACAGGGTCACACAAAAATATTCCATAACATAATGGTTTAAGGGGAAACATTGTTTGGGGCCGTTTTAAACTATTTCCCAATTTATGAAATTGATATACGTTTCTGGTGTTTACTACAAATTATTTCCTATATAATAGAAAGCAGATGGTATTTACAGGGGTACACAAAAGACTTCGCATACTATATTGTATTCGAAATATTGTATATTATGACAGCAATATGTGACTATTTTTAAAATTCCAATATAGTACGGACGCACCTCATTTGCTACGTTTGTCATGCAATTTCCTACTTGTTAATAACAATTCTTACTAAATATTGTTATTCAATTGTAAGCATGTCGAATATCCAAATATAACGGATATAAGAACAATTGTTGGGTAAATATTACATTTAGCAAACAAATTAGCCGAACAATGTGTTTGTATATTCTAAATATTTTTAATAAAATATATACAAAAATACTAGAGATATTAACAATTTTTTTTCTGGAGCCCGAGCCCGGCGATCAGAAATCCGAGCTTATTTCGACACCGATACCGAAAGTACACACTATAAAATTGTTAATAATATTTTACAATTATTTCAAGATTAATTTTCTTACTTATAAATCTCTCCATGCATAGAAATAATTAAGTATTAAATACTATCTCATGACAACATTTTGTCATTTTCATGTCCCTGAAAATCTGTTTAAAATGGCCAACTTGATATTGATACCCAACCACTGGCAACACTTATCAAAACTCTCAATTATTGTTCTTTTAAAATATCATTGTACATTTATGTGGAAGAAAAATATGAGTTCTGCGCACCAATAATTAAAAAAAAAGTTAGAAATTGCGCATCAAACGTAGCGAATGAGGTGCGTTCATACTATAACAAAATTTTAAAAATATTCAGATCTTGGGGTAATAGTATACAGTACATCGAATAGAGTATAGTGGCCGAAATCTTTTGTGTATCCTTGTAAATACTACCTGTTTTCTATTACGAAGGAAGTAACTTGTAGTAAACTGCTGCAAACTATATTAATTTCATAATTTGTGAAATAGTATAATAGTACTAAAACGCGCTCTAAAAAATGTTTTTTCCCTATATTGTTGTGTAATGGAATACTTTTGTGTGGCTCTGTAAATTGATAGCGAAAATTGGTTGCACCACAGATTATGCAGATGTATTTTTTAATATATGCTTCATAATATGCATACCAATTATATTATGTTTGGAAGAGTATAAGATTATTAAAATTACAGCATTTCAAACTGTATTTTCCCATTGACCGTAATATAATGGAATGCTTTTGATTGTCTCTGTAATTAAACTATACTCGACAAAATTATATGATAAATATTTTAAATTTCAAACGATTCTGTTGGGTAGTTTTTACTCTGTGATATGCTGTCAGACGGACGGACTCTACGACGACCATAGGTGCTACGCATTTATATAATTACGACCGCATTTAAGAAAGGATTTCAAGTAAAGCTATAAAGGTATATAGATAGCGAAATATCCCGAGCCTTCTGTATGTTATTAACACTTGATTGTACAAAAGCTACAAAATTACATATCGGATTTACCCTTATATCCTATCAATAACAAGTTGGAAATTGCACGTGAAGCATAGCAAATGAGGTGCGTTCGTACGGTTGCGAAGTTTTAAAAATATCCCTCCCATATATTAATCTCATAAAATTGTAAATAATTACAATTAAAATGCGCACCAAACAATGTTATTTCTATACCATTATGCAATGGAATACTTTTGTGTGGCCTTGTAAATCAATAATAAATATTCTTTGCACCACAGATTATGCAAAATGTATATTATAATATGTACTTTATAGATGCATATCAATTTTATTACGTTCGAATAAATGTAACACCATTAAAATGCATTTGAAACATTTTCCCCCATTAACCGTAATGTAACGGAATACTTTTGATTGTCCCTGTAATTGAACTATGCATGAGATTTTGATAAAATTTGAAATAACTCGACAAAATTACGTAATAATTATGTATTTAAAATTTCAAACGGTTAAAATGCATTTGAAACTTTTTCCCCATTGACCGTAATGTAACGGAATCCTTTTGATTGTCCCTGTAATTGATCTATGCATCCGATTTATATAAAATTTGAAATGACTCGACAAAATTATGTAATAATTATATATTTTAAATTTCAAACGATTCGGTTGGGTAGTTTTAGCGTTGTTATATACGGACGGATGGACTGAACGACAACAGTAGGTGCTACGTATTTACATAATTAGGAACGCACCTAAAAATTAGTGTTGCCATCCAGCATAAAATCAGGGCTCCAAATTCTCTGGATGCAGCTAATTTCTGACTGTTTATTTTGCCATCTTTAATCACAGATAAATCTGCCATCAAATGATACGAAGATAATTACTTTAAAATACCCGCGAGCCTTCGAGGAACCGACTTACACGGAACACCTGGCAACATTAGTTACAACCCCTTCAATCTCTCCCTTTCAATCTGATTTTTAAAAGATTTTGAAATACTTTAAGGAATTTAACCCTTTAAGCAACGCGCCGGATATATTTAGGCTACTTTTTTAGCACTTTCCAACAAAGTTAAAACGTGATTATGCATTGGGTTTGTCTGTGATTATGTACGTCTGTTCGCGTTCTAACTACCGTAAATATACTCGGATTTTTATGTAATTGATAAAGCTTATGTTCATGGTCACAAAAGCCTGTTTGGTATTGTATGTACGATTAATGGTTTATTTATAGGGACACTCAAAAGAATTAGATTACATAATGTTATGGGGGGAAATAAAAAATATTACGTCATATTGGAAATATAGTGGACGAAAAGCCGGTAAATATATATAATGTTATGTGAGTTTGTCAAAACGTATTGAAACATGCTAAAAACCAGACTATGGAAATATTGGCAAATTTTAACATTTTGAAATTCTCTGATTTTGTTTTTGCCATTTTTAAATCTATTCCATATATATATGTGTGTGTGTGCGTGTATATTAGAATTTTCACAAATTGTTTAGGTCCCAAATGCTCATTCTTAGTGATAAAACCGGGTTTATCTCTAATCTTGATTTAGTTTTTGTCGCTGAAATTTGTATTTAACGTCGAAATCCATCTCCCCTTGTAGACCGAGAGGGCAAGAATTTTTTTTTTCTTTTTTTCAATTTGTGAATAAATATAACTTTTATTTTAAGTCCGAATCCTAAGACTGGTATTAGCAAATACATATGTCTGATGCTATTCATTAATTGATCAAGATTTACTTTTGTTTTTGTTTCCATTAATTTAAATTCTGATGCTCAATTTATACTTAAAGTTTCTTTATTATCTTTTGCAGTTCTGTTATTTGAATATTGAAGAAGCTACCAAATGGTTATGAAGTTATTTAACCAGTTATATATTGCGAAAGTCTCGTGTCATTGGCTTTGAATGGAATGCGTATCTAATTGAAGGAAGTAACAGCAATTAGAATGAACAAAAGCCTACATAACGTTTAGGTCGAAGAACTTGACTTTTTTCCAAGTAATTTTCTATAACGTTGCAGAATTTAATATAGCTAATTCGATCAGAGACTATCGTGAACAAGGAGAAATGATTTTTTGAATGGAAATTTCTGAAAGAAAGGGTGTTTTATGAGAATAATTTGGATCCGAGAAGAATGAAATTTCTTCGAAAATTCTCTGATTTATTCCAGACGTAATTGCAATAAGGTATTCGAATCGAAAATGAAATGGAGCAGAAACATGTCGAAAATTGCACGTCAAACGTAAGCAAATGAGGTGCGTTCGTACACTGTAAAAAATGTCAGATATTTCTGAATTTATAAAAATGCACTGTAATCAAAAACGAAAATATACAGTAACCTCTTCTAACTCACCTAAGGTTTAGAAAACCGTTCCTTTACCTTTAAAAATCCCAGAATACTATTTGCTTTCGAAATTTAAAGAAGAATTTATAAAAATTAATTTTTATTAGCTGCCCGCTCTTTTCGGAAACGTTTCTAAGTAACTTTTACAGTACAATAATCACTTTTTTCAAATCAAAATATCACTTTTTTGGATTCTATCAATTCTTAAGTTAACATTTTCAGCTGCATAACTGATTTTGTGCATGGAATTGTAGCAAAGTAATGTTAATTTTCCTATTAATGTTCATACTGTCAAAATTGTATATTTGTCGACTAAACAGGTTCTCTGAATATCAAAATATTTTTGTATGGATTGGAAGAATCCGAAAATGTGATATTTTGATTTGAGAAAAGTGATTATTGTATTGTAAAAGCTACTTAGAAACGTTTCCGAAAAGGACGGACAACTAATAAAAATTAATTTTTATAAATTTTTATTTAAATTTTGAAAGCAAATAGTTTTCTGGGATTTTTAATGGTAAAGGAACGATTTTCAAAACCTTAGGTGAGTTAGAAGAGGTTACTATATATTTTCGTTTTTGATTACAGTACATTTTTATATATTCAGAAACATCTGACATTTTTTACAGTGTACTATAACAAAGTTTTTAAAATATACAGTACTTTGGATGCAGTATAAGCATTCGAAATCTTTTGTGTGTCCCTGTAAATACTATATGTTTTCTATTATGCAGTAATTAACTTGTAGTAAATCTCAGCAACGTATATCACTTTCATAAAATGTGTAATAATTTATTATAATTAAAACGCACCCCCAACAATGTTCCCACCTATATCAGTAGATCATAGAATGCTTTTGTGTGGCCCTGTAAATGATTTAAAAAAAATATTCTTTGCACAACAGATTGTACAGAATGCATATTTTAGTATATATTTCATAGACGCATATGAATTTTATTATGTTCGAAAGAGTGTAACATCATTATGCACTTGAAACTATTTTTCCATTTGGCCATCATGGAAAGGAATATTTTTTATTGTCTCTGTAATTGCATTATACATCCGATTGTCACAAAATTTGAAATGACTCGACAAAATCATGAAATAATTATATATTTTAAATTTCAAATGATTTGGTTGGGTATTTTTTGCGTTGTTATATGCGGACAGACGGACGGGCTGAACGACGACTATATAGGTGCTACGTATTTACATAATTACGAACGCACCTAAAAAGCGAATACAGTAATTCGTGGCCACGACACACTTCTAAAATTTAAATTAGGGGACACTATAAAACTTTTATTTTTCATATGACTTCAAAAAATCCACAAATTATGAAATATCAAAAGGAAAATTTTTCTCTGAGTATAACAAGAATCGGGGAAAGATGTGATACTTTGTTATTATTCAAACATAATTTATTGCACAAGAAAAGTTGCTATTCGACTAGTTATAATATTTTCCACAAAGTATTTTGTAAAAATTCATTTAAGATGTTTTATACTTAAAAAGCTTAAAAATTTTTAGACTTCCACTAGCAATGAATAAAAAATTGATTTTTTTTTTTTTTTTTTTTTTTTTTTTTTATCGTTAAATGAAATATAGATTTTGAATACAAATTTCATAAATAACAACTAACCTATTATTATGTTTGGGGGAGATGAATATTTCTGAATAAATAAAAACTAAGGGTAATTTTTATACTGATATCCATTAATCAAAATAAGATAATCTACATTATTCACCAAAAAGATTCCGTGAGTATCACTCATGTGATAAAAAAGTGGTAACGCGTTAAGCAATAAATTTTGCTTATACGTCAATTCTTTTTTAAACTTTTAAAATATTGAGCAATTTCAATTTTTACACTGTTGAATGAAAAAAAAATGTACTTTTAAAATTAAATGTGTTTAAAAAACTTTTACAGGCGAAATTCAGATCCAAGTATATTTTAAATAATATAAATTATTGTTTTTAGACATTATGTCATATAATACTTATTAGTCATTAATACGATCATTAATACGGGATATTAGTCATTAATACGGGGGAAAAAAGATTTTATATATAATTTTCAGAATGTTCTCAATTGGGAACATTGGTCACTTCTGGTGACCATTGTAATTTTTATGATTTTCTGTACATTTCCCCTTTAATGATAGGAAAGTAACTTCTATTTCAAAAAATCAAGTTATTATTTCGAAATATCTTTTTCATGATTGTTCATTTTCCAGTGGTCATTGGTCATTTTTATGATTTCCTTATCTTTCCCCATCACTGATAGGAATATAATTTCTATTTTTTAAAAAAATCCAGTCATATTATTACTATTTCTGCTAATCTTTTCAAGTCAATTTAGATGAAGTTTAATTTTTACTAATTTTTAGCTCACAGGCTATCATAGCCTGAGAGCTTATGTGCCCGTCCGTTCTGTATGTATGTTCGTTCGTGCGTAACGCGATAACGCATGATAAAAATATCGGATCCACTTGAAATTTTGTATATATGTATATCCTGACAAAGCGCTTCCCTGATTAGTTTTTGGAGTTCATTCGATTTGTGTAAGAGGGGGGGAACGGGGGCTCATGCCCCTTCCCTTAATTGATATAAATGGGTTTTTCATGCAAAATTAAGTTTTCGCTCAAAATTTAGATATAAGATCATTCTGATGAGGCGATTCTGTGATTGTTATTAGGTGTTCATTGAATAAGTATAAACAGGGGGAACGGGTGTTCTAATGCCCCTCCATAAATGGGTTTTTGCAAACAGAATTGTCAGATTTCGTTCAAATCTTCGATAGTTTTGGAAGCTTAATGGTTAAGGGGACGGTTGACGTTAAAAATTTATTTTATTCATTTTTATCATAGCAATATGAAATTCTGTGCATATACATATTTCACCAACAGTATACAGATTACCTTCAAAAAATTTCCAACCTTATTAAAATTTGTAATTTTTTTGCAAAAATTTAAATTTTTAAACGAAATTTTAAAATGCTCTTCGTGTCTTAATTTTTGAAATATTTTCTTGCTTTTGCATTTTTATCACTTAAAACTCTATTATAAACAAATTTGTGTAAGATTTTTTAAATCTCTTGAATAGTTAATATTTTACAGATTTTTTTTCTAAATTCCTTATCGATTTTTATCAAAATTTTGCCTTTTAATAAATAAAAAATAAAATTTGACTATCTTAATGAAGACGAACTTTAAAAAGCTTACACAATTTCTTTTTAAATAATATCAGGATACTTCCTTATCAATTTCATAAATATTGATCAAAAATTAAGACGCAAGGAGCAATTCAAAAATCTAAAAACGCTGAAAAATTAGTTTTGAGAAAAACAGATTTAAAGTAAGGTACCCTGGGGTAATAACGCCAGGCGGGGTAATAACGCCAAGTGCTTATATTTTGCATAATTATGAAATAATCAGGTAAATGACACCATTGTGCACTGCGCAGAAGGGTTTTGAGTCATATAAATCGCAAAAAACAGCTTCAAGTTAATTTGTTTCATTTTTAGGTCTTATTGTTTTTACAAGCAACTAAAATTAACGCTTGATCTAAAATTTGCGAGATAAGGTTTTTGATCTGAAGACTGTATTTTTTATCCAGAAATACTTTGTTTATTACATAAATTTGTAGTGTATTTCATGTACTTTCAAATTGTTGTAGAATATTTTCGATATCTTCTCGAGATAATTTGTAGTTTAGGATTTACTGCGCAATAAATATCCCGGGGTAATAACGCCAATCCTTGGCATTAATACCACGGTTGATTCCCTACAGTGACCTAGCTACATCCTAAATACTGATTCAAATAAACACTGTTAAAACTGCGCACTGTTTCTAATAATTCTATTTAAGCGGTCCTTTTTAAGCAAAAAGAAGCTCACGGTCTGATATTCTTTTGCCTCATCCTCCCTCCCCACACCGCACCTTTATTTTTCTTACACTTTCACAAAAAAAATGAACATTTTCAATAGCTTAGAATGCAATTTGTCAATTTCTAAGTTTGTAGAGTTTGTATTTTTAGAATTGGGCAATCTACATGCAATTATTCCATCTTATGTCATAGTTCATAGTTTTGTTTGCATGGCGTTATTACCCATATAGGTGGGTAATAACGCCAAATAGCATTGGTCAAGAAAAAACGCCATTACATTTTATAAATACATATCTGTTAAATTATTTTATTTTATATAGATAGTCAATGAGTTGCTGTATCAGATCCTATATTTGTTTGAAAAATACAATCTAAAACTAAGCCGTGAAAATTGGTAGAACCTTAACGTGGCGTTATTACCCCAGGGTACCTTATATAAATACATTTCTTTATTTTATTTACTCCTTAAAACCTTCATAAATGATATTTTAATAAGAAAAAACTGTTTAGGTACTATTATACCCCAGAAATAGACCTTTTTTCTAATGATTTTGCTATAGATGATTTTGCTCAAATAAAGGTCCACTGTCCCCTTAAGTATAAAAGAGGGGGACAACTCCTCTTAAATTATATAAATGATAAATGGGTTTTTATTAAGAATTATCCAATTGGCTCTGAATTTTGGATATAGATTTTTTATATGATAAACATATCCTTGATAGTTTAGGAGAATTAATGATTAAGTATAAAAAAAAGGGGAAAGGGGAGAGCTGTTTCCCCTTCTTATTTTTTTTTTTTCGAACGGAATTAACCTTTGAAAATATAAGGCTGTTATGTACAATCAGTATGCATAGCCTGTGAGCTCTATGCCATCAGTTTAGCTGGGCAATATTCTTTTTATTAATTTTATGTTTTTAATGGACCTTATGCACGTGACGTCAGACATCAGAGCTGGCGGTAGGCTAATCTGTTATTCTAGCCACTGCACCGCCAGAATGCCAGTATGCGCATGCACAAGCATCGCTAGCAGATGACTTCAGCCTTGATCCATGTTGAATGGATTATTTTAACGGAAAATTTACAAATTTAGATAATTTTCTCGCAAGCAGAACAACAATTTTGATTTTATATTGCAATATATTAAGTATATGCTGCTACAACAAAGTATTTTTAACGGTATTTTTAACAAACAAGCATTAATTACTCATACTTCATAGACTGCTATGCTAAACACCGCTAGTAAATACTGCCAGCAGCCAAATTTTATCCTCGACCTCAGGTTGCATGCATTAGGTCCATTGGGATCATTGGTCAGTAAAAAGTTGCTATACGGATATTTTTAAATGCATTCATAATTATATAAATGCATAGTACCTATAGTCGTTATCTTGTTCGCCCGTCTGTCCGCATATAACAGCACAAAAACCACACAACTGATTGGTTTGAAATTTAATAACAGATAATCGTTGCAGAATTTTGTCAAATTATTTCAAATTTTACGTAAATCGATTCAAAACTTTAAAAGATATTAATGAAACATATCTTCATTCGCTTAAATCGTATCATATGAAATGAATTCAGTAATGTCACATGAAAGGTAATGATTTTAGATTGCCACGGCGATGATGTAATCCTAGTATTTCCGTATTATTGATTTTATTTTATAGAATCGTAATAAATTTCGTTTTCAAGTATTTTTTTTCCATAAGAGTAGAACAGCTATTTCACCAATCACCATTATAGGAAATTTGTATGTAAAATAAATTTTCTCTCTGGAAAGAAAAAAAAAAAAAAAAAAAAAAAAAAAGAAGAAAAAAATCAAGTATTAAAATATTTAATCAATGCTGTATTTATTTAAATTTCGTATTTGCTCCATGACGGTGGCTCACGGAAAATATTCCATCTTTGACTGTATTTGTAGCCTTGCCAACATGTAATAGTGATAAGTTCCAGGTTAGGATCGTACCATGTAGTTTAGTCAGTAGAACGTCAGTGCGCTATACTGATGACCCGGGTTCGAGTCCCGACATGGAAACTTTTTCACTAGGTTGGTATTTGTTCCTCTTAAAGGAAAAAAAATAAATTTGGTTTTCCTTTAAAATAGTCTACATATCTTAAGATCATATATAAAACTGCACAAAAAAAAAAAAAAAAAAAAAAAAAAATCACATGTTTTAACTATTATTTATGATAATAGTAGAAATCGTGTTTTCAAATGCGTTATGTGTTTTCCAAATTGTTCATTTAGACATGGGTGAAACAAGGCCTCCTCACCTAGTTGAACGTTGTTCATTTAGACATTATCTTTCGCCTTAGTAGAATGTGATGTTTTAATGTAATATTTTGAAATGTGTTGATAAGTGTTTCATAATCTATGCTCTACGTATGATTTTTCATTCTTGCTTTAACTTTACTTAGTTATTTTTTTTTCTTTTTTAAGGAACTAGTAAAAATTAGAAATAAAATTTGCTTTTATAGTCTTACCGTCACCTGAGAATAATAAAGGTTCTATCTGTGTTTTTGAAAAAATTAACTTACGGTTAGAAATGTTCTATTTGTATCTATGTAGGCATTTCTGGATTAAATTTATGTCATATTATGATTGTAACGCCGTATGGAAATTATATATAACATCATTTTGATGCAAAAATGCCTTCATAGATACAAATAGAACCTACCTATATCGATAAGTCATTTTTTTCAAAAACACAAATAGAACTTTATTATTCTCAGGTGACGTTATGATACGGGTTTTAAAACTTCTAAAAAATTAATGTAATACACAAACACTTTCGCATAAATCTCTCCCATCCAACTTATAAATTCAATGTAGCCTATCATTTTTTGCTTCTTGTGACTTAACAGAAAAAAAAAAATTGTTTGCTATGTATTGAACAGTCAGCATCTTCAGAATTATCAGGAGAAACCAAACTTATTTTCACCGCCCAATATTCCCATTCCAAAGGGAAGAAAAAACCTATCCTTTGATGATTTCTAGGAATTTTTTCTCCCTCTCATTCAGCATTTGTTCGTCTTTTCTTTTTTTTTTCTTACAATTATTTCATTTCCTCCTTGTCGTTTTTGTTCGAAGTCTATCAAGTCCTTTTCTGTTTATGAGGCAGAAACGAAATCAGTTTAGATTCGCTGTTCCTGTCAATGTAGAAAGTTTTATTTCTGGCAGGAGTTTCAAATCTACTGTAACATTAAATACCATAGAGTTTCTTTAACTTCTTATGTTCCAGAGCTGAAATAATAATACGAATACTTATTCATTAGTTTTACCATACAAAATAATATTGTAAATGACAATTTTTTTTTTTATACTCATTCTTTAGGCGCTTAGTAATTTAAGTTAAAAAATATGGATCTAAAGCTACAAAATTCCCTATAAACATCAATTAAACAACTATTAACCTAAATTAACGCAATCACAAATTTAAGAGTAATCAAGTAAATAATCTACAAATTATTTACTTCTTTAATCAAATAATTAATCTACAAATTCTCAAAACAAATTATTGAAGAAGATTAAAGTTAAATACTGAATATTTGTCACTTTTTTTTATCACACTGTCTTTTGGACATTTTTAGACATTTTGCAAATTCAGATGAAATAACATTTATTTTATAAGAGATTCAGCCTAGATGTAGGTATTGATATGTTTGCTTTCAACGCAAAAAACATTCAACTATTAAGAAGTGCAGTAAAAATGTTAAAAAAATCAGATATTTTAGTTTTTATAAATAAAAAAACAGAGGCCCCCGAATGGGAACCCAGAGGCCGAAGAGGTAAAGGTTGTTCTTAACTGCTCTGTTCAATAAGTGCAAACGTTGTGACACATTTACAAATTCATTTTTTAGCGGAAATATGTAAAATAAAAGATCTGACTGTGGAATCAATTTGAATTCGAACTGTGTTTTCCATTTTTTGATCAATAAATTACCTATTGAGTTATAAGCGATTTTGATCACACTACAAAGACGTTTTTCACCCTTCCGTGAGTGATTATTTTTCTTTCGCGCGGAAATTCGATTCAAAACGCCCACCTTGACATTATTTTTTAAAAAATCTACTGCGTTTGAAAAAAAAAAAAAAAACCCAGATAAAACAGTTTGAATAGATAGTTTCTGAACAACAACACCTGTTAATCACATGTATTTGCCAGTAAAAATAAATTAAAAATTAGTTCATAAAGTTACCCTTTTGGATTTGAGAAGAGCCTTAATTTGAACTTGGATAATTCAAAGTACTGTGTAACTCGAACATAAGTTTATTCCGTTTGAAATTAATACTAGAAACTAAGGATCAACCGAAGCAGCTTTTTTAAGGAGTAAAATGCAACCGAAACCAAAATTTCGGTAATATTCTTATTTTCGACCAAAATGTTATAAAAAAATAATGCATACACAAATATACATAATATTAATTAATTATACGTATAGTTCAAATCAGTTTCTTTCCATATATAATAAAATGCAACTGATTCATAAACGACACCAAATGATTTTCTAATTATGCGAATTGGGTCGAATTAAAAGATGTTTTGGGTAAACATACCTTGATTTATCTTCTACAATGGTTTTGGTAAATGATCATCTGTCATACTAGAAGTTTCTCAAAGAGTAGGGGAGACCGGGGTACAACGGACCACTTTTGTTAACTTTGACTGTTTACTCTTAAAATATTCATTTTTTTAAAGAAACTCACATGCATGCATGTTATCTATACATTATAGTTTAGATTACATATACTCAAAAATAACAATAATGTGTACTTTTTTTAATACATATTTTTAAATAGCAAGTGATAAAATGGACCATTGTACCCCATGGCCGAGGTACAATGGTCCACAGCTTGGGGCTCTGTGGACCACATGTAATTCTGAAAAAATATATAAGTATAGTACATTTTTTAATAATAAGAAGCATAGAATATATCATAATTTGTTTATTCATGTCTTAAACTTATAGATATAATGTAAGTTTAACGATTATTAAAGATAGAAATGATACATCAAAAGATATTTGTGTCACTGAAAGCCTGCTGCTTCCTAGTGAAACATTAGAATCTGAAAGAATCATTACAATATCGTAAACATTTACAAGATATTCATCAACATTATTGGAAAACATAAGTACATTTTGGTGTGAATTTCAGCACATGAATCTATCTATATATATATATATATATTTTTTTTTTGAGAAGGTGGGGGGGGGGGGGTCAAAAATTTGGATGTGGATGCATATTTGTAAAAGTGCAAGAATTTAAAATTAACTGAATGTTTATAAAAAGCATATAAGGCGAAAAAAAAATCAAAATAAATAAAATATTTAGTTTACTAGCTTTTGATGTTTGAATTGATTTTGAAATTTGAAAACATATTATATAGATAATATTTCAAAAATGCACTACACAACATGAATCATTAGTTTACATACAAAAAATAAAATAATTTATTAATTCTTAGTTTCAGATATAATTTTTAATTTTAGAAAACACAGAATACAGGACTGGGTTACAATGGACCATGGTCCATTGTACCCCGGTTTCTAGTGGTCCATTGTACCCCATATATGACTTTGACAAAAAATTGATTAAAAAAAAGATATTTTATATTCAGTTATTTTACATACAATAAATATTTTATACATTGTCTTACCTTTTTATTGTGCTCAGCAATGTCTTCCAAATTACAAATCTTTAACTTAAAAAATAGCATATGTTCAACTGGAAATTATTTACTTTTACGTATCTCAAATCAACTATCAAGAATAAAATGGCTAAAATGGCAGCTATGCACATGGTTTTAAAGTTCTATTCACTGCTGCAGAGCTGCCATGTATGTACCAAAATAAGAAGCATTCAAAAACAGTAATAATATGAAAAATAGAGGGTGGACCACTGTTCCCCGTGGTCCATTGTACCCTAGTCTCCCCTATTCCAAACATGTCTACGGTTTCAAACTAAAGTTTTTCTATTGCTGTCAAGTTTTCATTTTTAATGAGCTGTGCAACGCGTCTTTAAAATTTAGTGATATATATATTTCTTGCTTTATGACTTGTATTTACGTCTTGAATCAGTCATGTCTGATAACTATTAACAGTGAAGTTCACAGCAATAAATAGTGTCTCATTTGAACCGATAATGCTCACGCATGAATAAGTAATGGTGAAAATTCCCGAAAAAAAGAAAAGAGATTTTTGGAATACAGTTAGTTTTGGTCGAATTTCAATCCGGCCTAATTTTAAGAGTATTTTCGCCAAAAACGAAAATGAAAAGGAATTTTCGTCGATCTCTACTAGAAACACACTATTAAAAAAAAAAAAAAATCTGAAATCCACATTTATATTTTTCCTGAATTTCAGAGAAAAAGCCCCTTTTCACGACCGATTGATTTATTACTTTAAAAGTCGGAAATTTTCATCATATTTACTGAAAATAACGAAACGAATGAGAATGGATGGAAACAATAAAGATTCTCCGTTATCTATTGCAAATTAATTTTCAATTACAAAACTGACATGTAGTTGCATAGAAAGGAAAAAAAATCAATAAAAGAATACTGGTTCTTTTCTAAGATTTGTATCGTGCTACTGACTGGTAACTACACTGATATCAGAAACTTTTTGAGCAACAAATTAACCCGTCCACATTCTAATCATTCATTGACCAAAGAAAATTTCTCTAATAAATTATTTAATCAAACCATATTATAATTATTCATTAAGGATAAGAAAGCCATAATAATAAATTAGCCTTATTAATTAAAAATTGCAAGAATTATAACAGCATCAATAAAATCACAATCTATCTTATAAAAATATAAACACACTATAGAATGCACTATATGACTTTACAATCATGCTCCTTCGAAGACCCTATGGCGTGATAGCTGGAGCAAAGGACTCCCACTTCAAAGATTGTCAGTTCGAATCACCCCGACGACCTTAATTTTTTTCCTCTGTCATTAAATACAGGTGCTTCTAAACCCTTCAATAGATGGCAACACAAGCCAATTATTACAGAACTTTATAACCGAAGGTTACGCTTCTTCATATAGAGCTTTTTGTTCTTTTATTTCTTAAAACGGAAAATCTACTAACGGAAAGGAAAAATCCAGGCAACTTTTCTGCCAGTAGGTTTATTGTGAATTCACGGATTTTAACACTGAGTGTTAAAAATTCAAACATAGATCTTATTTTTTTATACTTAAAAAGCTGAAAAAAAAAATCTAAGCGTCAGGAGCATTTGGACCTGAGTTTATCTATAATCAGCCTCATTTTCAAACCTCTATGTGTAATGGATTTCCCTAGCTATCGAAGACCGCACATACACGCACACACACAGAAAGAAACGCGGAGAGACAAACATCTTTTTTTAACGCAGGAATGCTAGAATCTTAAATTATCCGCATGAATTAAATTTACTCTACACCCTCATAAGAAAGTTAAGCACACGAAAAATGACTTCTTAAAATAAAGAAACTGGTAATTATTCCTTGACGTGCACTTCAAATTCCACCAAAGCAATGTGGAAAAAGAAGATTTTAAACATAATTGAAATGTTCTTTTTTTATTATTATTAGTATATCGTACTACTCTCCGCCTACCAGATGGGTCCAAAGAATTTGACAGGTACATTCAAAATGGGTTTTTTTCATGAAAAAGAAAACCCGTAAAATTCTGTAAATGTGTGAATTTTCCTGAAGTGTTCTACTTCTTGTATATAAAAAACAAAATCACAAATAATAGAAGCACCTATCCCGCTATAGGCAGCAGCTGTATAAATCTGTTTTTGTATAATTTACAAACATTTTGTTGAAAGAGAAAATAAATGCTTCCATTTTTAAAATATACTTAGATGACACTTTTGTTAATTATCTAAATTTTACTGTTATTCTTGTAATCACGAAACGGAATATCACGTATATTTTATTCTGCGGGCAAAAGTTGCTTTCAGTAAACTTTTATATTGAAAACGGAATTTGCACCGATTGATTATAACAGCAGGCTTTTGAATGTGATATAAGGAATTCACATCAGAAGATATTAAAAAAATAATTCATAGTATTTCAATGCTGCAGGCGTAAATTTCATTTACAAAAAGAATTAGACCGGGAGGTGGCAGCACAGACAATCATCTCGTTGAGTTCAACGGCTAAAATTCCAGAATTAATTAAAACTCGATTCGCATATTAAAACACAATCGGTCTACTAATTCATATCTTGGTGGAAAACACCTGAAAACAGGATTTTAGAGATTGACATGTAAGGTTTCTCATCGTATTCTCCTGTTCTCAGTCCTCTATGTTTTCATACTTTTGAGTGTAGGAAAACACAATGATAAATTCATGAGTCAACCACTAACATCGTGTTTTCAGGTGTTTTCTGCCAAGATATGATTTAGAAGACCGATTGCGTTTTAATATGCGAATTGAGTATTAACTAATTCTGTAATTCCAGCAATAAACTCAATGAAGGGATTGTCTGTGCTGCCGCATCCCAGTCTAAATCTAGCTAACAGAAGAGCAGCCGGAGCATGGGGTAAAACAGGGCTAATGAAATGAATTCGGTTAAAGAGTCACCTTCAATGATTTGCTAAATTCTATATCCGAAAGATCGAATTTCTTAATAATGCAAGGAAAAGTGATTTTCATGCCAATAATAACAGAAGATATTTGTCAACATGACAATCTGCCGTCACGCCGATAAAGTTTTCTATACAACAACAATAATAAAAAAAAAGCGAAAATCTGAATTCTGAGAGCGTGCAGAATGTTTTATGTTTTATGCTATTGTGAATACATACATATACAGAAAAAAATTAAGAACCAATGGGAATTAGATTCTCAGCCAATAGCTAATCCAAAGGCACTACATAGCCGAGAAAATAGGAATAAAGGTGTAAATAAGCACGAAAAAGGCTAGAACAAATTTTAGAATGCGTCCCAAAAAAACTCAGCTTATGAAGCAAAAGAAATATTTTAAATGGAATGATCTTAATATGGGTAAAGCTAGTAAAGCTAAGATACTAGAAGTAGAATAATGGAATTTCGAGATGGGAAATATAATAGAAAGAGTATATTAAGATGTAAATATATGTAAATTAAGTGGAGGGATACAGAAATTGAAAATATTTTGGATAGATAAATATATAGATACTAAAAAGAATAAGATAAAGTTGTTTCACTCCGCTATATCATTCAAAATGTTTCAGATCGTATAGGTATAGAGAACAAGAGAATGAAGTCTAAGTTAAGTTTTACCTATCCATATGATACCACAAAAAGGAAAAGAAAGTGTTTGGTGGTGTTGCTTGCTTCAAGTAATAAAAGAAATTGAAACGTTTTTTTCTAGTTCAGGAAAAACAAATAAGCTGAAGTTGTTTAATTTCACGAAAAAGAGTGCGAATAAGTAACCTGTTTTGTTATTGTATAGGTATAGTTTGTATTTCGATATACTGTTTTCATTTAGTTAGTTTTATCGCATCGAATCCCATAAAATATCGATCTGATGTTTATTAATTAATTTTGCTCACATGGTTTTATTGTCCGGTTATTTTCAAGGTTTCTACGGTTCATTGTAATTTATCGTAAAATAACAGTACATATTTTTTTAAAAAAAGAATCGGGATTAAACGCGAGAAGTTTTGACTTATTTAAGTAGAGAAATCCTGTAACAAAATACTGGTATCGACGAATTTCAAGTCTGGAAATTCTGTTTTAAATGCATTCTTTTTTATTAATTTAAAATTTGGATATTTATACGTGTTTCTATGAGCTCAGTTTAAAAAATGCCCTCTAAATATCCAACTAACTTAATGAATTTTAAACAATTTAAAAATTTTATACTCGTGGATTCAAAATATTCCCCTTTGAAAATAATTACTGTGACTAAAGGTTGTAATTATTGTAATTATTATTATCATAATGATAATAAGAATAATTCTTATTATTATTGCTATTATTAAACATTGAAACTAGATATTATGAATAAAAAATGTCTACTAAACACCTTTTTTGAGAAAAAATATCGTGAAACATTTAAAAATAAAATAATATGTTCTATGTTTAAACAATTATTTAAATTATTAATTATCTAATATAAAACTACGATTAACAACAAAAAATAGTATAAATGTAGATAGACAAATAAATATTATACTAATTAAATAATAATAAAGATAGATGTTTGAATGTATATGCTTCGCTAATAAGTTGTAATACGCTGGTGAAATCATTAAATCTTATTTCCCAGAACGTTAATTAAATCGCAAAGCGAATTACAAACTCGAATGAAATATCCGCAAGTCCAATTAAAAGTAATATATACTTAAACTATTGCTGTGCTAAAACAATGAGGAAGGGAAAAAATAGTCGTATTTGAAATAATTGAGTTATCTGTGGACATCATAACTTTTTTTAGTCTGCATAATTAATTTTATTGTGGTAAACATATTCTAAAAGTTTTTTTTTTCTTTTTGGAGCATTTTCACTTAAGTAACTAAAATTAGTTGAATTCCTCATTGTTGTTGTTATTGTTTCTAGCATTTTTGTTTTCAGTCATTCAAAACATAGAGAGAAATTAGATTTCTTTAAAAATAAGAAATTGGAAATTGTACGTCAAGCGTAGCAAATGAGGTGCATTCGTACTATAACGAAGTTTTAAAAATACTGAGATCTTGGTGTATTAGTATACAGCACTTCGGATACAGTATAGTAGCCGCAATCTTTTGTAATCTCCCTGTAAATTGTACTATCTGCTTTCTAGATTACAGGAAGTAACTTGTAGTAAACCACAGTAGTGTACATCTATTTCATAAAATGTAAAGCAGTTTAATATGATTAAACCGCCCCCCCCCCCACACACACACAAAAAAAAAAGTTTCCCGCTATACCATTTTGTATTGGAATACTTTTGTGTAGATCTCTAAATGAATCACAACTATTCTTTGCACCACACATTGTATAGAATGTATATTTTATACTTCAGAGATTTATATCAGTTTTATTATGTTTGGAAGAATGTGACATCATTAAAATGCACTAGAAACTATTTTTTCCTTGTAGAAGTAATGTAACGGAATCATTTGATTGTCCCTTTAATTAAACTATAGAACCGCTTTTCCTAAATTTTGAAAGGGCTCGTCAAAATTATGAAACAATTGTATATTTTAAATTTCAAATATTTCATTTGGGTAGTTTTTGCTCTGTTACATGCGGACAGACGGACTGAACTACGACTAAAGGTGACACATATTTACATGATTACGAACGCATCTAAAATGATTAATATGATTTTATTCAAATCTAGTAAAAGTGATAATGTACTTCAATAAGAAAAACGTTGTTGAAACACAATTAAACTCTATCTAGATTTTATGTAATGTATTCAAGTATATTAAAAAATACTCGACAAAATGTAAAAAGCCTGTTATGAATTCAAGAATCTGCATTTGGTCGGATAATTTGTTTTTACTGGAATCCGATTTACCCAAGTCTTTATTGACGGTCTTTTTATGTGCGTTCGTAATTATGTAAATACGTAGCACCTATAGTTGTCGTTCAGTCCCTCCGTCCGCATGTAACAACGCAAAAACTACCCAACCGAATCGTCTGAAATTCAAAAATAGATAATAATTTCATAATTTTGTCGAGTCATTTGAAATTTTATGAAAATCGGATGCATAGATCAATTACAGGGACAATCAAAATTATTCCATTACATTGGTCAATGGGGAAAAAAGTTTCAAATGCATTTTAATCGTTTGAAATTTAAAATACATAATTATTACATAATTTTGTCGAGTTATTCCAAATTTGATGAAAATCAGATGCATAGTTCAATTACAGGGACAATCAAAATTATTCCGTTACATTACGGTCAATGAGAAAAAAATGTTTCAAATGCATTTTAATGGTGTTACACTCATTCGAACATAATAAAATTGATATGCATCTATAAAGTACATATTATAATATACATTTTGCATAATCTGTAGTGCAAAGAACATTTTTTATTGATTTATAAAGCCACACAAAAGTATTCCATTACATAATGGTATAGGAGAACATTGTTTGGTGTGCATTTTAATTGTAATTAACTATTTACAGTTTTATGAGATAGATATATGAGAGAGATATTTTTAAAACTTCGTTATCGTACGAACGTATCTCATTTGCTATGCTTCATGTGCAATTTCCAACATGTTTGTTTTTGTTATGGGTCAGGTTGATTTTAAATGTTTCGAGTCGATTTCAGGTGTTGGAAGAGGGTGGGGATCAGGTTAATCGGATTTTTCAAAAGAAAATCCTGAATACTTTTTAAATCGAAAAACTATATATTTGATAAGTAATGAGGATATATGTGTTTTTTTTTATACAATAACAAAATATTTTCAAGCTATAATCGAAACAGGTGTATAAGTGTGATTAATTAATATTTAATAAAATAAACTTTGTAAAAAATCACCATTAAATGAAAAAAAAAAAGTAGGACGCGTTTCGAGCTACAACAATAACAACTCGTCATTAGCTGAACCAACACGTGTCCGTAAGTGGACAGAGTCAGAGATAAACTAAAAGACAGATAGTGGAGATTTGTGATGTGTGGAAAGTGTGATTGCAGATTACACCGAGGGTTTCGTTTAATATTTCTTTCAAACCAACTTATTCTATAAGTTGTTAATTTATAATTATTAAATTCTTATATAAATGGTAGCACCAATAAACTTAATTTTAAAATAATTATAAAAAGAAGTTATTTATTTTAAATTAGTTTAAAATTTCAAATCAAATTATTTAAATAAAAATTCCAATTTTATTTTAAACCGAAAAAATTATAACTGAGATAAAACTTAAATTCTTAAAAATGAAAAAAAAAGTTTAAACAAAATTTAAAATGCTGAATCATTAATAAATGGCAATATTTTTTAAAATAGAAAGAAAATTGAATTCCAAAAAATATTATGAATATGAGATGAATGAAACTCTAATAATATAAACCTTTAAACTGGGGAAAAAAAATTCTTCTTATTAAATCCATCTTAATTCAAAAATTTCACGTTCCAACATCGGGGTTCGAACTAAGAAACCTCTGTTCAATATTTAGATCTTTACCTCCAAGCTATGATGCTTACACAAAAATATTAAATTTAAGGTTCTTTTTTAAAATTTAAATCGCAAAAATGATCGGATAATCTTGATAAAATTAATTTAATTAAAATAATAGACTTTTTCAAAATTTCTATGATTTGTCGAGTGACACGAGGTACTTAGCTGTAAGTACCTCGAAGAGTAAAGTTGTAAGTAAATTTGAAGTCTCTGACTTACATAGTTTTTTTCTGTGTTGACTATGTGACGGGCTGATAAACAGAGATGAGAGACGGATAGGGTTTCGTCAAATTGAGGTAACCCTAAAAACTAAGTTAAATAAAATAATAAAGAGTAAAAAAAGGATTTTTCGAAAAAAAAATACATTTTCGTAAACGTACATGCTAGTGTTATGAAAATCTTACAAACAACAGACATAACAACAAGTACTTGCAAATGTCCAAGTTTTGTTGTTGTTCGATCACAAAAAAATATCTTCTTCACAAGTTAATCTTTATATCAGTGGTTCAACCCCAATTTTAAAAGATATTTAAATTTAATCTTTCTTCACAGATACATAATTTTAGGTTACCTCGTACACATTTCTAAGCATATCAGATTTCTCAAGGCTTAAAAAAAAACTTTCATTTTTAAAAACTCTTATATTAAACACGATATTATCAACTGTTCATGATGTATGATATCTTCATTAGCTTATTTTTCAAATATTTTAGAATAAAAACATAGAATTCTTGAGAGAGGAGGGTGCTCTCTTCAAGGTTACCTATTTTATATTTTATTTAGGAGAAAATGGGGGCTAAGGGGACATTTTTTAAGTTTACGTTAAAATAAAAACAAAAATGCACATTTTATCATTTTTTTTTTAAATGCCATTTTTTTTACTTACCCATCATACGTAGTATAGGGTAAGTCTTGCAATCGTTTTGAAAATCGAAAAAAAATTTTTGACGGATTTACACGTTTTAGATAGTGAAGATTCCGAAAAACATATTTTTAGAAAAAAAATTTTGCCGTCCGTCTGTCTGTCTGTCTGTCTGTAAAAGCTCTATCTCCCGAACAAATTAAGATAGAGACTTGAAATTTTGTATGTAGTTAGTATGTAAGAATGGGACGAACCCTATTTAATATCAGCAACCTCGATTATCCGGAACTATTTTTTTCGGACCCTCGAAAAATTCGTTCTGATGAAAGGTATATAAAATTTTTCGAATTTTTTTGTTCTAAAAAATGGACGTAAAAGGCAATAAAATAACACAAATTTTGCATATAGAATGAGGTCGATCGGATTATTAGTTGCCGAGATATTTGTAATCTTGTTTTCCACATTCTTAGATTTTTCATGACCCTGTATTTCATTCAAATTTCAATTCAGAAGTATATTTTAATTGGAAATGAGACGCTTAATCCGACGTAGTTAATTGTTAGTTAATAGATTTATTATTTTTGGAGTTATAAGGATGTTTCTTTTACGCAGTTCGGTACTACTTGAGTAGTTTGGCGTTTTATATAATTTGTCGAAATTGGTACATCAGCAGTTGTTTAACATAGCACTACTATGTATATTAACAATATTTAAATTTTGTTTATGAATTGCAATGCATTGTATAAATATATTCACATGCTTTATTTTCATATACATATCCATGATGGGTAAGTATTACGGTGGCCCCCAACGACTAGTTTTTTTTTTTTTTTTTTTTTTTTTTTTTTTTCAGTTAAATATATAAAAACGTTCTAAGAAATTAAAAATCTTAACCAATCTTTGTGTTATATCAGCTTTTGTGCTTTAATACAATTGTCTCATTAGCCCCCATACTTGGGGTCTATTGGGACACAGTGCAGAACTATTAGGACATGCAGTGTCATTTTAATAAAAGATCCTTTAATGAGTGTCAAATGCATTTTTTATTAACAAATGCTATGCTGCACGTAAAAATGTGAAAATTGTTGTGCATCAAATTTAAGCATGACATCTTAATTCTACTAAGTCTTTTGACATTTTTAGATTTAAAAGAATGTCATCCTCAATCACAAAATATCGGTAAAAAAATCTCCCCAATTTAGAAAATCAGTCAATTTGTTTTAGTTTTTTATATGCTGTGTTAATATTTTTAACACTCTAACTAAATGATACACAAAGTGAAGACAAACAAACCATTACAAGGTTGTTTTAAAGAAATATCGAGTCATGTAGATTATCATTAAGTTGTCCCATTAGCATCCACAAGAAATGTCCCATTGGACCCCACTATACGTAAATTTATAGTTTTAGAAATAATTATTTACATTTTTAATTCATTATTTTCAGCGATATTTTCTCATTCACTAATATTTGTAGTATCTATGAATGTATTTAAGAGATATAAGGGTTATGAATTGTTTACAAAATAGAATCAATCGCAAAAAATAAAATTTAGCTTGTTCAAAATAAAATAGTATGATTTTTTTTTAAACAGCAATCAACTGTCATGGCTGACTTTCCATGCTGAAAAATGTGTGTTAAACCTATTGTCATACAGTGGTATATAAATCGTCGCTATAAAATTTGTTGTGTAAAAAAAAAAAAAAAAAAAAAAAAAAATTCATTTGTATTATTAGCCCCCACTTTACCCCTAAACTTTTATTTGTCAAATTTTTTGGGATAGGCAAAATCACAATGATTGAATTATTTCCAATGGAGTTTTTTTTTTTCTAACACGCTATGAAACAGAGTTACTAAGCAAATAGTAAAGTAAACAAGTCGGAAATTGTGCACGTTAAGCGTAGCAAATTAGATTCGTTCATACTATAACGAAGTTTTAAACATATTCAGATCTTGGTGTAACAGTCCACAATACTTCGTTTACGGTATTATAGCCGAAATCTTTTGTGTGTCCCTGTAAATATATATCTGCTTTCTATTACACCGGAAGTAACTTGTAGTAAACCTCAGCAATGTATATCGATTTCACAAAATGTGAAATAGTTTACTATAATTAAAACGTGTCCCAAACAATATTTCCCCCTGTACCATTATGAAATGGAATAGTTTTGTGTGGCCATGTAAATGAATAACAAGTATTCTTTGCACCGCAGATTGTACATAATGTATATTTTAGTATATACTTCGTAGATGCATATCAGCTTTATTATGTTCACATAGTTAAATAAACACTAAAAACTTTTCTCGTAATCACAGTTTTTTACTTGACATTTCGATAATTAAGGCTGTTCTCAAATCTAAAAGAGCTAACTTTCTGATGCTTTTTTTATTCATTTTTGTTCGGAAAAAGAAAAAAAAATAATAATATTTTTAAAAAAAATGTAATTTAACAAATTACAACGACTATCTGGAAAATAAAATTTTCAAAGACTACAATTTTAAACTTATAAAGAATTGCTATATTTAAACAAACAATAATAACGTCATTTTTATGATAATCAAAACGTAGCTTACGTAATAACAGAGTCATATTAATATGCCTGGACATTAAGAGTCACGTTAATATCCCTGGAACAATCATAAACAAATATTAAATGAAATTTCAATTTAACAATTTTCGGTACTGTAAATTTTTAAACTTCTAAACATCGCATATTTTCACTTTTTACACCGTCGTATTAAAAAAAAAAAAAAAAAAAAAAAAAAAAAAAAAAAAAAAAAAAAAATTTTTACACCGTCGTATTAAAAAAAAAAAAAAAAAAAAAAAAAAAAAATTACTTTTAAATGCAACGTGTTTGAAACCTGTATCTCAATTTGTTTTTGAGTTATTAATTTTTTTGTAGTTTTTAATACTTTTTTTGTCATCGTGGCAACAGAAGTATTCCATTTTTGAACATTAAATATGGACCAATCTGAAAACGAACAAAATAAAATAATTTACGGAATTCAACCAATAAAAAGTTTCAGATATACTTCAGATTTCCCAGTTCTCTACCGAGTACAACAACTATTTTCTAAGTAGTTAAAAAAAAAAAAAAAAAAAAAAAAAAAATTAGCAGATGTTTTTATTCAAAAACTGTGTAATCGAAAAGACCTTTTCATTTTTTATAAAGATAAAATATCTTCAAGAAAATACTTTCAAATTTTGTGTATTGAACCGAATTTCCGGAAACAATATAAAAAAAGGCGTCGTTAATTGACCAAAATTCCTTATAACTCGGTAAGTAATTTGTGTATCAGAATATAGAAAACTCAATTCGATTCCAAATTACTACAAAAGTCAGGCATGTTGAATTTATTCCTTTGCATTTAAAAATGAGACAGAATGTTTCGCGCTGTTGAACAGGTGATTTTAGAACCATCTTAGATATGTAGTTGGCCTCTTAAATATCATTAAGACTGAATTTTCTCGGGAATTTACGAGTCCAAGAATCCTCTTAAATGCGGCCAAATGCGGAGAAAAATATTCCAGTTAATATGCAGCTAACTGTATGTAAAATAAGACAGTTTAACAGTTTCACTCGACAACTGTTTAAATATAATTAGCATTTCAAGAAAGCGCCTCTGAGAAGTTCAGTTGCTATTTCTTGATTTCTGAAATTTTCGTGAAAAGACGCCTTCGCTTTATTCTTTTTTTAACCCTTTATCTACCGAATTATTTATCAAGAAACTGATCCACCTCAAAAATCATCTTTTTTAATATCTGAAGGTATACTGGAATTTTTTGATAATACTAATGTGAAATTTAGATATGTTTTTTGATTAAAACTGATTAAATATATCGGTAGTTACAATTATTTTGTGAAATATTCACAAAAAATATGATTAATTAACCAAACTTACTCTTTTGAAAATATCGTAATTCTTGAAAAAGCAATGAGTTTAAATGCATCATGATCCTCTCTATAAATGGAAACGCTTTTGCATTTGAATATGTTTCATACAGTTTTATTTAAAGAAAGAAAAGAAATACCTTTAAAAATGAATAACAAAACTACCAATTTTTTAAAATATTTAGCTTCAGCTGTTTCTTTATTCTATCTAAATTTAATCGAGAAGAGTGTTTTGTATGGAAAGAATAAAAAACTTTTAATACTAGACAGAATAAATAAGTTTTATATAAAGTTTTCTTCAATGGTACTTTAAAGTACCGTCTGTGCATAAAGCGTTAAAAAAAGACTAGATTCCCTCCCCGCCCCCGGTAGATAAAATAACAAGTGCTATCGCAGATCGCACTGAGGGTTTCATTTAATATTTCTTTCAAAAAATTATCCTTTAATTAATAAATCCAAATTGTTAATTTATAATTATTAAATTCTTACACAGATTGTAGAATCAATAAATTTAATTTTAAAATAATTATAAAAGGAAGTTAGTTATTCTAAGGAAATTAAAAATGCTAAAATCAAATTATTTAAATAAAATCCAAAATTCCAATTTTTTTGAAAATTCAAAATTGCAAAAAATTAGCAGAGATATAAATAAAATTTTAAATTTCTAAAAACGGAAAAAATTGTTTAACGAAATTAAAAATGCTGAATCATTAATAAATCCCAATTGTTTTAAAACAGAAAGAAAACTTAATTCCAAAAAACATTATGAATGTTAGATGCGCATAACTCTAATCACCTAAAGTTAAATTAACAAATAATAATAATAATAATAATAATAATAAATAAAATACAACGAAGTTCTTTTAAATTAAATCAATTTTCATGTGAAAATTTTAACTTCCAATAGCAGAGCTTGAACTCAGAAACTCCAGTTTGCTAGCGAGATTCTTTACCTCCAAGCTATGGTGCCTACACGCAAAACATTCAAATTATGGTTCTCTTTTAAAATGCAAATCGCAAAAATGAACGGATGACATTGATAAAATTAATTTAATTTAATTAAAAAAAAAAGGATTTTTTTTTTTTGAAATTTTATGATTTTAACACGAGGTATTAAGCTGTAAATACACAAAATTTGAAGTTACTGACTTAAACAGTTTTTGTGTACGGACTCTGTGACGGACGGACAGACAGAGAAAACAAACGAATAAGGTTTCGTTAGATGAACGAAACCCTAAACACGACTAATCTTAAATAAAAAGTTAAAACATATACAAAAATAAAAATAGTTTAAAAAAAAACTCTTTAATTTTTATTTAATATTTATCTTTAAAATCACGCCTAATGTTTTGATTTCAAATTTTTTTCCTCAAAAATTTCTTTCAGTTATGTTTTATGAATACCGATCTGAATTATAAAAAAAATCACTTAAAAAACGCTTTTTAAAAAGCTCTTTGCTTTTTTTTTTTTTTTTTTTTTTTTTTTTAAGTAATTACATAAATCGTAAATATCGTAATTATATAAATATGTATAACCTATAGTCGTCATTCAGTCTGTTTGTCTGTCCGTTCGCCCGCATGTAACAGCGCAAAAACTACCCATTCGAGTTGTTTGAAATTTTAAATGTATAATTGTTGGACAATTTTCTCGAGTCTTTTCACATTTTATGAAAATCGGACACATAGTTCAATTACAGGGACAGTTAAAAGTATTCCGTTACATTGCGGCCAACGGGAGAAAGTAGTTTTAAATGCATTTTAATGATGTTGCACTTTTTCGAACATAATAAAATTGATATGCGAAAAATACGAAAATATACATTCCAGAGAATATGCGATGCTAAGAATATTTATTAATCATTTACAAAATAAAGTAACATAAAAGTTTTCCATTACTTAATGGTATAGGGGAAATTTTGTTTGGAGCATATTTTGATTATGATGAAATATTTCATTCAATACTGAAATTGATATATGTCACATAAATTTGCTGCAAATTACTTCCTGTGTAATAGAAAATGCAGTATTTACAGGGACACACGAAAGATTTCCTATACTATACTGTAACCGAAGTTGTCTATATTAGCGATGATTGTTGGTAGTGCATTTCTATTTGTGATACGTTGTGTGAATAAGTGCTATAGATCATATACAGGGCTATACAAAAGAATTCATAAGGGTTACGGAGTGTAGCGGCTCATCTCGAGCTCTGTTGTAATATTCTCTCCGCGTGGGAGAACTTTTTACTTTCTGCGAATGGCAACTCAATTAATGGAATTACCTTTTAACGAAGCGCTCTCTTATTCTCGCAGTGACGTTTTCACGAATATTTATTGTTGTGTTTGTGAAGTTATTAAAGTCTATTTTTCTATAAAAATCCTTCTGATTAATGAGTCAATAATATTTAGCCACAATATCACCATCACAAAATTGGTGACTACGGACAGTTGAACTGTTATTTTTTTTCATCGAGCTTTCGACGAACGGCTAATACTAAAATTTCTTCTCGCTAGAAAAATGGCAATTGAAGCATCTGCAGTGGTCATTCCACGGTATATTTCCGTCGATCCTAGCTTATGGTTTCACATGCTGGAAATTACTTTTGAAATAGCTACTCCTAAACCAATAACTGAATCGAAAACTAAGTACAATTACGTTGTATCTCATTTACCGCCTGCTACAGCTACTATGGTTCGTGATATTATTATGACTCCGGATCCATCTAATCCATATGAAACTTTAAAATCTAAAGTTATTGAACGTTGTGGTGAAAGCCGTACTTTAGAAATCCGGAAACTTCTAGCTGGAGAAAGCCTAAGTGATAGAAAGCCGACTGAATTACTTCGATTAATGAAACGGCGAGCTGAAAGCCATAATATCAGTGATGAGCTTCTGTTAGAGCTTTTCACTCAGCAAATGCCAACAAGTGTTCAAACTATTCTAGCTTCCTCAACATTTCAAAGATTTATTGATGAGATAGTTCGTGACTTAGGATTTGTTTACGCATTTCTTGATGATTTGCTTATTGCTTCTGAAAATGAAACTGAACATTTAGAACATCTTGAATTATTGTTTTCTAGACTTAAAGAGTATGGTCTGTGCATCAATGTTGATAAATGCAAATTTGGTCAAACCACTTTAGAGTTTTTAGGATTCAAACTTTCACCTGCAGGAATTGAACCTTTACCAGATCGCGTTCAATGCATCTTAGATTTCCCCCAGCCCTCTACCTTAACTCAACTAAGACGTTATTTAGGCCTTTTCAATTTTTATAGACGTTGCATTCCCAAAGCTGCCGATATTTTAGCTCCACTTGTTAAATTTTTAGAAGGACACAAAAATAAAAAAACCCATCCCCGTTCCAAGGCTAACAATACTGAGCAATTAAAATGGAACGAAGAAGCCATTCTTTTCTTCACTGCTTCAAAAGAAGCTATAGCTCGAGCTACTTTATTGAGACATCCAATTCCTGGCGCCCAGTTAAGTTTATGGGTCGATGCTAGCAATGTCGCAATTGGTGGTTCTTTAATGCAACTCTCCGAAAAACAGTGGGAACCAATCGCATTTTATTCCTGTAAATTGAATAAGTCTCAGAGAAATTGGTCTACTTATGATCGTGAATTATTTGCTATTTATAGTTCTATAAAAAAATTCAGACTTATGCTCGAAGGTCGTAATTTCATTATTTATACTGACCAAAAACCCCTTATATACGCATTTCAACAAAATCCTAATAAATGTAGTCCTCGACAATTGAGACATTTAGACTATATTTCACAGTTTTCTACTGATATTCGATATACTAAAGGCTCTGATAACACCGTGGCCGACGCATTATCACGAATTGAAATTGATTCCATTTCTCCTAATGTGCTAGATTTTAAAGAGTTTGCCACTGCTCAGACAAATGATGAAGAGCTAAAACAAATTCTCGAACTCGGTACCACTGCTTTAAAATTAGAAAAACACTATTTTCCACTCGAAGATGTCCATTTATTTTGCGATATGTCACAAAAACATCCCAGACCATTCGTTCCTAAAAGCATGCGACAATCTGTTTTTTCTACCTTACATTATTTCTCACATCCAGGTTTCTCAGCTTCATTAGATTTAATTTCCAAACGATTTGTATGGCCTGGCATGCGTAAGGATATAAAATCTATGGTTCGCAGCTGTACGAAATGTCAAAAAGCTAAAGTCTTCCAACACACCAAATCGCCAATTGGGACATTCTCTGAACCTGATGCTCGTTTTGCCCATATTCATGTTGATTTTATCGGACCTTTACCATCCTCCGATGGCAATCAGTATAGCATGACCATTATTGATAGGTTTACGATATGGCCCGAAGTTATACCCACACCAGACATGACTGCAGAAACAACTGCTCGTGCACTAATACACGGTTGGATATCTAGATTCGGTACCCCGGTTACTATTACTAGAGATCAAGGTAGGAATTTTGAGTCTTCTCTTTTTAAAGAACTTACTAATAGATTAGTCTGTAGACGCATAAGAACAACGTCATATCATCCACAGTCTAACGGTCTTATTGAGAGATTTCACCGTCATCTTAAGAGTTCACTTAAAGCGCACAATCAAACTAAATGGACTGAAACTCTCCCCATTGTTTTACTTGGTTTGCGCACAGCTTTTAAAAACGACATCCAAGCTACTTGTGCTCAGCTTGTTTATGGGACAAATATCAGACTACCCTGTGATCACATTAACAGCGAGACTGTAAATCAACCACTTACTCTCACCTATGTGACTGAGTTGATTGAAACAATGAAGGCAATAAATCCTGTTGCCACTACAAGGCACGGCAACCCCAAAATCTATGTAAATCCCTCATTGCAAACATGTTCTCATGTATTTTTAAGATCAGACAAAGTGAATCCTCCCTTATCACCTTCTTATACAGGACCCCATAAAGTGATTGCCAGATCTAATAAAACGTTTGACTTGGAATTAAACGGGAAACGCTGTACTGTATCAATTGGTCGCATCAAACCAGCTTATCAATTATCAGATTCTTTTCCATCTTCCCAACCTCAAAAACAACATGATCCCGTAAATGCTCCTCCTGTCAAACAGCCTACCACGAAATCTGGTCGCAAAGTTCGTTTTCCTGAACATCTCGTAACTGATTATATTGTATAATATTTTGAATATACATTGTATATTGTATTGTATAAATATTTTGTATATATATATTTGTAATGTGTGTACAATAATTATTTGTCGATTTATGTTTTTCTTAATGTACTGCATATATATATGTTCTATATTGCATCATATGTATCAAGACCTATCTTATGTATCTGTATCAAGTACTACCTTTTTATGTAATCGTGACTACGTCACTGGGGGCATACTCTGTAGCGGCTCATCTCGAGCTCTGTTGTAATATTCTCTCCGCGTGGGAGAACTTTTTACTTTCTGCGAATGGCAACTCAATTAATGGAATTACCTTTTAACGAAGCGCTCTCTTATTCTCGCAGTGACGTTTTCACGAATATTTATTGCTGTGTTTGTGAAGTTATTAAAGTCTATTTTTCTATAAAAATCCTTCTGATTAATGAGTCAATAATATTTAGCCACAATATCACCATCACAAAAAGAGTATGACTGAAAATTGATTAAATGTGGTTTTTAAATGAGTTATGGATTTTTATGCTCAACTGCATATTGTTTCTAAGATATCGTTGTATAATATAGATAAAATGATATACAGATCCGTACAAATAATTGGATATATGGCCGTCTATACATGACAATCTCTGGAGGTGTGATTTCAATAATTTTAAAGGTGTTTTTGTCTTAATTAAATTTTCGCTAAATAGTGGCGTGTATATGACGATAGTAGGTAAAATACAGGGCTGTACAAAAATATTCAAGCATTGTTCCACCAATTGATATAAATTTCTGAAATGGAAATTGTGCGTTTTTTACACTTTCCAACATAGTTGAGAAATGTTTGTGAATTTCGTTTGTCTGTCCATCTGACTGCCTGTCTGTCTGACCTAATGAGAACTTTCATTAATATATATGCTCTATAATTGATACACGTTATTGAAATTTGTTATGCAATGTTCGTTATCGGAAATAGAGTATATAGCGTCCATAGTTTATTTACAGAGACACTCAAAAGTATTCCATTACATCATGGTCTATGGGCAATATTTATACAAATAAGTAGCATTTATAGTCGTCATCTGGTCCGCCCATCTGTTTGTCCGTTTGTCCGCATATAACAGCGCAAAAACTATCCAGCCGAATGGTTTGAAATTTAATATATATTACATAATCATTGCAGAATTTTATCGGTTCATTTTAAATTCATGAAAATCGAGTTAAAATTTAAAAACATATTAATAAAAGTTTTCTTCATTCTGTTAAAACACTACCTTACATAATTAATTCAGTGATATTCATGATAGGTAATAATTCTAGGTTGCATAGTGATGATTCTTATTTAACACGGAGTCCTATTATTTCCGTATTGCCGATTTTATACATATACTAGCCGCCCTTGGAGACCAGTTTGGTCTCTCTTAAACGTATGCTGGCTATTGTGTCATATTACTTTTATTCATAATTTAAGTTACTTGTTCAATTCTTTGCCAAATCAGAAGATTCTGCTAGAAAAAGGAAGAACTGGGTATTTTTATGCTAGCCGGGGGGCAAATAAACAAACACTCAACGTCCCAGCGCGCTTCACGCCAACCTCCGTAGCCAAGCTATTTGGAGGGAAAAAAATTTCGAAGAGCATGCAAGTCCGAAGTTGCTTCGATTTTTCATATTTCATCCATTTGACCGCATACGTCTTGTTTTTGGAATATTTGTAAGAATACGATAATAAAAAATGCTTATCTAAATATTTATTTTAACTAATGAGTATTTCATCCTAAACCCAAAAACATGTAGAACAAATCAAGTTCGTAAATACTTTTGAAACTATGTTGAAGTATCTTGATGAATTAAGTCAACTATTGTTTCAACTGTTATACCTTCATAACACTAGAAACATGCAGTTTAAATTTTTCAGCATCAGCCTTTACTTCGTAATAGTATAATCTTATTGTAATAGCATTAGTATTCGACTTAGTCTAATCAGTAATAATTTGTGTAGATTAAAATTAATTTGCAGGTTCAAAATCCTTTTCTTTGAAAAAGAAATTTTTTTTTTCTTGAATATTTTGTATCCAAAATATTTAAGTTAACTGGATATAAATACTTGCACATGTAAACTTCAAAGTATGGTACTAGAATAGAATGTAGCATGCACGTTGTACGTCAAACTTCATCTTTCCGCCAAAGCGCTTGGCTAGAGGGGTTGGCGTGAAGCGCGCTGGGACGTTGAGTGTTTGTTTCTTTGCAGCCGGAGGCCAAACATTGTTCCCATGGCATCTTTTCGTATTTGATTAATTTAATTTAATGCATGATTCTTTCACTTATTTCCTTTATAATAAGTAGTTTTAAACTGAAGCATTAAATACATGAATTTTATTTATTTCTTTTTAAATAAAAAGATCAGAAAAACAAAAATAATGATATTTTGAATCTTCATGATTGCAGCGAAAGAGCGAAACATGAATAAATCGATTTACCTCGGCCTAAATCCTGCCAAAGAACTTTTACACAATAACCAATGGGATGCTTTTTGTTTGGCGGTGCCATTAAACAATAACAAATAATAGCGACTTCTGTGCCACATAATTTAGCATAATATATATAGAGATAATTGTAATAAATTTTGTATTCATGCATTTTTGCATAATGCTGCAACAGCTTTTCCGTCAAGAATTTAATATTTATAAAATTTCGTTATTGTACGAACGCACTTCATTTGCCATGTTTGACGTACAATTTTCGGCTTGTTTTAACGGCTCTAGTTTTAACACGCGGGAACGGGGAAGAATAAAAAGTGAAACATTTTCTAAAACTATCTTTCTAGGATTTCTAAGTTGATTTTTCAATGTGCAATCGTAAATTAATTAATATTTTTAAACTATATTAATTGATAAAAGCACACATTTTTAAAATATTATACTCATTATGTTTTATTTAAAATTTATTCTCTACTTTTTAGCAATTTAATTATTTTATTATTGCAGTTTCAAAGCTATTTGGTCTTTTTTTGTGAGTATATATTGGCACATTATTAAACCCAATGTTGTTTCAGTTCTTATAAAATTGTATGAGTCAATTCATATACAGTTGTATAAGTTCCAGATAATATTTGACGATTTATCACCTATGATGGTCTAGCAAAAGATTGACTTAAAATTAACACATTACTTTATAATTAATTTTTAAAAATATATTAAAATGTGGTATTACCATTAGAAATACATCTTTGAATGTAATTTCTATAATTCTAGCATATTAAGGAGTGGGTTAAAAAATTAATTCTTTACATACACAAACCAGGTTAAGTTAAATAAAAGAGTGAACAGAAAAAGAAATCCTTGATTAATTTATATTTTTCTAGAAAATTTAAAGAAAAGAAATTACATATTCGCTTTTTATGTATCCCCTTATCGAAAAATAGAAAAGATCGTCTGTCGACAGTCAACATCTTCTTACATATCATTACATTGTTGTTGATTTTTAATTTTACATTAAACCTTCTATTTACAGAGAGTAAAATTAAAGAAGAAAGCCATATTTTATACTAATTATTTCTCGAAAGGTGGAAAATCGATACATATTCAAACTTTATAAATTATAATATTCTAAAATAGAAAAAAATTGTCCGTCGACAGTCAACATCTTCTTACATATCATTACATCGTTGTTGATTTTTAACTAAACGTAAAAACTTCTATTTATAGAAAATAAATTTAAAAACGAATGGCAGGTTTTTAACTAATTATTTCTCGAAAAATGCAAATTAATGCATGCTCAAACCTCATAAATCATCTTATTCTATTTTAAAAAAATTAACTATCGACAAAGTTATTTCCTTGTATTCATAGTTATGGAATGTAAAATGTTTAACTTTACGTTAAACTTTCTATCCTTTACAGAAAATAAATTTAAAGAAAAAAATAATGATTTTAAACTAATTATTTTTCGAAAGATAGTAAATTAATATATATTCAAACCTCATGAATCACCTTATTCTAAAAAAGAAAAAAAAAAGTCTGCCGTCAAAATCATCTTCTAGGTATCTTTACATCGTTATTGATTTTAGATTTTACAATAAACTTTCTATTTACAGAATATAAATTTAAAGAAGCAAAGATTTTAAACTAATTATTCTTCAAAAGATGACAAATTAATACATGTTCAAATTTCATGAATCACTGTATTCTAAAATAAAAAAATCGTCTGTCGACAAAGTCATATTCAAATCTCAATTCTAGATATCATTACATTGTTGTTGATTTCTAACTTTACTTTAAACCTGCTATTTATGGAAAATAAATTTAAAGAAGAAAAAATTTAACTAATTATTTCACAAAAGGATCCAATTAATATGTTTCAGAAAGCCACTAAAAGCAGAATGGCTCAACTAGAAAAATGCTATTTTTGTAATCATTTATTTTAATTCACAAATCTGAGACTTTTTTGGAATAAGATCATCCAAATGACATCATTTTTGGATAATTTCGAATGACTTCACTTTTATTTCACTTGCTTCCAAATTAGGACTCAGATCTTGAAAGAACGAAATGCTTCTGACAAATGGAATATTAACGATGTGCTTTTTTATTGAATAAACTTTTAAAATGCACTTTAAACATAATTTATCACTTTAAATTTAATATTTTAAAAATATGTAGTTTTTTTAAATGCTATATAAAAAATATATATATATTTTTTAAACTAGCACTGTTGTAGTTTACGATAAAATTGGTTTTCATTCTCTCGAAAAAAGGTATGAAAGACCTAATGCAATTTTTCAGGCTTAAAAAAATAATAATAATCTTATATGCATTTTATAGTCTTAAAAGTGAAAAATATCTCTTCTTTAGTTTTATTACCCGATAAAATATCACGAGCAAATATATGCTGGAACTGCATGGCTTAGCTTCTGTAATTCTGAAAAATAAATATTCTGTAGAGATTTTACTAATAACTCTGTATCTTTACTAACTATATATATAGATAGTCCTGAATAGAATCTAGATTAAATCTTCACAGAAAAAAATATATATATATATATTTCTTCGGAGAAACAATTTTTCGAAGATTTCAGAAGTCGCAATAGAAGACTATTGGGGGGGGGGGATATTTAAAGAAAAAAAAAAGAAAAATCATGCATGAAGCATATATTACAACACACTTTTCAACCTATTCACAGAAAACTGTAACAAACCTTGCCTTTTTTACACTTTCCAATATAGTTGAAAAGTGTTTATGAATTCAGTTTGTCCGTTCATATGTCTGTCCATGGTCTAACTCATGTAAACATAATCTAATTCCCATGAAATAAATACATATTATTGGGTATCATTATGACGTGTTAAGTATCGCAAATGAGGTGTGTAAGCATTTTCAGCTCATTTACAGGGACGCTCAAAAGAATTCTTTTTCATGACAGTCAATCGGAGAAAATGATTTGCGGTGTATTTTACTGATATTAATCTATTTTAACCATCTTGAAAATTATGTTTATCTATAAAGTGTATTATAAGGTTCTTACTACAGTGCATGGTATGCATAGTATTTATCGTTCATTTACAAGGACATCCAAAAGAATTTGACCACAGAAGAAAATAAATAATAGCTTGTAGATCTCGTAGAAAGCGTCTTAAAAGTTTAGTCACGTGGTTTAGTTACGGAACAAAGCTTACCATTTTTAGTCACTATACAAAGTTTAGTAACTGTATTTCTTGCTTTATAATTTGCATTCACGTCTTGAGTCACTCACGACTGATAAGTATAAACTAGTGCTCGCGATGGGATACGTATAGCAGCTATACGTTTAAACGATATACGTATATCCGTTTAATACGTTTCTCTGCTATACGGGTACTTTAAAATATACGTTTAAACGTATAAGGGAGTATCGGTTAAACGTATATTTAAGAATACGTATATTTAATGTATACGTATATTCCACGTATCGTATCTAATTTAAATAGTTGACTTCATCAGTCTTATGTCACTGAACGGAGAATAATTTGGAAATCGGTGGCGTTACGATAGGAACCGCATAGTATGTCTTATACATATGAGATCGAGCAATGAAAAGCGTATATTTATTAAAACATTTTGCAAAAAGTTCACAAAAGATCAGACTCCTGATTGGTCAATCTCGTTTCACTAACAGTGAAATATCTATCTGGATTCTGACCAAGATCTTGTTATTTTCCTTTATAAATATTTTAATCAATGGACATGTTCAGCGCAATTTACCGAATTATGTTTCTTCTAATTTTCATTAAGTAAGTCATAAAATGTTCTGGGAGGACAAAATAATTAAATTATTTAAAAAAGGAAACAAATAAAAATCACCAAATATGTAAATTATTTTAAAATTCCTTTGCGGTTAGACGATTTACATATGGTGCAAAATAAAACCATGCTGTCACGTGACTCAAAGAATGACATTGTATAAGTACCTCGTTGTGTAGAAGAAAGAGCATTTTTGACGCAATTCTGCTTAGATTTAAATTAGAAATGAATAAAAAAAAGCTCGGTGTGGCGGTACGCGGAGAATTTTTTTAAAATCTTTTTTTAATGAAAATCTTTTTTTAAAAATATATTTTCAATATATTTTATTTTATATTTAGGAAACAATATTCTTAAATACAATAAAAGTATGATTACAAAACTTTCTAGAAGTCGAACTGATAAATGTCACTATAAAAAGTAAAGTAAATTTAAGTCTGTTTTGTGGCACCATGTAAAAATATTGTTCCACTCGAAGTGCTCATGCCACAAATCAAACTAGTCAGATGGGCAATCTCAAAACTTTTTTTCTATCTCATGTATGTTTGGACTTCGAAATTCGCTATCGCAGTGCTAAAATTAAATGGCAATCTGCGCCCATCGTGAGGATTCTAATGTTATGAAATTCCGTGCATTAATTCTAGAAATAAAACTATTGCAAATATCGGTAAAAATGCCGAATAACAGTGTCACCTATTGTGCGATTTATACAAAAACATAATCAGCAATAATATTTGCTATTCTGAAGCTAAATCTTAAGTTTGATTAAAAAAAAAACAAATCGTGCATCAGTTTTTGCAATAGAACTATTGCTAGAATCAGGAAAAATTCAGCATAGTAGCGTTCCTATTCGGTGATTCTCACCAAAACATAGAATCACTTCATATAAAGCATTAACTGAATCTGTAGTTTGATGAAAATCCGTGCATTAATTCTTGAGATAGAGCTGTTGCAGAAATCATAAAAAAGACAGCATAGTAGCGTCACCTGTTGAACGGTTTACACATAAAACTAATCAGCACCAATTTCTATCAGGGCGACCTGAATATATAGGGGAAACTGGGCCACATGTGAACAGTTCACATAAACATAGCTTTTACTATTAACTGGGTTAATTTCTATAAGCAAAACTACTCAATATAGTAAACATAACTTTTTTTACGCATGGTAATTTTTTTTAATTACCTTTACAGTTCACCTTACCTTCTTATTTTTCTTAATAGTTTTATGAATTCAAAAAAAGGTTCACATGCCCCAACGAAGGGGCAGTTGTAAACACACAAGGAAAACATGTAAACACAAGGATTTTTTTTTTTTTTTTTTTGACATGTTTTTATCTTTTTCATGTGTTACCATAATCATTAGTTGTATTATCTGTTAAATTCCCCATGAAGAAAAATATGTGTATATTTATTTAGTTTCTGAGTGATATGTTTAATCAAAATATTATAAAATAAAAATAAATAGATTTGGTGGGGGGCTTAGATAATTGATAAAATATTGTTGCAATAAAATAAAAAATTAAAGAAATAAACTTGAGAAAATAATTAAAGGATTTAAATTTTGCTTAGGACTTTTTGTTTGAGGGAGATTTTAGGGAGGGAGCATTTGGAAAATATTCATCGAAAATATACCGAAAGCGAAAGATTCTCATTCCTCTATTTGCCTTATGTGCCTGTAAATTAAGGAGAAAGAAGTGTTTTCCGTTTATAAGCTTCCTCCAAATTTAATTTATTTTGTTTTTAAAAGAAAGGGGGGAAGTGAATAATGGAGATTTCACGGTAGTTATAAGTGTTAAAATTTTTATTTTCTTAAAATATAAATATATTTTCAAATCACCAAATAACATAGCTGTTTTAGAAATGGAAGTAAACTAATAGTACAAGTTTGCAACAAATGAAATAAAAACAATTGCAAAGTTGTTAAACATAATATTTTTTGCATTAACGATGCATAAAAAATAGTAGTGCAAGCCGTAAATAAAATAATACATAACATTTATTGGATTTTATAAAACATTAAATTTATTTAAATTACAATTGAACGTAAATGAGCTTGTTGCTTTTTATGTATTTGCTGACAAATATGTTTGTAGAAGTTTCTATACAAAATCAACTTTATATGACGAAATGTCTTCTATTTCAATAAAATTAAGATAATGGAGATGGCATTATTTTCTTGGAGTTAACTGAAAGGAACAGAATCACTGAATGATTATTGGCGAATTTAATGACGTGTTCAGATCTGCCCCAACAAAACTCTTCATAAGTTACCAACATTCCCACAAGAGTTAAAATTGCAAATCATAACATTTCTCAATTTTAAGAAAAAAATTATCATAAATATTTATTAGTATGCATAGTATATGTTTAAACATTAGAATAAAAAAATTAATATATAAATAAATTATTATCTTAGCAAGTGGGAGATTTTACTTTTGAGTTCAGTAAGCAGTATTTTGGCTCTTGGGGACAAACAAAATCTCGAAGAGTTCAAAAAATTTTTTTTCCAAATATAGGCACTACTATATAGGTACCAAATATAGGTACCAAATAGGTGCTACTATCTTTGGTAATTTTTTGAAAAAAAAAAAAAAAAAAACATATAATAAGTTGTGAAAAATGGCAATATTATCACATGCCCATTTTCACATGTGCCCCAGTCTCCCCCATATATATTTCTTAATTCCGTATATTAAGTTTTAAGATAAGCACCCACAAAATTCATGTCACATATAAAGTCACCGACTCACATTCAAATATTTTGTAAAAACATATTTTTCGGACTCTCTTACCTTTAAAACGTGTAAACCCGTCGAAAGTTTTCCCGAATCCAATACTTTCTTCTTGTAAAGATACAAGAAAATATAAAAAAACTAAGTACTGCGCCACAGATCTCCCAAAGATTAGCTTGATTCTACCCACAACAAATGTAAGACATTTTATAATAAATAACTTAGTTTTTTTGGGAAAAAAACCAAAATCTAAATTGAGGAAGTATTCAGATTTTTTTAAGTACCTGCATAACAAGCAGTAATCAAGTAAAAACATCTTAGTTCTATGAACAAAAAATATCGATCGGGATACTCTACCGGATATTTCTCAATGTCTCTAATCCGCAGAAAAACATTGAAACATCAAATTTCATGCCTTGAACGAAAAATGTTTAAACGTTTATACGTTTAACCGCTTGGATAAGATCCGTAAATACGATGTACCGTATATGCTGTTTTGCGTTATACGTATAACCGCCAATGCCGGGATATAGCAGGATATAGCAATCCGTACGGGTATATAAGGATATAGAAAATCCGTATTTCGCATAATACGTATTATACGTATACTCGTATAAACGTATAATCGAGAGCACTAGTATAAACACTGAAGTTCATAACAATAAATAAAGAGTTTGTCATTGGAAACAGCTCAAATCAATGAGTAATGTTGAAAATTTCCGGGGAAGAAACAATATTTTTGGATTACAGATAGTTTCGGTCCAGCTGAATTTTCAGTAGCATTTTCGCCAAAAACAAAGACGAAACCAAAAATTTTAGTCGATCTCTACAAATCATAAACAATAAATAAACACCACAGAGTTAGTTAATTGTTGTTCACGTGTGTTGTAAATAAGAAAACGAAGCCTAAAAATTTCAAATCCTGAATACAATTTTTTAATTTTTTTCCTAAAGTTGTTATCAACTGCTTTGCTCAACAGGCGCAAAACGTTTTGATATATTTACGAATTCATTTTTTAACGAAAAGATCTAAAATTGTAAGAACTGTCTATGGAAGCAATTTGGAAACGATCACAGTTTTCTATTTTATGATAACTAAATTACATATCGAGTTATAAGTGATTTTGATCACGTAATCACGCTTTTCTCCCTTCGATTGACTGGTTTTTCAGATTTCGGCAGGAAATGTGGTTCAAAACGCCAATTTTGAAGGCTTGTTCAAAAAAATCTATTGCGTTTGCAAAAAAAAAAAAAAAAAAAAAAAAAAAAAAAAAAAAAAAAAAAAACGAAAATTGAGGCAGTTATATAGTTCCTGAACAACATGCTAATTTCATACATTTCCGAACAAAAATGAATTAAAATTTATGTCACAAATCTATCCTTTTTGATTTAAGAGTCATCTTAAAGGAAAAACACTTGTTTTTAATTTATAAAATCTATAAATTGAAAAACAAAAATATTCTTTATAAGAACCTTATTTTTTAATATGTATATTTATATTATTTCTAAAAATACCATTTCTTGTGGATCAATACTTGCGTTCGCAGATTCTAGAAAATAAGTTAGAATGGGTAAAATTCTGGAAGAAAATGAATTTTGAACTAATTAGTAGCGCCAGCGCAGGAATTCCAATTACTTGACTTTGTGAGCTTCATTCTGCTATAATTTTGATAAAAGAATTTAAAGAGCTTTTGAAAAAAGAAATTGCCTATGTGACAAATGAAAGTTCAAATTATTAAAATTTAAGAATAAAATCACTCTTATATTAACAATCAATGTTTTTCTTAAAAATCATGCATAATTGGATGAATGCAATTCAAGTGCTATTGTTGTTTTTTAACACAATCATACTGATTAGTAATGTTATCATATGAATTGAATTTTCCAAACTGAGCGAAAATAAGCCCATGGAGATATTTTTGGCTAGCATATTCCACTCAGATGATGATAATAATAATAATAATAATAATAATAATAATAATAATAATAATAATGATAATAATAATAATAATAATAATAATAATAAAACTACGTATCAATCGTTTATATGGGGTTCCTTTACTTGCGGTTTATCGTGTTGAGCTGTTTACATAGCAGACTAGATATTATTACCAATAAAATTATCAGAGAAAAATATCGTTGCCAGTTGTTAACCCAAATAGCTTAAACGGTAGAGTACTGGCTACGTAAACCAAGGATCTGGGTCCGAGTCTCAGCTTGGTCATATTTTCACTCAGTTAAAAAAATTCAATTCGTATAATGACACAACTAATCAGTGTGATTGTGTCTAAAAGTTAATTAATTAATTTATAGTATATCTACGTATACATAATTTATATGAAGTTTCTTTATCTGTAGTTTAATCTGTTGAGTCGGCTGCATGATGCAGACGAGAGTTATCTGAGTAAAATTTGCTCACCGTTTGCCAGCCCATTTAGCTTAAACAGTAGAGCGTTGGTAATGTAAGCAAAGGATCTGGGTTCGAGTCCCGTCTTGGACATATTTTCGCGTAGTTAGAAAAATTCAATTCGTCTGCATGTCATGCAGTACAAACATGTTAATTATAAATAAATAATGACCAGTAGAGCCGTGCAAGGCTTTTACACTACAACCTTTAAGTTTACTTTCTGAGACATTTTCAATTAATTTATAATTAATTGCATTTTTAAAAAAATCAAACAATTTTATTAACAAAAATGATTGTACTATATCAAAAGTCTGTTAAAAAATATCGTACAATACATCATTTATCATTGTGGATTTTGTACGTGCATAAATAGGGATATTGACATTAGAAATAATATCAATAGTGACACTTAACCTAAATGTATAACGAACGTTTACCTCATCCATAGTTGTACGTTACGTATTAGCTACATTTAGAATCTGATGTCATATTGGGGCACAAAGTCCTAACCAATGTTATTTAATTCATCGTTATACGCTGCATATTACTTATATTCAGCTTGCAATGTCAGATTTGGGGGGAGGGGGAGATTCCATCCAATAGTATATTATTCATCATTGTATGCTATGTATTAGAATAAATCAGCATGTGATGTCAGATTTGGAGCAAAAAATCCTAATATATTAATAGTAACGTTGAAATTACCGTTGCTAATTTATCATATTTATTTGTAAAACATGTTTCTTGAACATGAATATTTTTACTGGAGTATTAATAGCATCCGTGATTTCTATACTCCAGAAAGACAAAGTTTAATAATGTCCTATAAAAAATACTTGTAAATATTTCCAAAAATCGTGACAGCAAAAGAAACTGTTTGAAAATACACGTATAACTAATTTCTGAGCTTTCTAAAAAAATGAAATAAACACATAAATAATTAAAAAAAAACACTTTTCGGAATCGTGAAAAACTTGGAAGAATTTATTATAGAGGATGTATCAAGATTGATCATTCAAAATCGTTGTGGAGATAGAAAATAGCAAAAGAAGACAATCTCACATAAGAAACAGTGTGCAGTGGGTTATCTTTTTAAAATTCTTTTTTGAAATTTTAAAATTCCACTTCTTTCCGCCTTAATTAATATGCCGTCAAATAAGTCGAATTTTAACATTAAAAAAAATGGTGCCAAAAAAAATTTAAGTTTTAAAAAAGTAGCTCACTGACGACGTTTAGGGAAATATGTGCACAAACGAATGTATGGAGTTGTAGAGGGCATTGGTGTACTGAATTTCTGAACTTCTGATCACGCAACAAAAGCTCTCTAACAAATTCAGACGGTCGTCATCTGACAAGATGCTTTTGCAGAAATAACACGAATCATTATACGTTAAAGGAATATGCAGATATGTATCTAATGTACAGTTTAATAGAGGAAGAATGCAAATGCTCTTTCATTTGTTCTTTCAATTGTTCAATCAACTGTTCTTTCGCTTCCAATAATTCTGTGGTCATCAAGGAAAGAAAGAGAAGCCTTAACAATAGAAAGATGTGGAGAAGGATTTGCTGAATCGATTTGGATACTACAAAAGTACATTGGCCTCCAAAAATTAAGGTACATGTTTTTCGAGGCTCATCAGAAAAAAATGGCAGTCAAATTAAACTTCATAGTTTATATGAATGACAATAAGCTTTAAAAAAATTTATACAAAAATTACAGTTACCATTTTTATTTTATAGAAAAAAATAGGTATTTGTGAATGAGAGAAAAATATGCAATTATGAAGCTTTCATAATTTCGCTTGTAAGTTTTGTTGTATTTGAACTACTGTTGTCAGTAGTTGCCAGGAGTCTAGAAATGTCTAGAAGTCGTTTGCCCGATTAATAAAGGTGGCGGGAGGTAGGATGGATGGAAATGGAGTTAGGCCGATACTGCTAGACGGCTCAATGTGTCTCGCAGTGTAGTCCAATGACTCTGGGATCAGTATGAATCCGAAGATTCTGTGTCCAGAAGACATGTTCCAGGCTGCCCACGTGTTACAACACCTGCAGAAGATCGTTTTCCAGATCTTTCAGCCCAAAATAAAAGACGCATTACTGCGCCGCAACTCATTGCAGACCACTTTGCAGCATCAGGGAGAAGAATCTCCGCTAGTACGGTGCGAAGACGTCTTCACAATGCAGGTCTCTATGCAAAGTGACTAGTTCTGTATGTCCCCCTCAACAGATGGCAGAGAAAGGCCCGCTTATGTTGGGCAAGAGAACATGTTCCTGGACCAGACAACAGTGGGCTTCTGTACTCTTCACAGACGAGTCCAGATTCACATTGGAGAGCGATTCAGGACGTCTTCTGATCTAGAGAGAACAATGCACTCGATACCATCATTCAAAGACTGTCGTGAAAGAACGGTGGAATCATGGTTTGGGCAGGAATCTCACTCGCAGGCCACACTGACCTGCATGTGTTCCATGTAGGAATTCTGACTTGTGCGAGATATCGGGAAGAGATCCTTGATTTATATGTGCGCCAGGGACCGATTTACAAATTTAAGGGCTCTGGGCATCTGTGCTTATGCCTCTCCCCCTTACACCGATATTTAAAGGGGAATTGATTAAAAAATGAAAAAAGAAAGTTACTAAAGTAACGATTATTGATTTTAAAACATCCATTACAAAATTAAATATGATAATCTACCTTACTTTTAAATAATTATTTCACTGATATGAAATTTAAATGAGTAGACATTTCATAATAGACTCACTAGTGCTAATTATCTTTTCCTTTGGATGTCTATATATATGGAATGATAAAGTATGCAACAACTAATAATAAATTTTCGACAGCACCAAGCTACAATTAATTAAAATATTAGGAGGCTTTATAGCCTGTAATTAAAAATACAATATAATTTTAAACTGGTAAAGATAAAAGAAAATATTCATTATAATAAAATAATAAATGGATGTTTTAGACAAAATATACAACGTTATAAAAAAAATAGTATGAACATAATAAAATATAGAATAAAATGTAAGATTCTATTGGATATTAAAACTAAACCAGATTTTGGACAATAATTAAAAAACCTTCCCTAGCATTTGGGGAGGGCCCTGAAAATCAGGGGCCCTGGGCCTGTTCCTCGAATGCCCTGCCGTAAATCTGGCTCTGATGTGCGCCCATATGCCAGTGCTATTATGGCAATGGTTTCATTCTAATGGATGATAATGCGAGACCACGCCGAGCTGTGGTTGTTGAGAATTATCTTGAGGATCACGGTTTGGAGAGAATGGAATGGCCAGCTCACTCTCCAGACTTGAATCCGACAGAACATCTTTGGTATCTATCTTGGAAGACAGGTTGCGGCTTCAAGATTCAAGTGCTCCTCCAAGGTTATTAAATGAGCTGGAACAAGGCTTACTCCATGTCTGGTCAGCACTACCTATTTCGGTGTTCGATGATTTAATTGTGAGCATGGAAGGTCAATGCCGCGAATGCATTCAAGTCCGGGGTGGACATATTCCGTATTAAAACCAGTTTTTTAATGTTTCTATCACATTTTTCCGCGTAATACTGCGATGTACTGATTTTTCTAAGAATGGAATTTTCCACCATGAGTGCTTTTTTTGTTGTAATTTCATTTATACGTTTAACTTAAGTAAATTTCTATGTTACATTTAATAAATAATAGTTTAGCGTACATTTCCTCCAAATTTATTGTTTCTATATTCATCTATTTGCAAATTAGATGCAAAAAACCGGTTGTACCATAACTTTTGGAGGCCAGTGTAATAAAGCATGAAAAGCATTATGACCAGAACAAACATAGCGCTGTCCGTAGAATCTGTCGATTTGGAGCATTTGTTATGACTTTCGTATGATCCAAATCATTCTGGCGATCCAGTTTCCGTATCTTTTATTACTGTGACTCCACTTCATTTTGTTGATGACCACAAAAGGGTTGGAAAAGAATAGCTTAGGGAATAATTTACGAGTTTTTATCAATTAAAGAAAATGAATGCAAATAAACAGACCTGAACTCTTGTAAATAAACTCGGATAATTTATATAATTGAGGTTTATTTCAGCATGTACAGTATTCAAATGAGTGAAATGACTAATGTATAACATTCATAGCTCGTTTACAGAGATACGCAAAAGAATTTTGTTACATTATGGCCTTTGATTAAAAATCATTTTACGCATAATACTTTAACGATGTTCCAACATTTAAAACATAATGAAATTGATATCTGTCACTGAGGTGCACTCCAACAGACTTTCTTGGGAATATAGAGTAAGCAGAATTTATAGTTCGCCTATAGAGAAGAGCAAAAGAGCTATATTGCATTATGATCTATAGGGAAAAAACTTTATGCGCAGTATTTCAAAGGTGTTATATTACATTGATAGGCATCACGGAGTTACACTACAACAGGCTTCCTATAGCTTTTGGACTACATAGCTTTTATCGTGGATTTGCAGAGAGACACAAAAGAAATTGATCTCTAGACTAACCGCGAGTGGTAATTTCTGGAAGTGCATTTTCAGCTGTGACATGGATTTTTAACCTTAACTAATTTTTAGTGTATTGTATTAGTGTAATGTACGTGGTGTGTATAAACTCCGTATACACACAAAAGTCTCTACGGAAAAATACGCCCACTATGGATAGCAATTGCTGAAAAACATTTTTTAATGCTTTATGTGTTTTTTTACATTGTTTATTTAGATAAAAAATTATATAAAAAAATTAAATTTATTAACATTTATTAACAAATTCTCGTACTTTTGGAAAGTGTATCATAATCTATGCTGGATGCACAATTTTCAGCTTTTGCTAGTTATTTCTTGTTATTTAGTTATTGTCATGGTAAAGAAATTTTAATGTTTTTGCAGATCTTTGATATTATGTACTTTAAAATACATTAAAAATAGTTTTTAATTAAGGATTTTGTTATAGTTATATAAAAAAAAGCTTTTTCTCTCCGATTATTTTTATATATTGAAGAAAAAAAAATTACATTATTTAATATAATTTAATGCTTGGGAAAAAAAGTATTTTGTGATGCTGACATTTATACACTTTATAATTAAAGTATAATAAAGGAAATCTCAAGGGAAAAAAAAACTAATTCACTGAACTAGTACAAAAATTGCAGCTACTCGACTCCAAAAATTTGTACTACAAAAATTTTGGTGAGATTATTTAAACAACTTTTCAAGAAAGGAAAAGAGCGTAGTATAATCACATGTACAGGAAAGAAGAAAGTTAATTAAATTTCTATAAAGTGGAGATATTTATCCAAAATAAATGCTTTGCTTGACCATTTAAATTTTAAAATTTGTTGCAAATTAGTTCTACATCATATCAAGTGACCCAATTTTAGCCACTGTTCGAGTTCTGTTGGCGTTGATTTTTCTCATGGCTGCTCTTAGCAACACCAACGCTATTTCAAGGCCCGAGGACATTGAAAGTGACATCACTAGCCATGTTGACCTCAAATGGAATTTTCGGATTCGGTCGGTTAGCACCCTACCCGTTCAGGTCTCTATTGCAGATATTTAATATAAATTTACGATATGAATTATTTGTTGCATGCAGTTATTAAGTAAGTAGTTTTTATAAACCCAAGTCTGAAATTGTGAGGCATTCGTATTATAACTATTTTATAAATACTCAGATCTTGGTGCAATAGCTGTTGCACTCTTAAGCGAATACAAAATTTATTATGATTATACATATGTTAAATAAACTAACACGGAAATCATACTATTCCACCATAAAGGGTTACTTCAGTGAGAGGAAAAGACCCGTTCGCTAATGTTAATCCTATGGAAGAATTTTATTTTGAATTGAATAGCTGAAATTGGTCTATTTGCAGGCCGTTTTTTTTACTTTTTCGATTTGGGTTGCAGATATTTTTATGAGGGTGCTTTCACTTTCCAAACCGGTTTCGAAAATGAAAGCGTCCCCAGAAAAAAATCTGTAAACAAAATAAAAAAAAAAGTAAGAAACGGTCTACATACAGGTCAATCTCAGCGTCCAATGCAAAGAAAGACAAAAATATTTAAAAATATTAAAACGCAACCGAGATATATTTATAAATTTCTTCCATAGGATTAGCATTAGCGAACGGGTCTTTCCATTTGAATGAAGTAGCCTCTTAAATAGGACGTCATCACTATGGCAACCTAGAAACATCACCTATAATGGGTACCAATCAATCATTGAATTAATTACGTATGAAATAACTTAATAAAATAAAGAAAAATTTCATTCATTTCATTTTTAAGCGTTGGTTCGATATTCATAAAATTTGAACTGACTCGACAAAATTATCCAACGATTCCATGTATTAAATTTCATATCATTTGAATGTGTAATTGTGCTATAATGTGCGGACAGACGGACACATCAGATGACGACTATAGGTGCTACATATTTACATGATTACGAAAGCATCTAAAAACGTGTTCCTTTCGGTAACAACACTTACAAACTGAAAGAAAAAAAAAATCAATCACATTTTTAAATTTATTTTTTCATTTGAAGGAAAATATTTTATTTCATATCGATCAATACTGATACTCGTACGTTTTCATAAGGCAGGTAGAATAAAATAAGTTCTCTGAGAAAAACGAATTTTGAATTAATTAGCAGCACTAATTAGCCCCACTCGACTTCATAATTTTTATCCTACTATAATTTTGGTGAGGATAATTAAAGAGTCACACACACACACAAAAAAAAAAAAGAGTAGAAGAGGGAAGGGGGAGATAATGTATGGGTATAGAAAAGTTGCTCATGATAAAAAAGGCGTTCTTTGTTTAAAATATCCAGAGGTATTTCAATTAGAATAAAAATTATAAAAACTTTTTTTAAAAGCACTTCGTTATATATGCAATTCATTGATTATTTTGAAATTTTCTAAGCTTAACATTATAACTACAATTTATGGTATTTCCGAAAGGTTAAATTACAATATCTGGACCGGGTTTTTGAAAATTTATGCTTGTTAGAAAGCGCGACATAGAGAATTTGTTAAAATAATTATAATATTTGCTTTGTTTCTTTTACAAAATATGGCAACATCACCAAACAAATATATATATATATATATATATATATATATAATGTGGTATTTAGCTCGTTATCAAAGACAATGCTAAATAGACACATTAATTGCGATTAATTTCTGAATAGAAATCAGGATAAACCTAAAAATGATTTCTATATTGCCCGATTAATTGCAATTGAGAACATAATTCAAAGAAAAATGTTAGAAAAATAATGAGACAAAAATTGAATTGTCAGTTGATTAATTGCAATGGAAAAACTATTTCAAAGAAAAATATTAGAAAAATAATTAGACTATAATTGAATTATCAAAAAGATAAACTTACAAATATCAATCGCTACCAGATTAATCGCGATTGAGAACATAATTCAAAGAAAAATATTAGAAAAATAATAAGACAATAATTGAATTATCAATAGATTAATTGCAATGGAAAAACTATTTCAAAGAAAAATATTAGAAAAATAATTAGACTATAATTGAATTATCAAAAAGATAAACTTACAAATATCAATCGCTACCATGTGAGAGTTTCAATTTTGCAATCACACTTTGCATTCAGTCACAGTAGACAGTTAACAACAAAGTTACATCAGAAACCAAAAAGATATAATTTATAATATATAATTAAATTAACTATTATTAAAATAATTAATTACAAAACATAAATAGACAAAAATGTTATGAACTTAATAAAAATAGTTAAATTATTTTATACTAATAACAAGTTTTAATTAATAACTATAGAATTACTTTAAATCGATTAAATATCGATGAATATTTACTTCATGTAAAATAAATACGAATTTACTACACAGAGCTCCAGTGGCGCCATCTTTACTTTCTAAACATAATTAATTAATGCAAAAATTGATTAACGCCGTAAAAACTAAATTTTACAAATTACGATACTTATTTGTTTAATGCAGGGTTGGAAAAAACCAGGTCTTTTTAAAAAACAAAAACGTTTTTTTTTTGGTTTAAACCGGGTATCTATTTTTAAACATCCTATTTACAGTGGATTTTGTAGATAATTGAAAAAAATTACCATATTTCAATTTAAAAAGTTATTAGAAAACAGTCTTATGTACAAACAATAAACCACTCTACACAGTGAAACATTGATATTTTGAAAACCTTTATAAACAATCTTTTGATTACTTATAATAAATATCTGATGTAGTTTGATGAATGTAAATATTATTTTCCACAATTTAAAAAATAAATAATTTTGAGATACTTCTTGGGGGTTTTGTTTTTTGAGAAACAAATTGAAATCAACATTTATGGTCATTAGATTTAGCAAATTTTAGGGGGGAAATTAGTTTGTTAATATGCATTTTTTAATGAAAATATTTTACATTAAATGTTGAATATTTTTAATCTATTTTATTTTTGATCAATTCACATGTTCTAAGAATTTTCTTTGCAACAATGGAATATGTTCACCAATGCATAGTAATTTTCATCCTATACATTAAAAAAATGATCAAGGCCCACTGTATCTAATACATATTGCTGAAAAAAGTGTTAAATGTAGAAAATATTTATATACAATAAATTATAAGTCTTAAATTATAAAGAAAAATAAGAAAATATCTTTAGATTTTTTTCAAAAAAAAAAAAAAAAAAAAAAAAAAGGTTTCCATGGAGATAAAACCCTGGTTTAAACCATGGTTAAAACCAAGTTTATCCAGGCTTATTTATTTGCTTAAACTGGGCCAACCCTTTTTTAAAGCAAAAATCGGGGAATTAATAATTTATTATATCATTTTAAAATATACCAGCAAAGGATAGCTTATTTTGATAACTAACATGTGAATTTAAAATATTGTAAAAGTAATATTATATAATATTAAATTATCAACCATTGATCAGCCTCAAACTACATTACATATTAAAGCCAGGGGAATAAACAAGGAATGTTATAACAATACATTACCATAAACATTACCATAAATAATAAATTAACACTATATTCTTGTTACGCTGCACCTTAATCTACCACCAACCCCCTCCCCTTTTTTAAATAAATTAACATATACGCATATATTTTCCAGCAGGTCCTCCCTACCTCCTTAATCTAACTTCTACCCACCCATCCGACCTATAGATTAATGTTTTTTAACATTTTATAGTTTTTTATTTTTTTGTGTAATTTTTGTTTTTTTATATTTTTTATTGATATATTTTTTATGCGCAAAAAGTTGAAAGTAACTGACAATAAACATCCTACTGCAAATTATAAATAATAAAAGTATTAATTGTATAATAAAGAGTAAATGAATTTCTTAGGAAGACCGTGATTTATCGCATCATATATTAATTGTTTAATGTTTTTGTTTATAAGATGAGGGGAACATAAACTTTTGATTCTGAACAAGTGATTGAGTAGTATATTTCGATACACAGAAATATGGAGGCAAGTTTTAAAATGAGTAAAGGTATTAACTTTAAAATTAAAATCTTTACGTTTATCATATAGATCAGTTATTATTTTGTTCTCCACTATTGTAATTTTTAAATCCAAAAAGTTAATACTATTGTTTGATAAAAGGTTTTCCGTAAGTTCCAGATTAGTGAGATAAATTATAGGAAAGGAAGTACTAACACTGTTAGTGGTGTCAATTAAAATGATGTCATCTATATATATATGAGGAACCCAGAAGCCAAGAGGTACATGTGACAAAATGTCGATTTGGATTAAATTGAGTTTAAAGATAATTGATGTTAAATTGGAACATCAATAACAATTGACTAAATTGAAATAGGAAACATCTGCTTGTTGCATTCTAATCTTTGAACTCTCATTTCAATAACTGTTAAAAAAAACAGAGTACAATTTTCTTTAAATGTATAATTAATCAATATTGTTTGTTTTTCGAAAAAAGTGGTTTATCTCTATAACTCCCCAAAAATTCAGAAAATGACCTATATTTCTTTACCTGAAATGAAGAAAGCATATTTCCAGATACCCTGTGCACTTAACTCAATTTTTTCAATTTTGTCACTTATACCCCTTGGCTTCTGGGGTCCTCATATATATATATATATATATTTCTTGTGTGTGTGTGTAAAGTGGAAAATATAAATGATACAAAGGTTCTTTTTAATGTATTTAATTTTATCTGTTGTTTTCACAAATATCACTTCAATATTAATTAAATTAATGACAAAGGCATCATTAAAATTGTTAAAAGTACTTTTGACATTCTTTCAAAAATACGTCTTAGTGCATGTCTTGACGATTTCGGATTTTTGATTTTACACTCTATGTATTTTAAGCTCAATTTTTTATTTATATTTTTACTTCTGATTGTTTAAAATAATTCATTGATGAAGTTTCACAGTCATTTTGCTTATTTTGGTGAGAATGGTTTGTGTTTTTGTAACACGGAATAAGTTGAAGCCCTGAAACTTATTTGTTAGTTTATCGCTTGCAGCCAATTGATGGGAAAATGCCTTAAAATTTACTTTACTTATAATTATGTTCTAAAAATTTTTAAATATAGAATAGTCGTATAGTCTAAACATCCCTGTGATCGCTATTTTTATAATTCTAGCTGGCTGTCAGGAAGCGAATGGAAAATCGATTACAAATTCCATCTTCACATACTGAAGCCAAGCTGATTTAAATAAAAAAAAGTGCAGTAAAATAGAATAATTTTGATCATTTTGTTTATATTTAATAAGAATGAATAGTACAAATCAATGGAAAAGAGGTATTGTAGGTAAGGCCCGGCTGTGGGGAGGCTAGGGGCAAAGTTTGGTGGTTGCGTTATAATATGCAGACAGACGGACGCACCAGCTGACGACTATAGGTGATACGTATTCATATAAATACGAACGAATCTAAAAATTTGCTCCTTTTGATAGTAACACACTAAACGCTACACGATATCTACAAACTAAAAAAAAAAAAAAAAAAAAAAAAAAATCACATTTTAAAAAGTATTTTTTATTTGAAGAAAAAAATTTTATTTCTTATCGATCAATACTGATACTCGTACGTTTTCATAAGTCAGGTAGAATAAAACAAATTCTCTGAGAAAAACAAATTTTGAATTAATTAGCAGCACTAATTAGCTCTACTCTCACCATAATTTTTATCTTGCTATAATTTTTGTGAGGATAATTAAAAAATCATACAAAAAAAAAAAAAAAAAAAAATGAGTAGAAGAGTGAAGAGGGAGATAATGTATGGGTATAGAAAAGTCGCTCATGATAAAAAAGGAGTACTTAGTTTAAAATATTCTGAGATATTTCAATAAAAATAAAAATTAAATTAAAAAAAAAAAAGAGTAGAAGAGTGAAGAGGGAGATAATGTATGGGTATAGAAAAGTCGCTCATGATAAAAAAGGAGTACTTAGTTTAAAATATTCTGAGATATTTCAATAAAAATAAAAATTAAATTAAAAAAAAAACTTCGTTAAGAAATTCAATGATTATCTGGAAAATTTCCACGTTTAATTTTATAACTAAAATTTATTTTATCCCCAAAAAGTTCCCTTACAATATGTTAGTTTGATCTAGGCAGAAAATCGGAAAATTTATGATTTTTAGAGGACGTAAAATAGTGAATTTATTAAAAAAAAAAAAAAAAAAAAAAAAAAAAAAAAAACTAACTGGCCCGCCAGGCGTTGCCCGAGGCCGTGACCTGATGGCTTTTTAATCAATTTCAAAATTGTATAATTTTATATCTGTAACTCTATTTTAGTTGAATTTATATTTTCAAATGAATAAATACTGAAATGAAAGTATATGCTATTTGGTATTTTATTTTCTACGTAATTTGATTTTTGGAATGTATGCGTGCTTAAATGCAAACGAAACCACGACGAAACACTTAGGTTTTTACTGCTTTCGTCTACATTTTATTTTGTAAAAAATATTTCTTTCAATACGAATGTTTCAAAATTTTTGCATCTTTGTGATGTAAATCTAGCCTAATGAGATGGTATAAAAAGATTAAGTTAAAATTCGGATGTTTAGTTACTTCTGCATTGGAAAAATATCGTCTCCGTTAGGAGTGAAGTGATTTGAGTTTATCGGAATATTTGAAAGGGTTAAAACATCATATTATTTAAAATCGATTGAACCATCGATTAGAAGGTTTTAACCTAAAGAATATATTTCCGGTTTGCCGATATCTATAAAACTTCGCAATGGAGAAGCGTTGTAATAAGTTGAAGAAACGTTTTTCGGAAAAAAAACGTTCCTTTTTCAAAAAATAATTTTTAACAGCTTAACTGCTATACATTTTTTAAAAATTGACTACAACATTTTGAACGCAAGCAGGACCTGTTTACCGAATAGGCCCGTGAAGTTCGTGTTTATCTTCTGAAATACAATTGACTCCAAAATTTACTTTTCAAAACTAATTTTTAGAAAAAAATATATATAAAAATATTTTTTTCTGGCCTTACGAAACTTTTTTTAAAAACTATATTGCAATTCGTAAGTCATAAAAGATATTTTGAAGTTCAAATATTCTCAACTATAGTTCCATATTTGTCATTTACAAAATTAATTAATTATGTGTAATTATGTATATAATAAAATACCTTTTCATATTTATACAAAATGGTAATTAGTTTTAGCTTTAATATTAAACTATGGTAAATTTTTCAAATTATTTAAGCATACGAAAAATGAATATAGTAAATAAAAAAGCTATTGTTAAAGAAATAGGGCCCCTATCCGAGGTGAGAAGTTGGGCTTCCACAACATCTAAGTCTTAGACGAGCCCGAGACGTCAGAGTATGATTTTTTTTAATATTTCTTCCATTTTTAACTTTAGTAAACAGTTTGGTCCATGTCAGTTAATAAATAATAACAAAATACCCATTAATTTTTTTTCTTTGCGATCTTCTTTCTTTCATTTCGATGAACTTTTAATGAGAGTGACTAGCGATTTTTAATTAATAAATCAATTTATTATTAGAATTTAAAAATCCCGAATCTCAGTGCATCAGGAAATACTCTGGGTTAACAAAAATTTTCACCCTAGTGCGTGTCGTTGACTGCTAACTATCGCACACAGACATCTATCTGTCTTAGTCGCACAATTTTTGCTTCTTTTTTTTTTTTTTTTTTTTTTTTTTTACTAATCATAAATAGTATAGGGTAAATCTAGCAATCGTTTTGAAAATCGAAAAAAAAATTGACGGATTTACACTTTTCAGACACTGGAGATTCCTAAAAACATATAAAAAAAAAAAAGAAAATTGTAGTCCGTCTGTCTGTTTGACTGTAAACGCTCTATCTTCCAAACAAACTGAGATAGAGACTTGAAATTTTATGTGTATTTACTATTAGTCCAAAAGCCGACCGCACAAAAAAAATCTTTATTTTATGGAAGAATAGTCATAGAGGAATCTAATGATCCAAGTCTGCCGGAAGCGAAGTGGTACATAAGCCAAAAATTAATACCACAAGTTGTTGATTCGTAGGATTAGCATTATACTTTCCTGCACCCAGCTTTTCATTTTTTCATACTTTTGATTGAACGGCAAACACAATGCTAAACCTACGCGTCAACCACTAGTGGTATCAATTTTTGGCTTATGCATCACTTCGCTTCCGGCAGACATGGATCATTAGATTTCTCTATTACTGCTCGTGCTCATCCATAAAATAATGGATTTTTTCTGGTGCTCGGTGACTTAGGGTGACTCGGTGACTATATGTATTATTGGAAAGAAGCCAACTGAATGTCAGAAAACTCGATTACCTGGAACTAATTTTCCGGACTCTCGAAATATTATCGTTCTGATTAAAAGTGCATAGATTTTTTCGATTTCTTTTATTTTAAGGAGTGGCTGCAAAATACAATAAAAAACACAAATTTTGCATAATAAACGAAGTCGGATAACTAGTTGTCGAGATATTTGAAATCCCATTTTCCATACTCTTCGATTTTTCATGACCCTATATTCCATTCAAATTTCAAATCAAATATATATTTATTTGAAAATGAGGCACTTTATCCAAAGCAGCAAACTGTTAGTTAATATATTTATCATTTTTGGAGCTATAAAGATGTTTTTTTTCCTATTTGATTATTCCGTCGACCAAAAAATTAACGTCAAACTATAAGATTAACCCTTTCCGGCGCAGGCAAATTCTGTTCATAAATTAAGAAATTATTGATTGACACTGGAATTTAAAAACGACTTTTATAGAAATTAAAAATCCTTAAATTCACGCTTTCATTAGAAAAGCGAAATTTTTAAAAAATATTCTTGGTGCCGTTGCAAATTTGGAATTAAAATTAGGTGTGGCTGGAGTGGAAACACTGCGCCGGAAAGGGTTAAATGTCAATAATGGAATATCGTAAATGTCACATTCACTTGACATTAAATACGTTACTCGTGTTTGTTATGCCGTCAAGAGATTTTTAATTAGAGGTTTTATCTGTATTTTTATTAATCTTACTCTTTCGTTATTTTAAATGCATACTAAGCCAAATTGTATAATTTACAAATAGTTTGGCAATTTATATAATTTGTTGAATCGGGTCGACGGGATAATAAAGTAGTACTCCCAATTCTGTAATAGAGCATTACTATGTATTAAAAATATTTAAATGCTCGTTTAAATTTCATTTCGGAATTGAAATGCATTTTATAAATAGTTTCACATGTTTTTTTTTTTTTTTTTCATATATTATATTATGCATATCCATGATGGGTAAGTATTACGGTGGTCCCCAATGACTAGTTTTAAATATAGCACCAGAAAAAAAAACTAAACAATCTATTGATAGGATTTATAAAAAGACAAAACAAATTCTATATAATTATAATATAATGAATATTGTAATACATTACTAGTTGATGAAATACTATTTAAATAAATATATATATATAAAATATATTCTCTATCTTTTAGTTATATGTTTTATTTCTGACTGTTATAAATATATCGTTGATGAAGTTTTAGTTATTTAGCTTATTTTGGTGAGAATCGTTTATAATTTTGTGCTATGTAATAAGTTGAAACCATAAAAAATATTTGTCGGTTTATTGCTTGCAGCCAGTTAAAGGTAAAAATGGATTAAAATTAACTTATTAATTTATAATTAAGCTCTATAAATATTAAAATGTTCTACAGTTGCACATTAAAAACACATTTGTGAACGTAATTTTTGTAATTCTAGCATATAAGATAGTGAGTGTAAAATCGATTACACATTTCTTTCTTTACATACAAAATCTAAATTGATTTAAATAAAAAAAAATGTGTAAAAATAGAATAATTTCGATTATCCTATTTACTTAATCGAAATGAATAACACAAATCAATTTAAAAGATCCATTAGTTCAATGTAGTTTATTCAATGTTTGCAAGCATGCTTAAGCACTGCTGTGTTTAAATTTCTCCTTAAATCTTCCATGTAAAGCATTTAGCAAACAAATGTAGATTTTCATGCCCCCCCCCCCCGATTTATAATAGTTTAGAATTTCATCGAAATACATCTAAAACTTGCTGAAGCCATTTTATTTCCAATATTTTCGCAAAAGATGCAAAAGTTTATTACAAGTTCTCAACGAATATGTCACTTTAAGATCTTTTGAAAATTCATTTTGCATGCATGAAATTCTGTTTTCAGAACTTTCGCCCTGTTAAAATTTCGATGCATAAAAGATTTTTTTTTAAATCAAAAGACTTTCAATTATACTAAATTAGACATTGAACATAAAATTTAAAAAAATATACCCCTTTATGATTTTTTGAAAATTCGTTTTACATACATAAATTTCCTATATTTGAATTCAGGAATTTTGTCTTGCTAAAGTTCTTTTTGGATATTCAAAAGATTTCTGGAGGAAAAATTAAAAAGTTTTATTTTTGCCAGATTAGACATTGGACATAATTTCACAAAAAAAAAAAAAAAAAAAAAAAAAAACGTCATTTTAGGTTTTTTAAAAAAATTTGTTTTGCATGCATGAAATTCTGTTTCCGGAATTTTCATCCTGCTAAAATTTTGTTTGGATGTTTAAAAGACTTTTAAAAAATCGAAAGAATTTAAATTTTTTTAGATTAGACATTGAACAAAAATTTTCAAAAAAATATGTCCCTTTATGACCTTTTGAAAATTTGTTTTACATACATGAATTTCCTTTATTTGGATTCAGAAATTTCGTGCTGCTAAAGTTCTTTCTGGATATTTAAAAGATCCCTGAAAAAAAAAATCTTTTATTTTTGCTAGATTAGACATTGAACACCATTTTCTAAAAAATATGTCACTTAGCGATCTTTTGAAAATTCATTTTCTATGTAAGAATTTCCCATATTTGAATTAAGAAATTTCGAGCTGCTAAAATTTTGCTGAGATATTTAAATAGACCCCAGAAAAAAAATTAAAAGGTTTTATTTTAAAAAGATGAAGGTTAAAAGGTGCAAAGATGAAAATAAGCACTCGCCAGTCGCCACTCGGCGACTAAATGTGAAAAACTGGCGACTAAAAATGTAGAAAGTAACGGCCAAATGCAGTATTTTCCAAAAGGTTTTTTGTCAAGGAATTGTGGAAAAAACTTTGCTAATATCGTCAAAAAATCGCAAAAAACACGAATCTCTTGTAAGTTTCGCGAAAAGACATCGTCAAAGGATCGCGAAAAGAATGCGAATATCATCAAAGGATCGCGAAAACGCGAATATCATAAAAGAATCGCGAAAACAACGTAAATATCGCCATAGAATCGCAAAAAAGCGCAATTATCATCAGAGAATACCGTCAAAATTTGCGATAAGGAACGCGAACACCGTCAAAATTCGCGATAAGGAACGCGAATACCGTCAAAAAATCGCGATAATGAACACGATTATCGTCAAAAAATCGTGATAATAAACGTGATTTTTGTCAAAAAACATAAAATCGAACGCAAAAAACGCGAATTTTATCATAGAAACACAGGAAAAAAGCGAATACCGTCAAAAAATCGCGATAACGAACGCGATTTTTGTTAAAGTTGCGAAAACGAACGCCAAAAATTCGCGAAAAAGAAAAAAATTCACATTATGTCAAAGGATTATGGAGAAAACGTATAATATTAATTTCAGGATAGATCCCCCCCCCCCTCTTTATTATTATTTTTTTTTTGTGTGAATTTCAGTTTCTATATTTTGAATCAAATGTGCTAGTCTGTGAGTAAAAAATTTTTTTAGTCACATCTTAATTCTAGACGAATAATTATAAAGAAGAATAGGGGTTTATTTATGTCGTTAGCTACAAAAGTACTTAAGCATAGTTGGACTTATTTAGCTAACTACATATGCATGTTACATTTAACTTAGCTGTTAACTTTATTAAAAAAATTAAAATAGATTGGAAATTAATATCTCAAGTTTATTCCAAACAATATAAATTAAGATATTTTAATCTTGTTCATATATTACTTATTTATTCTAAACTTGTATATATCTTGTAATTAAATATTCAGTGACATAAATGTACTTACTGGCTACTAAAGAAATTATTCTCACTAGCCAATAACTGGCTACTAAAAAAAAAAAAAAAAAAAAAAAAAAAAAAAAAAAAAAAAAAAAAATCAACCTACAGGCCAGTGGCCACTAAGCAAAATTCCTTATTTTCATCTTTACCTTGGTGTTTCGAGGAATTCGTCGTAACTTTGTACAGGCAAACTGCTCTTTTTTTTTTTTTTTTTTTTTTTTTTTTTTAAGTTTTTTATTTCTAATCAATTATTTTCTTTTATATTCCTTTGAAAATGAATACGTGGGCATTCGAAAGATCTAAGGTAAAATAATAAATAAATAATATCTATATTTTTACAACACCTTTTAAGTATTTATTTTGAGCACTTTATGATATTTAGAAAATTTCTTGTACATACACGAATTGCCATATTTGACTCTAGAAATTTCGCCTTGCTAAACTTTGTTTCTATTTTTAAAATATCTCAGGGAGAAAAAAAATCGATTTTACTACATTGGAAAATTTTCTTTTGTTTAAATCTGTAAATTAAAAAAAATCATTTTTAAATCTATTCATTTATTTTCGAAATTTCACATTCTTCGTGTTGCAGGCTTTAAAATAAAGTCTGGTGATTCAACCTCGCTTAAAAACATTTTTTAATCAAGTTGTTTTTCCGAAAAAAAAAAACACGTTTCTTTTTTTACACAAAATTTTTAAATTGAAAAAATAATTACTTTTTAAAACACTATTCTTAGTTTTTAAAAAATGCTGTTTTATTATGTATCGATCAATATTTTTACTCAACACATTCCAGGAACTAGATAGAATAAACAAAATTCTCCAAGAAAATGAATTCTGAACTAATTAGCCACAGCAATTCAAAAACTCCAATTACTCGACTTCATAAATTTCGTCCTACTATAATTTTGGTCAGGATATTTAAAGAACTTTAGATGTAATAAACAAAGAGAAAATGTTGATTTATGTTTAAAGGATAAAAAGATAAAAAATACTAATTAAAGTACGCGAGAAGCTGAAATAGTCTTCTTTGAGAAATGTTTATTTCGAATTAAAAAGAAAAAATTACAAGCCTTTAATTTAAATACTGGAAGAATTTGTTCTTTAAACGGGTCCACAACACAAATTTTTCAAAATTTTACGGGAGACCTGAATCCCATTTTCGGCCTAAAATCATCAAAAGTTCAAAAACAATTTTATCTCAGAAAACGATAACGTACATATTTGCGAATATCCATGCAAAATTTCAGAACTCGGGGACACTTGGAACAGGTGGCAAATGAGCTTTTTTTAATTGTAGTCACTAGAGTTTAAAGGACTAGCGGCCATTTAAAATGTGTTTTCCTGAAAATGACTTTTTCCATATTTTGCCTAAGTTCAAAGCACTAAGGCTCAGTGGCAAAATGGTTTAGAAACAAAGAGTTTATGTTTTTAGAATCTTGAAAAAATTTGCAACAAAAGTAAGGAGAGATATTTTTTTTAACTATTTCTGAAAATTTTACATAAATTGGTAAACATGAAAATGATAACGAATTTAAGGAAATTTACCATGCGTAATTTCTTTCTTTTTTTAGCTGATTAAAATATAAAATTAAAAATGTCTCTCCCTAGGTCGTTTCCATATACTATAACACTATTTAAGAAATTTTAGTAATACCAAAATATTGAAAATTGTATGAGGAGTAATAATTTTAAAAAGTGTATTTTTCCACAAAAAAATCATAAAAATCGACATAAAAATATATTTTTATATAAAAAGTGAATTTTTTTGCTAATTATTCCTTACAAAAAGATTCTTAAATAGTACACTAAAATTCATTACTTTAAAATCAATAATAAAAATTTTGATTTTTTTCTTACGGGTCTCCCTTAAATGAAATTTACAGTATTAATAATTTCCTCGTTTTTTTTTCTGGTTAAAATGACGTATAAACCATGTTTTTATCTTAATTAGAGCAAGAAATATTAAATTTTTCCTTTTGGTTTGTTTACAAAATCCTGACCAATAAGGAGCAATAACTTAGCAATGATTTAGTGTTGTTAGTGGGCAATCTAATTATATATATGTATGTAAAATATCTATTCGAGTTTTAAAAAAAAAAAAGAAAAGAAAAGAAAAGAAAAAAAAATGAAAGATAAAAAATGAAAAAAGAAAAAATGTTGAAGAAGTTTTAAACTATTTTCTGTACACCATGTTTTATTAAACAGTACATTCAACCTGTATTTATGTTATAGGCTTGCAATATATATTTTTTAATCTTTTAAATTCGGAAAAAACATTTTTCAAAGAAGATTATTTCAGCTTCCCGCGTGCTTTTATTAGTATTTTTTAATCTTCTTCTCCTGTATACATGAATTAACAGTTTCTCTTTTTTTTAATACTTCGAACTCCTTTTAAATATCCTGACTAAAATTATAGTAGGACGAAATTTATTATGTCGAGTAGTAATTGGAATTCTTGCATTGCTGCGGCTAATTAGTTCAAATTCATTTTCTTGAAGAATTTTGTTTATTCTATCTAGTTCCTGGAATATATTGAGTAAAAATATTGATCGATATATAGTGAAACAGTATTTCTTTTAAACAATGAATAGTATTTTAAAAAGTAATTATTTTTTCAATTTAAAGGCTTTGCGTATAAAAGGAAACGTGTTTTCTTCCGGAAAAAACAACTTGATTAAAAAGTATTTTAAAGCAAACTTAATCGCCAGGTTTTATTTTGAAGTCTGGCAATATCAAGAATGTGAAATTTCGAAAATAAATAAATAGATTTAAAAATGATTATTTTTTTAATTATTACATTTTATCAACAAAAGAAAATATTCTAAACTGGTAAAATTATTTTTTTTTCTTTTTTCTTACGTTTTCTCCTGAGATATTTTAAATATAGAAATAAAGTTTTAGCAAGACAAAATTTCTGGTGTCAAGTATGGGAAATTCGTGCATGTACAATGAATATTCTAAACATAATAAAGTAGTTTTTTTCTTGATAATTTATGCTTAATATCTAATTTGGTAAAATCAACAACTTTTTTACTGAGATATTTTAAATATCTAAACAAAATTTTAGCCTGACGAAATTTCTGAATTCAAATATGGAAAATTCATGATGTAAAACGAATTTTCAATAAATCATAAAGCAACATATTTTTTAAGTTCAATTTCTAATCTGGCAAAAATTAAACTTTTTAATACCCCCCCCCCCCCCAGATATCTTTTATATATCCAAACAGAACTTTAGCAAGACGGAATTTCTGAATTCAAATATAGAAAATTCATGCCTACGTATTTCCCATGAAATTATTTTTTAATAACTCGTAAACTGTTGTAGGCATAGAACATATTTAGCAATTTATCACCTGAGACCGGCTAGCTAAAAGTTGCCTTATAATAGATATATTTGGAATAAATATAAATAGTTTAGTTTTTAGAACTTATAATTAAGCTCTAAAAACTAAACTTTGTGGCATACAATCCATGGAGGATCAGCGCCCGTTTCTTTTTACTAGGCCCTTAGCCGATAGGTGCTAGGCAGCATGCGTCTCGGCCTAGCGCGGGACCCTCGGTGTTTGGTTCCCAAGCAAGCTTGGTACTCATTTTATCGTCTCCGAAAGATGAAGAGTTGAGCGAACTGATGCCCAGTCGGGAGTCGAACTCTCGATCTGTAGTCAGACACTCTGACACTACGCCACTGGTCTTCATAATTAAGTTTTAAAAACATTAATATATTCTATTACTACCAGAAACACACTTATGTATACAATTTTTATAATTATACCATATCAGGAAATAAAAATATTTTGAGTATTTCTTGCACCATGTTAATTTATTTTGACATACATAAAATAAACTGAAGTGTTATTTATTTATTTATTTATTTATTATTACCATTATTATTACCATTTATTATTATTACCATTATTTATCATCATTACCATTATTATTAATCAAAACGACATTTAAAAATAGTTACATAACTAAATAATATTCATAAAACTCAACAGGGTTTATAATGTTAAATTCATGATAAATTCATATTCCTATAAAGTTTTTTAAAAATTTTAGTTCTTAAATAAGGATATTTCTTTAATAAAGTGTCAAATTATTTCCTTTCGTAAAAAATAAGATAGTTTCGAAATAACAACAATTGCTAGTTTTATGTATTTCGAAAGGAGAATAAATAAAAGCTTATGTCATAAAGTTGCCCTTTTGTATTTAGAAACAGCCTTAAATTGATCTTTACAGCCTTAAATTGATCTCTTTAACACAACTTTTCATTTAGAAAACAAACCATAACTGGACTAAATTTCCAAGTGGGTCAAGAGCATTGACTGCTCGAACAAGACATACCTGGCTCGAATTCTGGAAGCATTTTTTTTATCCCATTTATTTACCAATTAAGTAACTGTGTTAAAAATTAATTAGCTACATTATTTTAAATAATTCGTGAACAGTTGTAGACATAAAGCTTATTTGGCAATTTATCACCTGAAATCAACTCAGTGTTGAATTCAGGAGGTGGCCCGTAGGGGGAACATCTCCTTCCGGAGCAACAAAATGTCCCCCCACCGAAAATTTGAAATTTTGTGTTTTCAATGGTCAAAAAGCTCAATTCCCCCATACCCGGAGCCACTGAAGTCCCTCCAAGAGAAAAGTGTCTGAATTCAACAATGAACCAACTAACAGAAAATTGCCTTAAAATAGATTTACTAAGTTATAATTAAGTTCTAAAAACATCAAAAAGTTCTATTGCCATCAGAAACACACTAGCGTACACAATTTTTATAATTATGCCATATCAAGAAGTAAAGAAAAATTAGTACTTCTTCCACCGTATTAATTTATTCAGACATACATAAAATAAATTGAAGTGTTATTTATTATTTATTATTATTATCATTATTATTAAGCAAAATGATAATTAAAATCAGTTACATAATTAAATAATATGTATAATACTCAATAATGTTTATAATGTTAATTTCATGATAATTTTTACTCCTTTAAATTTTTTCAAAAGTTGTACGTCTTAAATAAATATGTATATATATATTAAAAAGTGTAAAATTATTTCTTTTTATAAAGAAATAGTTTCATAAATTGAAAAAATAATCACTTTTTAAACCTTTTTTAACTCATCATTTGGGAAAAAGTTCTTCGTTACGTATCAATCAATAATTATATATACGAATATGTAAGTACACAAATTGCGCTGAATAAACGAAGTTCTCCAAGAAAATATATTTTGTATTTATTAGCTGATGTAATCCAAGAATTCCAATTACTGGACTTCATAAATTTCATTCTGCGATAATTTTGATGAGACTATTTAAGATAAGCTCTGAAGAAAACGCAAGAGAGAAAGGGGGGGAAGGGTTTTGAGATGAATACGCATGCTTGATTAAAAAGTGGGAGGTGGGGGGAATATTGTTCAACAAGCAAAAATTCTTGAATTGTTTCAATTTGTAAAAATAACTCGATAAAAATAAGAGATGGCAAATGAATAATTTTTTCTCGATTCCAGAAGTTCGAGGATTTTTTTATTGTTTATCCGAAAGGAATAACCTAATTAATTAAAAAACTTTAATGATAATAAACCAGGAGGCGGCAGCACAGACCATCACCTCAAAGAATTCATGGCTCAAATTCCAGGATTAGTTAAAACTTGATTCATATACACTGTTAAAAATCTTGTCTTAGTTTGAACCAAATTTTGGTACTCAGTAGCTACCACCATAAGATGGTGAAACCTTGTACCAATATTTGGGGATTCCTATTTCAACCTCGTTCCAACTATTGGAAATATGCTTCAACAAGAGCTCCAAATATTGGTCCAAGATTTCACCATCTTACAGTGGCTGCTATAGAGCACCAAAATTTGGTTCAAACTAGGACAAGATTTTTAACAATGTATAAAAACGTAATCGGTGTGCCAAGTCATATTTTTGTAGAAAACACTTGAAATCCCGACTTTAGCGGTTGGCTTGTAGTTTTATCGTTGTGTTTTCTTGCAGCGCTAAAATTTTTTTCCGAGCACCTTTGTCGCTCCAAGCCCAAGCTCGCACTCTGATTGGTTGTTGCTCTCGGCACTGTTTTCACTTAACTTGGCGATAACCATACTTGGCGAAAAATACTTCGCTCGTAAGTGAACGAGTAAACCTAAAACCTGACCTACTCATTCTTATTCTTCCTTCATTCTTATCCTTGTGGCCTTGTGCTCTTGTGTGTAAAAACATTTAAACAGTACAGCTTTCAGTAAGACACGTTCCATCCAATCCAATGCTGCAAGAGAAAAGTTACTTTGTACTCGGTTCGGAAGGAAATCAAACTCGACGGAAGCATCTATCGCTACGCCAAGTATGATTATCGCCAAGTTACATGAAAACAGTGCCGAGAGCAACAACCAATCAGAGTGCGAGCTTGGGCTTGGAACGACGAAGGTGTTCGGAAAAAAATTTCGCTCTTGCAGCCAAAAGTATGAAAACATGGAGGACTGGGAACAGGAACGCGCAATGGTAAACCTATACGAGTCTACCGCTAAAATCGGATTTTCAGATACTTTCTACCAAGATATGATTTGGTAGACCGATTGCGTTTTAATATGCAAATCGAGCTTCAATTAATTCTTGAATTTTAGCCTTAAAATTTCAGATCTTTCAGATTTCAGATTTTCAATAAACTCTATAATTGTACCTCACGTTTTGTCGAGATCACAAGCAATGAAGTTTTTAAATTAATTTGAAAGAAAATTGTACTTGTAAATTTTAAATAAAAACTTCCAGATTTTGGTTTTTAAACCTTGCAAGAAAAACCTCTGAATAGTGGACACCTCGAGAACGTGGAATTTGTTCGCTATTTGGAGGTATCGCTTTTCAAAGGTAGAAACATACAAATATTTGTGTGTTGGGATATAGAAAAATAGTTGAAATAGGGATACCCGCTATTTAGGAGTGTCTGTTGTAGAGACTTTACTGTATTTATTTCTTAAATTAAGAGAAAAAACTATAGATTATTGACATCTTAATAAATATAAAAATAAATTGCGAAAATTAGATCAAAGACAAGGTATGACTATATTTTTTCATTCCATAATTTTGAGTATTTGTTTATTGCTTATACGGGTGTCGATCGCATTTCATAAATATCAAAAGCTGAAAAGCTTATTTCTCGCTTTGAAATTTAAATAAAATTCAACAAATGTTATTACTTTATTTCTTAGTAGATGTTACTGCTTAGATGTTATTTCTTAGCAGATGTTATTGCTTGTTACCTTGTAAGTAAAACCTCTGAATAGCGAATATTTCGGGAACATAGATTTTGCCCGCTATTTGGAAATGTCCTTTTTCAGAAGTACAAAAAAACAATCATATCTCCTTAAAATTGTTTAAAAAGAGTAGTTCTCGAATACATAAATTTCCAAAATAAGCTGTACCTTTCGTTAAAAACTTCGTTTCATAAATTGAAAAAATAATTACTTTTTGAAACATTATTCATCATTTGAGAAAAGTATATTGTTTCGAATCAATCAATAATTCTTTGCACATGGAGCACAAACTAGACAAAATAAACGAACTTCGCTAAGATAATAAATTTTGCACTCATTATCTGAAGCAACGCAAGAATTCCAATTACTAAACTCCATGACTTTCTTCATAATATTAGGGTATATCAAAATCATTTTCGTTTTTTGAATGCGCATATATGAAAGGCTAAATATAGCATTATGTTATAATTAATATGACTAATGCAAAATGTTATGTTTGAGAGTGGATGTTTCTCAATATTGTAATACACTAAAATCTATTTTTGTACAGATTTGTATGTTATGTAATCGCTGATACCAATATTGAAATGTTATCCATATCAAAACCTTATTTTAAAATGAATCATAAAGATTCTGAAGCACTCGTAAAATTCGAGAAGTTGAAGGAGCGAATATGATCAGCAATTTTACAGTTAAAAACTGCTTCAAATGTTTTAAGGGAGGTGATTTGTCTCTTGAAATGAAATTTGGAAATAGAAATCAAGACGGTTTGAAACAAAACATTAGAGATGAATCCAACCACCAGCACACGGAAACTTTCTAAGGAATTTGGACCATCCAAAGGTATTATATGTTGATCTTTATGTGAACTACAGAAAACGTACAAGAACTCTAGCGAAGTTGTTCATGACCTGACTACGTAACAAACAAACCTTAGTGTAAATATGTACAAAATTCTTCTGGAGAACCGACAAAATTTACGTTTTTTCAAAAGCATGACATGTGATTTGAAATGGGTATATCTATGAAACCCAGAAAATCGAAAATAATGGTTGGATGTGGGTCAATTAGTTCAAACTGTTGTAAAACAAGAGTGGGATGAAAATACAAGTACAGTGAAACTCGTTTAAGATACGAATCAAGGGACCAAGAGCATTTCGTATCTTAAGCGGGATCGTATCTTATCCGTATTTCACAGATTCTCGAATAATAATGCACATAAAAACAGTGCACATTGTTATTAATGTAAATTTTAGCCATTTATGACTTTTATTTTACCCATTTCTAACACCTTTTTAAATAATCTAGAAAATTTGAGTTTAAAGTGTTAAGTAAGAATAATTTTCTTTTATTCTAAAATTTTATTGAATATCTGTTAATACAGTAAAAAAAAATTAAAATGTCTTTATATAGTATTCTCTGCCAAATTTAAAAATAAGACAATAAAACAAAAATTTTGTTAATTTTGAGAAAAAAGTAACTAAAATGCTTTACATACTTAAAGGGGAAGAACAATAAATTTTCATAATAATTTTTTGAAAGACAAACTAAATGTATGCAAGGAACAATAATTATTCGATACATTAAGAAAATCATGATGTAGTTTCAGTTTCTTGAGAAAAAGTCGTTTAACTTGGTTTAGTGCAACTTAAGGGTGTTCTTAACTGCTCTGCTCAATAAGCGCAAAAAGTTTTGACACAGTTACAAATTCATTTTTTAACAGAAATATATAAAATTTGAATGCCTGACTATGGAAGCGATTTCGAATCGAACTTATTTTTCCATTTTATGATAATTAAATTACCTATTCAGTTCAAAGATTTTTCGATCACATGATCACCCGTTTTTCTCCTGCTTTTCGACCAGCTTTTCTGCTTTCATCGGGAAATATGCTCAAAAGTGTCAACTTTGAAGGCTTGTTATGAAAAATCTATTGTGTTTTTTAAAAAACAAAAAATTGAGTGCAATTAAACCGTTTCTGAATGACAACACCTGCTATTTTCATGCATTTTCGAACAAAAATAAATTAAAGCATGTGTCACAAAGTTGCCCTTTTTTATTTTAGAACGCCCTTAAGGCGAGATTTTAATTGGAAGTTTTCTGCCTTGTTGATGTGGTAGAAAAAATCTTCCACGGATGGACCAGCATCCATCGAAGAGACAGTCAAAGTAAGCTGAACAAGCTCATTACAGATACAAATGATAGTATGGTTGGTACATCTGTTTCTTCATCCGTGACGTCTTCTACTCCATCTGAAGGCCTAAGTTCATCGAAACATTTGACGTCCACAATTATATCCGCGATAGAACGAATTTCACTTATCACCACAACATGATCGTTAATTTTAACAAATAAGTCCCAATCTTTGCATTCCTCTCGATACTGTTCTTATTCTGTGATCTTAACGTTTTGTAAAGCGCTGCGCAAAAGCAAATGATATAATAATGAAAAGCAACTAGATAAGAGGCACAAAAAAAAAAAAAAAAAAAAAAAAAAAACATATAAATACAGACGTATTTTACCAACATCTGTCTCATCCAATCAAGAGAGAGAGCAACCAATGACATTTCGGATCCATCCACTGCTCCGTAAGGAGAAGTGTGATGGTAAAAGAAATAAAAGCGGTAGTTGTTTTTGCATTTTGTTGAAAAACAGGAAGCCAATCAGAATTCAGCGTGCAAAATCAGTGAAAAAGAACATATTTTAGAGAGAAAATAGGTAAAAAGATAGCATCTTATGAAAAATAAATAAGATTTTACATATTCTGTCCTAAAGACCCATGATAAATGGATTACATAAGCACCATTTCGTACATTAAGCGGGTTTTTTGACATCAAGGGACCAATTTTTCTTCGTATATTAAGCGGGATCGTATCTTATGCGTACGTATATTAAGCGGGTAATTTTACACAGGTTTAATAGGCAGTTTTCAAGGGACCGAAGATAATTCGTATATTAAGCGGGATCGTATTTTAAGCGGGCGTATCTTAAACGAGTTTCACTGTAGTGGAGAGATTGGGTGGCATTTTAAGCGAGTCATTCATTTTCAAACCACTCCATTTGGTCAATCGGTCAATTTTGAAATTTACTGTGAATAGCTGGACAGGATGTATGCTTCTTTGAAAAGAAAATCACCTGCATTTTTCAACACGGACAGAAAACTTCTCCAAGAAGGCAATGTAAGACCACACACGCCCATGCCTCACAATAAAGTAGGGGATCATCAATGAATTGAATTTTTACTTCTTCTCGATATTGTCCAGACTTGGTAATCTTTTATACGAAAACTGCAATAGCTAAATCTCAAGAACTAATGCACGGAACTTCATATATTCAACTAACCCTTGATATAGTTTGGAGCTGAATACTTTTTGGTGAAAATTGTTTAACAGATGGTGCTGCTAAGATACATTATTCATGATTATCGCAATAGTTTTATCTCAACAACTAACGCACGAATTTCAATCAAACTTCAGATTTGTTAATCCCCGATATAAAGTAGAGCTGTTTAGTTTATGGTGTAAATCGTTCAACCGGTGATGCTGGTATGTTGCAATTTTTATAATTTTCGTAATACCTGTATCTCAATAACTAATATGTAGGACCTTAGAATGAAGATGAATAGCGTGTTTTATCCTCGAAGGCGATCACAAAATCATTACAAGAATACTAACAAATGGAAATCTTGAATAATAATATCAAATTCACAACACAAAAATTTTTGTTAATGAAAGGGTTATAGTCTCAATAAAAGCTCTAACTGAAGCATGAATCAGAAGTCCCTTATATTTTATGATAAGGTCCATAAATAAAAGAAGATATAGGCTAATTTTTGTTCTATTAGTATTAATCTTAGTCCCTTTCTCGACCATTTAGAGAAACCGTGTGATATAAGCTTTTCGTGTGACTTTTCCTTCTTGCATCTCCTGGATACGGAAGATGAAGAAAATATTCCTCGGAATATATCCACTGGGTATCACCGGAACTTCCCTGAGAGAATTTTTCGCTCAAAACATGTGAAAAACCCGACCTCTTTTTAAAGAGAGCTAAAAACTTAATTTTCAGAATATCTCCTACTAAGGATTTCATCTCTCGATCCCTTGATAAAAAAAAAAAAAAAAAAAAAAAAAAAAAAAAAAAAAAAAAACAATAGTACCTTTTTTTGGCCGTTTAGAACTTTTTTCCTGATGTTATTTTTAAGACGCAACACTAGTCACTGAAAAAGGCCCGGATGTTAATGTTAAGTCTATGGGGGCGTTCTTTTCAAATTTTAATATTCTTACGTGATTTATCATGTATAGGATAGCTGAGAATGATTTACAACCAGGCTAGTTTTTACTTTTTCGATTTTGGTTACATATTTTTTACATTATGATAGTTTCAATTTCAGAACCGGTTCTAACCGGTTTCGAAATTTAAAGTATTTTAAAAAAATCTGAAACCAAAATCGAAAAAGTAAAAACTAGCCCGGTTGTAGATCGACTTCATCTATCCTATGAAAAAAAAAATCATGTAAAAATATTAAAATTTGAGCGAGATATTTGAAAAACGCCCCCATAGGCTTAACATCGTCATCCAAGCCTCCAAGAAAGGATTCCATTTTCACTTCCCGATTTCACCGTGCGAATATTTTCTCTTTTCCACTTAGCTATACATCATAGGAATATCATACTGGAGACCCTATTCAACTGCTTGTTTACATAGTGTCAATTTCGAAGATGAATTTCGATAAATCTTTTTTGTTTTGTTATTCCATCAATATGTTGGACTTAGTTAAAATCATTGACTGCTTTCACAAATACATTGGTTTTCCTATACCAACCAATTTCTGGAAATTTGAGAGGTTTGTTTTGGTGAATCAGTTTGATTTGTTATAAATGCATAAATTTCCGCCAAGCTCCAATTTCAATTAGTCCCGTCATATAAATCGGTTCTAATTATTTTTTGAAGTAAATCAATAAACAGGTTCCGCTGCTATGCAAATTTTTTTACGATTTCCCCACTAATTCTATTTCAAAATCTAATGCACGGATTTTCATCAAATTTCAGATTCGGCCAAAAGGGAATTTGCTGATGATTGAATTTTGGTTTAAATCCCTAAGTGATGGCACTGATATGTTGTATCTTTCAGGAGATATAAAAATGTATGAGACATAAGAAAGTCTTAAGATTGCACTATCCGATTAGTATGCATCTCTTTGTTTTTCTGCCGTTCATAACACTGAATTCACTACTTCAAAATCAATAAGAAGAGTACTTTCACTGGTTGAAACGAAGAAGAAGAAAAAACAAGTAAGATAAATCATGCGTCAAGCATAGATTATGAAAACCATTCCAACACTTCATGAAATCTTTAACAAAACTTCGTTATTTAGGGAAATAAGGATACTATATATAGCCAAATATGTATTCCAATACTTTTGAACAACTTTGTATTTGATCTATCAGTTCATATACATACTATATAATGGGAAAATTTAGTTTAGCAAAAAATACCTCGTAGCTTGAAATTTCTCTTTCAGAAATTTATACTAATAGATGGAAACATACTTGAATACTTTTGTTGAGCCCTGTAGTTTACCTTGTACATTTATTACATGGCAATATTAAGCTAAATTTTATTTTAAACTAAAAAACTCTTAAAACTATTGAAATCATATTCTCTGAAATTATCATTCCTAGGCGCCTATGTGTCCAATTCTTTGCGTGGCCCTGTATATCATTTCATGTGTCTTCTACAAACAATTCTTAGTAAACTGAAGGCAGTTCACCGTAAGAATGAATAGCTTATTTAAAAACCACAGTTAAGTAATTTGCGCTCATATTCAGTAAAGTTTGCGAGCTCTTTTCGGCAGCCCTGTATATCAACTATAGCATTTATACGCACCATATAATGTTCATAGATTTAGTGAAACTTAAACGGATGCATTTCATCCATCATTCAGTCATCATCGGATATATATACAGTACTTCGGAAAAAAGATACTATTTGAAAACTTTTGTGCGTTATTGTAAATGCTGTGTACTTCATATTATGCATGACTGTATCGTATAACTTATATTAAACTTCAGCGATAAGTATCAGTTTTATTATGTATGAAATAGTTTACTGTAATTAAAATATGTCGCACAAAATTCTCCCCCCTTTGACATTATCTATTGCAATTCTTTTGTGTGGCCCTGTAAATGAATAGTCACTATTTTTTCACCGCATATTTTACAGAATGCATACTTTAATGCGCCTCGTAAATGCATATAAATTTTAGTATGTTTGACAGGGTATAACTTCTTTAAAATTCATTGAAAAGATTTTTTCCCAGAGGCTCTAATGTAACGGTAAACATTTGACTGCCTCTGTGCAAATAAACTAATCATGGTAGAAACTTCATTTTTAATAGGATTCGGGCAAGGGTAAACGTCAATAATTTCCAAAAATTTCAGGGCAATCCGATTGTATTCACGGGAGTTAGAGCGCGGACAGACAATCATACGGCCAGACGGCCATACGGCCATACACTGTAAAAAAAAATTTGGAAAGTTACAAAAAATTTTCTAGTAGAATTGTATTCCAAGAAATTTTTATGTAACGGCAACAATAAAAATTCATGTAACAGATACAGATTTGCACTTTGAATCAAACAAATTTTAAGGTTACTAAGGATTTTTTTGGGAAATCGTATTCCAAGAACTTTTCAAGTGACGATAACGAGCATTATAGATAAAATTTTAGTAAAGTTACCAAAATTTTAGTAAATTCTTTTGTAAAGTTACAGATGGTTTTAGTTTTGCTTACAAGTTTTGTAGATTGACATCATTTTCTTGTAGAGTGTACACATAAAATTTTAGTAAGCATAAGAGATTTCGGTTAATTTAGATTACTAAGGTTACAGATTTTTTTTACAGTGTACGGACAGAAGGCCAGACAAACCGAATGCATAAGCACTTCTCAACTTTGTTGGAAAGTGCTAAAAAGATCCACAGCATCTCTGATCCCGGATATGTATAATTGTTGGTGTTGCAGAGCGTCGAATTTTCCCGTACTGTTCATGAAAAAGAGATTCATTTTGATGATTTTCCGAATTTGGCCTAGATGTGAATAAAATTTTACGAACCTCACCATTTAGGAGACAGCGTCGCACTTTTTCGATCGATTTTAGCACTGATGATTTAAAAATATATGGCAAATTAGATCGTGCTGGTAACAAAACTGCCAGTCAGCCTGCAATCCAGTGTGTGTGTATGTGTCTCTGTTTGTATAGAAAGGGTTGCTATAACAATGTCTCGCTTCCCGCTAACATACTATAAGATTGGAGATTCGATTACTTATGATTTGCCTTAATCGCGATAATAATATTAATAGTAATCAGGTTGCCATTCATTCTACATTGCAGCGGAATATGCTATTTGTTATGACAACATGTCCTGCTAATACACCAAATAGTTGGCTTTTTTATTATTAGCACTTTCCAACAAAGTTGAAAAGTGCTTATGAATTCGGTTTGTCTGTCCGTCTGTCCGTCTGGCCGCGCTCTAACTCTTGTAAATATATTCCGATTGTCATGAAATTTTTGGACGTTAATGACGTTTACCCGAGCACGAACCCTATTGAAAATCAAGTTTCTGCCATGATTAGTTTATTTATACAGGGACAGTCAAACATTTTCCATTACATTACGGCATATGGGGAAATATTGTTTCAAATGAATTTTCAAGATGTTACACCCTGTCAAACATCTTCAAATTTATAAGCATCTACTAAGTGCACTAAAATATGCATTTTGTAAAGTATGCAGCGAAAAGAATAGTTATTATTCATTTACAGGCCCACACAAAATAATTCCAATACATAATAATAAAGTAGGGAATTGTTTGCGACATATTTTAATTATGGTAAACATTTTCATATCTAATCAAATTGATATAGGTTGCTGAAGATTAATATGAGTTATTTCATGCATAATATATAGTGCATAGCATTTACAGGAACATACAAAAGATTTCAAATACTATATTCTATCCGATGTCCTGTATATAATGGAAAATGGCTGTTAGATGGATGAAACGCATTTTTAATTATGTATTTACGCTTTTAAAATTCACTAGATGTATGCATATTATATGGTTTATATAAATGCTTATTGTTACACAATTTAGATACACAGGGTTACACAAAAGATCACGGAAAGGTTACTGAATATGAGCTTAACTTACTGTAAGTTGGTTTATAAATATATTATGCCTTTCTACCATGAACTGCATTTAGTTTACTAATAAATATTTGTAGAGTATAGGTAAAATGATATACAAGGTCACGCAAAGAACTGGATACATGATCGACTTTGGATGATAATTTCTGGAAATTTGATTTAAGTAATTTAAAGAGAATTTATTTTAAACTAAACTTTAGCAAAATACTTATTTTACAGGACTAAACAAAAGTATTCAATTATATTTCCATCTATTAGTATAAATTGCTGAAAAGAAAATTTCAACCAGTTAGGCGTTTTCTTGCTAAATTAAATTTTACCATTATATAGTCTGTATATTAACCGACAGATCAAATACAGGACTTCTCAAAAGTATTGGAATACATATTTGGATATGGGCAATAATACGTTTTTTCCCTAGATGACGAAATTTAGTTAAAGATTTTAAGAAGTGTTGGAAAGTCCTTCATAATCTATGCTTAACGCATGATTTTTCTTACTTGTTATCAGTACAATCTGTCATACATAATCAAAATCTTTGAGGCTGAAATTGGTTGCAAATATATTACACTGTCGCACTATCAATATGAAATTAAAGTAGTATGTATTTATTGAATGAAATAAATAATGAAAGACCATATTTAAAAATAAAAGCAATTAATGTTACACATTTATTACATATTTATTATTTCAACGAAATACGTCGAAATGTAAAATATTTTTGACAGAAATGTGTGTTTAAATGCAGATATACTTATACTTGGAAGGCTTTATTAAAATACATTACTTACAATCAATATCTACTGATACAATTTCCCTTTATGAAACATATAAAAAATAAAAGATTACTTAAAATACTTATTTTTATTTTTTGGCGTATACGAATTTAGAGCAGCGATGATGTTAATTTTCCAAATACCCAGCGCCACAAACGCTTGAGCTGAAAGGAACTGCTATGCATTTTCTCAGTGTTATCAAAATGAATTAAAGATTTTCTAAGGACATATTATTTTGCAATTATGGAAAATTGCGACTTCGAAGAATGCAGCATTTATATTGAGATTCTTACCAACATTGTGGAATATTTTGTCAGCAAGGACTGCTTTTTAGGCAAATATTCTACATACAAAATTCATTAAATTCAGACAAAAATTTATGTACAAAATATTTGTATCGGAAGAAAAGAGAGAAAAAAGGGGGAATTCCGCATACAGTGTGTCCCAAAAGTTTATAGACTGTTTTATTGTTTTACTAATTAAAAGGTGTTGTAACAATTTCAACACAATTTATATTTATAAATAACATCAAGACAATAATAGTATCATGCAAAAAAAATAATACACAATCACAAATCTGGTGAAAATATTAAAACTTAAATTTTATTGTCACAAAAGTTTATAGACAATTCCTCAATTTTTTTTAAATCTTTAATGTTCAAATTTTTAACCCATTTTGTCGAATCACTTTATAATGTCGATCAGGCATATTTAAAACAAGAGTGAGGAGAAATTCTGGATTTAAAGAAACTAATTTTGTTTATTTTGAACCTTTAGGTAATGAAACATTGCAACTTTTCGTCCATTAACCAATATATCTATATAGCTAACCTTCCTAAGAGGTTCTCTATTCATTTCAGTCTGGCTAGTAAATAATAAATTCTTGGTTTTGTCCAAACCACTTCATTGTAGAGTTGTACACGTGAACGGAACAATTATAGTTAATCAGGATAACTTTGACCTATCAAGGTAACTTTGGTCCAAGACGGAAAAAAAAAAGATTAAATCTGCTAACATCACTTGAGTTAACGGCAATGTTTTGGTCTCAAAATTTAGATAGAAGCACTAGTTTGATTTTGGCAGCTTATTGAAAATAATTCGTCAAGGTTCCACAATGAAAGAATGGATTAAAGTTATGTAACGGTGGAACAAAGTTACCCTGATTGACAGTTTCTTGCTGGTATATTCATTTGCCCATACGTAGCAATTTTTCAAATGGAAGTAACTGTACTTTGAGCGTCTTCTGGTAATCTTTGAAACACTGAAAACCTTTTTAAAAAAATCTTTTTTTTTTCCATTATTAAAAATTGCTCCCCAAGCCATGAATGAATCTACTCCTTGTTATACACTATAAAAAGTTCGTGGTTCTTTACTAATACCGTGCCAATAATAATTCCGTGCCATCTAAATTAAATATTTTTAAATCACGGAAATGAACACTCAACCATTCATCTGTTCAACTCATGTTATTTCGGTGCCAATGAACACGAGAGTGCTTATGCTCTTTTGTAAACTTTGGCAAAAGACGCATTTTGTGATTATCAAGAAATGCACTTGGCGGAAACTTCAATAAACCATGGATTTGATATTGAAATGCTTACTTGTTTAAAAACTGGCCATACAAACAGCTTCTGAGTTGAAACTATTCTCAAAATCTCTTTGCCTGGCCATTTAGTTGTTTGATCATCAAGAACCGATTTTTTTTTTTTTTTTTTTTTTTTTCCAAAGCTGTCTCTTTTTAAGGGTCCTGTCCCTGTCCGCGAAGACACTCACGAGCTAATGCTATTCCTATGGGTAGGCATTTTTCTAATAACTCTTTCGCAATTTGACATTTTTAAATATTTATTTGCATTGGGTAGCTGAGGTCCCTCTCAAGATCGCTCCTTGATTATTTTTTCTATTTTGGTTGAAGATTTTTTTTAAAGTTACTTTCACTTTCTGAACTGGTTTTGGAAGTGAGAGTAACTTTATAGAAAATACCTGCGACTAAAATCTAAAAAGTAATCAAGGAGCGATCTTAAGAGAGACCTCAGCTATCTAATTAAAAAAAATCATTTAAAAATGTCAAATTGTGAAAGAATTAATAGAAAAATGCCTACCCATAGGAATAGCATTAGCTCGTGAGTGTCTTTTCGAGCAGGGACAGGACCCGACAATTATAATCCTGATAATTCCTTAAATATGAAACCTGCTATGCGTCCATTTTCTCTTGAAATGACCACAGCTTTCCATCCCCGAGCCTTTAAACAATGGATTTGCAAAATTTCCTTTTTTGGAAAACTGAACATTGCGAAGCATCTTTAACAATCAGTCGGGATCGGAAAGACAGATTAGTTTTTGTTTGAGGTGTCACAAGTACATAACCTTAGAATATGCAAATTTTAGATATCAGCACTTAAATCAGCTTTTAATGCCAGTTGTCTATATATTTTTGGAATACCATTTTTTGTTTTTATTTTTTTATATTAAATCTATGACTTTTAAAAAATGCTTGCGCATTTTATTATTTTTATTTCACCATTATATGTTTGCATAATTTATTTCGTCATCGTAACTCGTTTAGTTAGCTTCTAAATCTAAAAAAAAACCTGTTGTTTATTAACTTTTGGGATGCACTGTATTCAACTTAATCTCCAAATTATCAAAAAAAAAAAAAAAAAAAAATAGATATTCAACTAGAAATAATATCATCTTTCAATTTATGTTACAAAATACGTCTAAAGTGTTGTCTTCATAATAAAATTGTAAAAAGCTTTGAAATTTTCAATACGAATACCAGATTTTGACATGAGATTTCTATGTTTCAGTAAATTTTACTTAAGGGTGTTCTCAACTGCTCCGCTCAACGTTTTGACACATTTACAAATTCAATTTTTAACAGAAAGATATGAAATTGGAATGCATGACAAAGAAAACGATTTCGAATCGAACTTTTTTTTCCATTTTATGATAGTTAAATTACCTATCCAGTGTTAAGCTATTTCTATCATGTGATCACTCGTTTTTCTCCTGCATTTCGACCGGTTTTTCTGCTTTCGTCGGGAAGTGTGCTCAAAAACGTCAACTTTGAAGGCTTGTTATGAAAAATTTATTGTGGTTAAAAAAATAAAAAAATAAAAAAAGACAGAAAATTGAGTGCAATTAGACAGTTTCTGAGTAACAAAATCTGCTATTTTCATGCATATCCGAACAAAAATAAATTAAAGCATATGTCTCAAAGTTGCCCTTTTTGATTTAAGAACACCCTTAAGGCAGTCATTAGCTAGTGTTGTTTAGGAAAAACGAATGTTTAAAATTTGAAACTACTGAAATAAAACTATTTATAGTCGTTTCAAAGCCCATTGCAATGGCCATACCTTTTTAAACACAACTGAAAACTACCTGAAGAGGGAGGGGGGATGGAAGGGAGATCTTTATTTTTGAAATCACATACTTGAACTTTCTAAAATTTATTTCTGATTTTTTAAAACATCATAGATTACAATTTATTCTATTTATTTATTTTTTATTTATTTTATTTTATTTTATTAATTTATTTATTTCTTGCAAATTAGCGTAATTCCATGATCTTGAATGACTAAGCAAAACCAATATATTGTAACAGAGCTTTTTTTATTTCGAAAAATCCCAAATTATAGAGAAATTGGGAGTGATTTTTAAGATAAACATTGAACCTTTATGGAAAAGTGCATTATTAAAAAATATTTTTATTTCACAAATATTTTAGACAAGAATCTTAAACGATTGTAAATTTTAGATACTGCAGATAATTTGACCCTACCATAAGAAAAATCTGACACTTTGCTCAGAGTTTCACAGGGTAGCATTATAGTGCAGATAAAATACACCAACGGTTGAGTAATATACGACAAGTGATAGCCGTTCATCAAAATTTGTAAAGAACTCGACACTGAAATCTGAAAATCTGATGAGCTCCCCCAAAATAAAGCTGGTTTACAATAATTTTCAGGGGAAAGGAGGGAACTAAAAAAAAGTATATTGGGCAAATGGGATATTGTTTACTTGTGTAATTTTGAATATTGAATCCTAATGATACTGTCAGCAAGTCGCTACGACCAGTCATTACAAAATTACGGCAAGTTTTATAAATACAAAGCTATGAATAGCTTTATGACTACAAAATTATATATACATCGATTTTGACAAAATTCATGACCTTGAAGAAGACTCAGAAGATCAAAATTTTGATTATTTCTATTTTGAGGAGATTTAATAGGTTTAAGATTATTTTATATGATATAAAGAACACATTTTGAACGTAAAATAAATGTGACATAGCTGTGCTCAAAAATAAAGTATAATTTTTATCTCTGTATTAGTAAAATCCACAAACTTTTGTAACGAATGATCGTATTGACATTCGGACTTTGCCATTTGAATCTGAACCAAAAAATAAATAACAAACAATACCCCACGACCTATTTTTAAAAAGTTCAACTTACCTCAAACAAATTAAAATTCCGTTTTTGCTTCTATCTGATCCTTCCCCCCCCCCCCCCCTCCCGCAAAAAAGCGGTAAAACAACTTTATTTTTGATCATCGGATCTTCAGTTTTAGTTCCAAAATGAAATTTCCCCCAACTTTTGGTGAATGCTTTAAAAAAAAAATTCCACTATTTTATGTGCATTATTAGCGATTCACATCGAATTGAGCAAGATTTTATAACACACCACACTTATAAAAATCCAAGTAAATAACAATAGCAGCCATAATATAAATGATTAAACGGTGAAATTACTTATTAGTTAAAAACTATATTTTTCAAAAAGCGGATCTAATTTGAAACTGCAGGTTTTAATTAATAGGTTCTGTCCTGACAGTTTTATTATTCAAGAATGAAAAAGCTAATCAATAAGGAGAGAAAAAGAATGAGAAAAAGGTGAAAAACTTTTTTAGTAATTATTCTTATCCTAATCAAATATGTCCGACCAAGAATGCGTCATTCTAAAGTAAAATAAAAAAAGAACTGGAACTATTCAATTTGTTTTCAAATTAGGTTTTCTTCATTAAAGCTTTCGTTTTTTGTTTAAAAACATTAACTAAAATCTAAGTACAAAAAAACTTGCTAAGAAGGAGAAATGGAGAAAAACAAAATCCGATCAGCGTAGTTTAAAAGGATAGTCTGCAACACTTCATAATTGTATTAGCATATATTCGTGTATAGTCGACCCCTCCCCTCTCTATTCTTAAGCAAAATTTTGAAAAAAAAAAATCGAATTTTCGTGTATAAATCGAACTTTATTTATGATAGTATGTTGAAAAATGATTTGTAATCAAGAGTAAAAAAAAAAAAAAATTAAAAAAAAGTAATAAATTTTCATTAAGTTCATCGAATTATTTTCTTCATCGTTTTTTTTTTTTTTTTTTTTTTTTTTTTTTTTTTTTTTTTTTAGCACTTTCCAACAATGTTGAAAAGTGCTTATGCATTTGGTTTGTCTGTCCGTTTGTCCGCGCTCTAACTCTCGTAAATATACTCGGATTGTCATGAAATTTTTGACTTTAATGAAGTTTACCCGAGCACGAACCCTACTGAAAATGAAGGTTCTGCCATGATAAATTTATTTACAGGGACAGTCAAAAGTTTTCGATTACATTACGGCCTTTGAGGAAAAATCGTATCAAATGAATTTTAAAGATGTTACACCCTGTCAAACATCTTCAAATTTATATGCATCACCAAAGTGCACTAAAATATGCATTTTGTAAAGTATGCAGCGAGAAGAATAGTTATTATTCATTTACAGGGCCATACAAAAGAATTCCAATACAAAATAATAAGGGGGAATTGTTTGCGACATATTTTAATTATGGTAAACGATCACTGTAAAAAATATCCGTTAATATACAGAAATTGTTCCGTAAAATTCTACGGAATAGCTCCGTTTTTCCGAAAAAACAGCAGATTTCCGTTATTGATATTTTGAGATTATAAAAACAGTAAGTTTTCCGTAAAATTTTCTGAAAACAGAGAAGTTCCGTATTAAAATAGAATAAATTCCATAAATAACAATGTCGCCATCTATATCTGGGATATAAAAACATTATGAAGTTGTTTAATGAACAACTTTCTATAATAATTTTCTTTATTTCTTTCAGTTTTAATAATATAAAGCTAACATATTTTTACAATATTAAAAAAATAATAAAAATTATAAAATTTTATTAATCTCTTTTAAGTTTGAGATTAGTTAGTTAGTTTATTTTCAGTTAGTTTATTTCTATTATCATTTTTAAATAATGTTTAACACATTTATAGCATATTTTTTAAAATGTGCGTAGGATAATGGAAAAAAGTTCTACTTTTAATTTTAATATATTTTAATAATAATATTATTAAAATATATTAAATATAATATATTAAATATATTGTAATAATAAAATATTAATAAAATAATTTTAATTTTAATATATTTTAATATTACTTTAAGAATATCATTTGAAAAATAAATAAGTAAATAAATATGAAAAATATTACAATAATTTTTTTAAAATCTCCTTAAAATGAAAAAAAAAAAAACGAAACATTTTAATGCATTTAATTCTTAATACATCTAATATTTTAAAGCCTAAAATTTATTTTTTATAGAGCTGAAATTAAAAACTAAATATTCGAAATTATGGAAATAAAATCTGTTAAACATTAAGAACTGTACACTCATATAGAAAATAATTCTCAACAAAAATTAATGCCGCGTTCAACATAAGGCCTTTGCTTTATAAAATCATTCGAAATAAGTAAAGATATTTATAAGCACTGCATGCGTAACTATGGCGTAATGGTATTACACTACTGAGGGCTGCCATGTAGTCCAGTCATTTTAGCACCTTTTTTTGCAAATAGCGGAAAAAATTAGAACAAAGCTGGATTTTTGCATAGGTGCTAGTTAGGGTATGTAGTTTAACATATTAAAAGTCCCCATCGATCCGATGTGAGCTTTCGCCTCCAGGGGGCGCTAAAGAGCTTGAAAATCGGTTTTCTGTGAATATCTCACGAACAATGGCGTCTAGACAAAAAAGTTCAATTAGAAAGATGTAGATAATTTAATTTCCTACAAAAAGTGCTATTAACATTTTTTTGTCACACCAACCCTTCCCTGCCAACAATTAAGATAAAGTAAACATGATTGAAAAAAAAAACGCCAAACGCAATCATAACGCGGCGAAGAGGCAAAACAAATACTAAACAACTTCCGATTTCCTCCCCCATAGTCTGTGTTGTTTTCGCGCGCTTGTGTAATACGTCATCTGAGAATAATAAGGTTCTATCTGTGTTTTCTTGAAAGTATTGAACTATCGATATAGAAATGTTCAATTTGTATCTATGAAGGCATTTCTGGATTAAAATAATGTCGTAATATAATTGTAAGGTTATATGTAAATTAAATATAACATCATTTTGATGCAAAAATGCCTTCATAGATACAAATAGAACCTTTCTATATAGATAAGTCAATATTTTCAAAAACACAGATAGAACTATATTATTCTCAGGTTACGAATAGTCATTGCCCTATACGCTATCTCTGTTTGCATTTGTTGAAATGTATCACGGTGCAAGTACTTTCCAATATTTTATTTTCATTTGGTGCTCATTTCGCTTGTATGAAATCACCCTAATTTATTGAACGAAGTATTTATTCTTTGTGAGATTTTAGGAAGGGAATAATTTTATTTTCAACGCATGCTCTAGAAAGTTTTAAATTAGTTATGACAGTTTAAAATGACTCTTTCTTAATTGCTGATTCTGAGCGAAAAATGGAGATTGACAAAATAGCTCATCTTGCATGAGAGGACTGCGTTTCGAAATATTATGTACAAATAGAAAAAAAGCGACTGAAGTCCCTTGTGACAGCAAGTTCGGAAAAAATTGACCATAAGTGGAAAATATTTGAAGAAATGGTTAAAACAATAATGAATTTACAGTTCATTCAAAGAGTAAGAAAAATTATTCACGAAAGAATTCTATTAAACCATAGAATAAATCTATTGCAGAAAAACGACCAACGCCCACACAAATTAATTATCCATTGAAGGAAAAATTGAGAAGTAACAATCCGTTGTTTGAATTTAAGGGAAAATGTTTGCTATGTTCTGATACATTAGACGAAGATTTTTTACAGAAGGGAAAAAAAGAAAGCTCTAAAGCATCGCGAAAAAGAATTTTTTTTAAATCTAATCTTTAAAATAAGACACGTCTCATATCTATGCTTATGGAGAAATTTATGGAGAATGGTTTCGAAGCGAAACAAACAGAAGATGATGCAGACACAGTAATTGTTAATACAGCTTTTGAAGTAGCAAAGTCTGGTGCGCTTACTGGTGTTGTTAGCGATGATGTTGACTTGCTCGTATTGTTGACTGCTTTAGCACTTCCAGAGATGGAGATATTTTTTATTAAGCCTGGAAAAGGACGAATTGTAATCACCCTGTATTCATCGCACAGTTTTAACAATGATGCTGTTTTGAAAGATCATATATTGTTCCTTCACGCTTTTTCAGGTTGTGACTCGACATCAGCAATGTTTAGGAAAGGTAAAATATCGTTAGCAAATTTTTTGAAAAAGGAAGAAGATCATAACATACAAGCTGCCAGCATTTTTAAAGGTGATCAAGTATCTTAATTTGAAGGCAGGAAAAACTATTTTTCTTGCTTTATGCGGTAGTAAAGCAGAAATTTCTCTGAACAAGTACCGTTATGTATGTTTCAAGAAAAGAGTTGCTGTTGGTAAAAAAAGCCTTTTATTGTTGCCGCCCAAGGGCGGCGCCAGAGGGGGGGCCGGGGGGGCATATGCCCCCCCGTCGGGCATACCTGGCCACCCCATCGGGGTCAAAATTCGATTTCGTCGGAGAAAATATTTTGACTTTTGAAATTCGACCCCGTCAAATTGGGTCAACATATGAAGTTTTTTTTTTCTTTTTTTAATTACACACAGATTGAATAAAGTATTCTAGGTACGAGTCGGTTTCTGAATGAATTTTGATTCTTGCAGATTAAGTTCAGATAAACCCGATCTTTCCAAAAAAATATCGAATTTCTTAAAATAAAAATCTATATATATGACTGCACAGGGTGATATATGAATGACTCTACACATGTATATTTTTTTAACAAAAAAGATAAAATTTACACTAAAGTTTTGTCGGGCAGTCTTGGATGACAAATAGAATGCTGCATCGGGTCGGGCAAACTGAACCTGACACGACTCGCAATCTATATCGGATCGGGTTGAATTTAATCTTTTGTCGCTGTGGGTCGAATTCCATTTGTGTTAACTTTAATTGTTTCAGGTTCGGGTTAAATGTTGACACTTACGGTTCCTGATTCAAGATTGATCTCTCAAAAGAATTTGCAAAACTTATTTTAAATTGAAAAATTATGTATTGAATGTTAATGAGTTTATATATACTTTACCAGTTTTTTCTTAAGGGTGTTCTCAATTGCTCTGCTCAACAAGTGGCAAACGTTTTGACACATTTACAAACTCATTTTTTAACGGAAAGATATAAAATTGGAATGCCTGACTGTGGAAGCGATTTCGAATCGAACCTATTTTTCCGTTTTATGACAATTAAATTACCTGTCGAGTTATAAGCTATTTCGATAATGAGATTACTCGTTTTTCTCCTCTTTTTCGACCGGTTTTTCTGCTTTCGTCGGGAAACGTGCTCAAAAACGTCCACCTTGAAGGCTTGTTATGAAAGATCTATTGTGTTTTTTAAAAAACAGAAAAATGAGTGCCATTAGACAGTTTCTGAATAACAACACCTGCTATTTTCAAGCATTTCTGAACAAAAATAAATTAAGGGTGTATTTCGATTCAAACTGCTTAGTTTCCGATTTATTTTTGAGTTTATTTTCCATCAAATGCATGAAACTGGCAAATTGTATTATTCGGAAAGTACTCAAGGTGCCGTAATGGTCGATTCTTTGATAAATGTAGAAAATATTGCAAAAAAGGCTGCCAAAGTTGCCAATTTTAACGGATTTTTCAGAAGTGAAAGATCTGGGGACGAAAAAAAGGGTCATACTGAGAGGATAATTGTTTATAAATCAAATTCTAATGAATTGAGCGTAAAATGACATCACACGGCACCTTATACGTCACTTCAAAAATCCCCTCAGCAAGTTTCATGTCTCTACTTTTAAAGTTGTGTCCGAAATTGTATCGGAAAATTTCGAGCTGTTGAAGGTGGAAAAGCGTTTTTTCGAATACACCCTTAAAGAATATGTCACAAAGTTGCTCTTTTTGATTTAAGAACACCCTTAAAAGTTAAAACTGATACTGGAGGTATAGTTGTAGATATATTTTTACATAATTGCATTACAGTATTGATATATTTTTTCATCAGTTATGGTTGGGTCTAGTTGAGGTTGAAATATTTCGGGTTCAGATAGGAATTTGGAGATGTCGGGCTCAGATTGCGTTTCGGGTAGAGTCCTGCATCACCTTGGAAAATTAAACCCAACTCGACTGGCGATTTGAGTCGGATCTGGCTAAAGTTAATATTTTTTCGAAGAGGTTCGGATTTGACTTCTATTTTTCGAGTCGGGTTAGTTTTAATTGTTTTAGCGTATGTGTTCGATTCTACCTCATTTCTCAAAAGTATCGCTGAAATATATTTTAAAATGTAAAATTATATTATTTGAATGTCAATGAGTGCATATATAGATACATTAATTTTTCTACATAAAATATATAATTGATATTGGAGGTATTATTGTAGACTATTTTTCCATTAAGTTCGAATTTTCTTTTTCAATTTTCTCTTGCATTTCGAGTTGGATTAAATTCGAATTGAATACTTTTAGGTCGAAGCTTGTCGAGTTCGGGTCATTTACTTTTTTAAAACTGGTTCAGGTTGAATGGATATAGAATTAACCAGTTCAGCTCGGGTATAACCCAATCCGGGGAGGACTCTATGCTCGCAAAATAATCCGCGAATTAAACTATTTTTTTCCCTTGATATTCCGTTAAAACAGAAAATTTTGCTTTCAAGCGCTTTAATTTTACTATTTTTACCCCTCCCCTCCCGAAAAAAAAAAAAAAATCACCAATTACCTGAAATACTCACATCTAAAGCAATATATTCGTCAATTTACATGGGTGTTTTGGCAGCTATGCTGTTTAGTACTTTTTCGTATTAGAACAAAATTTATAAATCCAATTTATCTAAATATACGTAAAAAAACAAAAATCTAAGATCAAAAATTTCAAAAAATGTCCAATAAGAAGGCAGAAATTGCTTAAAATAATAGAAAAGTCTCTTCAAATCACAGGGCTATTTCGGCATTGTCGCCACGGACTCAAGCGAGAAACTTTGGCCCGCGCAGACTTTCTAACCCGCAGTTAGACCTCCTGTATAACCCGTGGTTCGGATCGGTGATATATTTTTAATTGCGGGTCGCTTTTTGCTGATATTAAAATAACGCACTTTTATATTTCCAACTATTTTACAAGTTTTCACTTCATTTACATTTATCTTTTATTTTTAATTTGGGAATTTTGTATTTAAGTTTTTGTTTCAGATTTAAGTTTTGTATCTTATCAAAATTTGATACATCGCTATCGCACTTTCTGCATTCGATTAATATACAGTCTAAAACAAAATGGAAATTGAAGGTGTTTTCCCTATTGCTTTTATTATTACTACTATAGGCTAAAAAATCTGTTAGAATTTACACATTTTCTCGAAAATGCAGAAAATTCATCAATATAATGCTAAAACTACCTGAAATCCTCCAATATCTAAAGTTACATTTTTGTTAAATCAAAAGATTGTTCAGTTAACTGAGCAGTAACACTTTGCACTAGATTTTTCGATTCGAAACTGATTGTTTACGTATCTCTAATTTCTCTTAAAATAATGAAAAGTTCGTGAACCGAATCTCAAATTTTTTTGAAATTCTACAATGAAAACACCAACATTTCTTCAAATAATAGAAAAATCCATTCCAATAACGTGTGCGTTCCGGCAACTTATTGTCTGTATATTTTATTTTTGGCGAAATGTTTTTTGAGAATGTATGGAATAATAATTACATTTTCTCAAAAGTGTCAAAAATAGAAAATAATGAAAAAAGTAAAACGCGGTACTTATAAAGTAATACAAGGTGCATAATTCAAAAATTGTAGTTTGACTAATTAATTTCACTCCGGCAAATATATTTAATTCAAATAAAGAAAACTAATATTTAGCACAGAAACGTGTTCAGATGAACGAAGAAGGATATGAAGATATTTCAATTTTATACAAGTTTTGTTCTTAGTAAGTATGCTGTTTCTTTATACTTGTATTCTTATTTAGATTTCAATCTAGGATTTTTATACCGCAGATAACAGCTGCGATTCACTAAAAGAAAATACATACCTTCTCTTTTGACTTGTTTTCAAATTCTGATGTGCAAGTTATCATAAAACAAACTTTTCGACAACCGGAATAAAGAGATTGATAAATAATATTCTTTAGCTTCAGCAGACGTATTCTTGCTGAATGGTTGTAAACCAAAAAACACCTGCATTGTGATAGACCGGAAGGACATTTCAGAGTTAAAAAGGTGCAGTACTCAATTTTCGTCAACTGTCCATTGACCACATATATATATATATTATATAGATATAAGGAGTTATTTTTTTTCCTGATCTAGTAATTTTTTTTTTTTTTAATATATAGAAATAAGATTTTTAAAATTATTATTCATCTGTTTAATGCATTTTTTTTACAAAATTCATATTATTAATCCGACAGTAATCGTAAAAACAATGCTACAATGAAGTTTTAAAGAAAAAATTTGTTTGTGAAAAAATAGAATTTATGACTTTGCAAATTTTGCATTATAATTATCATTTCTACTAGTTATAAACATTTTATGAGTTCTGTCTTTTTACGAAGATATCAACTTTAATTTGTCGCTGCTGTATATAAAAAGTTTCAAGACTTTTATAAGAGTAAGTCCAAATGATTTCTAATTTATTTGCGTTTATATGTGATTTGCTATTTTTACCCGAGTGTTTTAATTTTAAAACTGCTTTATACTCAGAATTCGTACTTTTGTTGATAATAATAATTTAACTAATGTTTATGGAAGTTTTTCACTTATGTTTTTGCATTCAGCAATAAATACAGTAGAGCTTCGATTATTTGGACCTGTCGAGATCTAGTCCGATCCGGTTAATAAAAAATGAAAATAGGATAACTTTAAAAAATGCATATGCATATGTTTTTAGGTAACTTCCCTTCACGTCTTTTCCAGTTTAAGACTGGCAATTGTGATAATGCATATTTTAGCAAATTGAAAATGGCGTGTTTAGAAGGGTTTTATTTTATTTACCTATTTTTTTTTAAATAAAATTTACAATTTTATTTTCTGCAGAGTTGGTACAAAATTATGTATAGAAGTACACATAGAAACTTCATGATTTCCGATATAATTATGTATAAAAAACTAACGCACAAAATTTAATCCAATTTCATACTTTTTTTAGATCTTCAAATAAATTAATGCAGATAAAATTTGTCCTGCAACATTAAACAGTGGTTTTGTTATGCTTTGTTTTTAATAATTAAAATTTACAATTTTAATAATTTAAATTAAAATACACTTTTTTTTCCAAAAATCAAAATTATCATATTTACAAATCAAATTAAAATGAAATAAGTACCACGTAAAAGCTTGCCTTTCTAAATAATTTTCTGTTTTATAATACATTTATTTGATTGTTAAAAAGCTTAAGTTGGCAGGTGTGCCGTAAGACCGGGAGAATTATTTCTCAAAAAGTTAAACACAGAATTTTATCAAACTGCATCATATTCAGTTAGATTTATTATTTTTAAAGAATAGTAGATTTTTAGGCAATAAAATTAAAATACAGTAAAACCTGCCTATGACCCCCAAAAAGTACTTTCAGTTTCAAAGCCGTACCTGAAAGTGAAAGTGTCTTAAAAAAAAAAAAAAAAAAAAAAACCTGCTACCGAAATCGAAAAAGCGAAAAAAAGTCATATTAAAGAGCAACTTCAGGTGTCTCATGCAAGAAAAAAAATTGTTTAAAAATATTCTAATTAAAACGAGAAATTTGAAAATAATCTGTGTTTAACATGACAATGCGTGTGTCCTCAAGTGAGTGAAGAGTCCCCTTAAACGCAAAATATGTTGATTCAAAATGAATATAATAATACATGTGAAAAGAATATAATACATTACACCTGCTACGAGAACAACTCGACCATAACTCGCTCTTTTTTTTTATTATTTATTTATTTATTTTTTTTTTTTTTTTTTTTTTGTTACTATGCGACTTTGTCTTGGAAAATTTTACTGTGTGGCATTTTTCTGATTTTTTAGTCTCCAATACATGATATAAGTATTAACGATAACTGAATGATAATTGAAACATTTACATGCAAATATATATTCATTCAAAATAAATAAATATTGCTGCCTAGAACACTTCTTAAAAAGACTATTTTTTATCAGACACACCTCATCCAAAATATTTTATAACCGTATCGAAGTAAAAATTCACGTTTTGTAGAAATGGAGTCGGGCGGGCCGAGATTTTAACCTTTTTTTGGTTAGGTTATATTATATATGTATGTATTTGTATTTCCCAGACTGTATAATCAGGCAGATTTTCTAAATTTTATGTCGACCGGAACATTAATCTATTTAGTGCAAACCGGATCGGTCCTGGGCCTAAAATTTTTGCCACGCATTTTTTAGAACCCGGACCAATACGCGGGTACCTCTAATATGTATTATAAACTTGGCCCCCCTGTCGGGGATACAGTGCCCCCACGTCGGGCAAACTCTGGCGCCGCCCTTGTTGCCGCCTACCAAAGATGCAGCTAAATTGTACAGTTTACGTATTTATCATCGAGTAGAATACTGCTTGAGCAATAAACTACTTCCTGAGAACTGGGTCTGGCAAAATCCACCTAATTTGTTCTCAATTCCTGCTACCTTACCGCCTGCACCAAAAAATATTATTTTGAATCTATTTTTTGTACTTGATCCAAAGGATGTGGAAAAACATGTGGATGCTGAAAAATTGGATTGAAATGTTCTGATATTTGCATAAATTGCTACGGAGTTTCATTTCATTATGCAAGTAAAATTGAATTTGAAGACGAGGAAAATATTGACAGTATCCTGTCCACTGCAAGGGAGGAGGACAGCGCTACTTCTGAAATCAGTCATGATATCGAAAGGCAAGCAAAAAATACTGAAAGCAGCACAACAACGAAAGAAATAAATATAGATAATGACGAATGTGAATCGAGTGTAGAAATTGAAGCTGTGCAAAGAACTACTAAAGCAGTTAAATGACTGAAATTTGATTAAGCCAGTCACTATAAGTGGAATATGCCTACGGGGGAACCCACAATAATAATAATAAAAAAATGCACTAAGTGCTTTACCTCAAGGGTGGTGTGGAAATAAGCATAAATGTATATTATATATTCACTTTCCCCATTCAGAAATGAGAATTATAGATCTGTTTACATTTTTTTTTAAAGTAGCAGCAGATTTTTTGTATTTTTATAATTTTACTTTCAAATATGTTCACTTTTTTGCAATTTTGACAGGGAAGGGTTAATGTGACAAACAAATGTTAATGACACTTTTTATAGGAAATTAAATTATCTACAACTTTGTAATTCAACTTTTTCCTCTAAATGCCATTGTTTGTGAGATATTCACAAAAAACTGATTTTCAAGCTCTTTAGCGCCCCCTGGTGGCGAAAGCTCACATCGGATCGATGGGGACTTTTAGTATGTTTAACTACATAACCTAACTAGCACCTATGCAAAAATGCAGCTTTGTTCTAATTTTTTCCCCTATTTTTGCTAAAATGACTGGGCTAATGAGACAGGTGCTAGGTTCGATCCCCATCGAGGGTAAGTGATATTTATTCACTGTTGTTTAAATTAAATATATGTGTTCTAATCTGATGTGTCTTTGTCTAAAGAATAAAAAAGCCAGTTTGTCCTTAAAAATTCTTTTTTTGCTTTCAAGCGAAAATTTTTATATAAAAAATATGAAAAAAAAACGGAAATATTTTGTCAAAAAACGGAAATATTTCTGGAAATAACGGAATTTTTTTCCGTTAAATAACGGGAATAGTACTGGCGTCTAGATTACCAGTACTATTTCCGTTATTTAACGGAAATTTTTTTTTACAGTGATTTCATATATAATCAAAGCTGAGGATTAATATGAATTATTCATGCATATTATGTAGTGCATAGCATTTACAGGAGATTCAAAAGGTTAAAAATAGTATATTCTATCCGAAGTCCAGTACATTATGGAAGATGGCTGTTAGATAAATGAAATGCATTTTTAATTATGATATACACTTTTAAGTTTCACTAAATGTATGCATATTATATGGTGTATATAAAGGCTAATTGTTACACCAATACAGGGTTACACAAAAGATCTAGGAAAGGTTACTGAATATGAGAGTAATTTACTTAAAGGTGGTTTTTAAATATGTTATGCCTTTTTACGATGAACTGCATTTAGTTTACTAGAAATATTTGTAGAATATAGATAAAATGATATACAGGGTCACGCAAAGAACTGGATACATGGTCGCCTTTATGATAATTTCTAGAAATTTGATTTAAGTAGTTTAAAGAAAATTTATTTTTAAACTAAACTTTAGCAAACTACTGTCGTGTATTAAAATCAATATGTATTTTACAGTGCTAAACAAAAGTATCCAGGTATGTTTCCATCTATTAGTATAAATTGCTGAAAGGAAAATTTTAACTAGTTAGGCGTTTTCTTGCTAAACTAAATTTTACCATTATATAGTGCATATATTAACCGACAGATCAAATACCGGGCTTTTCAAAAGTATTGGAATACACATTTGGATATGAACAACAATACGTTATTTCCCTAATTAAAGAAGTTTAGTTAAAGATTTCAAGAAGTGTTGGAAAGTGCTTCATAATCTATGCTTAACGCATGATTTTTCTTACTTGGTTTTTTACATTTCTAAACAGAGGTATGAACTCATTGTAGTACGAACACAATGATAGATCTACTAGTCAGCCACTGGGGGTATTAATTTTTGACTTACACACCACTTCACTTCCGGCAGACATGGATCATTAGATTCCCCTATTAACTACTCTTCCACAAAATAAAGGCTGTTTAGATGTGCTCAATTCCTTAGATTTTTGTGCTGTCGGATCTTAGACTATAACGAACCTCGTTTTCTACGTTTAACTTGCAATAACCAATTTTTTTAGCATATTATCTTATTTGAAAATATTTACAATAAACTAGAAAAAGCAGCTTTTTTAAAATTCGGTACAAGAAGGTTATTCAAAAAGTATTACAATTCTAAAATGTAAATTCACGATACGAAATTTCGATTTGAAATAGTTTTAGCTTAAATAAATAGTTTGTCAGGATAAATTTATTCTCCTTTGCCGGTAAAATAATTATTCTTTGGAAAACTATTTTTCGTTTCGTGAAACCATTTTATTTTGGATCAATCAATGTGTGTATGGCTTTACAAAGTAAGTAAAATTTACGAAATTCTCAAAGAAAATGAATTTCAAACTAGTTAGCCGCAGTACCGTCTAAATTCCAATTACTCGACTCCATTAATCTTGCCCTATGGTAATTTTGGTTAAGATATTAAACAGAAACTCCAGGGGGAAAAAATTGCATATTCGTGTTCTGGAAATGGAGAACGACAGTAAAACAAAGGGAAAATACCATTCTGTTTCTTCCCTTTACAATTCGGTTAAAGATAACGATGAAACGGTCATTATTCACTAGATTTTAAAACTTTATTATTGATCTTTGCATGTAAATTGGTGTAAAGATGGAATTTTGTAATATATCTTTCCTGCACTCTTGAATTTGGAAGAAGTTATTATGTATTTTGCTCTTTGATTATAGTATTTTTTTGTAAATAAACATACATTTTGTCATTTTTTATGCACTGTGTTTGACGTACAATTTGCGTCTTTTTTTTTAATTATTATCTTATTTCAAAAAAGTGTAAAATAAACTAGAAAAGCATTTTTTCACTTTTTTTTTTTTTAATTTTGGTACAAGAAGGTTATTTAAGGAAATAATCCGAAAATGTAAATTTCCGATACAAAATTTCGATTTGAAATCGTTTCAGCTTAAATAAATAGTTTTTTAAGATAAAATTATTCGCCTTTGCAGGTAGAATTACATGAATTGGAAAAATAATTACTCTTTTAAAAAATATTTTTCATTTCATGAAAACGCTTTATTTTGGATCGATTAATACTTATGTGTGTATAGCATTACAAAGTAGTAAAATTTACGAAATTCTACAAGAAAAGGAATTTCGAACTAATTAGCCGCAGTACCGTATAAATTTCAATTACTTGAATCCAATAATCTTGTCCTACGATAATTTTGGTTAGGGTATTAAAGAGAGACTAGCGAGCTACGCCCGCTAGCTGGGCCACTTTTTCCAAACGAACCTCGGTATTAAGCAGTATATAATAAGCAAAAAAATTAATTTAATAAGAAAGTCTTGGTGTTCGAATCCTCAAGCACAAAAAAACGTAAATTAAAGAGCCATGGTCCCGTTAAAAATATGTGATTTCGCATGGTAGGCCACGTGCACTTGAAAAAAAAAAAGATTGTGGATCGGAGCTATGGTCGCTTCGCGCCCATAGTCCCGTTAAAAATATTTGGTTTTGCACGGTGTGTTGGATTCTAATCGCCCATGACATCATACTGATTTTATATTACATCACTTTATGCATAAAATGATGATTGGCTATCTTATCAAAGATCTCTATTGGTTCTCTTATTAAGAGTTACTATTGGATAATCTAGAATCCTAACTAAAATCTATAAATACATGTGTTTTCCATTATGTTCTGTTCTGCTCTCTCTTGCTTGTACTCTGTCATGACCTACTGTAATTAAACTCCTTCGATCCCATATCAACGCAGGGTCTTTTTCGTTCTGAAACCACAGCAGAGTGTGGTTCTTACTTACTTAGTGTTTTTCTGCGTTGAACGGAAAAGTGGGTCAGGCAAAATTTATTGCCATAAAGTACTTATGTTACTTTCGTCTGCGGTGTTTTAAACGATGACTGAAAACAAGGATTATTCGGTCGCTCCGTTTGATGGAAATAATTTCCAAATATGGAGCAGAAGAGTAACTGCGATTTTTGAGGCGAAAGAACTTGATGATTTCTTGGAAAAGGAAGCAGATCCAGCAAAAGCTCCAGAAGTGATTAAAGCAAAAAAGGCTTACGCTTTATTGTTATCGCTTTTAGAGGATAGGATTTTATCTTTTCTTCAAAAAGAAGATACCGCATGTAAAATCTGGAAATCCCTGCAGGCAACATATGAACTTAAAGGCGCAATTAATCAAATATTGACACGGAAAAGACTGTCCACAATGAAAAAGAATAAAGATATTACAATGAGACAGCATATTGACGATGTTTTGAAATTAATTACTGACTTAAGGATATCTGGTGCTCAGGTGAGTGACATTGATACAATTGTTTACATTTTAATGTCTTTGCCGAAGGAATTTGAATCCGTCAAAGTTGCGTTAGAAAATCAACCTGATACTAACTTGACTCTGGAATTTGTTATGCAAAGACTAATTGATGCTGAAGCATTAATGAGTGAATCCAGAAATACTACTAAATCATTTAATGATAATATTGCTTTTATGTCGGCACAGAAAAAACTCTTTTGCAATTTTTGCAAAAAAAAAGGCCACACCTCAAAATTTTGTAGAATGAAAACGGTCAAATGTTATAATTGCTCAAAAATAGGTCACTATAAAAAATTTTGTAAAAATAAACCAGAAACGCAGATGGATGAAAAACAGTCAGCTTTTGAAATATCTTTTATGACTGGAAACACAAATAATTGGAAATTTATCATAGACTCAGGTGCGACATCACATATGTGTTCTATCAAAGAATGGTTCACTTCTCTTAAACCTGCAACTGGGACAATTAAATGTGCTTCAAAGGCAGCAGTGTTAAATGTGGAAGGTACTGGAAGTATAAATGGTACAATATCTGAGAATATTCGCATAACTTTAAAAGATGTATTATATGTACCGAATCTAAACGGACAATTAATTTCTGTCAAGAACATAGAAAAAGCAGAATTTTCTGTGATATTCAAGAATGAAGAAGTATTTATCGAAAAAGATAATAAGAAAATGCGCTTCGGTCATCGGGATATTCATGGACAGTATATAAGTTATTTCACTCCATCTAATGAAAGTGCTTTGACATCAACGTACGATAAGGACTTATGGCACAGAAGACTTGGACACCCCTGTAACCAGCCACTGATTCATTTGGGATTACCTACCCCTTCATCATTTTGTGAAATTTGTGCTCGTGCAAAACTCAGTGCAACACCAGCTGGCAAAGGTCCGAGAAACAGAGAAAAAGAACCAATGTTGATGATTCACACGGATACTTGTGGACCCATATTTCCTGAAACTATTGGAGGTGAGAAATATTTTCTAACTATTACTGATGATTTTTCGCGATTTACTGAAGTTCGATTACTTAAAAAGAAAAGTGATGCAGCTCGTGAACTAATATCGTTTTGTAAATTAAATCCTTCCGTTAAGAAAATTAGATGTGATAATGCAAAAGAATTTATAGAGGGAGAACTTTTAAATTTTACAAATGAAGTGGGTATAAAAATTGATCCAGCTCCCCCATATACTTCATATTTGAATGGAATATCTGAGAGCGTTAATAGAACTCTCTTGGAAAAAGGGAGGGCAATGCTATATGAATCCAATTTGCCTAAGAGCTATTGGGGTTTAGCAGTACTAACTGCAGCTTATCTTAAAAATAGATTGCCAAGTAATTCTATTGATAATGATACTCCATATTATTTGAAATATAATAGCAAACCAGATTTGAAAAATCTCAGAGTATTTGGCTGTGACGCCAATGCACTTGTACCTACTAACTTAAGAAAGAAATTAGATGAAAAATGCAAGAAAATGATATTTGTAGGCTATACTTCAATGGGATATCGACTACTGGATCCCACAACAAATCGGATAACTGTTTCTAAAAACGTTAAATTCAATGAAGAAAAGAAAAATTCAGTTAATTTTAAACATACAACTGAAAATATTGAGGAAAATTATCCGGAATCTAAAAACCAAAATGATGAAAATAAAACAGACTCTGAAACTTTAGTGCAAACAAAACTTGAAAACGATAAAAATTCAATTAATGAAAATATTATAAGATCCTCTTCTAGAGAAAAGAAACAACCCATAAGATATCCGGAGCCAGAAATATATGAAGCAATGCTCGCTCAAGAAGAAACTTTAACTTTTGATGACATTTCCTCTTTGCCGTACAGTGAAAAACAAAAATGGGAACTAGCCATGGACGATGAAATGAAATCCATTAAAGAAAACGATGTCTGGGACTTAGAGGAATTACCATTAGACAGAAAAGCCATCTCTTGCAAGTGGGTGTTACGTAGGAAAAGAGACGGTAAGTATAAGGCAAGGCTGGTAGCTCGCGGGTTCATGCAGCAAGAAGGAATCGACTATACTCAGACATTTTCACCGGTTATAAACATGCCTGCCTTGCGTTTCATATTAGTTATTATGTTGAATAACAATTTAAATGTTTATGTTTTGGATGTTAAAACTGCTTTTTTAAATGGTGAATTAAATGAAGTTATTTATATGGATCAACCCAAGGGGTATGATGATAATAGTGGTAGGAAATGCAAACTTAAAAAGAGTTTGTATGGCCTAAAGCAAGCCCCACGACAATGGTATGAAAAATTTCAAAATTTTGTAATTAAACTGGGATTTAAACAACTTAATTCTGAACCTTGTATTTTTGTAAGAGATGTAAACTCTAAAAAAATTATAATGGCTTTGTACGTTGATGACCTTTTAATTTCCGGTTCAAATGTTAGAGAAATTAATGTTATTATTGATATGTTATCTAAAGAATTTCAAATGTCAAAATCAGAAAAAGTTTCAGAATTTCTAGGTATTCGAATGGAATTTACTCCAGAAGGACTGTTTTTAGATCAGCAACATTACATTTTAAGATTGTTGAAAAAGTACAATATGCTTGATTGTAATCCTTGTTCTGTTCCTATTGAACCTAAATCAACCCCTGCTATGTTTGAAAAAGGTAATGCTTTTAATAGGCCTTATCGCGAACTAATAGGGTCTTTATTGTATTTAGCTTATGTATCCAGACCAGACATTTCATTTGCAGTCAATTGCTTAAGTCAACTCCAGGAACGTCCTACTGATGTTGCCTGGAATGCCTTAAAGAAAATATTGAGATACTTGAAAGGTACTGCAAAATTAAAAATAAACTATAAAAAGGGTAATTTAGATGATTTGGATTTGTCTATATATGTAGATGCAGATTGGGGGTCAAACTCAATTGATAGGAAGTCTGTGTCTGGTTACATAATAATGTTTTGTAACTGTCCTGTATTATGGTGTGTAAATAAACAAAAGATTGTTGCTCTTTCAACCACAGAAGCTGAAATAATTGCTCTGTGCAAAGGTATTCAAGACATTTTATGGATGAAAAATATTGCCTGTGAAATTGTAAGTATTAAAAATGTTTTTGTGTATGAAGATAACCAATCATGCATCAAATGCATAACTAATGAAAATAACTATGGGAGAATGAAACATATTGATATAAAACTGAAATTTATCCGTAATGTTATCAGAGAGAATCAAATTAAAATAGAGTATATTTCGACTGATAATCAAATTGCTGATATGATGACAAAATCTTTGCCTAAAGCTAAACTCCAAGCACTTTTACTCCAATGTAATATGAAAATATAATGTAAGATGCGATTAAGGGAGGGTGTTGGATTCTAATCGCCCATGACATCATACTGATTTTATATTACATCACTTTATGCATAAAATGATGATTGGCTATCTTATCAAAGATCTCTATTGGTTCTCTTATTAAGAGTTACTATTGGATAATCTAGAATCCTAACTAAAATCTATAAATACATGTGTTTTCCATTATGTTCTGTTCTGCTCTCTCTTGCTTGTACTCTGTCATGACCTACTGTAATTAAACTCCTTCGATCCCATATCAACGCAGGGTCTTTTTCGTTCTGAAACCACACGGTGGGCACTAAGCGCCCATAAGACATTTTTTCGTATTTTTTAGTTCATCAGAAGCAGATTTTTACGCAGATTCTGAATATGTAATCAGTTTTTTCTACTTTAAAAACTGTCTGCATGATGGTTTAAGAAAAAAACGCGCAAAAAAAAAAGTTTCGATAGTCCTGTTTTATTTCTAAGTTCAATATTTTAGCGAAAACTATGGTAAATATTCTACGGCAAGTCAAAAAAATTGATGCGGGAAAAAACGTAATTAGCGCCGGTAGAAATGGAGGTTTTCGGCTGTATCTTCTTTTAGCCAAAGGGGAAAAATTCATTCCTTCACCGCAAGGTAGCGCAGTGTTCTGCTTCGGATCTCTGTTTGGGAATTGAGATATTTTTCGTCCCAATTCCCAAGGGATTTTTAATTCATAACTTTTTTAATTTTGGTCCCACGGTCTCGAAAATGTCCGAAATGACTTCCCCGGAATTTTTCCAATCGAAAGACACCTCTCGCGACTTCCAACTCGCCCGCGTTGCGAAGTTTAATCGGCTTCAAGCAGACAGAGGCGCACGGATTTTATTAGTATAGACTCTAGAGGAAAAAAAAAAAATATGCATATTCTGAAATTGGTGAACAACAGTAAAACAAAGGGGAAATATATTCTGTTTTTTCTTTTTACAATTCGGTCAAAGATAACGATGACACTGTCGTTATTTGCTAGGTTTTGCCACTTTTTATTGATCTTGGCGCTTGAACTGGTCTAAAGATGGAGTTTTGTGATACACTTTTTCTGCTTTCTTGAACTTAGAATAAGTTATTATGTATTTTGGTCCTTGATTATAGTATTTTCTTTTTTATAGATAAACAAACATTTTGTCATTTTTATGCAGTGTCTTTAACGTACAATTTTCGCCTTTTTATAAACTTCATGTTAAAAAAAAAAAAAAAAAAAAAAAAAAAAAAAAAAAAAAAAAAAAATCCGCTAATTTTACGGCAAAAACTTTGCCAGCAATGTTGCCAGCAGTTTTTGCCGTAAAAATTGCAGTAAAATTTGATGTAATAAAAACATTTGCATCTAATTTTACTACAATTTTTACGGCAAAAACTGCTGGCAACATTGCTGGAAGAGTTTTTGCCGCAAATTTAACGGATTTTTTTTTACAGTGCATTATTTTATTTTAAAATACTAGGGGGGGCCCGCCCCCCTGCTCGCTATGCTCGCCAACCCCCGCGTAATCGCTTCGCGATTCCAAATTATTGGCTACCCCTGCTTGCTGCGCTCGCCAATATCCCATGGTATGAATAAGCAGTTGCAGACCTTTCAAATAATGTGTCACACGACTGCTGTTGTAAAGAAATTAAAAATGTGCCCCCCTGGAGGGCAGAGGGGGAGGCGACACAAAAGACATCCATAATATGAATAAGCAGCTGCAGACCTCTCAAATGATGTCACACGACTGGTATTGTAAAGAAATTAAAAATGTGCCCCCCTGGGGGGCAGAGTGGGAGTGACACACAAGACATCCATAAAATGAATAAACAGTTGCAGACCTTTCAAATGATGTGTCACACAATTGGTGTTGTAAAGAAATTACAAAATGCGCCCCCTCTGAGGGCAGAGGGTGGGGTTACACACAAGATATCCATAATATGAATAAGCAGTTGCAGAACTCTCAAATGATGTGTCACACAATTGGTGTTGTAACGAAATTAAAAATGTGCCCCCCTGGGGGGCAGAGTGGGAGATGACACACAACACATCCATAATATGAATAAGCAGTTGCAGACCTTTCAAATGATGTGTCACACAACTGGTGTTGTAAAGAAATTAAAAATGTGACCCCCCCTGGGGAGAGCAGAGTGTGGGGGTGACACACAAGACATCCATAATATGAATAAGCAGTTGCAGACCTTTCAAATCTTGTGTAACACGTCTGGTGTTGTAAAGAAATTAAAAATGTGTCCCCCCTGGGGAGCAGAATGGGGGATAACACACAAGACATCCTTTAAATGAATAAGCAGTTGCAAACCTCTCAAATGATGTATCAAACGACTGATGTTGTAAAGAAATTAAAAATTTGGCGAAATATTACAGTTATCGCCAAGTTGGCGTCACTTTTGACAACTAATTTTGGTCGCCAAATTTGGCGATATATCGCCAAGTTGGGGACAAACTTGGCGATTGTTGGCGATGGTAACCTTTCCTCTCTTTATGGTAACCCATATGGCGATGCATAGACGGAGCCCTTTCCTGATTGGTCTATTCGACTCATGGAAGGAGTGGACAACCCGGATTCGTTAGTTCCGGAAATCTTCCACATCAGCATCATTCCAGGAGTCATTCCTTTTAAGGCTAGTTTTTTTTTACTATAGAAAGATAAAATAAACAAGAAAAAGCATTTTTTTAAATTTCATTACAAGAAAGTTATTTAAAAATTTTTGCAATTCTAAAATGTAAATTCGCGATACGAAATTTCGATTTGAAATAGTTTTAGCTTAAATATATAGTTTTTCAGGATAAAATTATTCTCCTTAGCCGGTAAAATACATAAATAGGAAAAATAATTACTCTTTAGAAAATTATTTTTCATATCGTAAAAGCATTTTTATTTTGAATCAATCAATACTTTTATGTGTATTGTTTTACAAAATAAATAAAATTTACGAAATTCTCCAAGAAAATGAATTTTGAACTAATTAAGCACAGTTCCGTCTAAATTCCAATTACTCGACTCCATTAATCTTGTCCTACTGTAATTTAAGTTAGGATATAAAAGAGAGACTCTAGGAAAAAAATTAAATAAATAAATGTTTGCATATTCTGGAAATGGTGAACAACAGTAAAACAAAGGAAAAATATATTCTGTGTATAATTTGATCAAAGATAACAATGAAACTGTTATTATTCGCTAGATATTAATACTCTTTCATTGATCTTGGCGTTTGGACTAGCGTTAAGATGGAGTTTTGTAATGCATTTTTCCTGCACTCTTGAACCCCGAAGAAGTTATTATGTATTTTGGTCCTTGATTATATTAATTTTAGGTAGATTTCATTACAAAAAGTAAAAAGCTACCTATTGCAGCCGCCCGGAGGAAGCACTTCCAGAAAATTTTGCTATATTTTCACCGATCTTGATATATAGGTGATCAATGCTGAGTGAAGCATCGACCTGGCCTTCAATCGCCGTCAGAGCCACCTATTGTTTGAGATGCGAACTAAAATAAGAAATTACGGTAAAAAAACTCCTGACATTATACATAACTCTCCTGCAAAAAATTTTTAAATAGCTGTCACCGTTTGCAAGTTATTGAATTTTAAAATCCATCAGTCATTTTTGGGACACCCGGTATATATGTATATATATATATATATATATATATCTGATTTTTGTCATGCTGTAACTAACGTATTTATGAACCGATTTGAATGAAACTTGGTGTGTGCATAGTACATACAAATATCTCGACCGAGTTCGTGGGCCAGCATCATGCGCCATCTTGTTTCAAAATGGCAGCCATTTAAATTTTAAAAAAATTAAAATTTAACATTAAATGCAAAAAAATTAAAAGTTGAAAAATATTTTTATTTTATGTGTTAGATCTAAAAAAACCGATTCCAGGACACTTTTTATTTTATCTATATATTAAAAAATGATTGAGTTATAGCACTTTCAATTTTTCTTATGGTTGACATTTTGAAACGATCTGATTTTTGCCACGTGATAACACGCGTATTTATAAATCGCTTTGGATGCAACTTGGTGTGTACACAGTACATAATGAAGCCTGCACCGAGTTCGTTAGCCAGTTCCATCCGCCATCTTGTTTCAAAATGGCGGCCATTTAAATTAAAAAAAAATTAATTTAAAATTATGTACAAAGAAGGGAGGTGATTGAAAATAATTTTCCTTTTATGCATTTGACCTTGATACAAAGATTCCAAAGCATTTTTTTGTTTCGTCTGTATCTTAAAAAATGGCTGAATTATAGCACTTTTAATTTCTAGTCTTGCTCACATTTTGAAATGATCTGGTTTTCGTCGCGTGATAACACGCGTATTTATATACCGGTTTGGATGAAACTTGGTGCTTAGATAGTACATATCGATGCCTGGACCGAGTTCGTTGGCCAGTTCCAACTGCCGTCTTCTTTCAGAATAGCGGAATATTATTTTTTTTAATTTAAACTTTAAAATTAGGTGCATAAAAGTAAGAAATTGAAAAAGATTTTTCTTTTGTGTTTTGACCTTGATACAAAGATTCCAGAGCATTTTTTGTTTCATCTATATCTTGAAAAATGGCTGAGTTTTAGCACTTCCAATTTCCAGCATGATTGACATTTTGAAACGATCTGAAATTTGTCACGCGATAATACGCATATTTATAAACTGATTTCGATGTAACTCCGTGTATACATGGTACATACCAATCTCTTGACCGAGTTCACGAGCCAACTTTATCCGCCATCTTGTATCAACATGGCGGCCATTTAAGTTTGTCAAAAATCTTTTAAATGTATAATGATGTACAAACAAAAAATTAGAAATTGAAAAAAGGTTCTTTCTAAACTATTTATCTTAATAATGAATTCCGGAGTATTTTTTGCTTTGTCTTTACCTTGAAAAACGCCTGGGATATAGCAGTTTGAATTTCTAATGTGAGTGACATTTAAAAAAAAAATCAATTTGCCCGCGACAGTACTCGTATATATTAATCGATTTCGATGTGAGTATGTATGTTCACATGAATTAAGATTTCGACTAAGCTCATTGGTTTGTTTTATCCATCATGCTGCTTTAATATGGATATCGTGCAATTTGGCGACCCTATAAATCGCTTAAAATAAAACCAGGTTGAATAAAAGATTACTAATTTCTAAAAATTCCTATTAATATTCAGTATTGACAAAAACTAGTATTCAACCTTATATAATCGTGTTCCACTAATTTGAGCTTCGTATATTTCAATAATATAACTTAATTTAAAATAAATAAATAAGTATATGAAAGCTACCTCTTCCTCCCGGCACTGCCGGAAGGACTTTTTTGTAGATAAACAGACATTTTATCATTTTTTATGCAGTGTGCTTGACGTACAACCCCCCTTCAAACTATTTTTCATTTCGTTAAACCATTTTATTTTGGATAGATCAATAATTTATGTGTCTATCGATTTACACCAAAGTAGGTAAAATTTACGAAATTCTCCAAGAAAATGAATTTCGAACTAATTAGACGTGGTACTGTCTAAATTCCAATTACTTGACTCTATTAATCTTGTCCTACCGTAATTTTTGTTAAGGTATTAAAGAGAATCTCCAGGAAAGAAAAAAAAAAAAAATAAATGTATGCATATTCTGGAATTTGTGAACAACAGTAAAACAAAGGGAAAATGCATTTTTTCTCCTTTACGATTCGGCCAAAGGTATCAATAAAATTCCTATTATTTGCTAGATTTTAACACTTTTTTATTGATCTTTGCATTTGAACTGGTGTAAAGATGCAGTTTTGTAATATATTTTTTCTGCACACTTGAACTTGAAAGAAGTTATTATGTATTTTGTTCTGTGACTATAGTAATTTTTTGTAGATAAACAAACATTTTATCGTCTTTTATGCAATGTGTTTGACTTTTTTTTTTTTTTTTTTTTTGCATGTTACTGTACTTAAAAATGTATAAAATAAACTAGTTAAAACATTTTTTTTTCTTTTTTTTCTGTTTAAGAGGGTTATTTAAAAATCATTACAATTCTAAAATGTAAAATCACGATACGAAGTTTCAATTTGAAGTAGCTTTAGCTTAAGGGTATAGTGGGCTTTCAAAACTATTTTTTTTTTCTTTTTTTTTTTTTTTTTTTTTTTTTTTTTTAATTTCAATGATTTTTTTTTTAATTTCTGAAAATAGTCATAGTTGTCGCGAATTAGATTAATATTTATAATTGCTTTAGTGTCCGCACTTTCATGGTGACTCCATGGTCGTGGTTTTATTTTTCGCAGATGCTCACGAGCAATGATAAAAAAAGAGTAGTAGAATTTATTCTGGAATAAAGTTTGTGTTAAGTTTTAAGTGAAATGTTTTTGAAGCTTCATTTTTTTGTAAGATATTTAAATTACTTTTCACACGTAAAACGACGATGTCTATATTATCGGGTAGATTTTATAGCTTCGATTTCGCATTGTTTGCGATATGTGGCGCCCGAACTAATAGGGACGTGTGAAAAGTAACTGTTTTTTATTTGTTATCAGAAGTTGTCATTGAGAAAAAATGGATGCTTTGAAAATCAAAAGAACTCCTCTTAGATATGGATTTACGAAAACTTATAATGCTTTAAATGAAGCTTTAAACGACGCAACTCCAGATACTAATTTAATAGAGAATTTAATGTGTCAACTGGAAGATAAAAGCACAAGATTGCGAGCTGTAGATGAATAAATTTTGAATTTTATGTTGACAGAGAAAGTTATAGAAAAAGATTATTCTAAAGAATTTGAAGCTTGCGAAGAGTATACAGAAAAATTTATTGCTATAAAGCAAAAAGTAAAGACATTTTTGGTGAAGCCTATCGAAGAACAACTCCGATCGCAGAATTATACGGATGTTGAAAGAACACTGTCGCGACCACTTCGCTTACCAGAGATAAGTTTACAGCCGTTTGATGGCGATGCAAGATTATGGTTAACCTTTTGGAATTCATTCAGTAAAATTCATGAAGACACCACTTTAGATGACCATTTGAAATTTGTTTATCTTTTACAGGCGATAACGCCGAAATCCAAAGCAGCACAGATAGTAAATAGTTATCCGGTTTCAGCTGATAATTATCCAAAAGTAATTCTACATCTGAAAGAAAGGTTTGGCAGAGAAGATACACTTATTGAGATATATGTTAGAGATCTTCTTCAATTAGTTTTAAATAATAATCAATCATCAAGCAAGAATTTCAATTTATCGTCGTTATATGATAATCTAGAGACAAAACTTAGGTCTCTAGAATCATTAGGTGTCACAGAAGAAAAGTATGCCAGCATACTTTTCCCACTTGTAGAATCTTGTCTACCTCATGATGTCCTTAAAATCTGGGAAAGACAGCGTGAGAAGACTGCTCAAGGTAAGAATCAATTAAATTCTATCCTTGATTTTTTGAAAAATGAAGTTATTGCGGAAGAGCGGGTTCTTTTGGCTCATTCCAATCTTGGTTTTGAAAACCCAAAGAAATATCATAAATGTAATAATGAATATAATTCAATGCCAACTGCCACAGATTTATTTATAAATAATAAGTCTAATAAGAATTTAGTTAAAAAACGTGAAGATTTATGTATATTTTGTGACAAGTGTCACTTATCAGAAAAATGTTTTAAAGCTAGTTCGCTTTCTTTTGATGAGAAACGTAACTTAATTTTGAAGAAAAAAGCTTGCTTTGTTTGCCTGAAGAAAAACCACATTTCACGCAATTGTAACTCTAAAATTAAATGTTCGAATTGTGGTAAAAGACATTTTTCAATATTATGTCAAAATGTTTTAAATGAAGGTGGTAATGTGTCGTTAGAAAGTCATAAACATGAATCAGGGAGTAGTGACACTGTTTTAACTACTCAAGCTTCGGATCCTACTGTGTTACTCCAAACTTTGAGTGTCCGTGTAAAGCACAATGGAAAAGAGAAAATCGTGCGTGGAGTTATTGACACAGGATCCGAACGTTCCTATTTATCACGAGATGTAATTAAATATTTGAATTATAAAAGTATTGGTGAAATTAAATTAATTCACACATTATTTGGTAATATTGAAACAAGTGAAACAAAGCATAATAAGTATCGAATTCACTTAAGTAGCATAGACAATAGTTATAAATGTGATATGCATGTTTTAGATGTTCCTGTTATTTGTTCTAAAATACGAAAAGTGCCAACTGGGCCTTGGTTATCAGAATTAAATAAATGTGGCATTAAAAATTCTGATGTTGAAAATAGTTCATGTGAAACCGAAAATGAAATTAAATTATTGATTGGTTCTGATGTGGCTGGAAAATTCCTCACCGGAAATATTAAAGTTTTAGAAAGTGGTCCGGTTGCGGTAAAAACCCATTTGGGATGGACTCTAATGGGAAAAATTCCAAGTATTAAATCAGAAACAAATAAGGCTGCTATGATTATTTCATCACTTTGGAACAATTGTTCCGTTGCTGATTTGTGGAAGCTGGATATTATGGGTATAACGGATCCAGTTGAATCCAAAACTAAATCTGAAATTCATGAAGAAACTATGCAGCATTTTAAGAGTAATATAAGAATAGATTCAGAAGGGAGATACGAAGTAGCATTGCCATGGGTGCTAGATAAAGCTTGCTTACCTAACAATAGAGAATTGGCCGAAAAGCGGCTTGCTACAACGAGGAAAAAGTTAATTAATTTAAATAAAATTGAGGTATATAGCGAAGTATTTGATTCGTGGATAAATGCAGGAATAATTGAAAGGGTGGTTGATAATAAAGAAACTAAAGTACATTATTTGCCACACAGACCTGTATTTAAAGAATCGAGTGAAACTACTAAAGTTAAACCAGTTTTTGACGCTTCGGCTCATGTTAAAGGTTCCCCTTCTCTAAATGATTGCCTAGATAAGGGATTAAATTTGATTGAAATGATTCCTTCTATATTGCATCGGTTTCGGAAATATCCTGTTGGTGCAGTATCCGATATAGAGAAGGCATTTCTACAAATTGGTATTAGAGCAGAGGATAGAGACTATCTGAGATTTATATGGGAAAATGGCATAATTTATAGACATAAACGTGTTGTTTTTGGAATCAATTGTAGCCCCTTTTTATTAGCGGCTACTTTGAGACATCATTTAGAAAGTGCGACTGAAAATCTTGCTTCTACAGTAGAAATTTTGAATGAATCGTTATATGTAGATAATTGTGTTTGCAGTTTCAACACAGTTGAAGAATTAAATAAGTTTATATTTGAATCCCAAACGTTACTATTCTCTGCAAAATTTAATCTCAGGGGATGGTTGTCAAATTATCCCATTCAAATTATTTCTGAAAATTCAGCAGCTAATGTAACACCAGTATTAGGTTTAAACTGGGATCTGGAAAACGATACCCTATCTTGCAAAATCGGTTCTATTGAGGAAAAACAAATTATTCCCACAAAACGAGCTGTACTTTCATTCGCTCAGAAAGTGTTTGATCCTCTTGGATTTACCTCTCCAGTGACTTTGCTCCCTAAACTTATTCTACAAGAATGCTGGAAGTTAAAAATTAAGTGGGATGAATTACTCCCAACTAATTTGGCTAAACAATTTTTAAAATGGGTGCAAGGATTGAAGATGATTTCTGACATCAAATTGCAGCGATGGATGTATCTTGATAATTATGAAAGTAATGATGTAGTCCTTCACATATTTTGTGATGGAAGCAAACATGCGTATGCTACTTGCATTTTTCTAAGAGTAAAGAGAAAAGATAAAATCCTGGTAACTTTCGTACAGTCACGTGCAAGAGTAGCTCCCCTTAAGAACATAACGATACCCCGGTTGGAGCTTTTAGCATGCTGCATTGGAGCCAGGTTGGGAAGTCGAGTTATATCTGATCTACGAATTCCAAATTTAAAGATATTTTATTGGTGTGACTCAACTACAGCTTTAAGCTGGATAAAGCGAGACGAAAGATGGGGAACATTCGTTTGGAATCGCGTAGAAGAAATCAGATTCTTAACTCAAAAGAACCAATGGCGACACATTGCAGGAAAATTTAATCCGGCAGATATTCCTTCCAGAGGTTGTTCGATTGAACAATTTTTACAATTAAGATGGTGGGAGGGACCGGATTGGTTGGCTCAACCTGAATATACTTGGCCTCAAAGTGCCGAAATTCCCGATGAAGAAATTATTAACTCTGAAAAACGGAAAAGTGTCATTTCAGCAATGAACAAGAACACAGAATCTAGTGATTGGTATTATCGACGATTTTCATCTTTTAAGAAAATTATAAGATTGATCGCCTGGATTTTAAGATTCTTAAACAATTTAAGAAATCCTAATTCAAAAGAAGTTTCTGAACTTACGTGTTTGGAATTAGAACAAGCCGAAAGAATATTGATAATTTTGATTCAGAAAGACAGATTCAACGAGAAGAATAATCAGAAGATACGTAGCTTAAGACCAATCCTAGATGAAGATGGTATTATAAGAGTGAAAACGCAAGTTATTTATAGAGAAGATGCTTTCAATTTTAAATACCCTGTTCTTTTGCTTTCTGACCATCCTGTAGTCCACCGCCTGATCTCCTGGAAACACCAAGAGCTTTTGCATGCAGGAGTGGCTCTTATGATGACATCGTTACGAGAAGACTCATTACATTGGATCGTAAAAGTTAAGAAAACTATTCGAGCAGTAGTACAGAAATGTGTAGGATGCAAAAGATTTAGAGCCCAAAAGATTCGCCGGAAATTTAATCTACCTACCGCTGCCTGGTGGGAGCGATTGATACAAATGGTGAAACGCATCCTGAGAAAAGTTCTAGGTAGAGCTTCATTATCCTACCAAGAACTGCTCACAATTCTCTGTGATTGTGAACAAGTTGTGAATGCTAGACCTCTAACTTATGTTACTGAAGATGTGAACGATCTAGCACCGTTAACACCATCAATGTTTTTACAGGACATAAGATCTTCAGATGTGAGAGATTTTGATGCAATTGACGCGCAAGAATTAAATAAAAGAGTTAAGTATAGGCAACATGTTCGAGAACACTTACGTAAGCGATTTCGTATTGAATATTTAGGACAATTGCGCCAGCAAAGTTCTTTGCAAAAGAATGTCAAGCAACTTACCGTTGGTGATGTCGTACTCGTAGAGTCTGATAAGAAACGTGCCTATTGGGCTTTAGCCCGAGTGCAAGAACTTATTTCTGGTAAAGATGGCCACCCAAGAGTTGCACGATTAAAAACTGAAAATGGTGAACTTTTGAGACCTGTCCAAAAACTGTACAATTTAGAGATTCCAAAAGAACTTTCTAGTGATCCAGTATTAAGAACGAGAAGTGGCAGAATAGTGACTGTCCCAAAACGTTATTAACTTTAAATACTGTTTCAACAAAAAACTTTATTCTTATTTTTTAGTATATTTCATAGTGTTAATTTGAATTTGTAATAATATGTTTAATTTTATTTGAATTTTGCAGAAGAAAATGTTTATTTACCTGTTTTGAGAAATGTAATATTGTAAGAATTGTATCTTATCACTGTAATGTAAGTATTAGTCATATTTTATTTTATATTTTATTGTACCCATTGTTGAGTTTAACTGTCGAAAACTCAAGGTGGGAGAATGTCGCGAATTAGATTAATATTTATAATTGCTTTAGTGTCCGCACTTTCATGGTGACTCCATGGTCGTGGTTTTATTTTTCGCAGATGCTCACGAGCAATGATAAAAAAAGAGTAGTAGAATTTATTCTGGAATAAAGTTTGTGTTAAGTTTTAAGTGAAATGTTTTTGAAGCTTCATTTTTTTGTAAGATATTTAAATTACTTTTCACACGTAAAACGACGATGTCTATATTATCGGGTAGATTTTATAGCTTCGATTTCGCATTGTTTGCGATAATAGTATATATTCTTCTTTCACAATTTTTTTTAAAAAATATATTCAATAGTTTTTGAGATACAGATTTTTCTTTATTTAAATTAACGAAAAATGGCAATATTTCAAAATGCTCCATGCGAAATTCTTTATGCCCAATTTTTCTGATTTTTTGTTTAAAATTCTCTTTATGTATGTGTTAAGAAATTTTACTAAGAATTTTTAGCATATTACTTGTAAAACATAAAAAAATGATTTTAATTTAATTATTTTGTATTTTTCGTTAAAAAATCATTAAAAATTCCATATAACTGAAATTTTAAAAATTTAAATGCGTCTAAAAAAGTTTTTTTTTAGTAACATTTGTTAATACATACATAGAGAGCATTTTAAACAAAAAATCTGAAAAATTGAGCATAAAGAATTTCTCATGGAACATTTTGAAATCATGAAAACAACGAAATATTCATTCTCAGAAAAACAGGTTTTAGTAACTACAATAGTTATAATTGCTTAATATTTTCCTGCTGACACAGTTTCAGCTATATATAAGCGATATAATATCATTTCTAGCTTATATGTATGTGTTTTATGTTTTTATGGTAAATTATGTGGCTTCGACAGTGATTCGTGCAAAGGACGTGAAGTATCTGAATTTAAAAAAAATCTTCTCGAAAATAACTTTTTGTATTTTCTAATGAATTTTTTTTCTAGAAATATTCATAGTATAAATATCTCTTATTGTACAATTTTTTGTTAAATATATTAAATATTTTTAATGTATTAAATATATTAATATATTTTTTTTTTATGTTAAAAAGATTGGGGACAAAAAGCAATTCCTCTAAATACATTATAAACAAACGCTAAAAGAAACAGTTAAAAGTTACAGTTAAAGTATTTTTTTTTTGCGAAATCACAAAATTAATAAGCATTCAGTGCAAAATAATAACATTTTGTAATGTAAAAAACTAAAAACTAGGCTAAATTTTACGGATGCGAATAGGCAAAAAAGTAAACAAAGAGGCGTGGCAGAATCAGCTGATTGGACAAAAATGCTTGTAACTCCAACAAAAATAGTCGAAATTGAAAAATTCATTTTCTGTTCAGTAGCAGGGAGCTCATATAATGTTATTATGCTAAAAAAGAAAATTCGACAATTTGATGATTTTTTGCGATTGTGAAAGTCTACTGTATCCTTAAAAAAAAGTTTTTCAAGATAAAATTGTTTTTTATGCCGATAAAATGCATAAATTGGAAAAACAATTATTCTTCAGAAAACTGTTTTTCATTTCGTGAAAAAATTTATTTTGGATCGATCAATGTTTGTGTGTGTATCGCTTTACAAAGTAAGTAAAATTTATGAAATTCTCCTCAAGAAAAGGAATTTTGAACTAATTAGCCGCAGTACTGTCTAAATGTCAATTACTCGACTCCATTAATCTTTTCCTACGATAATTTTGGTTAGAGTATTAAAAAGAGACTCCAGGAATATTTTTTTTATATATATATAAATAAATGTACGCATATTCTGTAAATGGCGAAGAACAGTTAAACAAAGTGAAAATACATTCTGTGTACATAGGTCGGTCAAAGGTAACAATGTAAATGTCATTATTCACTAATTTTTAACCCTCTTGTATTAACCCTTTTGGCGTTTGAACTGGTGTAAGGATGGAGTTTTAAGTTACATTTTTCGTTCACTTTTTAATATGGCATAATTATAAAAATTTTACAAAAATTTGTGTTTACAATGGCTGTACCACATTTTAATATATCGTATATACTCGTAATTAGGTCGACTCGTGTGTAAGCCTACACTCCCCTCCGCCGTATTCCTAAGTAAAATTTTCAAAAAAATTGAATTTTTGGTGTATAAGTCGAGCCACATTTCTGGTTGTATGTTGAAAAGTGATTTGTGATCAAGGATTTAAAAAAAAAAAAAAAAAAAAAAAAAAAAAAAAAAAAAATTAATAAATTTTCGTTTAATTGGTAAAAAAAAAATTCTACATTTCTAAAATGAAATAGGTATTGTAAAATTAAATATATGTTTTAAATCATAGATAAGAGCACGAACTTTAACTAGATATCGGTGAATAACAATTAAACTCAACCGGTGATTTTTAAAACAATCAAATCTAAATTTACGACATTTTCACCCAATTTACCCTTTTTTGCGTAAGAGTATAACAGCCATTGCACCAATATCTAACTATTTATGAAACTAACTATAGCACGAACGCAACTTTTTTTGCCACGTTTAACTAACAATTTCTTACCTTTATATATATATATTTTTTATATTATCTTATTTAAACTTATGTAAAATAAAATAGAAAAGGTCTTTTATTTTATACCCAGGAAGGTTTTTTTTTTTTTAACTATTACAATTCTAAAATGTAAATTTAGCATAAAAATTTTCGATTTGATATAGTTTTAGCTTAAATAAATACTTTATCGTGATAAAATTATTCTCATTTGCTGGTAAAATACATAAATTGGCAAAATAATTACTCTGTAATAGTACTTTAGAAAACTATGTTTCGTTTCGTGAAACTTTTTTATTTTGGATCCAAGAAAATTAAGTTTGAACTAATTAACCGCAGTACTGTCTAAATTTCTATTACTCGACTCCATTAATCTTTTCCTGCAGTAATTTTGGTTAGGGTATTAAAGAGTGACTCCATGAAAAATTTTAAATAAATAAATGTATGCATGTTCTGGAATTGGTGAACAACAAACAATAAAACAAAGGTAAAAAAAAAAAAAAAAAAAAAAAAAAAAAAAAAAACTGTTTTTTCTTTTTATAATTCGGTCAAAGATAACAATCAAATTGTCATTCATTTTTGCTAGATTTTCCGCCTTTTTAAAAATATTATCTTATTTAAAAATGTATAAAATAAACTAGAAAAAGCATTTTTTTTTAAATTTCGGTACAAGAAGGTTCTTTAAAAATTATTACTGTTCTAAAATGTAAATTCATGAAACAAAATTTCGATTTGAAATAGCTTCAGCTTAAATAAATAGTTTTTCAAGATAAAATTATTCTTCTTTGCTGGTAAAATACATAAATTGTAAAAATAATTATTCTTTAGAAAACTATTTTTCATTTCGTGAAACCATTTTATTTTGGTTCGATCAATATTTATGTGTGTATCGCTTTACAAAGTAAGTAAAATTTGCGAAATTCCCCTAGAAAATGAATTTTAAGCCAATTAGCAGCAATATTGCATGAATTCTAATTACTGGACTCCATTAATCTTGTCCTACGGTAATTTTGGTTAAGATATCAAAGAGAGACTCTAGGGGAAAAAATTAAATAAATAAATGTATGCATATTCTGAAATTGGTGAACAACAGTAAAACAAGGGAAAAATACGTTATGTTTTTTCCTTTTACAATTCAGCCAAAGATAACAATGAAATTGTCATTATTTGCTAGATTTTAACACTCTTTTATTTAATTTGGAGTTTGAACTGATATAAATATGAAGCTTTGAAATACATTTTTTGCTTCATTATTTAACTTGGAAGAAGTAATTATGTATTTTGGTTTCTTGATTGCAGTAATTTTTTGTAGATAAACAAACATTTTATCACTTTTTATGCAGTGTGTTTGACGTACAACTTCCACCTATTTTTAAAGTATTATCTTATTTTAAAATGTATAAAATGCACTAAAAAGCATTTTTTTAAATTTCGGTACAAGAAGGTTATTTAAAAATTATTACAATTCTAAAATGTAAATATCACGATACAAAATGTCGATTTGAAATAGTTTTAGCTTAAATAAATAGTTTTTCAAGATAAAATCATTTTCCTTTGCCGGTAAAATACATAAATTAGAAAAATAATTACTCTTTAGAAAACTATTTTTCATTTCGTGAAACCATTTTATTTTGGATCGATGAATATTTGTGTGTGAATCGCTTTACAACGTAAGTAAAATTTGCGAAATTCCCCTAGAAAATGAATTTCAAACTAATTATCCGCAGTCTAAATTCCAATTACTTGACTTCATTAATTTTGTCCTATGGTAATTTTGGTTAAGATATTAAAGAGAAACGCCAGAAAATGTATTATATAAATAAATGTATGCATATTCTGTAAATAGTGAACAACATAAAACAAAGGGAAAATATATTCTTGGTACAATGTACAATTCGATCAAAAATAAGAATGAAACTGTCATTATTAACTAAATTTTAACACTCTTTTATTGATCTTGACGTTTGAACTGGTGTAAAGATAAAATTTTGTAATGCATTTCTAGTTTACTTAAAGATATGCAAGAGTTATAAAGATTATATACAAATTTGTGTTTACAGTGACAGTACCACGTTTTAATACATTTGCAATTGTAATACACGTACACATGTGTTTGAACTGATGTAAAGATGGAATTTTGTGTTAAATTTTTCGTTCATTTCCTGATATGGAAAATTATAAAAAATATATATTTATACAAATTTGCGTTGACAATGACAGTAACATATCGTAATATATTTAAAATTGTAATATGTATACATGTGTGTTTGAACTGCTGTAAATGTGGAGTTTTGTGATGCATTTTTTTTAGATTTACTTCCTTATATGCAAGAATTGTAAAAAAATATATACAAAGTTGTATTTACAATGACAGTATCACATTGTAATATATTTAAAATTGTAATATATATACACATGTGTTTGAACTGGCGTTAAGATGGAATTTTGTAATATATTTTTTTGTTAATGTTTTTGTTCTTTTCCTTATATGCAAATATTTAAAAAATTATGTACAAAGTTGTGTTTATAATAACAGCACCACATTGTAATATATTTAGAACTTAAGGGGTATTATGTCTTTTAAATCAATAAAAATGAAAAAAACATTGAAAATTTGAATCGGTGTATGTTCATAATTTTTTTAAGAATAAACATGAAATTTTGGTTAATAATTGAACAGATTTTGCTTTTTAGTACAATATAAAAATATTTAGAAACATCTCACATCTGAAGCGAAATGTTTAATTTCTGAAAAGAAATTTCAGGTTTCATTTTATTTAGTTTTGAATACGGAACATCTAAATAACGATTGAAAATCTTCCTGCTAACTATGCGTATTTTCAGCTATTTATCATTCTTAAAATATAACGTTTCATTCTCAAAATGCATTCAAAATGCTCTATTCGTTTCAGGAGGGAGGCAATTAATTTCCGTTACCAAAACGAAAACCTATGCAAATTTTTTTAATAGTGTACTACTATAATTAAAAAATGAGTATTCATTTACAAACTGTGTGTGCTATTGAAATTCAAGTTTTTTTCCCCCTTACTCCGTCGGTCATTGCACGCATGATATCTTGAGAACGCATGTACCAATTGTTGCAAAATTTGACATAGATAATAAGCACATATGCGTTTAAAATGATCTACAGTAGACTCCCTGAAATCCGCACAGCTTGGGACCAGAGGTTGTGCTGATTTTAGAATTTTGCGAATTTCTGGTCATTGCTTTGTTTACATTTTTTAAACAGTAATTTGAGTTCAATTAATAGTGCAATCGGAACTATAATGAATGCTAACAATATAATAAAATATTAAAATAAGTAATAAACTAAAATAAGAACAATTTAGATAATTTTTTAAATGATTAAAGTACTAATAGCAAAGGTCAAGTTAATAATCAATAGTGTATGATTAAATATGCATTATACTGTTTAAATGTACTTTTCCAAAATTATTCAACAAAACTTGCTTCATAAAAGTACATTACTAATTCACATCATCAAAATCATAAAATAAGGATTTTTCTTTCAAGTTTAGCCAGGCTTAATAACCAAAAAAAATCTTGATTAATGCATAAATATATTTGGTAAAAAGATTGTGATTACCAATAATATCTGAAATATCTTGAATTTTTTTTTCAAAAAAAAATTTATTCTTCTTTCATGAAAGAAGCATGAATAGAATATTATAAAAAAAAAATTACAAATAAAGAAATATATGGAATTGATAAAAAACTAAAAAAAAAAAAATGAAATTTTATCCCAATATCCAAACTGAAAGTTTCATTGTTTACATCCATAAAATATGTGCGGATTTTAGAGAGTTGCGGATTTCTGGTTTGCGGATTTGAGGGAGTCTACTGTATTTCATTTTTCTTGGCTTGTTGAAAAGCATTTAATTAGTTTGCTTGTCTGACATCCAGCTTCTCTGTGCTCTAATTCACGTAAACAGGGGTAAAAATCTAGGCACCTGCAGGAAGTTTCTGACCACTAAATTTACTTCCCTTTTTTGAGTAGGGGGAGAGGAGAGGGGTCTAATATTTTATGTAAAATTCTTGTTAGGGTACTATTAAATTTTCAGAGAAGGAAACTTTTAGTGATAAGAGACTACCCACTGGCACCTAGACTTTTGCCCCCCTGCGCATAAACATAATTAGATCCCCATGGAATTGATATACTATATTATTGGTGTTTACAATGGCGTGTTCGGTATTAAAAATTAAGTGAGAGCATGGACACTCAAAAGAATTCCATTACATGACAGCCTATGGGGAAAAATCATTTGTGGTGTATTTGAATGATATCACACCATTTTAAACATATTGAAATTTGCATGTATCACTGACAGGTGGAATAAAATGACGTTTACTGTAGATTATGGTATGCATTGAATTTATCGTTCATTTACAGGAACACACAGAAAGTATTTGTGTACGGTAATACCTAATAAAAAATAATTGCTGGAAATGCATTTTCCTTTGTGATACGCGTTTTAAAGTTTAATTTTTTTTTTTTTTTTTTTTTTTTTTTTTTTTGCATTTTAATCGATGTAAGTAAATACTACAGATCCCATACAGGTCTACACAAAAGTGTATATTCGTTTATGGACGAAAATTTCTGAATGGAAAATTTGAACGGTGTTATGCATTTAATTGAACTAAATTTTAACATACTATGTAATATGCATATAAATCAATGGATCATTAGATAGGGCTACACATAAAAAAATCGGATATTTTTCATAGTATTCATGATAATTCCAGAAATTGACAAAGCTGTGAAGTTTTGGCGCATTATTCTGAATGTGTTATAAAGTGTTTCATAATCGAAGTTGTACGCTGGAATTTTCGTTCTTGTTATATTAGACTTATAGGATTTTTAGTCATGACTAATTTTATTTATTAAATAATGTAAAATCTATAATTATTTTAACAAAAATCTATTATTACGTGATTTATAAATTAATTTAGATTTAAGCGTAGATTATTTTAAATATATAAATGTGCGTTTTATCTAATCTCATTAGAGTCAATATCATATCATCAAATGTCATAAGATTTAATCTACAAATACTTAAGATACCGTGTGAGCAATAAATGGTGTAGGTAGAAAAAAAGAGGGAGATTTTTTTAAATTTTAATAATACACATATTTTTTAAATATCTATTCAATTTTTCATTCTAGTATATTAAAAAACGCAATTTATTTTATCAATAGTCAAAATTGTTTTTTCCTTATATATACAGTTATTTTGAAGATCCACAAATACAAACTCTGATTTTTTTTTTTCCCTCTCTCTTGGTTAAATGGTGCAAGATCGCTTAATTATAAATTAACTTTAAAGCAATTTTAACTTATTCCGCAACAGAAGGTACCGCTTACAATGGTATATGAGTTACAACAAAAATTGTTTCAATGATGCGTCAAACCACACTTACCGAAAAAAAGTCAACTAGCTTTGAAACTGAAACAATGCATTGTTTTAAATATTAATCAGTGGAAAATTAAATAAAAATAAAAAGTAAGCAGTGCTATAATTAAAAAAAAACATACACAGAAGTTTAATATCCATTAAATTATGATTACACTTTAAGAATAAAATAAAGGGATTAAATTAATTATTTAAATTAATTAATAATTAAGGATAAAAGAATAAAATTACAAATCGCAAAGTGGTACGTGGTACTTGTTTAAAAGATGCTTTTTTAAAAAAATCTGTCCTCTTGCCACTGCTTCAAAAATTGTATATATTTTTAATAAATTCACTATCTCGTAACTCTATCAAGCGTAAAAAAAGCAGTAAATTTTCTGTAATCGGGGCCAAACCAAATTAATGTCTTGTAACAGATTTTTTTTTTTTTTTTTTTTTTTTTTTTTTTTTTTTTTATGATTTGAAGTTATGAAATAATGTGTGGTTTTCAATATAAACATTGAATGCTTTTAAAAGAATTTTCACTTTTATATTTATTTCTTACCAAACTAAAATTTCTACATATCTTATTTGAACATTTGTAAAACGGGCTGAAAAATTAACTTTTTCTAGAGAAGAAAATTATTTAAAATCTATTACAAACCAACAATGTGAACTCCAGATAAAAATATCGATTTAAATTAGTTTAGTTTTAAAAAAAAAATAGTTTTTTGGAATAAAATTATTCCTTTTCGCTGGCAAAATACATAAATTTAAAAAAAATTACCTTTAAAAAACTATTCTTCGTTTCGTGAAAACACTTTATTTTGCATTGATCGACTTGAATGTCGCTGTATAAAGTAGGTAAAATAGAGGAAATTCTCAAAGAAGATTAATTTCAAACTAATTAGCTGCAGTAATGTCAAAATACCAATTACTCGACTCCATAAATTTTGCCCTGAAGTAATTTTGGGTAGGCTTCAGGAAAAAGAAAGAAAGAAATATAGATTAATGTATGTATATTCTAGAACTGGATAAAGCAATAAAACAAAGGGAGATATATTCTGCATGCAATCTAGTCAAAGAAAACAACGAACCTATCATTATTTGCTAATTTGTACTAGAGATGGGCATTATTTAACATAACAGGATAAATATTCGTAATATTAGCCAAAAACTTATTATTCAAGAACACATTACCAAAAAGTCCCTGTTAATTTTGGAACGTCTCGTATGATAAGCATTTTAAAAAGAAGAAACAAATAGTAAGGCTGAAAATCATTTTAGGAATACGTATTTATAAATTAATAAAAGTTTAGTTATATAAAAAAATTCCAACTTATAAATCTATTTAAATTCTGAGACAAAGAATTTCTATTACTGCAGAAAACAAAAATCCCCAACTGCATTAAAACGCTTTTGAGACAGAGAGAGAAAAAAAAATTCCGACGCACAAAAAAAAAAAAAAAAAACCCTATGAAACTTTCTTTTTGACGCGTCACTGTCGATCTACGATTACAAGACATTAAAAATCCTTTTGGTCTAATCAAGGAAACCAGTCATAGGAACCATTTTCCTTTTCCATTGTCCAAGACAATAAAAATCCTTTTGGTCTAATCAAGGAAGCCAATCATAGGAAACCTTGTCCTTTTGCTATCTCAAAAGTTCACGTGATAAAATCTCTCAAAAGCTATTCGTTGTTGATTATTCTATGAATATTTAAAAACATCTGGCTTCGATTCTTCACAGAATATATTTTATCGTTTGAATTTTTTATAACGCTCACAGTTACAAAGATTAAAGAAATAGAATCAATTTTTAGAATAACAAAAACAACATTTATTAAAAAAAAAAAAAAAAAAAAAAAAAAAAAAAAGCTGGAATAATGAAAATTGCTTTTATCAAACAAATAGGTAGAATACTGAAAATGAAATGAGGGAAAATGTGTTTTTATTCTAAACTACGTGAAGTTAGTGGGTGACGCTTGCAGATTATTAAAAAGCAAGGAGGTAATGTCGGCCATCTTTGGTCATATTGTTAATGGGAAGGAATCTCTGTTTGAAAAATGGAATTAAAGAGATTTACGGATTTAATTGTTGATAGAAAGCTGTTTTACTGTAAAGCTCGGGCACGGGACATAACCTTTCGTTGATGTAGTTAGATAAGTAAAACGGTGGCAATCTTTGAGTTTGAATATTTAAAAGGGATATTACTATGTACTCATGGTATTTGAAGAAGGGGGGGGGGGTATTCTGAAGCTATGATTTTTATTTAATAAAATGTTTATTACTGTTTTTTTTATCATTATTATTTTGTCAATATTGCGTCGTTAGAAAATACGAACTGGAAAACATTACTATTGTAATTGTATTTTACTGAAAAAAAAGAAGAAAAATAGCCTGGTGAGGACACAGCCATTCCAAAAGGGATGGGAGGGGGGGGGAGGCGAAGGGGGCGGTCTCGTCGGACGCGGAAATTTATAGGGCGCCAATTTTATACTACCAACGTCATTTTTTGGCCTGTCACAGGTTTTGGGGAGGGGATTTTAAATACGTACTTGCAAATACGAAATTTGTGGGATGAATGACATTTGATTAAAAATATACAAGTAATGTTTCGTGCTCTTGTGGGATAAGTTTTGAATATGCGTTGACAGATATTGATTCGGGGATGTCAAAATTCAAACTTCAAATTAAGGTGCTAACGAATGAAGATCAATTTTATTATTATTATTATTATTTTTGAACAAATCGCATTGTTAAAACGGTGTTGTTTTTATGGAGGATATTTCTGATCGTTTAGAAAAAATTAATTTCTAAACCGTCAGTTTTGGAGTCATTGTAACAATTGCAAAAATGCTTTCAACTTTCTTTTGCGTCATTTAAATGTTAATTTACATTAAAATAATTATTTTTTAAATTATTAAGAAACTACATATTTTATACAGCGTTCAGTAAGTTTCCTATAACTTTTATTTAGAAAAAGTTTTTATGTGTTTAACAAGTAAATCAGCAAAAAAAATTCTACGGGCAAAATTTACTGAGTTATGATACTTATAAATTTTCAACGGGGAAAATTTCATTTTCAGTGTAAGAAAACGTTAATAATTCGTGAAATGTAAAGTATCACAACTAACTAAATTTTTCTCTTGCAAAAATTAAAATTTTAACTCTATGTTGATTTTAAAGACACAGGTTTATCTGAACTAAAACAGCGTCTATACTTACGTATCAAAATTATTCAAGCTACCTTAATTAACGGCCCTCTAATTAAAATGTCTGTTAACAGCATAGTCTCATCGAATAGTTGTACGTTACAAAAATAACAGGTTGTTGAAACCTGTTACCTGTGAATGTGTGGAACGATGTAACCTGTTAACCAAAAATAACTATATTTCCCATCTCTAATTTGTACACACTTTTATTTAATTTAACTTAATTCTTGAATGTAAAGAGGAGTTTTGTAATAGATTTCTTGTTCACTTCCTTACATGCAAGAATTATGAAAAATTCCCTACCGGCGGAGATGGATTTCGAATTTCGGTACAAATTTCACCAATGAAACCTAAATCAAGATTTAGAGATATACCCAGTTTCATCACTAAGAATGATCTTTAGGGACCTAAACCTTTCCTGAAAATTCTAATATGCAAAAATATATATATATATATATATATATATATAACATTTATATATATATATATATAAATGTTAAAAAATGCCAACATTTCTATAGTCTGGTTTTTATCAGGTTTCAATACTTAGTTACAAACTCGCATAACGTAATACATTCACCTGCTTTTCGTCCCCTATATTTCCAATATGACTTAATATTTGATTTAAAAAAAAATCCATCAAGCTATTTATTTTATTTTCTGTTTTTATATGGAAATCTTGCCACTGAAAAGCTATGACATAATATTCATTTTTTCTTAAATTTGTCTTTTTTTTTTTTTTTTTTTTTTTTTTTAAATTTCAAGTGCAAATTTTGCATAAAGTAATTGTTGCAATAACAATCTTATTGGGGTTTTTTTTTTTTAGTTGTTGACAGTTGTTATAACGAAGAATGTTTATTTTTTCCTGTCATTGTTCTGTAAGAGTTGATTTTGTCAGAGTCATGTTCGGTATTCAAATTTTTAAACCCTCTCCAGTTCCGCCCCATCGGGTCGATTTTGTCCATTTGCAATTTCTCCAAGATATTAACCATCTCACTGTATTAGGCGAATTTGAAGACAATTCATGTATGATTGGAACTTCTATCGTGCGGACAAAATTCAGTACATACATATGTATAAACTTTTTAGATGGGGGTGGTTATGTGTTCCTGGGGTCATATAATGAAAATATGCGGAGAAATTTTTTGAAAGTCGTATCATGGTAACGACTGCAATATTAGGTAGCATTTCTTACTTAAATCTACCTAAAAATGTATGAGGACCTGAGTTTCAAAACTCACCTTATCCAAAAAAATCAAATACTGAGAAATCATGAAAAACTTCTGAATGCGTCCATTGCTTTTCATTGTAAACTGAGATTTTACAATGCTAGACTTTACACAATTATTACTTTTTTTTTCAGTTTGTATAGGGGATAAGTTCACAAATAGAATAAATTGATAGAAAAAACTCCATTTTTGAAATTTTGGATAAAACGAGTTTTGAAATTTTCGTCTCTATATGTAAAACACGTATGTCTCCGGTGTCAGTATATTTTAATTTAATTAGGACTTATTAATTAATTGATAAATTGATTTTGAAAAAACTTCCGCTAGCCCACCACATATGATAATTTGCCTAATACTCTTTATGGCTTTGATTGTACTATAGTTGCAACAACAATGGATGTGCCAAACAACACTTTAAAAATTATGCCAATTTGTATAGTTTAAGAGTAGTTTGCCGATTTATATAATTTGTCGAAATAGGTCGATGGGATAATCAAGTAGTACCCGCAATTCCATAATAGAGCATTACTAGGTATTAAAAAATATTTAAATATATGTTTAAATTTTATTTTGGAATTACAATGTATTATTGTTTACAGGTATTTTATTTTAATATTTTATAGTATTCATTCATGTCTATGATAGGAAGTATTACGGTAGCTTCGAACGACTAGTTTTTACATGGCAATAAACTATTTATGAGGATAAATAAAAAAGGATCGTTCATCTTCCCGCAAGAAATTTACTGTTTCACCATTGATGCACAAGACATAATTGCAAAGCTACATCTGCCTAAATTAATTTGCGGCACTAATTAGGTACAAGCGTATTTTTCATTTGATATGTATTCAAAGTATAACATAAAATAAATATTGTGATTAAAAAAAAAAAAAAAAAAAAAAAAAAAAAACCTTAGGGTTTTAAATGTCACGCTATGTTTGTCATTTTTTCACCACATTTTAAAATTTAAACAGGAATTTTTTTTAAGCATTTTTCTTGTTACATTAATTTTTTTATTAATTTAAAAATGAAATTATTATGATCAAATTTAAGTTTTTTAAATGTGTTAAAATGTTTCAAGACATTATTGAAAAATTATCATTTTGTACTAGCGAAATATAATTTATAAAAAACGGTTAAAATGCGGCAATTTTGGTTTGTATTGCCGCATTTCTCCCTCATCTCTTTTACAGACTATGTAAAGTCACGGTAAAAAATCGATCAAATTAGTTTTAATTTTAAATATATAGTTTTTCGAGGTAAAATTAGCTTGTTTTGCTGGTAAAATAGATAAATTAGGAAGATAATGACTCTTTAGAGAACTATTTTTCATTTCGTGAAAAAGTCTTATTTTGCTCCGATTAACTTCAATGTCGTATAAAGCAGGTAGAATAGAGAAAAATGTCAAAGAAGATAAATTTCGAACTAATTATCTGCATTAATGTCAAAATACCAATTAGTCGACTTCATAAATTTTGTTCTACGTTAGTTTTGGTAAGGATATTAAACAGAGATTTCAGCAAGGAAAAAAAAAAGAAAAGAAAGAAAAATAAATCAGCTTAATGCCTATTCCTGAACTAGATAAGTAAGAAAACAAAGGCCAATATATATTCTTTGTACAACCCGGTCATAGTAATTAATGAATCTGTCTTTATTTGCTAATTTATACATACTTTTATTTAACTTAATTTAATGTTTGGATGTAAAGATGGAGTTTTGTAATAAATTTTCTGTTCGCGTCCTGATATGCAAAAATTGCAAAAAAGAAAAAAAAAATGCACAAAGGTATGTTTACGATGACAGTAGAACATTTTAGTGTGATTAGGGTTTAATTATAAATTAATAAATTAATTTTCAGGCATTTTTTTCATTAGCATCATCAGAGAAAAATCGAGTCAATTGAATAATATACATAAAAATTTTATTATTTGAACATGATGATTCGTCGAATAAACACAAACTGAGAAAAAAGTCTTTAAGGTTTTAACTTTAAAAACAATTATTTAAACCTACAGCGCTTTTTTCTGGCTGCGATATATTAAAAAAGGTAGTTAATTAGCTGCAATTGCAACATAAACAGTGAAGTGGGCGTGAAATTTAAAGGGACACACTCTAAAAAATAAATGCATAAATTAGTCACTTTTACATATATGTGTAAATTTGCAAAACTACAACTTTGTCATAAAATGTACACACTTGTCATTAAAATTTATCAGCATTTGTGTATTTTTATTAGCTTAATGGAAGTACGTAATTTGTTATCCTTTAAAATTCAAATGTTAAAATGTAAATGTTAAAAATGCTACGGATTTATCCGAAATGGTTTGTTAACGTAATTTCCAAATTTTGATATTACACAAATATCTGGAATACATTTTACAAGGAAATACGTTTCAAATTATCACAAAAATATATGTGTAAGAACAAAGTATTACATTAGATATATGGGTAAGAACAAAATATTACACAGAAGTATGCGCACATTTTACATAGCTATATGTATAACAGCAGAATATCAGACAAATAACATACTATATCTCGGAATATTATCGAAGTATGTGTAATAACATAATATTACCCAGAATTATGTCTACATATGTGACACCTAACTAGCAATATGGCTTGCATATGGTTAGCAATATAGCAATATACTTTTGGCTTATGTAATAGTTGCTGAGTGATCAAGTTAATAACTTAGAAAGTCGAAGATAGTGAGTAAACATATTTATTTACAATTGCAATATTTTAGCTTAATGCTGAGTCTAGAATACAGCTTTACTTCTTTTCGTGTTCGTAGTATTTTTATTATAAATAATAAAGTGGTTATTCAGAAAATTAAATCAATATGCAACTCTATTTCTTCACTCTCATAAAATTTTTTACGAAAAGAATATATTCTATGCACTAAAAAAAGCGTTATTATATTGTGGTAATAAATATTATTCTTAAATTAATATACAAACTTTGCCTATTTCAATTTAGCCTTGGTTAGCTTTCTAAATAATATCTTTATCTATAGTTTTAAAATATAACTTTAATGTAGCTTTTATTTTCATCAAGTCAATTAATCTCCCAGAATCGCGTGAGTAACTTGGTAACTTGAATTATTAAGTTTCACTTCCAGCTGTTAAAAATAACCGATTAACCCCTGCCACAGCTCGTTTATGATAAATGAAGGCTTTGCATACAAACAATGGCTATTCAAATATTTAAGGATTAGACATGCTTTCAAAGTACACTGTAGGAATTTGAATTTGCAATTTTGTGATTTCTATTAAAATTTTCAAGATAATCGCTTTTCCGCCGATAAGGAGAAATGAATATCATTATTATATCTTCACTTAGGAAACTATGTATGTCTGATTAATTATTATATTTAATTTTCGTACTAATATCTAAGCCATTTTTTAAACTGCACATGATATTGTTGTTTCTTATATTTAAATATCTAAAAGAATAGAGACATAGTTTTAAGATAGATCTAAATTTTTCACCTCGATTCTTCATATAAAAAACTTTATAGATAATTTTACAGAACAGCTATAAATTAGTTTTTAACGCAACATGCATAAAATTTCGAAATTAAAAAGTTCGATAGTTATAGTTCAATACTTATATACTAATATAGTTCAATATTTTATTACCTTAAAATATTTTTAAAGGAGTATTTTTTTTTTCCTTAAGTGTTAAATTGGGAAAAAAATAAATGAAAATAATTATATACCATTTCTCAAGATTTGGTACTCTAGCCTCCTCCCCCCTCTCTCTATTTGTGCTGGCTTCTTTAAAAAAAGAAAAAAAACTTTTTTTAATGAATAAATAAATAATATATAAGTTTAACATTTAGATGGTTGGTTATATACTGTTTAATAGCACAAAATCCATTTAATTACATGCTTTATCAAAGCTCAACAGATGTGCACGTATATAATCAAGCTAACGTGCCTGTATATTGAAGTAATAATTTAAAAAGCTGTAGCTAGAGAAATCGCTGGCGAATTCTTTCTTAGGTTACTAATCCATATTTTACAGCATTTTTTTCTTTTATTTGTGGTCAATCTAAAAAATATATATTATAATGCGAACAAATCTTATGTCTCTCTGTACATGCATGAAAATTTAATTTAAACAACGATTCGAACAATTTTGATTAAATTTTGTATCTTATAGTTTTGGAGTACAAGAAGACCTCTGGGCTAATTCACAAAAAATTCGATTATTGGTTCATTTTGGAGTCACTATGGTTAGTCCATTTCAATGAGAATGGATATTGAAACAGTTATTTAAGTTGTTGAATAGTTAGCAATGAACGGAGTCACAAAGTTTTCAATACTTCGTCAAATTTAGCGAGATCTGGCATAAAAAAAAGAAAAAAACTGGCTTTTAGAATTTCAAGGATTTTTCTAAAAATACCCAAGAGAAGTCGTTATACGTAATTCAATATTGATTGTTTTTGTAAATAATACGTTACAAAATAAAATAGATTGGTGTGCGAAAATTAAGGATGTAACAAATAAATTAATATAAAAGCCGAACAATACAACAGAAAGGTCTGAAAGATCAATCAGATGATAGACATGATACAACAGGACACGGGTATATATGGCATATAACACAAGAAAAGGATGTTAGAAGGCCATAAAGCACAGAAACGGTAGACTCTCAGCAATTCAGTGAAATCTATTGCACGATGTACAGTGGTTTTAACGACGGTTTGTTGCTATTACTTTATGATACGGCCAACAGGCAATACGTGTGATCTGGATAACTTTAATAGAGGTCGCATCAATGGAAAATTGAAAGAAGGTCGAAACGTGATAAATGTGGCAGAAGCTGGGAGAGCATTTCAAACGATAGGAAAAGCTGTCTAAACGTTCAACAGTGGTCATCCATGAGAAAAAACATCGGTGAAGGACCGTTATATACCGAAAATAAACAGACAGAAGACAGCTGCAGAAGTTGCTAGGCAATTGTAATAGACTATTGAACATCGGGTATCTCTTTCTATTGTGCCCAGGATGCTTACGCAAAGGAGGTCTATATGCATGGCAACAAATGCGGTGTGAACCTTTAACGCCTGCTCTTCTTTGTCCTCATCATCATCTGCCAGAGCAGTTTCTTTGGCGCCAGGAACACAAGAACTGGGCATAACAAAATGGGGTCGAATACTCTTTACGGATGAGATTCGATCTAGTCTGAAGAGTGATTCTAGACTTAGGCACATTTGAAAAGAACAGAGAGCACGATATCGCCCCCCCCCCCCAACATCATCGAAAGGGACTGTTTAGAAGATAGCAAAGCTCATTTGGGGCAGTATCTTGCTTGGTAGCCGTACGAATCTCCATGTCTTCCTAGAAGGTTCAGTCACTGGTATCCGCTATTGTACCTAGATTCTTTTGCCTCAGGTCCGTTTGTTTAGAGGGGCTATGGGTCCGGACTTCCTCTTCATGAATGACTAGAAAGATATCCAACACATGAATTGGCATGCAATAACCGCGGACATAAATTCCACAGAGCATGTGCGAAATCTTCTCAGGAGATGCTTGGCAGCACGTAACATGTAAGCAGCTGCAATTGACGTTATAAGAGAAATACAACTCGATGCTTCAACATCTCCTTAACAACCTCGTCCTCAGCATGGGCAGACGTTGAAAATCCTGCAGCGCAGTCTGAGGTGGCTACATCCCCTTTTAAAGACTGAATTGTTTCGATTTTTGCACTTCAATAATTGCACGACAAAATAACAAAAATTTTTTTGAGTAAGTAACGAAATTCTTTTGAGTACCTTTACAAAATATTTATAAATGTTAGGTATACTAAATTTGATAGTAAACCATTTGTTGGGAATTTCAGTGAGGTATATCAGTTTCAATATTTGTGTAATAGTGTAACGTAATTAAAATATTCCGCAGACTATTTCTCCCCATAAATCATAATATAAAAAAATTCTTTTGAGTTCCTTTGCAAACTAATTATAAATGCTAGACATACTATATTCGATAATAAACCATTTGTCGTGAACTTCAATGAGGTATATCCATTTCGACATGTTTGAAATAGTTTAATATCATTAAACACTGCAAAAGATTCTTTGCAATACACCATAATGCAGCAGCATTCTTTTCAGTACCCACGTAAATTAAATATAAATAATAGACACTTCATTTTTAATATTAAACATGCCATTCTAAACCTAAATAACAATGTACAATTGCATAGTAACCCGAGTATATTTACATTAGTTCGAATACGGGCAGGCAAACCAAATTCATAAAAAAATTTCAGCTATATTGGAAAATGTTAAAAATCTAAAAATAAAATCCTCATTTTTTTACGATTATATCCGTAACAAAAACAATGCGATATTACATTAACATACAAAAGGAAACTAGGCAGATGTGGCAATACCAAAACTTTTTTCTATTTTATACATGTTAATATTTTCTGAATAATATAGCATGGCACCGTCACCGGTTAAGTGAGTGACACGAAAATTTAATTAGTAAGACTTATGTCACCTTCTAACTGAATCTGTAGTTAGATAAAAATCCGTGCATTAGTTTCTGAGATAGAGCTATTGCGGAAATCTTTAAAAAATCTGCATAACAACGCCACTTGTTGGTCGCTGAAAATCAAAAGCTAATCAGGACCAATTTTTATCAGGAACTAACTGAATCTGAAGTTGGATGAAAATTCATGCATTAGTTCTTGCGAAAAAACTTTTGCAAAATCATGAAAAATGCAGTATAGAAGAGCGATTTGCAGGGCGATTTACATCAAAAACCAGACAGCACTAATCTATATTAGAGACTAACTGGATCAAAAGTTTGATGAAAATTCGTGCTTTAATTCTTGAGATAGAGCTATCCCGAAAATCATGAATAATGCAGCATAGCAGCGCCAACCTGTTAAGCAATTCACACCAAAAACTAAACAACTCTAATCTATATCATGGACTAACTGAATCTGAAGTTTTGTAAAAGTCCGTGAGTTAGTTTTGAGATAGAGCAATTGTAAAAATTTACGTAATGCAGTTGAGCAATGACACCTGTTGGACGATATACACCAAAAACTAATCAGCTCCAGTTTATATCAAAATCTAACTGAATCTAAAGTTTGAGAAATTCCGTGCATTAGTTTTTGTGATAGAGCGCTCACAAAGTTTTTGTCACATACACAAAGTGACAAACAGACATTTTCTAAAAGCCATCAAATCGTGTTCAGGACCTTTTAAAACGTATAAATCCGTCGAAAACCGAAAGTCAAAATTTTTCACACATCTAATCTAATTTAATCAAAAGATTAAAGAAAGTAAAAATATTGATAAATCCAATTTTATTAACTCGTCAGCATAGAAACAATTACGAAATAGAAAACTACTTTATAAACTAACATAAATGTTACGGTTATTACTTTTATTGAACCTGTAATGTTTTACATTTCATTTAACCTTGGTTAATTTCTTTAAAGAATATTTTTTATCTGTCTTTATAAATTATCACCTTAACGTGACGTTTATTTTCGCCATGGCAATTAATCGCAAAGACTTGCGTGAGGATTTTGGTGACTTGAATTAATCAGTTTCGCTTACACTTGTTAAAAATAAACCGCTTAAACCCTGTCACAGTAAGTTTGTGATAAATGAATGTTTATGCCCTCAAACAATAGATATCTAAGTTTTTTTTAATGATTATATATACTTATAAAAAACACTGAAACAATATGAACACACATCCATTTCTGTTGAATCATAAAATTTAAATGAGTTTCCAAAAAAGTATTACTTTTTATTTATTTATTTATTTTTATTTTTATTCGAGTTAGAAAAAATTAATATTATTATAACAGGTTTGCTTCTGATGTTATTTATTTATTAAACTAGCAGACGTCACCCGCTATGCTGGACTATTTATCCAGATGAATCTTTGATTTTTTTATAGCAGGTTTTGTTATGGAACGATATTTCATAGTCCTATGAAATTTACAAAAACTGACATTGAAAATTTGTCTAACTAACAATGTAAGTCTCATCAAAATCCGTCCATTAATATTTTTTATAAGGACTAATCTTTCATAATCGGGTTTAAATGATTATAGAAATTTATTTCAAAATAACTGACTAACTCTATAATTCAGCATTGTAGAGCAATATGCAATATACTAAAAACCCCCCTGAAAAATTATCTAACTTATAATACAAGTTCCTTCAAAATACGTGAAGTAGATTTTTTTTTTTTTTAATGAATAACATTCCACAAATGAGTTTTAGTGATTATTGAACTTTCTCCCATAATTCGATAAATAAGTAAATATAAAACAATATGAAACATGCTAGATGCTACCAAAAAATTATTCCATTAAAATACTTTGAGCAGGACTCGGGTTATCAACCACTGGAACGGCATACCGATTTGGATTTGTTTAAAATAGAAATAGACAGATGTAACGTTATAAAAATATTGATCATTAATAAACTTTTTTATCAAAAATAGAACCGACTTCAAAAACTACTGAAAAGTAAAAAAATAATTTTTTTATAGAATAATTAATAAGATTAAACAAACAGCATTGTATTTACCATGCGTTTTGTTAGATTTATGTACATTAAATTGATTTTTTGAAGTCGGTGCCAGCCAAGCCAAGTTCAAAATTAAAGCTAAGTTTCCAATATTGAATAATTATATTTTATTGGCGTCTAAGGAGGCAGCGGGAAGTCTTTTATCACTAAAATGCATTCATTATTTTTTGTCTAATTTTTCGTCTTTTGTATGAATGCTTATAAAATTTAAGCAAAGAAAACTAATAAAATTTAGGGGTGAGAGACCTCTCGCAGGCGCCTAAATTTTTAATCCCTACACATGACTTAGGCCAGTATTACATATAGATGACGAAGAGGTACACTGTAAAAAAAAAAATCTGTAACCTTAGTAATCTAAATTAACCGAAATCTCTTATGCTTACTAAAATTTTATGTGTACACTGTACAAGAAAATGACGTCAATCTACAAAACTTGTAAGCATAACTAAAACCATCTGTAACTTTACAAAAGAATTTACTAAAATTTTGGTAACTTTACTAAAATTTTATCTATAATGCTCGTTATCGTCACTTAAAAAGTTCTTGGAATACGATTTCCCAAAAAAAATTCTTAGTAACCTTAAAATTTGTTTGATTCAAAGTGCAAATCTGTATCTGTTACATGAATTTTTATTGTTGCCGTTACATAAAAAGTTCTTGGAATACAATTCTACTAGAAAAATTTTTGTAATTATCCAAATTTTTTTTTACAGTGTAGGCGTGAGTGCTGATTTTAACTGTGTGCATGTGTTCATTGTATATTATTCAGAATTATAAAAGTATGTTATAAAAATAATCTCGTGAACATATTAACCCTTTCCAATCGAGAGGCGACTCTCACTCACCACTATTGTTGCCAGGTTTTCCTCATAAATCGGGCTTCGGACACTACTAATACCTTGCAGTTTATTTCGCCATCTTTTTTCACAGATTATTCGACCATTAAGAAAGGCGAAGAAAATTAGTTTAAAATACTGTTGTCCACAGCATTTGGCGCACCCATTTCTGCCGGACACAAGTGGTCAGTGAGAATCACCTATCGAATTCAAAGGATTAATACATTTCTTATACATAATATGTACTATGGAAAAAACAAATTATTCTTCCATAAAAAGAAAAAGAAAAAATAATTATGTAAAAATAATCTGTGAGATCAATTTAAAATCTGCCTTTTTTCTTTAAATAAAGTTTAATTAATGTTTAAAAGAATATTTAAACACGTCATTAAAAAAATAATGAAAAATCATAATTGTTATAAGAGGATAACAAAAATTTTATCAGCCTTCGCATAAAGCATCAAATGTTACTATTTAAAAATTAAATTCCTGTTCAACATTTTAAATCTTTTATTATCTACATATGTATATGTATCCTTAGAAAATAGTTTAAGAATATGCTAGAGAAAACCTCCGGAGTTACTTGTATCTTAACATAACTTTATTTTCTGGTGAAAATATCAAAGGAATTTTGTAGACAAATTTACCGCTATGAACACTCAAACATGTTGCTAAAATTCTATATATTCTCAGAATGTGTATTCAAAGCTAAGTTCTCTTTGAAGTTTTATGTGTATTCATTACTTTTGTATGCGTCATTAAACCATGAATAAAAGATAAGTTTAAGTTTTGGAAGGAATTTGTTCCGTATACTTTAAACTGTTCTCAAATCCAATCTGGCTGAAATATTTCTGAATTCATTATTGTTCATAAAACTCGTAAATGGTCTTATTCAGAAACTATGTAATATAATTTATTTTCCATTTTTCGATAAGGGCAAAAATATTTTATCAGAAAATACTGTCAAATTTGGCATTTTTAGTCGAATTTTTGGACAAGATAAGTCGCGAAAGAGGAAAAAACTGCCGTCATTATGCAACAATTGTTTATAACTCAGGATGTAGTTAATTCATTTATTGAAGATCGAAATAAAAACCATTCAGTTTTAAATTACTCCAATGGTCATTCCTGCCAGTATCATACTTTTATCTTTTAAAATTTGAGTTCGCAAATGTACCAGAAACGTTCCGCCATTGACCCCTGAAAAATATTCTTTTTAGAATTGCGTTAAATTTCCGAATTTCCTGTCAATTTCAAAATAAAGCACTAAAAATACTCAAGATTATTTTCGTTTTTCCACGTTTCATGTAAATGTTTTTAAAGCTTGCAGGGAATAATTAAAATTAAAATTAAATCTAAATTAAAAATTATATTTCGAAATATACATTTTTAGGTACGTTCGTAATTATCCATATACGTAGCACCTATAATCGTCGTAGCACAGTAAAGAAGTAAAATAAAAAAGAATTATATTAAAACAATCTATGAGATGAATTTAAAATCTGCATTTTCTCACTAAATAATTGATTTTTAAAAGCATATTTAAACACTTCATTTTAAAAAAAGATAATAAAAAAACATAAGTGCTGTAGACTGCTATTTAAAAATTAAATTCTTTTTCAGCATTTTAAATCTTCCATTATACACATGCATATATGTGTCCTTAGAAAATAGTTTAAGAATATGCTAGAGAAAACAACCGTAGTTACCTGTATCTTCACATAAGTTTATTTTCTGGTGAAAATATCAAAGGAATTTTGTAGACAAATTTACCGCTATGAACACTCAAACATGCTGCTAAAATTCTATATATTCTCAGAATATGTATTCAAAGCTAAGTTCTCTTTGAAGTTTTATGTATATATTCATTACTTTTGTATGAGTCATTAAACCATGAATAAAAGATAAATTTAAGCTTTGGAAGGAATTTGTTCCGTATACTTTAAACTGTTCTCAAATCCAATCTAGCTGCTTTCTGAAATATTTCTGAATTCACTATTGTTCTTAAAACTCGCGAATGGTCTTATTCAGAAACTATGTAATATAATTTATTTTTCATTTTTCGAAAAGGGCAAATATATTTTTCTGAAAATGCTGTCAAATTTGGCATTTTGAGTCGAATTTTTGGACGAGATAAGGCGTGAAAGAGGAAAAAACTGCCGTCATTATGCACCAATTGTTTATAACTCAGGACGCTTTTAATTCATTTATTGGAGATTGAAACAAAACCCATTCAATTTTCAATTATATCAGTAGTTATTCCTGCAAGTATCATACTTTTAATGTTTAAAACTTGAGTTCGTAAAAGTATCAGAAAGTTTTGCGCTGTTGACGCCGGAAAAATATTCTTTTTAGAACTACTATCAAATAATCGAATTTTCTATGAATTTCAGAATAAAGCATTAAAAAACTTCCAGAATTATTTCGTTCTTTCACGTTTCCTGTAAATTTGTTTATAAAAATTGCATGGAAAAATGAAAGTAAATGTTAATTCTGAATGAAAAATCATATTTCGAAATATACATTAGATAGGTTCTTAATTATATAAATACATAACACTTACAGTCGTCGTTCGGTCCGTCTGTCTGTTCGTCCGCATGTAACAGAGCATAAACTACCCAACCGAATGATTTGAAATTTAAAATGTATACATAATTTTGTTGAGTCATTTTAAATTTTATGAAATTTGAATTCATATTTGAATTACAGGGGCAATCAAAGGTATTCCGCTACATGATGGCCAATTGAAAAAAAAAATAGTTTCAAGTGAATTTTAATGGTGTTACACTCTTTCGAACATAATACAATTGATATATATTTATGAAGTATCTACTAAAATTCAAATTTTATGGTGAAAAGAAAATTTTTTATTAAATTGCAGGGTCACACAAAAGTATTCCATTACATAATGGAATAGGAGGGGGGGGGGAGAGATTGTTCGGGACAGGTTTAAATTATATTAAACTTTTTCACATTTTATGAAATTACGATATTTTTTTCTTTTTAAATTAAAAATTTTGTTTTCACTATCTCTTGATCTTGTGTTGTTTGTTTATCAAGTTCATTTTTCAACTTTTTGGGGAATATAGTTTATTTATCAATATTGATCGTGATATTGTCTCCGACTGTGTGTACGAAACATGTTGGTCTATTTAATAAAAGGTATTTATAAGTGTTTAAATATAATGCTTTTACTTTTAGTACAGGTAAAATAAATGAAAAAGTGAGTAAAATTTAGCAACTGGTGGCCACTCATGAAAATTTGGGAAAAACTTTATTTTTGCACTAGAAATGAAAATCCGATGAACCTCAAAAATAAAGTTATTCCACCCCCTTTTTGAGGGGGAGAGGAGAGGGGTACAACAGGGTCTTTTACTTAAAGGAAGAGGGAATATTTTTCATAGGGAAATAAGTCAAGTGAGGTATTGTTTGTGTTGTATTTTTTTAACTCTGAATCGAACGACACTATCCGCAGGTCGATATGATTATTTTTTACGACAGGTTTTTTGTATACAAAGTCGAAACTATAATGAATTGTCATAACTTTTCAAAAAAAAAAAAAAAAGCCTTTAAAGCCAAATTTGACATTGAATATCGCCGAGATCTTTGTTAGCTCCCGATTTACTATTTCTTTCGGCCAGTAATTAAAGTGTCGTCTCAAAAAAAGAAATAGTAATAATAACGTTCCATTCAATAAACCATCCGTAAAACAAAGCATATAGAGGAAAGTGGGAGCTATTGGGACGCAGGGCTGATGTGATAAATGGATTTTTTTATTTTTTTTTTTTTCACACGACAAATATTTTGGGGAAGATTTATATACGACTGCATGGCAATAGGTCTAGCACACATTATTTTCAGCATGGAAGATCAGCCATGACAATTGATTGCTGTTTAGAAAAAAATCATGTTTTATTTCGAACAAGCCAAAGTAAATTTTATTTTTTGCGATTGATTCTATTTTGTAAATAATTCAAAATACGTATATCTCAGTAGGGGAAAAATGTCTGTCCGACCTCAGGAGGAGGATTGAGGATCGGAGGAGGGAGGAGGGCTCCTCCTCCTCAATCCTCCTCCTCAAGCCTCCTCCTCACACCTCCTCCTAAACCCTCCTCCTCAATCCTCCTCATTCCTCAAGGTTGTCTTATAAGAGAAGGGGTTAAAAAGGGGGATTAAATTTTTTTCGTGAAATTTGAATATTTTATGCTATAAGAGAGGGGTAAAAGGGTGATTAATTTTTTAAGTATACTTCAGTACGAGCGGTTCTTTTGACTGTTGATTAAGTGATGAATGATTCATATTAAATTAAAAATAGTAATTAATTAAAAAGTAATTAAAAATAATAAGTGAAAAATAATGAAGGGACTTAGAATTTTTCGAGCGGTTTTTTAGTCAAGTATAGTACGTAGTAGAATTTAAGAAATGAATAATAGCAATTAACGATAATTAGTAATTAATTTAAAAAGGTAATTAAAACTAATGAGTGAAAAATAATGAAGATACTTTAATTATTTCGGCGTGCTGTAGTATGAAGGTGATTTTTTTATTTTAATGATTTAATTTGTGAACTTTAATTTTTTTTTTTTTTCACTGTGCTTTTAGGTGAGGGGTTAAGCGGGTATTTGGGGACATAGAATTTTTTTCTGTACTATTGTACGAGTGGTTTTTAATTTTAATGTGGCGACTTAAAAATTTTTCGGTGAACTTTAGTTTAAGGATCTATTTTTTCGATTTTAAGCCGAAATTTTGGGTAGATTGATTTTTTTTTTTTTTTCACCGTGTCTTAAATAAGGGGTTAAGCGGATATTTTAAGCACATAGAATGTTTTTTTCAGTACTATTGTACGAGTGGTTTTTAATTTTAATGTGCCAACTTAAAATTTTTCGGTGAACTTTAGTTTAAGGATTTATTTTTTGATTTTAAGTGGAAATTTTGGGGAGTTTAATTTTTTTTTTTTTTTTTTTTTTTTTTTTTCCACTGTGTTCTTACATGATGAGTTAAGCGGGTATTTTGGGGGAAATTATTATTTTAGACTAATCATTCACGAAGGATATTTTGCAGATATAAATGTTTAATAGGGGGAGTTTAACTTTTTTGCAATGAGATTGACGTGCGCTCGTCGACCTAACCGTATGGAGTTTGTAATTTTCTTTGAATCATGTGTGCATACTGGCTTAGACTATCTTAGAAAGACTTCCACCACCTTTATCTCCACCAAGTCATAAATAACACATGCTGGTAATGGGAATTTGAGAATATTAACTTTAAACATTAATTTAATGAAGGAACTTTAAAATTATTTCGAGTACTATTTTTAGTTAACTATGTTATACACTTGATATTTTAGATTAGTTAAAAAATAACATTAAAATTTGAATGAGAAAATATGTTTCAAAATGGGATTTTACGTACTAACATTTATTTGCGCTCGTTGACCTAACCGTTCGGAATCTGTGATTTCCCTCGAATCATGTGTGAATAACTGTTATATTTCTTTAGAAAGACCTGAATAAGCTTCAACCATCATAAATAACGCATGTCTGTAACGGGAATTTGAACTTAATTATTTTAAATATTCATTTTAATGAGGTGACTTCGAAAACAATTTGTAGAACTTTTGAGCGGTAATAATTTTTATTGGGAAACTTAAAAGAATCTTGTGATTTTTTGGGGTCTAATTTTTAATTGCTGAATTGCAATCTGTATTCGCCTTTCTTTCGTGTGATTGTGTAGATGTTGATGAAAACTATTTCTGTTCCAATTAATGAAATTTAATAATTAAAATAATAAAGTGTTCCTCACCAGACACCCCTTTTTCAAAATTCGTGCATATTTTTTAACATAACAATGTGTTTAATATAAGTAATTTTTGTGTGTCCTTTCTTTTCTGAAAGAGTAAGCGATTTTTAACAGAAATATCTTTTGACGTGTGTAATTTTTCGTTGGCAGAACAATTTTCAAATAAATAAATTTTAATATTAATAGAATTTTTGACTTTCCGAAGAAAAAAAGGAACTTATTTTTAATGTTTTAATACTTGTCGGTTAAAAAAATTAAACTATATTTATTATCGAAATGAATTCATCTACATTAATTTAAAAACATATAATATTTATAACCAGTAACGCAGAACTTTTTCAAACCCTGTTAATGAGATTTTATAACAAAAGTGTTATTATATAATTGAATTACTGTTTTTAAAATGTGTTGTATGTATGTGCGTGTTTTGAATGTATCTGTATGTTGTATGTATGTATGTATGTGTGTGTGTGTGTTGCATAGTGTGTGTGTGTGTCGTATGTATGTGTATGTTGCATGTATATGTATGTGTGTGTGTGTTGTATGTATGTGCATGTTGTATGTATGTGTGTGTATGTATGTATGTGTGTGTTGTATGTATGTGCATGTTGAATGTATGTGTATGTAATTTTTTTTTGCCGATAGGTGTGATCTTTAGCTGAAAGTGACCTAGGGTCAAAACTTTCACCCAGGAATTGCCACGAGGAGGCAGATCACATGATTCCCGTATTGCACACATTCACATACATTATTTCGAGCGATATTTTTAGCGAAACATAATATGCAATTGAAGTTTTAGAATAATTAAAAAATAACTTTAAAATTTAAATGAAAGAATGTTTCAAAATGGAATTTTACGTACTAACATTTAATCGCGCTCGTCGGTTTTTACTGTTTGGAGGTCTGTTAATTTTCCTTTAACCTTGGAAAACCTTGCGTCAATAAGGATATTTCAGAAAGACCCCCACTTTGGGTACTCTTTTAAACTAATATTTGTAATGAGATGTGTTCGCGCGCGTCGGCCTAACTGTTTGGAGTATCAACATAAAATCAGCAAATTAATACAAAATATTTCAAATAGTAAGAAAATGATTGATTAAAATCACCAAGTAAGAATAAAAATACTTCAAGCAATGAGAAAATAAATGTTTAAAATCAAAAATTTAACATTTAAAGGTTTTATCTTCAGATCTAAATAATTTGTGAAAAATGCTTTTAAATATTTTTAAAGCTGTATTGAAAATAATATTTTTCATACCTAAACATAAAAAAAAAAGTGTTAAATCCAAATCGATGAAGAGATTAATAATTGTTTTCTCAAAGAGAGGATACTAAATTCGTTGCAATATATGTGTGTGTGTGTAAACATAAATGAATCATTCTTATCTGCTTATCTGATAGCGTTTTCCGAAAAGGGTTGAATCTCTGAATCATAACTGATAGGAACTGGGGTTGATGTGTTATCTTAATTAATCTTAATGAGTACTATATCTAATTAAAATTATTTGACTTGAAATAAAATAACGTCTTTTGAGCAATATCTTTTGAAAACTTAAGATTTAATTATTTAAATCAAATTAAAGGCTTTTTTTTTTATCTCATCGATTTATTTTAAATAAAACTAAAATATTTTTTTTTCTGTACTTTGTTAGCAAAATAAAGAGTGTATCACATTCATTTCGGCTTTAACTGTTTGAAAATTTAAATTAACCTATAATTAAAATGATTACATAAAGTTGAGTATGCGATCTTTTAAATGAAATCTAGTTAAAAACGGAACACGCATTCATATAAAACTTTAAATACTTATGGTGTTGTGTATAATGTAATGTATGTATTAAATATTAAATGAAAAATATGAATTAACAATAAATGAAAGACATTAACATTAATAAAATATTAATTAAACATTGCATTGATTAAAAACTTAATGAAAAATATTAATTTGGGAATACGCATCCTTATAAAACTTTAAACATTTATGCTTTTGGGTATAATATTATGGATGTATTAAATATTAAATGAAAAATATGAATTAACAATAAATAAAAAATATTAATTAACATTAATAAAATATTAATTAAACATTGTGTTAATTAAAATATAGATTAAAAATTTAATGAAAAATATTAATTTCTCATGTAATTAAAATAACACTTTATAAATTAATGAATTAATAATAAATGAAACATGTTCATTCGAAACAACTTGAGAAATACTAATTTGTAATGAAATTAGAAAATACCAATTAATTAAATATTAATTAAAAATTAAATGAAAACTATTTATGAGAGACACATTGAAAAATATTCTCACCTTAAACTTTCATTCGCCAATCCTTAAATCCAACCTTCATCGTTGCTTACCTGTTAGGAAATGTCTGATAACAACAAATTCTTATCTTTAACGGTATTTCCCGAAGGCTGACTCACTAGATAAGTAACAATGACAAGTTCAAATCTGAAATTAAGAGTTTATTCATATTGAATATAATTAATATAATGTTTAATTAAAAAGGGACTTAATTTATTTAATACGTCATAATTAAGAATTTAATTAAATCCTAATATAATTTTTTTTATCTAATTAATAGAATAAAAAAGAAATTTTTTTCAACATTTTCAAGAAACATCAAGTTATCGAATACTTAATAGATTATTTTTTTAATGAATGTGTAATTAACATTTTTAAAGGATTTTTTTCTAATTAATTAGTGTTTAATTAAAATTTTCATAATTAAAATAAATATATAAAATAAAAAAGGAATTCTTTTCAAAATTTTCAAGAAACACCAAATTATTATTAAGCAATATTTCGAATAACTACAAACTTTAATCATGATGAGTCATCACTGTGAATGATCTTTTCTTCTCATATGTTATAAAAACAAGTTTAAGTACCTAAATTTATTGATATATTTCATTGTGTGTTGGATCCTTCTTTACTAATCTCGTTAAAATTATTCATTTACCAATGATTTAAATTTCACATTTTAAAGTCATTTATATAATATACTAACATTTGACTATTAAATATCAAATAATGGATATGCACTTTTTACACTCACATCTTACAATGTAATTAGTAACCAAATGTAATGATTTTTAAGCATGTCTTCTTAATTTTTTTTTACAATGAAAGACTATCACAGTTGAATATTTAGCTTTCTGTTTATAACTTTATCGAGAAATATATAACGCATACCACACGATTTCATTAAATGAATCACAATACATTTCAAACTTCTCATTTTCAATGTTTTATATATACTAGTGTTTATCAAATAGGTGTTTATTCTGAACAATCATTACTTAGTATATTGATGAAAAGTTTGTGTTGAACGGTTTTTAACTTAAATGGTGTGAGAGAAGGATATATTAGGACAGAAGTTATTAAATATAGAGTCTTTAAAGTTTATACCCGTGCAACAATTGGCATTTCAAGAAACAAAGTTGTGTCATATTTGAAAGCATTCTTTATATTCGAAACGCACACATGATCACGATCACATCACTGAAGAGTATAGAGAAGCTGTTTATGTTGTATATAATTTGAATTTTCATTAACACAATATTATAACCGAAGTTTTTCGACAGTTTGAAAAATTATGATGCACAACGTCTGCACACGTTAACACAGAATAAGATTAGCTTATGCCCTTTCGATGATAAGCGTTATTTGCAGGTAAGATGTATTAACATAACAAAATTTTCTTGGTAATTTTACTCGCAGGTTTCGAAACCACAAACATCTGATCATACTTCTCATTTTTAACACGCGACACTAACCATTGGGCCATTAAAGCCCGTAATTTAGTAACTAAAAATTAAGAAAGATCATCGAAAATGATTACTTCACACATGCAAAAATAATTTTTATTGTGACTTATCAGTTAAAAATCACGAAGAAAAGAAAAATATCACATATGTTTTGGATTACTTTGAGATTTTATGAGTCACTTCATCAGTTAAATAGACATAACCACTTCTTATGAATCACTACTTATGCTTAAATTTTGAAACACTTGCTTATATGAAATGTATTATATTTTAGTTTATCAGTGATAGTGCGATTACTTGTTAATAATTTTAATGTTATTAAAAAAATTTAAAAAAATCAAATGTGAATAATTAATTAAAAAAACACAAGTCACTATTAAAGGTTTGAACAAATTATTAAAATTATTTTACAAAACTTTTCAAATTATTTAAAAATGTTTCACTAATATTTAGTAATCGTCAAATTTTAATGTCGATAATCATTTATGTGAGTCAGGTTTTCTGTTTTAACTGTTAAGTTATCAGATTCCCCCTTCAAGTACATCTCATTGATAAGTTTTAATCAACCAATCAACTATTTATTTACCCCAGCAACCAGCTATTTGTTTACCCTAGTAACCAAAAAGCTTTTGTCGACACATGAACAAAATTTTGAAGATGCAAGACTCTTCATTTTCATTCGAAAAAACAATGACTTACGTAATAAATTTTTTCTTTACTTAAATGAAACCTTCACATGTGTATGGTAAAACTTGGAAAATTTCATTTAATGCACAAATTTAAAGTTAACAGACAAGGTCTTCACACATCTTTTAGTATTTTACTAACACTTTGCCAAATATCTTTAGAAAACAACAACAGAATTTTAAATAATTATTTTAATAAAAATTCTCTTTTGTAAGTGACATTATTAAACTAACTTGAAAAATTAACTTGGCAAAGCAAGTTTTCACTATTCCAACTAAGTAATATTCATAAGTTTTATATGATAAACAACCTGTTTGGTTATGTCCCAGCATGGCTTTATAAAATGAATCTAAAATAACCTTTAATATCAATGTTTAAAAATATGCGAATAATTCAGTTAGTCTTTTATAGATATTTTCCCTTCTATTATTTAAAAGACATTTTAAAATAAAATTATTACTGATGCCAGTTTATCCCAGTGTTATGAAATGTGTATGCAAAACTTTTAATTCTAATTTTCACATTTTATTATTTCAAATTATTGTTTTCAAGTTGTACTAAAATTTGGAAAAAAATATTTAATTTTCATGCATAATTAAATTGAAATACTTTAATAATAAAGACACATTTAACATTGTATACTCACCTAATCCAACACTTTCACAAATACACGTCCGACTCACTCCAAGGTTTAGGAAGAAATGAGAGATTCAAAGTCCTTATCAGAAAATGTTATCAGATAGTCTTATCTTAAGATAAGTGACGTCAGAGAACATATGTCATCAACTGGTCACGTGATGTATATCACATGACCAGTGCTTTGTTAATTAATCTTATTAATTAATTATTAAGTATTAAATTATTAATTATTAATTAATTAATTATTAAGTATTAAATTAAATTATTTAATATTATTAATTAATCTTATTAAAAATAGTTATTATTTTTTAATAACAAAGAATTAATTAAATTATTTAATATTATTAATTAATAATTAATAATTTAATACTTAATAATTAATTAATAAGATTAATTAACAAAGCACTGGTCATGTGATATACATCACGTGACCAGTTGATGACATATGTTCTCTGACGTCACTTATCTTAAGATAAGACTATCTGATAACATTTTCTGATAAGGACTTTGAATCTCTCATTTCTTCCTAAACCTTGGAGTGAGTCGGACGTGTATTTGTGAAAGTGTTGGATTAGGTGAGTATACAATGTTAAATGTGTCTTTATTATTAAAGTATTTCAATTTAATTATGCATGAAAATTAAATATTTTTTTCCAAATTTTAGTACAACTTGAAAACAATAATTTGAAATAATAAAATGTGAAAATTAGAATTAAAAGTTTTGCATACACATTTCATAACACTGGGATAAACTGGCATCAGTAATAATTTTATTTTAAAATGTCTTTTAAATAATAGAAGGGAAAATATCTATAAAAGACTAACTGAATTATTCGCATATTTTTAAACATTGATATTAAAGGTTATTTTAGATTCATTTTATAAAGCCATGCTGGGACATAACCAAACAGGTTGTTTATCATATAAAACTTATGAATATTACTTAGTTGGAATAGTGAAAACTTGCTTTGCCAAGTTAATTTTTCAAGTTAGTTTAATAATGTCACTTACAAAAGAGAATTTTTATTAAAATAATTATTTAAAATTCTGTTGTTGTTTTCTAAAGATATTTGGCAAAGTGTTAGTAAAATACTAAAAGATGTGTGAAGACCTTGTCTGTTAACTTTAAATTTGTGCATTAAATGAAATTTTCCAAGTTTTACCATGCACATGTGAAGGTTTCATTTAAGTAAAGAAAAAATTTATTACGTAAGTCATTGTTTTTTCGAATGAAAATGAAGAGTCTTGCATCTTCAAAATTTTGTTCATGTGTCGACAAAAGCTTTTTGGTTACTAGGGTAAACAAATAGCTGGTTGCTGGGGTAAATAAATAGTTGATTGGTTGATTAAAACTTATCAATGAGATGTACTTGAAGGGGGAATCTGATAACTTAACAGTTAAAACAGAAAACCTGACTCACATAAATGATTATCGACATTAAAATTTGACGATTACTAAATATTAGTGAAACATTTTTAAATAATTTGAAAAGTTTTGTAAAATAATTTTAATAATTTGTTCAAACCTTTAATAGTGACTTGTGTTTTTTTAATTAATTATTCACATTTGATTTTTTTAAATTTTTTTAATAACATTAAAATTATTAACAAGTAATCGCACTATCACTGATAAACTAAAATATAATACATTTCATATAAGCAAGTGTTTCAAAATTTAAGCATAAGTAGTGATTCATAAGAAGTGGTTATGTCTATTTAACTGATGAAGTGACTCATAAAATCTCAAAGTAATCCAAAACATATGTGATATTTTTCTTTTCTTCGTGATTTTTAACTGATAAGTCACAATAAAAATTATTTTTGCATGTGTGAAGTAATCATTTTCGATGATCTTTCTTAATTTTTAGTTACTAAATTACGGGCTTTAATGGCCCAATGGTTAGTGTCGCGTGTTAAAAATGAGAAGTATGATCAGATGTTTGTGGTTTCGAAACCTGCGAGTAAAATTACCAAGAAAATTTTGTTATGTTAATACATCTTACCTGCAAATAACGCTTATCATCGAAAGGGCATAAGCTAATCTTATTCTGTGTTAACGTGTGCAGACGTTGTGCATCATAATTTTTCAAACTGTCGAAAAACTTCGGTTATAATATTGTGTTAATGAAAATTCAAATTATATACAACATAAACAGCTTCTCTATACTCTTCAGTGATGTGATCGTGATCATGTGTGCGTTTCGAATATAAAGAATGCTTTCAAATATGACACAACTTTGTTTCTTGAAATGCCAATTGTTGCACGGGTATAAACTTTGAAGACTCTATATTTAATAACTTCTGTCCTAATATATCCTTCTCTCACACCATTTAAGTTAAAAACCGTTCAACACAAACTTTTCATCAATATACTAAGTAATGATTGTTCAGAATAACCACCTATTTGATAAACACTAGTATATATAAAACATTGAAAATGAGAAGTTTGAATTGTATTGTGATTCATTTAATGAAATCGTGTGGTATACATTACATATTTCTCGATAAAGTTTTGAAGAGAAAGCTTAATATTCAACTGTGATAGTCTTTCATTGAAAAAAAAATTTAAGAAGAAATGCTTAAAAATCATTACATTTGGTTACTAAGTACATTGTAAGATGTGAGTGTAAAAAGTGCATGTCCATTATTTGATATTTAATACTCAATTTTCTTTGTTAATTTGCAAACGCTTATAATCTTTTTGAACACTTTAGTTTAATATTTTTACTAACATACATGGGGATGTTCAAGGGAAGAATCACGAATAGTAATCACGTGATGTGATAATAAATATATGAAAACTAGCATAGGATGCTTTAGTTGAAATTTGTATGAATTAAACTAACAGAATTAATACAACACATACGTATAGGTGTTAAATGTTAGTATAAAACTGATAATCATAAACGATATAAGTTATATGTACATGATTAATTAATGGGAGCAATGTTTAGTGTGGTTTTTAAAAAATGAGAAGTTTGGTAATTAATTAAGATAATTCCAAGTCAGTGCTTATCTTATCAGCAGATAATGAGGGTCACGTGATCTCTAACGTCACTTATCACATGGTTCGGTAGATAAGCAGGCATGTTATCAGTCAGTCCTTGCGAGACCAACATACAAGGAGGTTGAATTTTCCTAGCCAGGTAAGATTTTCTTATAAGTTTTTAATATTTAGAAGAACTGATTAAGAAAATTAATTAATACGTTAAAAACCTTTTAATGACCTTATGACTCATCAAATCATGTCTAAAGTTGTTAAGGATTAATTATAAAAAATAATTTCTGTTTTAAATTATTAAAGAACAGCTTTATGTCAAAAGTTTAAATTTATTTTCGTAAAGCAGGTATTCAAAAACTACCTAATCATACTCCGTTTTGTCAAATAGGGTTTTTTGAACCGCATTTCTCAACCAAAGTAGTACAACAAAGAGAGAAAAAGTATGATAGAAAAAAAAGGGGGGTGTTCCAATACATGTACTTGCTAAAATTTGATGTTATATGAAATGTTACTATATATATATATATACCTTAGAATATATTTATGAAAACCTTTCGTTAAAAATGTTTACTGGTTCTTGTTTCTGAGTGTACACTTAGTTATTCATGATAAGTCATCTAAGAAATATTCCCCAAATAAATTATCCCCAAGTATGAGTACATTTTAAAATGAACTCTTCGTTTATATTTTTAAACACTTAATTTTATAATAGTTTTAATTATGGGATCGTTTAAATAAAAGGTTAGTTTAAATCTTCAAATAGTTAAATCCTTAATGAATGTGACACATTCATTATTTTACTAATAAAGTAAATGAATATATAAATATTTAAGTTTTATTTAAAGTTAATCTGTGAGAAAAGAAAAAAAACCTCCAATTTGATATTAATTTAAAATCTGAATTAATAAAATCATTATTGCGACCCAATTGGCATCTTCATTAGTTAATCAAAGTTAAAATATAACGTCGATTGAATTGAAGACTCTGGGGTAAAACCTTATCTAAGATAAGAATGAATCATGCTTTTACTCATTCGCATGCGATAAGTAGGTAAATCCGTATTGCATGAACACAGGTGTTTTGAATACTATACGATGAAAATTAATATGTACTAAACTAATAAAATAAGTTTGTTACCTAAAACGAAATGCTTAATTTAAATATTTTTATAATATTAAATAACAATCAAATAGTAAAGTTTCGTTCTCTAAAGCACATTTATTTTTTCATAATATTCACGAAAATTGTTCAGTTTGTTATTCTAGTTTAAAAATACTGCTAGTTAATTCTTTGTATATATATATATATATATATGTGTTATGAATGTATTTATTTTTTAGTGCCATTTTTTAAACTGTCTTCTAACCTTTACTTAAAATAGAGTCACACTCATAATAAGCTTCAATTGCCCTCATTAATAAATTTCTCATAAAATTTTTAATTCCTATTTTTATCTATCGAAAAAGGAACCCAATTAAATTGAATTGTCTTTTTTCCTTTAATTAATCATTTCTTAAATTAAATATGACTAAATTTTCCACTCGAAAACAATCTAAGTCGCTTCATAAGACACCCCTTAAAAATAAAGTACCACCATTAAAATTTATTCATTATCCAAAAATAACATCCTCAAACCAGGATCATCAAAAAATAATCTAACTAACTAAATAAATTAATGAAATTAAATTAAAAATTGCTCGAAGATAATCAAGGACTCTGAACAGTTAGGTCGACGAGCGTAAATAAATGTTAGTACGTAAAATTCAATTTTGAAACATATTTTTCATTCAAATTTTAAAGTTATTTTTTAACTATTCTAAAATATCAAGTGTATAACATAGTTCACTAAAAATAATACTCGAAATAATTCTAAAGTTCCTTCATTAAATTAATATTTAAAATTATTATTCTCAAATTCCCATTACAAGCATGTGTTATTTCATACATACATATATACAACACATGCATACAACACACATACATGCATACAACACACAAACATACATTCACACACATACATGCATACAACACACACACACACATACATACAACACACACAAAATAATAATAATAATCATTTCAATTAAATTTTCACCAAGCTTCGAAGGAAACCAGATATTCCAAACCGTTAGGGCGACGAGTGCAATTCAATGCTAGCACGTAAAATCCCATTTTTAAACATATTTTTTCATTCAAATTTTAAAGTTATTTTTTAACTATTCTAAAATATCAAGTGTATAACATAGTTGACTAAAAATAGTACTCGAAATAATTTTAAAGTTCCTTCATTAAATTAATGTTTAAAGTTAATATTCTCAAATTCCCATTACCAGCATGTGTTATTTATGACTTGGTGGAGATAAAGGTGGTGGAAGTCTTTCTAAGATAGTCTAAGCCAGTATGCACACATGATTCAAAGAAAATTACAAACTCCATACGGTTAGGTCGACGAGCGCACGTCAATCTCATTGCAAAAAAGTTAAACTCCCCCTATTAAACATTTATATCTGCAAAATATCCTTCGTGAATGATTAGTCTAAAATAATAATTTCCCCCAAAATACCCGCTTAACTCATCATGTAAGAACACAGTGGAAAAAAAAAAAAAAATTAAACTCCCCAAAATTTCCACTTAAAATCAAAAAATAAATCCTTAAACTAAAGCTCACCGAAAAATTTTAAGTTGGCACATTAAAATTAAAAACCACTCGTACAATAGTACAGAAAAAAAACATTCTGTGTCCCCAAAATATCCGCTTAACCCCTTATTTAAAACACGGTGAAAAAAAAAAAAAAAAAAAAAAAAAAAAAAAAAAAAATCAATCTCCCCAAAATTTCTGTTAAAATCGGAAAAATAAATCCTTAAAGTAAACCGCACCTAAAATTTTTAAGTCACCACATTAAAATTAAAAAGCACTCTTACTATATTACAGAAAAAAATTCTATGTCCCCAAATACCCGCTTAACCCCTCATCTAAAAGCACAGTGAAAAAAAAAAAAGTCGCTTCATTCCTTATTTTTAATTACCTTTTTAAATGAACAACAGCAAAATTCAATTGAAAAAATTACCACATTAAAATAACCTATCATACTACAGCACGCCGAAATAATTAAAGTGTCTTCATTATTTTTAATTATTATTTGAAATTAACTTTAATGATTCATTTTTTAAATTAACTTTTACACTTGACTCAAAATAAATTTAAACTGTTGAAAATTTTAAAGTTTAAATTATTAAAAATTTCTTAATAAATCATTACTCCCCACATAGCATGCATGTTCACAGTGACGTCACAGTGACGTCACTGTGAGTCACTGTGGTCACGTCACATCTGTGACCAAAATGCCACCCCTCAGTGACGTCACATTGTGACTGAAATGTGACGTCACATCTGTGACCAAAATGCCACCCCTCAGTGACGTCACATTGTGACTGAAATGTGACCTTCTTAGAATTTATTATTAATTTTATTATTAGTTATTATTTATTTATTATTCTTTTTATTTCTATAACTCCCCTCCCCTCCCGCTCCTTTTTTTTAAGAAGATACTATGTATGTTTGCGTTTGATACAAGTAATGGTAATGATTAAAAAAAATTATATTACCATTAAAGCTATTATTTTTACTTTATTAAAACCTAAACAATGTTTTATCCAATAATATCTAATTATGAATTTTATTATTATTATTTAACAATTTGCTTTAACTTGAATTGTTTTGAAACTAATAAAAATAAAAAGTAAAAATACACTTAAAAAAAGACATTCTCATAAAACTATTCGTATTTAACTTCCGAAGCTGTTGCGCAGAAAAAGAAAAAACTAAACGGTCATGCGCATAGGAAATGAAAATCGTTTGCAAACGAAAGAATAAATAAACGTAAACAGAAATATTTTAAATTGATGATAGACGCAAGAAGTTAGTTGGCTGGAATTTATGGCAGTTGTGAGTAGTTGCATATTGACACGGATTTAACAATTTAAAGAAGAATGTCCACTACAGGCCTTCCAAGCGGCAAAATATAAGTCCGAGAAAATTAATGGGGCTTTGACTGTTAAAATAATTTGGTCTTTGCCACTTTAATTATTATCGGATTTAGTTAGTGCAGCAAGAATAACTAGAACGAATGACTTCGATGGAAAAAAGGTATGGAAAATATTATTTTTAATGGTTGCTTTTTTATTATTATTGTTCTGAGAACGATTTTAATTACATTGTCAAAAACATGCTATAAAACATCAATGCTTCATTAACTTAATAAAGTCTAATGCATTCATTATTTATTTTGTTGTCATAAAGAACTTGATTTTTAATAATTTGGATTAGGTTGTTACAGGTAGTGATTTTAATTGCATTCTAATCTGCGTTGTTTCCTTTTTTAAAATATCTGGTTAAAATAATGTGTTTCCATAAACATAAAATCATATGATAGTAAATTATAATAAATCGATAATATAATTATTAAACATTTAAAGATAATTATATTTTGTAATAAAGAAGCTTTTTTATGGAATAAAATTATTTACAAACATCCTTTTTTAATTTTTGTATTAAGTAATCTTCTGAAACATTTCATAATTTTATTTAAAAAAATTGTATCTGCTCAGAAGAGGAATTTATAAGAGAACGAGAAGAACTATTAAAAGAAATCGTAGATGTTTGATATTAAAAAAAACAATTCTGTTAATGATTGTTTAATGTATTTTTCAACTTGTGAAATGTTATAAAATTTCTGAATGGATAGTCATCGTGGGTGAAAACGTTTCAGTTGTAAATATTCTTATTGGAATGTTTTCAGAAAGAACTAGAAGTTTGGATGAAAATTTGGAAGTTCAATCGATAAGAATTTAAACATGATTGAATTTAAAACAAATGACGCAAATACTTGAGCGGTATGAAGCTAAAAAGTAATAACTGTATTTTATTATTAACTTTTCATTTCAGAAACTTTTATTATTTCCTTTCCTGAATAATTTTACAGAGGTAAATTTCAGAATATCCATTATATGTAGTATAAGTGAACATCGTGATTAAAGTGGGTATTATAAATACTCTCTAATACTATAAATAAAATATTAATAAATATGATTAACGTATTTGTTGTTCTAATTTATGTTTATCGTCTGAATTTTTATTAGATAGATGTGTCTGTGATGGATAGCCTTGCAGTAATGGATAGCCCCTTAATGTTTTTTGTTTATTAATATACTAATAAATATTTAGCTTTAATTTTTTCCATAATTACTCTTTGCATGTTTTAATAATATTTTAATATTCATAGAAGACAGTATATGAAGACAGTTTGTGATTATTTTTTTATTTGTGACAAATTTGTCACTTACTTTGTGACGGTAACAGCATTACTAATGTTGTGAAGTCACACTGGGACACAAATATACAGTTATGAACATTGTTATGTAGTGTAAAATCACATCTATAATTTTATTATACTTTGGCAATACATCTCAATTAAAACTTGGGAGCTGCTATAAAAAGTATGTACCAAAAGAAAGTTACCGAATCAAAATGCCATGCAAACTTTAATCTTTGTTACATATTTTTTTTTCTGTGGCAATAAATGAGAATATTTAAGACAACTGAATATTCAATCTATTAAAATTATTTCAAATTTTGCAATTTGTTTTTCTAATAAGCATTAAAATTATCAAAGAAACACTTCCTTTAAGGTGCAACACTAGTCATAGAAAAAGACCCGGATGATAATATAAAGTCCGTGGCAGCGTTCTTTTCAAATATCTCGCTCACATTTTAATATTTTTACATGATTTTTTTGCATAGCATAGCTGAAGACGATCTATAAGCGGCCTAGTTTTTACTTTTTTGATTTTGGTTTCAGTTAAAAAAAAAAAAAATATTTAAATTTCAAAACCGGTTTAAATCGGTACTGATATTGAAACTATCAAAATATAAAATATATGCAAGTAAAATCGAAAAAGTAAAAACTAGGCCCGTAGTAGATCGTCCTCAGCTTCCTATGCAAAAAACATGCAAAAATATTAAAATTTGAGCGAGATATTTGAAAAGAACGCTGCCACGGACTTTATATTATCATCCGGCTCTTTTTCTGTGACTAGTGTTGCATCTTTAAGGAAGTGTTTCTTTGATAATTTTAATGCTTATTAGAATAAAAAATTGCTAAATTTGAAATAATTGTGATAGATCGAATATTCAATTGTCTTAAATATTTTTATTTATTGCAACAGAAAAAAAATGTATCAAAGATTAAAGTCTGCATGGCATTACATTTTGATCCAGTAACTTTCTCTTCGAACATTCTTTTTATAGCAGCTCCCAAGTTTTAATTGAGATGTATCGCCAAAGTATAATAAAATTATTGATGTAAGTGATTTTACACTAAATAACATTGTTCATAACTGTATAATTGTGTCCCAGTATGACTTCGCAACATTGACAATACTGCTACCGTCACAAAGTTAGTGACAAAATTTGTCACAAATCAAATTATAATCGCAAACTGTCTTCACAACCTTGTCACTATCGTCACAGAATAGTCACAGTTTTAATGACAATTTTGTCACAAATGACACATTTTTCACATTTTGGTCACATCGTGACGTCACAAAGTGGTCACAATGTGACGTCACAAACGAGCTCTAAAACGGCCATAACGACTTCACATTTGAGTCACTGTGACTTCACATCGACGTCACGTGACGTCACATCGACGGTCACAAAGTCACAATGTGACTTCACTACGACGTCACCGTGACGTCACCATGTCTTACGGGTCGAATCACCCTCATACTAGAGTATGTTGAAAAAATTTCACTCATAATTTATAATTACTTTTTAATTAATTACTAATTATCGTTAATTGCTATTATTCATTTCTTAAATTCTACTATGTACTATACTTGACTAAAAAAACCGCTCGAAAAATTCTAAGTCCCTTCATTATTTTTCACTTATTATTTTTAATTACTTTTTAATTAATTACTATTTTTAATTTAATATGAATCATTCATCTCTTAATCAACAGTCAAAAGAACCGCTCGTACTGAAGTATACTTAAAAAATTAATCACCCTTTTACCCCTCTCTTATAGCATAAAATATTCAAATTTCACGAAAAAAATTTAATCCCCCTTTTTAACCCCTTCTCTTATAAGACAACCTTGAGGAATGAGGAGGATTGAGGAGGAGGGTTTAGGAGGAGGAGGGTTGTGGAGGAGGAGTGAGGAGGAGGCTTGAGGAGGAGGTTTGAGGAGGAGGAGCCCTCCTCCCTCCTCAGCTCCTCAGCTCCTCCTCCTGGGGCCGGAGCCCCATTTTTCCCCTACTTATCTCATTTAAATACACTTATATTTATTACAAATATTAGGGAATGAGAAAATATTACTGAAAAAATAATGATTTAAAAGTTTAAATAATTATTTCTCAAATTATAAATTTGCGTATAGTGGTGTCTAATGGTACATTTCTTGTGATAGCTAATGGAACAACTTAATGATATCCTAAGTGTCTCGATATTTCCTTGAAACAACGTTGTAATGCTTTGTTTGTCTTCACTTTGTGTATCATTTAAATAGAGTGTTACATATATTAACACAGCATATAAAAAACTAAAAAAATTGATTTTGATTTTCTAAATTGGGCAGATTTCAATATCGCAGAGTAACGAATGTTAAAAATCTTGCAAGAAATATTTTTATTTTCAGTGGTATTTACAATTAGGTAGGCAACTTTTTTATACATTTATCCTATCATTTTGAAGTAATATATACAAGTGAATAATTTATACTGGCATCCCTGAGAAGGAAAGGGTAACTGAAGGATTTACGAGAAGAGAGGCAAACAAATCTCTCCATATTAAAAAGAACAATAAAAATTCAAAATTAGTCAAAAATGACAGAATTTTCATCAAGCAGTGAAGATACTTTTCATCTTAAGAGCTGTTGCTTAGAGAATTAGTAAAACCTAATTTTAAGAGAAAACCAAAATTAAGCGATTTGTGTGATGAGAGCAGTAGTGAAGCAAGTAATCTAGATTTCTATCAAAACTATGAATCTGAATTTCCCCAGTCCAAAGAATAACTCGAAGGAGACTATTAATTGGTTAAATTTCGTAAATGAGATGTCATTGCATTTGTGGGTCATGTTTTGACAGTGAATGCAGAAAAAAATGAAATGTTGTTCTTGAGGAGACGGAACAAACATCGAAGACGACCGATGTTTTGTGATTGAGGATGATATTCTTTTCAATGTAAAAACGTTAAAAGACTCAGTGGAATTAAAATGTCCTATGTTTAAATTTGATGCACAACAATTTTCACATGTGCAACATAGCATTTGTTAATAAAAAATACATTTGAGATTCATTGAAGGATCTTTTTTTCAAATAACACTGCATGTCCAAATAGCCCTACACTGCCCCAATAGACCCCAAGTATGGGGCTTATGAGATAATTGTATTAATGTACAAAAGTTGATAATAACACAAAGATTAGTGAAGTTTTTTACTTTCTTGGGACTTTTTTATTTAACTGTAAAATAAATTGAAATTATAAAAAAAAAAATGATAAAATGTGCATTTTTGTTTTCATTCTAGCCTAAAATTTAAAAAAAATGTCCCATTAGCCCCCAATTTCCTCTATATAATTGTATGATCTCTACTATTTTTTTTTTAACTTCTAAGGATCACACATTTTTTAATTTTTATACGGCCGTATATATATATATATATATATATATATATATATATATATATATATATATATATATATATATATATATATATATATTGGCTAAAGAAAAAATAGTTGGAAAATAGCATATAATTAAATATTTTAGTTTCCATTTTCCCACAACAACTGAAAAAAATTGCAATTACAATGTGTGTTGTCTTGAACAATATATAAATTTTTGATTTCTGATAAAACATGCCGCTCTTATAAGCTACATTTAATTTTATATTTCTATATTAATTTACATATTCATGTTATTTGTCCATTATGCAATATATAAATTTTACAAACATATGAATCATAAGATTTTTTAAACATATACTGGACAATTACACCATAAGATTTAACTACTAAGAATGTATTTATTAAAAATACAACAAATTGCTCAATGGTGCACGAAACAAGAACTTTAATATAAACTTGTACAATTAAAATAAAATAATTATTTTATTTTAATTGTACAAGTTCATATTAAAGTTCTTGTTTTGTGCACCATTGAGCAATTTGTTGCATTTTTAATAAATACATTCTTAGTAGTTATTAGATTATTTTTTTTTTTTTTTTTTTTTTTTTTTTTTTTGACCGAGTCTCATCAATGACGACATCGTTTTTTGCTGGATTTGTTTATTATTCTGCAATAATGATGTCATATGCATACTTTTCTGTAGAGACTGTTTAAGACTGGGTCGTAAATATGGAATTTTTCGATGGATGCGAATGGCGTCTTTTCATATAAAATAATTAAAAAAATATTGCCTTGTTAATGCATTGAGCAGGTAGCATTGAGCTCACAGGCTATGCATACTAATTACACATTACAGCCTTATGTAATAATGCCCTTCGAAAAACAAATTAAGGGAGAAAATAGTCCTCCCCCCTCCATTTCCTTTCTTTATACTTAATTATTGAAAAACTAATCAATGATTAGCCTTATCGTATAATATACCTGTATACAAAATTCGAAGTAAGTCGGATAATTCTGCATAAAAATCCATTTATGTAATTTAAGAAGAGTACCCCCCGTTCCCTCCTTTATACTTACTCATTACCCCTCTAAAACTATTTAGAAATTCAGAAAGAACTTACATCCAAAATTTAAAGCATACCGTATAATTCTGCATAAAACTCCATTTAGCTAACATAAAGGGGAGGGGGTAATCGCTCGTACCCCCTTTATACTTAACAAAAGAACCCCCAAACTAATCAGGGAAGCGTCTAATCTCTAAGAACCTGTGTCCAATAATTGAAACTAATATGTTAATTCTGCACGAAAATCATTTACCTAAATTAAGAGGAAGAATCCCTTCTATCTTCCTTTTTATACTTATTCAATGAATTTAGAAAAAAATCGTGGAAGCGTCTTATCAGAATAAACCGATATCCAAAATTGAAACAAATCGGTAAATTTTGCGTGAAAAACCAACTAACCTAAATTAATGGGGGTTACCCCCTGCCCTTTATACTTATCCAATGAACACAAAATACTAATCATAGAGGCATCTCATCAGAATGATCCCATAACTCAGCGGTTCCCAAACTTTTGAACTCGCGGAGCCCTGTTTTGGGAAGAATTTCTGACGCGGAGCCCCTGAAGCCAACGATACTCTGTGGTTTACAAATTAACGTTTTTTATGCCTATGGAGCAGAGAAAAATCTGCTGGATAGAAATCCAGGCCAGTAACTTCCTACATTGAACTAAGGTTCACAGTTTGACCCTTTCCTGATACAGAAATATTGAATTCATGATAGAAATTTTTTTAAAAAATTCTATTTTGTAACCCTATAACAATTTTATTTAATATTACTATTATTGGATACATTAAAATTAAAATAAGGATTAAAAACCCTCTTTTTTTGTATTAGAATATCTACCTTGTATAACCAATATATTTCCTTTAAATACAACAAAAATTATAAAAAATTGTAATTTCTGAAAGCTTTTAGTAACGAGGAAAACTAAGAGCGATGTTCAAGTAGTACTGTTTTGGGGTTAATGACATCCATTTTTAAAATAAGATATATTCTTTTGAAATTTCCAGTAAGAACACGGAATTAAAGATCAAAATGGTAACCATGTTTGGATTGTCCATTGCATTGGGACGTGCGTAAAACTATTATTGTTTATGGCGAAAACCACACACGCGCGCAAACACACAGAAATAAAGGTAAGTTGTACAGTTTTCGTTTGCGAACACATACTTCTATATAATTCCAGTAGACTACTCGCGAAAAAGAAGAAAATACATAGTTCCGCCATCCATTAGTAATTGTGTGACACGTTTTCGCTAGTCCCGCTACATACTAGTATCATGCGATTATGGAATATTTTTTCGTTTCTTTTTTAAGTTTCTAGTACTTCTAAACATGCAGCGAAAGTGAATCGAATCGCCTCTCAACTTCTTTTTTTTTTAACCATTTTTAAAAAATACATTTGAAATGGGTCACCGTTTTAGTGTTTAAATCTATAAGCTGTATTGTTATATGCAACACTGTTAATCCCTTGGAGACTAACGACACGTGAAGCAAAAAGGCTTACGAATCCTTGTTTATCCCCAACAGTAAAATTTTACTATAAAATTTGCCTTATTTAATCGGAACATTTTTTCGATTTAATAAGTCACCAATTTCTGTTTTTAAAAACCGGTGACAAAACATTAAAATTTTGGTAAAAGATTCCCATCGCGAAGGGATTAACTTTTTTGAATATTTTATTTTTGTAAAGTATACTTAAGTAGTATTCTCAGACTTAAAGTTTTATTCATCTTTAAATTAAGCGGTCTGACAGACCACTCACAGTAGTTATGTGACAATTTTTGTCACAGCAGTTAAGGGTTAAATTGTTTTGCACAGTTTTTTGATATCTGGTGCAGTTTTCAACAACTGTAAGAGAATGTCTGGGTCTGCATTTAACCGGTTACTGTATTTTGTTTTGATATTTGTATAAGTGGAGATTTCAGCTTCACACAGATATGTCGTTGAAAATGGTAAAAATTAAAAGAGTAAAATTAATTTTGCTCTCTCTAACAAGATTTTGTATTTATCTGTCAAATGACACCAATGTTCAATGATAGCTTGCTTTGAAAAGAGATTACTAGATCGTTTTGAGATGTTAAATGAGTGAGAGCTTCGTTTTCCCCTAGCGCTTAAGCCGTGTTTTTTTTGTTTTTACACTATATTGATTTAGTACCCATTTAAAATCATCCAGCTACTTATTTTGAGCAGCTGGAAAGCAATGCTCAAATGAATCTATCAGAGTTTCAGTTCTATCAGATGCCCTTGAATACTTTTCTTTATATTTGTTCAGAAACCTTGTTACTAAGCAAAAAAGGAATTAACTCCAAAAAAACAAAACTATTTTCCCTTTTTTTTGGCAAGTAGAGTTAACAGCACTGGAAAGACTTTTTTTTCTGTTTTTATTCACGTTGTGCATTCGATTCAGAATACTATTTCTTGTAGCTTATTTTAAATCGAATTTTTAAAACACATTAAATGCAGAAACATAAAATAAAACAATTCAAACCAAAAATATTATACAGAAAATAGGTACATCTATAATGCAAATATTTAAAGAGCTTTGATGTGTATTATTGTATTTTTTTCAACCCAGTTATAGATATATTTATTTTTTACACACATGGACAAAAATTCTTACATACTTTTGAAAATCTTTCACTTGCAATATGCTAATTTTTTTCAATGTTTTGTTAATTTACCTGGAACGCCGCGGAGCCCCTGCAAAGTTCAGGCGGAGCCCCAAGGGCTCCGCGGAGCACACTTTGGGAACCTCTGCCATAACTAAAATTTGAATGAAATCTAATAATACTGTATGAAAATCCCACTTATCTAAATTAAGGGTGGTGGGGGTAGCCCCCGTCCCCCTGTTATACTTATCCAATAAACTCCCCAAATTAATCATAAAGGTGCCTTCATCGGAATGATTCGAAAATTTGAATGAAATCTGATAATTCTGCATGAAAAACCCATTCATCTAATTTAAAGGGAAAGATTAGCTCCGTTCCCCCTCCTTATACTTATCCAATTAACTCCCAAAACTAATCATGGAAACGCCTCATCAGAATGATCCTGCATCTAAAATTTAAATGAAATCTGATAATTCTGCATGAAAATCCCATTTATATAAATTGAGGTGAAGGACATTAGCCCGAGCATCCTCCCTTATACTTATCGAATGAATTCCATAAACTAATTCGGGTAGCGCCTTATCAGAATAAACCTATATTCAAAATTTCAAGTAGATCAATTTTTTTTTTTTTTTTTTTTTTTTTTTTGCATGGGTTACTACATTACGCACATACATATAGACGGGCGGGCACATAAGTTCTCAGGCTTTGATAGACCGTGAGCTAAAAACGTGTGTTTCTTACCTTCAAATTGAATTATGTTTACTATTTATATATAGAGAGACATTTTCTTTTTCTTTTCATCGGAGCAAAACTAAATTCTGAAAAAAAAAAAAAAGAATTCCTGTTTTCTAGATTGTTTTATTCTTTTTTATTTATTTATTTATTTATCCGCAATTAATCATGCAAATATTCTTACATTTTCACCTGTAAAACTATTTTCCTAGCAGTAAAAACAGTGATGCGCAGAAAGAAACTTTTACTATTTCATAAGAAAAATTTCCTATCATTTCTAATATGATTTATCCCTGTTAAAAATGCTACCTGTTTACAAGAACCAAAATAAATAAAAACATATAGGTTTAAAACAAACTTCGATAGTAAAAAAAAAAAAAAAAGAAAAAAGAAAAAAACGAATAGAATAGTAAACACGTAAATGAAAAAGAAAAGAAAAGGCGGGAAAAAGAAAAGCGATTAAAAAGTGATTCTATTTTTTATGACACAGAGTAAAAAGAAAGAATAGAGATGAAGTATAGTAGTTGGAGATGACACCATAAATGTAGCTCCAAAATCCGTTACTTTAGACCCAACTCACAACCGCGTGTTCTCGCCCCCTCCCCCCCCCCCCAAAAAAAAAGAGAGAGAAAGAGTTTTAATCCATAATACAATGAAATGCTACTTTAGAATGCTTAAATAAAGTAGATCATTTTCATTTAGATAAAAAAAAACATGCGCAACTGGTGTCTAACAATTCGGTCCCTCTTCCACGTGATTGCTTTGTTTGGGCCGAATGAAGCCATGTGTAAATTTGAGCGATAACGTGCATCGAACTACGAACCGTTTTTACAGCATACTGTACCTACATCTACCTCTTTTCTCCATAGATATAATCAAATCATTTCAATATTTATATAAATTTATGTAAAATTATTCCTAGTTATTTTTTATTTTTTTTTTTTTTAATTTATTTATTACATTTTATTCTTATGGGTAGGGAATTATAGAGACGTCAATTTTAAAAATGAAGAAAGTCATTTTGTAAAAAATAAAATTAGTTAAATCTAAATCTTATTACAAATCATTTATTAGAAATTTAAGCTTTTAACCCATTCAGAACCAATATCTTTAATAATGTGTTCTGAGATAATAACGCCAGAGTGAGTAAAAACGCCAAATGCTAATTTTGCAGGTAATTATGAAGGAATTTGGGAAAATGGCACTACGGGTTATGCGCTGAAAAACTGTGAGTCTTCCGAATAAAAAACAACCGCTAAAAGTTAATTCATTTTCATTTCTAGACATTATCGCAAAGCACTTAAGAGTCAATAAGCACTTAAGAGTCAATACCTGATCTAAAATTTACTAAGTAAGTTCTGTGATGGGACGATTATTTATTTAATAGGAAATACGTTGCTTATTACTTAAATTTTTAATGGATGTATTTTTAGCGTTTTGCAACAATTTTTTTTTTCACTGCATTTTTTGAAGACTTTTTCTTGGAATAGCATCAGTATACAAAATCCTTTAATCAACCGTCCCATTATAAACAAACTTTATCTACCCATAACATCTCTGCCCATTCATAATGTGCACGCATCACAGCAATACTTAAAAAATTTTGAGATACACGTATACACTGTAAAAAAAAAATTCAAGAGATTACTAAAAATTTTTTAGTAAATTTGTATTCCACAAAACTTTTTAGTAACCATTACAAACTTTTTTTTTTTTTGCAAATGAAACAATCATTTTTTTTTTTTTTTTTTTTTTTTTTTGTAAATTGAACAAAAGAATTTTTTGTATAAGTAACTTAAAACTTTTTAGTATGAGCCACCAAGCAAATTTCAGTAATACACTGCTCAAAACAATTAAAGGATATTGCAGTTTTAGGTGGAATTTGTACCTGGGAAACTTTTTAGCTGATTGATACATGGTCGACAGACATAGTAGGTTATATGAGAATAAATTACACATGTTTGGCAGAAAAAAATGCATTTTATTGCGCATTTGTGTACAAAAGGAAAAAAACACAATTTGTGCATATGAGAAAAAAAGAATAAGAAAAGGTGTTTTCTTCAAAGAAAATCATTTTCAGCAGGGGGTATGGTTTCCACGGGCGGCCAGCAACGTTGAACACCTTTGAGGCATGGATTCAATGAGGCTATTAATGACGAGTTGGGGTATTCTGCCCCACTCTTCCAGAAGAGCTCTTGCAGTTCTTGGAGAGTTTGTGGGGGTTGTTGGCGGACAGAAACTCGTCTTCCTAGAGCGTCCCAAACGTGCTCGATTGGATTCATGTCTGGAGAACACGCTGGCCATTCCATTCGAACGATTCCTTCCTCGAAAAGGAAATCCTCCACCAGGTTTGCACGATGTGGCCTGCAGTTATCGTCCATTAAAATGAAGTTATCGCCGATTGCTGCAGCGTAAGGGACTACAATAGGTCTGAGGATCTCATCCCTATATCGGCGACCAGTCAGAGCTCCATCTCGAATGATATAGAGGTCAGTGCGCCTGTCAATGGAGTTGCCACCATACACCAACACTCCTCCACCGCCAAATCTGACACTTTCGTGCACGAACGCAGAATTATTCCTACTGCTACGGTCCCTCCAGATGAAAATACGCCTATTATCCGGATGCACAGAAAAACGGGACTCGTCAGAAAACAGAATATTGCTCCATTCATTTCTTCTCCAGTTGACATGCTCGGTTGCCCACTCCCTGCGGTCGCGACGATGCCTTGATGGTAATCTAACACATACCATCGGTCGGCGAGCATACAGACCTACAGCTTGGAGCCGGTTTCGGACAGTCTGAGTTGAAATCGTGGTGCCTGTAGCCGAGCGAAGGTGATGTTGGAGAAGAGTAGCGTTTATGTTTCGGTGTCTCCGAGCTGTTAACGCTAAATACCGATCTTCATTGGGCGTTGTCCCGTCTACGACCTTGCCCTGGTCTTCGGCCTGCACATCCACTCTCCAAAAAACGTTTCCAGATCCTGGAAATGACACTTTGTGACACTCCAATAGCTTGCGCTACTTCGGCTTGCGTTTGGCCCCCTTCTAACCTACCAACAATTCTCCAAGCTTCTGAATCTGTCAAATGACTTCGCTGAGACATCGTGCTCATCGAAACAAAGCAATCACTGAATGCCGATCATCCTTGTCTTCATTCTCTTTTATCCAATTGAAAGTCAAATTTCATTCGCTGCCGCTGAAGCGACGTTTTTGACGTCGAACTCAAAATTTGCATACTCCACAGTTTGAAAACCAGAAAAATTTGCATTTGTGATTCTCTTCTTCTATTTTCGGCAAAAAAAATTTCGTTTATATCTTTATTTTATATAAAACTTCAAATATCGTTTAATTGTTTTGAGCAGTGTAGCTGCATAATTATTTTTAGTAACCATTACTTGTGCCCGAAGGGCATTGGCTTCCTTCGAGCTGCATCCAGTGGGTAAAAAGACAGACTTCTGAAGCGGAAGATTTTCGGCAAAACCGCAATAGATGGCAGCACTAAACATTGCTACCTGCTCTATTTTGACATGTTTCTAAAGGGGAGGGAAAGTCCAGAGATAATTACCAATGGTAACTGCTACGGCAGGATTTTCATAATCCCTTCATTTAACGAGTACTTACATTGCATACATTCGGTGCATATTTGGTGGCGTCCAGCATCGAACCCGGGTACTTTCAGCCTGGAGCTCGGTGCTATGACCACTAGGCTATCAAGGCCACACCAAGTGAGTTTTAGTAATAGCTATTAAAAATGTAAAACTATTAACTCTATTCGTTGCTAGCTTTTTTCTAGTAATTCTTACAGATTCCTTGTAACCGAGTAAGATTACAAAAAAAATTTTAGCAATTACAAGAATCACTAAAAATTTTTTAGTAGATCGACCCTTTTTTTTTTTACAGTGTACCTCCAATTTTTTATTCAAGCTTATCATAAAAAAATGAATTATTTTAGTTTAAAAAAACAGCCTTTTACTAAAATGATTATAAATTCAAATTAAATAGTTATCTGAAAAGATATATTTTATAAAAATCAATTTTATGTTTCTTATCTGAAAATTTATTTCACAAAGAAAATTATTTTAGCATAAAATATTATCTTACTTTGATCGTTTTTTAACGTAATTTTTTTTAAACTTTAGTAGTAATAATTTTTATTGAAGCATCAAAAACCAACGTATTTTTTTTACTACTTAGCTTATCAGAAGATAACGATATACTTTGCTAATATTAACTGAACTGCAAATCAAAAAGCTTTATGGATAAATAAATAACGAAACATAGAAAACACAATAACAATCAATAATGAGAAAAGCTCAATGTTTTTCCGCGTTAATTTGTCCTTTTAGAATCAGTTATCATCATACTAGTTTAATATTTTCTTTTTTTTCCACTGTTTACTAAACTTTCTCACATGAATGATATACCACAAAAAAAGATTAACCAGTTACTTTTTCAAATGAATAGTTAGACTAGAAAAACTATTTTTTCTGTTCTTATAAAAATATAATCCTGACACTTCGAAGTCGGTTATTTGAAAGCAAAATCAAAATCAAAAATGTTTTATTTTTTTTTCTGTAACTTCTATAATCAACTCCTAAAATAAATACAAAATGTTTATAAGTTGTTTTTGTAATGATCGCGAATATTGTTAATAATTTAATGAACCTACCCATTATCAACAAATATTTTCAGTAGTATCGCTGGTCATTTATAATATGTAAGTATTAAACAAGTGCTTAAAAATTTTTTGAGATACACGTATACCTCCATTTTTTTACTCAAACTAATAAAAAATGAACTATTTTAGTTTTATAAAAAAACAGCCTTTTACTCAAATGATTATTAATTCAAATTTAATAGTTATCTGAAAAAAATATATTTAAATTAAAAAAATTACATGTTTTATATGAAATATATTTCGCAAATAAAATTATTTTAGCATGAAATGTTATCTTAATTTGATCGTTTTTTAACGGAATTTTTTTTTTCACTTTAGTTGTAATAATTTTTATTCAAGTATGAAAAAATGAAGTTAATTTTTACTACTTCACTTCAATATACGTGTTAGTTTATTAGAAGATAAAGATTTGCTTTGATAATATTAACTGAGCCGCAAAGCAAAAAACTTTATGGATAAATGATTAACGAAACAGAAAAACAATAACAATCAATAATGAAAAAAGCGCGATGCTTTTCCGCGTTAATTTGTCTTTTTAGAATCAGTTACCAGAATACTAATTTAATCTTTACTCTTTTTCCCATTATTTCCTTAACATTTCTCACATGAACGATACCACAAAAAAAATTTACCAATTATTTTTCGAAAGAATAGTTAGACTAGAAAAACTATTTTTTTCTATTCTTATAAAAGTATAATCCTGACACTTTGAAGTCGGTTATTTGAAAGGAGAAAAAAAAAAACATAGTTGTCTTAGTTTTTTTTTTATCTCTAACTTCTATAATCAACTCCTGAAATAAATACAAAAGGTTTATAAGTTTTTTTTTTTTTTTTTTTTTTTTTTTTTGTAATGGGAATTGAAAATAGTAATAAGTAATGTGTAATGATAAAATAAAAAGATCTATTGATAAAATACAATAATGGATACATAGACAATAAAAAATATCAAAAGTTATCTAACGCGCAGAGAAAAGTTAAGATTCTTATCCAATTCTTCCACATAAATTTTGTAATAAAATACATTGTAAAAAAAAAAAAAAAAAAAAAAAAAAACTGCAATTCTGCTGGTATAATTTTACAAAAGTCTGTATGCTTAAAAAAATTTTTTTTACACTATACACACACAAAAAAAATTAATTTGGCATGAAAATTACATGAAATCTTACAAGTTGGTCTAACCATAGGCTCTTTTTGTATGATTATTGTTATTATTATTGTTATTATTTACGTACCTTTTACCTAAACCTATTCCCCTCAACATACAAAAAAAATCACAAAACTCAGTTTAAAAATTGCTTCAATTTCTCCAATCAAAAGGTAGAAATTTCTTCTTATAGCAAGGGAAAATAATGGAAAAAACTCTTTTCTAATTACAAATGTGTTCCGACAGTTTGCTGCATTTACTTTTAACGTTTGTCAATGATTTTTTTTTTTTTTTTTTTTTTTTTTTTTTACTGCACTTTTTGAAGAATTTTTTTTTCTTAAAATAGCGTCAATATTAAAAAATAATTTAATCAACCGTCCCGTTAGAAGCCCATTTTATCAGTAATATCGCTAGCCATTTATAATGTCTAAACTTTAAACAATGTTTTATTTATTTATTTTTTATACACTTATACCTCCATTTTTTTACTCTAATTAATCATAAAAAATAAATTATTTTAGACTGAAGTGATAATAAATTCAAATTTTAATAGTCATCTGAAAAGATATATTTAAATAAAAAAAAATAATTTTATATTTTTTATCTAGAAAGCAATTTTGCTATGAAATATTATCTTACTTTGATCGTTTTTTAACGGATTTTTTTTCATTTTAATTGTAATAATTTTTATTCAAGCATGAAAAAACAGAGTATTTTTCTTTTTTTTTTTACGTCACGTCATTATACGTGTTCGTTTATCAGAAAAGAATGATTTGCTTTGCTATTAAATGAACTGCAAAGCAAAAAACTTTATGGATAAATGAATAAAGAACCAGAAAAACAATAGCAATCAATAATGAGAAAAGCTCTATGTTTTTCCACGTTAATTTGTGCTTTTAGAATCAGTTATCATAATACTAGTTTAATCTTTTCTCTTTTTTCCCACAGTTTCCTTAACTTTCTCACATGAACGATACCACAAAAAAAAGCTTAACCAATTATTTTTCAAAATAATAGTTAGACTATAAAAAATATTTTTTCTGGGCTTATAAAAAATATAATCTGACATTTTGATGTCGGTTATTTGAAAGAAAAAACAAAATTAAAGTTGTCCTTTTTTTTTTTTCTTGTAATTTCTATAATCAATTCTTAAAATAAATACAAAAGGTTTATATGTTGTTTTTGTAATGGGAACTGAAAAGAGGATTAAGTAATTTATAATGATAATATAAAGAGGATTAATGATAAAATACAATAATGGATACATGGATGATAAAAATATCAAAAGGTATTTAACGTGTAGAAAATATTTAAATTAAGATACTTATCAAATTCTTCCCCGCAATTTTTGTAATAAATTACGCTGTAAAAGAAAAAAATCTGTAATCCTACAGATGTAAAGTTACAGAAGTCTGTATGCATACTAAAATTTTTGTTGTAGACTGTACACACGCACACAAAAAAAATAAATAAATAAAATAAAATAAAAATAAAATAAAATAAAAAGATTTTTTTAACTTGGCGTAAAAATTATATGAAATCCTCCAAGTTGTCAAATCATAAGCTTTTTGGGTTTTATTATTACTATTATTATTGTAAACGAAATTTTACAAATGCACTATAACCTCCCCCCCCCAAAAAAAAAAAAAAATAAATAAATAAATAAATAAATAAAAAATAGCAAAAGTCAGTTCAAAATTGCCTCAATTTCACCAGTCAAAAGATGGAAATTTCTTCTTATAGGAAAAAAATATATATTTTTTAATTTTAGGGGTGTTTTAGCAGTTTGCTTTATGTACTTTTAGTGTTTATTAAGGATTTTTTTCACTGCACTTTTTGAAGATGTTTTCTTACAATAGCGCCAATATTAAAAAATAATTTATTCAATCATCCCTTGAGAAACCAATTTTATCAGTAATATTGCTGGTCATTTATATAGTCTAAACATCAATGCAATGTTTCAATTTTTTTTTTTTTTTTGTTGTTTTTTTGTTTTTTAGATACACTTATACCTCCATTTTTTTATTCAAGCTAACCATAAAAAATAAATTATTTTAGACTGAAATGATTATAAGAGATGTAAATTTCCCATGTGGTTGAAAAAAGTCCGGGTCAGGATTCGAACCAGGGATGTATCGGCTGAAGTCGCCAATGCTCTTCCAACTGAGCCATCCCGGACACGAACACTGGCGGACTATTTCACCCAAATAGCCTCAACGATCATATAATCTGGTCTGATACTGTGGATCAGCTCAACAGAATAAATCGAAGGTCAATATATGTTAACTGCAGAAAACGCTGCATACGAAATTATACTAGATTAATTTATGACACGATTTTTCAATCGGTAAATTAATTATAAGAGACGTAAATTTTCCATGTGGGTGAAAAAAGTCCCAATACAGTATTAGATTAATTTAATTAGATAACTAATTAAATTAATCTAGTATAATTTCGTAAGTAACGTTTTCTGCAGTTTCCCTATATTGACCTTCGATTTATTCTGTTGAGCTGATTCATAGTATCAGACCTGATTATATGATCGTTGAGGTTATTTGGGTGAAATAGTCCGCCAGTTTTCGTGTCCGGGATGGCTCATTTGGAAGAGCATTGGCGACTTCAGCCAATACCTCTCTGGTTCGAATCCTGACCCGGACTTTTTCCACCCACATAAAAAATTTACGTCTCTTATGATTTTTATTCACTTTTTTATCTAGTATTGAATTATAAAAATTATATACACAGATATGAATCAGTTGACTGCAGAATATTTTAATATTTTTTGGACAAAATTGTAAATTAATAAATTAATGTTAAAACATTTATTCGTTGACACGGGTTATAAATCCTCAGATATTCTTTATAATTACAAAGATATACGACTTGCAACAAAAATGAGTTCAGTGTGCGCAAAACACTCTCGCTAAAATACACCAAATAGTTCTGAAATTGCAACAATGAAGTAGTTTAAACATTAAAAAGTAGAGAATAAAATATAAATAAAAAGTAAAGAGTCTAGCATGCATATTTTGAAATAAGCTTTTATTTTTTATTTATTCATTATAACTGAAAGTATACACATGATTATATAGCTTTAACGAATATTATTTTTGATTTTACAAAAAACTTCACGTTAAAACAGCTTTTTTTTTCCCCAATTTTTAGCATATACTATTTTTTTTTAAATTATTTTGGGGAAAAAATTTAAAAAAAAGGGAAAAAATAAATAAAAAGAAGGAATGGAGATGCATTATATCGATGAACTTTAGAACGTTCCGTCAAGCTATTGAAAGCAAAGCCCTATGAGGAGAAAATTACATGGTTAAACTTTAGTAATTACGAAATATTCTGCAATGGTTTTGCATTTTTCAATGGAAACCAGGAAAATTAAACTTACATGTATGTACACAGAATTTGATTAAAGAAAGCCGATAAAGGCGAGCAAAAATTTAATAAACTTGGAGCGAGATATTAACTGTGAATAATCGTAAATTAATTCATTTTTGAATCAGACATAGATTTTTAATAGTTAAATTACATCGAAGACTCCTGTTAATAACTATAGAAGAATCCAGACTGTCAAAAATTTAACTTCCTTATACACGTTACGGCTGTGTTAATTGTTTGATTAAATAAATTTTTCGGGGGTACATTATTGTTAGATATACTTTCTTCTGTTTCTATTAAAACATGCATTTATGATTTTTTAATGTGCTTCATGATATTTCCCTTTTACATTATCTTGTGCATTTTCTTATACAAACGCAGCTAATAAATTAATAACAATAATAAAAATAATAGTGAAAATAAAATTGAATTTTGAGATATTATTTCATAAATGGACGAATTGTTGCAGGTTTATTATTTATTGAGCTTCATATTTCGAGATTTTATAATCCACAGCTCCTCAAATAAATAGTTAGGCTCCAATACACATCGAAAAAAAAATTAACATAATTTTTATGATGGATCTAAAAATTTGCATAGTATTTTGTTTCATTTCAGATAAAATATAATTACACTGCAAATTCTTAAACATAAAAATAAACATTTTTGAGAACAATTTTTGTCACCAAATTAACTACACATTAAAGTGTTGTGAATTAGAAAACTTCATATACAAAATATTTTTTGTGTTGTCATTGTGTTCTTTATATGTTGCAAAAGTGTTGTTGCTATCTAGAAATATGTTTTGAAAATAGAACTAATGTTGTAAATAGTGTTGGTGAAAATATGCTCTTACAACAGTGCTGTGTTGCCCAACACTTTTCAATAAATTAACAACTCATTGTAAACACTACGTAATTTAGAAAATACTGTAAAATAACACATGTAAAATGCTTTTAAAACACTTTCTATATGGTGCTTTTAAAATTACCACAATTTAAAAAATGAAATAAGAAAGAGTTGTCTTTATAGGAAAAAAGTTCAGGAGATTACTGAGCAAGATGATTAATTTTTACCAATAAATATGAATAACTGCAATTCTGGGAAAATTGTGTAATATTTAACACTAGCTGACCCGCCCGGCGTTGCCTGGGTCCGTAATAACAATATTAAACGAACTTGAAATTTGTATGATTTTATCATTAACTATTTACATGCAGAAATGCATTGTCTGAAATACGTAGCCACTGACTGTGTGAAAAATCGGTTTTAAAAACAACTAATATTAAGCTCTAAAAATACTCAAAATGAGCAATGAAAAACGCGGGAGGGAATATGTATCCAACGATTGCATGATTTTCGTGTAAAAAAGTTGATACTTACCCGTAAAATCACTGTTAAGTCACGTAACTAATTATTATTTTCACATACAAATCCCAAGTGAAATATTTTGAATTTCAAACTAATTATATCACTCTTAAATCCGACTATACCATGAATGAAATCGATACACGATGGTAGCTAAAAGGTTGGTATATAGTACTATAATTTCAGAGCTATTTAACAAAAGTAAGTGTTATTTTTAATCAAATCTTGCGTATAGGTTCACTCTGTGTATAAATTCCTAACCTTAAACTTTTATACCGTAACCAGAACCTGTCTGTAACCTAATAGCGACTTAACAGTACCCTACCGTAAATTAAATATAACAGAAATGTAACCTAGCCTAAATGTATTCACTTTATTGTAACATATCCTTATTCTAACCATAACATAAATGCAAGTTAACTTTAACCTAACTTTAACCTAAATAATATAATAGAAAAAAACCATTTTAAAAAATTACTATTTATTCGTAAAATATGCTTCAGCTGTAATTCGTTTTTTTCAATTCGTTTTATTAATACAAAATTCCTTCCTCGTGCTTTTGTTTGAGGCATTAAAATTTCAGCGATAAATGGTTTAATATTGCAAACCACGGAGTAAGACACTTCTTACTCCGTGCTGCAAACCTTTTTTCGGTTTACTTCGCCGCCACCTATCTTTTTCTCCATGGTGTACAGCAGCTGTGATTAAAAAAAAAATCCTCATTTAAACTGCCAGTTTGACAGTCTATGAATTTTAAAGGTCTGTCCCAGCTTTTTTTATTCTTTCTGCGAAAATTTTATGCAACCAATCAACCATAAGAAAATGAAATGGAAAAAAAGCGAAAAAAGGCGATTTTTTATGAGAGTGAGCTTTGGAATTTAATTAATTACTCAGTTAATAAATAGAATTTTGAAATTCTGAGCTTCAGGTGCATCAGGAGAGACATTGGGCTACTCTCAAAAAAATTTTGAGCTTTGTACGTGCTGTAGATTTTGCTAGCCATCGCAGACACACACACAGACACACACACAGATACACACACAGACAGAGCGTTTTGTTCTTTTATTAGTATAGATATGGGGTGTTTCAAAAATGACCGGTATATTTGAAAAATCAATAAAAATTAAACACGCAGCGATAGAAATACAATGCTTGTTGCAATATGCTTGGGACAACAGTAAATTTTGAGGCAGATAAACTTTCGAAATTAGTTACAATTTTCAACAACAGATGGCGCTGCAGGCGATTTTATTGCTGTAATATTATTGCTGCGGATGGTGGATATGTGGAAAATATCGTATTTTAGATTTTTCAGACTGCAGCGCCATCTGTTGATGAAAATTTTAACTAATTTTGTAACCTTGTCTGCCTGAAAATTTACTGTTGTCTCAAGCATATTGCAACAAACGGTGTATTTCTATCGCTGCCCGTTTAGTTTTTATTGATTTTTCAAAAATACCGGTCATTTTTGAAACACCCTGTAACTTTTTGCACAATCTTTTCCCTCTCACAACACATTCGCAACTCATTTGAATAACGATTTCAGTTAAAAGTGTTAATTATTATGTTCAGTTGGTGTTGCAAAAGTGTTTCACGAATTTGAAGTTTAATTTTTATGCATTAAAATGTTTTAAGATTTCCTAAAAAGCTTTTATTTTTTCGTTTGTGTCACTTTATAAATGAATATGCGATATCATTTGTTCTGCTTCTCTGTTGCATTAAGTCATAAATGACTATATTTGTTTGTACGGTTTATTTTTAAATTGTATTTTTCTTTCTAAATGAATATAATGGTTCCTGACAGTTAATAAGTTTAAAAAAATAAAACAGTAAAAATGTATCTTTTTTCCTTCATTTCAGTTAAGAGAATTACAAACGTTCAAACATTGGTTCGCGACTTTATACATACGCAATTATCTTTATTTACATATTTTATGTAAAAGCAATATCTTGAATATAGGAAAATCCTTCAACTAGAATTTGGTGTTACACGATATAAACAGCGAAATTAATTTAATTTCGTTGCTAATGCAAAATATAGTAAAAATCGGTATTGTGTAATTAGCGTAAAGAATGTAATAATTCGGAGCGAAATTATGAAATATCGTAAAACAATTAAAGAGATTTTGTACTTTTTAAACTCGAGAAAAATCAACAAAATCATTAAAAGTTTGGATTATTGTATCTTCAAAACAGTTTTTTTTTTTTTTTTTTTTCAGAATTTGTTGATTTTTGAGGTAAAAATAGCTCTTTTTTTTTTTTTCTCCGCAAGTCATTGGACGCATTATATTTTCAGAACACATGTATTTATTGTTATGAAATTTTATATAGATAATAAGATATAGGTTACAAACGCATAATAAGCACAAGTATTTATTATATATGTATAAATACATGTATGTATTTTTTCAATTATGAAAGATTTTAATTTTTTAATTTTTTAATGTATAAAACTAGTCATAACTAAAAACCTTATCACTGTAAATGCTTAAAAGTAGATCATTTTAAAAATACCTATAGTCTTATAATGTACATAAAATTTCATAACAATTCATACATGTGCTCAGAAGCTAACATGCGCGGAATGCAATAAAATAAAGTGCTATTTTAATTTGAATAATATACAAACTCTGCAAATGTTACTCTTTTAATTTTGTTTTTGTATATTAAAAAACACAGTCTGTTTAATCAATGGCTAATCAATATCAAAAATCCATTTTTGTACGGCATAGAAAGGTTTTTGAAAATATATTACTTCAGATTTTCAATTTTTTGGCTAATTTTCGTGGCGTATAAAAGGTATACAAGATCCCTTAATTTTGATTCAGACGTGGGTTTTTATTAGTCAAATAATTTCGAATACTCATGTTAATAACAATAGAAGAATATGATGTGTCAAAATTTTAATTACTTGCTTTAAATTTCTTATACACATTATCAGATGAATTACTGTCTTGTTTGATTAAATATTTTTTTCAGGGATGTATTATTGTCAATTATGATGTTTAAATATATTTGTTCTGTTTATACTAAAACACATAATCATGATTTCTGGATACATTTTATTGCTGCTCCGGTTTATCATCGTTTGTGCTTCTTCCTATAATAACATAACTAAAAGGGGAAAAAATTAAATGTTGACATATTACTTCGAGTTTATCTAGAAAAATACCTCAAAATTTGTCATGAAAAACCCAATTTTTCAAAAATAGCCGAATTAGACCAGCTTCATCTTTTACTGAGCCTGGTATTTCGAAGCCTTACAAATTACAACCCGTCAAACAGACAGCTGTATCCTAGTTCACATCGGGAAATGACATAATCTTGATACTGGGTTTAAATATATATACATTGTTTTATTCCATCTTACTTAAAACACAATTTATTTTTATGCTTTAAATGTTTAAAGCTTTTCGGAAATTTTTTTACTTTTTCGTTTGTGTCACTTTACAATAAGTATGCGATGTTATGCGATTATATTATGTCATAAATGCCTATATTTATTTATATGCTTTATTTTCGATTTCTAAATTGCATTTTTACTTTTAAAAGGATACAATGATTTCCGGCAAATAATCAGCTTAAAGAAATAAAATAATATTATGCTTTTTTCCCTTCATTTCGATGAAGATAATTATAAAGATTAGAAATTTGTGTACTTCTATTTTCAAGCTGATGATATATTTCAATTTTTAAATTATAATTTTTCTTCCTAATAAAGTAGAATAGTTCAAGACAGGCAATCAATTTAAAGAAGGAAAATAATATGTATATATTTTTTCCTTTCATTTCTTAAAGGAGAAATGTAAAGTTTCGAACTTTAATTCGCTACTATAAAGGTATACTATTTTTTACATACGCAAATGATAATGATTACTTATTGCTTTTTTAAGTAAGATGTTGAATATAGGAAAGTTCCTTAGCTAAAATTTCGCTATGTACAGAATAAGCTATGAAACTTCTCGAATTATAATTTATTTTATATGATCGCCAATATTTTGTCTTGGTAGGCTCAATGTTCTTCATGTGTCAAGTTTATGAAAAAAATTTAAAGCCTTTATTTCTAATACAATATTCTGTGGATAATGTTTTGAAAGTTATACTGACATTTTTACTGTAAAGTAACAAAATTGTAAGAAAATTAATACATTAGCTGAAATATGCCATCGGCTGAAATAAATATACGCCCAGACCAGATCGTACATAGAAAAAATTCTCCAGACACACTAACTTTTACTAATTAATTGTTAATATATGATATTCAGCAAGACTGCACCAGGTAAGCTGAAAATTTATAGTACATGGAATATATAAACTATTTAATGTAGTAAATTTTTGATCGAAACTGCAAAGCAAGTCAACGTTTCCTATATTTAGCAGATCCTTTTTTTTTTCTTTTCACGTTGGAAATACATATACAAAATTTATGTACCATATAAGCACAATTAAAACACTCCTACTCTGACCTCTCTGTATACCACATTATTCAGTCTAAAGGCTCCAAATTTTGTGCACATACAATTCAAGACAACGGGAAACAAATTAGGAAAAAATATTTAGTTCTAGGAACACAGATAGATGGCTCCGTACAACAGAAAACAAGGGGGGAGAGAAATAATAAAGCCCAAATAAAATGGGAAATAAACTTTTTTTCTGTTTTGATTTTTATTGCCCTTTTGAAAAAAGTAAGCTTAAGCTGCCATTATAATTGCAATTTTACCTTGTAAGCACAAAACTTTTCAATAAAGCTATGATTTGCAGCCACGTTCTAGGTATAAAAGAGGATGAAAACTGGGAAGAATGCTATTTCTTCGGAAAATTTTCAATAATGGCAAAGTAGTCAGTCATGCCTTTCTTTCAACCTGGCCCTTTTATTCTCCGGATCTTAATCCGTGTAATTGTTTTTCTGTGAGGACACTTAAAAAGTCTTGTTTATTGAGGACTTCTATTAACGTTGATATACCTGAAAAAAGTTATTAAGGAAAGGAAATGTTTACAAAAAAACTACAACAACATTTTTGTCGTTATGATCATTGGGATCAACTTAAAAGGGATCTTATCAGGATTCATCTTAGCGACGTAGACCAATCATATGATAGACCTGTCGAATGCAGACCATCAAATTACACTCTATCATTTGTACAGTAAGAGTCGTATAGAATGGACAGGTGTTCCATGCTTATCCACAGTAATTCGATCCACAGTGACGTCAGATACCCTTTCCTTATACTCTACTTGTGAGAAATATCTCAGTCGACTGGTTAAGATCTGTAGTTTAATAAACTGTCCACAGACTGCAGATTTTACATCTTCTTGAATAATTCATAATGAGCAGCATTCCCAGCGCAAATAAAACTCCTGTCGCATGAACTATGTTCAAATAAAGTCTATAGAGATGCATCGTTACAGCATATGACTTGTTTTACAGCGCCATCTATTGATGGATTTTGAAAATAATTTTTTCTTTCATTTAATTAGTTTCGTTCATGTGCACAAAATATGAAAGTCATATACTGAGTAGTTCAACAGATAGAAAGGTCAAGCGGGTGTGTTTTAAATATGGTCACCCTGTATATAACATACGACATTCGCCATATCATTTCATCAAATTATTGGCTTTTAAATTCTCTGGATATTAACCCCAATGGACGCAAGTACTTTTGAAAATTCATTTGATAAATCTTTTCATCATCATTTGTTACAATCTTAAGTTTAATGAATTCAGTTTTTAATCTTTAGAGAGATCAGTAAATGAGATTTCACATGTCTGTACCTAATTAGCAATGCAAAAAGACAGAACCTCTTAATAAGAAAACTCTAAAATGAATGTGTTCTAGCATAAATTTGTAAAACATAAATTGTATCAGGTTGTTGTTTGTTTTATTCCCTGCTGTTTTTTAATTTCAGTATCTACTTTGCTAGAGTAATTACCAAAGGTGTTATAGTATTATGATGAATGAGTAATTCGAAACTCTTTTATTTATGGAAATATCGGAAGCTTTTAAAATTAGAATTTATGTTTTAAAATTAGCAAGTTCTATCAGTTATTTTCCCACATCATGAATAGCATTAATATTATTTATGCAACTCAACCTACTCAAAAATTTAAAATTTATTTCCACCATAAAGATTAAATTACTAAAACTTTAAAAATGTAAATTATATCGAATTATTGTACATTCGTTTTTACTTGCTTTTTATTGAATTTTATTGATCATGAGAAAAAAACTAATTTTCAGAAAACTTCGGTTAGAAATTATGTTGAAACATTTCGGTTACAGGTTTAAAAAACATTGTTATTTATGTTTACATTCATATTTTATAAATTTGGAAATATTTGTAATTTTTTTAATAGTTTTTTAACAGGGTCAAAAATTAAGTGATTCCGTAATCCATTGTAAAAAACACCATTGTAGAGGGAAAAATCAACTTAAAAGGAATTCTGTTATTTCAGAATTTAGTGTCGTATAACGATGAAATAAAAAATTATACAAATATAGATAGTACAAAACATATTTCAATTTTAAGACTTAAAACACATATTTTTATTTTATATAAAATGACATCATTTGCATTCTCTGAAAAATTCTATATTTACGATCCATTCTTAAATAATATCGATAGAAAATTATGCATATGACGTCACTACGGCGGAATAATACACAAAACCAACAAAAAGCGATGAGCATTCAAGAAATTCGACAGAAAATGAAGTATCTGATGATTCATACGCCTTCATTTATTAGTAACATCAATATGGATACTTAAAATTAAATATAGTTTTCAATAGATCCAGGTTTTATCAGAAATTATTCATTTATATATTTTTTCAAAATAGCAAGTTTTTTAATTACTTTTTTTCAGTTATCATGAGACAATGAAAACAAAAAAGATATAATAGTCCACTATTTTCAAGTATTTTCACTTTATTTTCTACACAAGTAAAATACTTCAGTTGATGCCATTACATAAATGACATTAAAATCGACAAAAATTTTAATATCTCAAAAATAAATAGAAGTGCAGTTTTCAAACGAATTCCAGTTAAAAAAAAAGTTTCCTCTTATACAACGGTGTAAAAATTAAAAATGTGCAAAACATGTACAACCATGGCAACACCGTCTTGTTATACAGGATATATAAGACAAGTCTTCCCACGGTCATAAAAAGTAGGCTGTGACGTCACAGATGTAGTTCTAAAATTTTGTAGAACTCTTATTACTGAAGCCTTAAGATTTTATGCTCTTACCATCCGAATCCAGTGGAAATAACAAAAACTCGTGCTTGTTTTGAATCTGATTTTTCCTTTGTGTTTGTGTTTGACGCTGTAGGGAATGGATTATAAATATGTTTCATAGTTTGTTTTTTAAATATTTTATTACTTATTATAAATCACAACTCTTTTTTATTCATAAAGATGATCCCCCAAAAGAATTGACAGCTTTGTAAAGATTAGATACAGCTTGATACATTCTAAAAATTATACCAGCTGGAATGGTTTTATTAGCCTAATGTAAATAATTGAATTCCAGTCTTACAGCCAGACTAGTTAGTTTCCCTACTGCGAAATTTTGGATACATAAATAGCAAAGCAAAGTAATAAGTAATTAAAGATTTAATATTATTTGAATTTTTCTTACTCATTAAAAAATCTAATCTGTGTTGATAGGGGTTGTGCATACATAATGTTACCATTTTAGGGGGTAGGGGGGGGGGGTCTGGCACATAATATCATAAGATATCTCAAAGGGGAGGGAAGGTTTGCCCTATGATATCGATATCATTTTTGATCCAATCATTTTTTTTTTCTTTTTATTTGTAACATGGTCTTTGGTGCAAAATAGCCTTTATCTTTTTCTGTCTGTTACATATTTTTATGAAAATACAAAATTATTATAAATATCTCTAAATTATTAAACAATTATTTATTTCTAAAACATGCGATACAAAACGTTTGACATCTCTATTCTTTTTCATATGCCTATGCATATATAATCACGGTTCCAGAAACCAAAGGTGAAATATTTGAAATAAAGCTTATGTTTACTAATGAATAAAACAGATAGAATGTTGCCTTCTTCTTTGGCTGATAATAACTTCTATCTGCTCCCCCATCTCTTCTCGTTTTGTGGCAAGTGTAACAAGACTTTATTACTTTTGAATGCATTATAGTTATTTGAATAAAGCTATATTTTATTAACTCTTCACTTGAACCAATAAAGTTTGTGAAAAATAAATGTAACCAGTTTTGTATATATGACTGCAAGCAAAATAAATAAATTCTAAATATCTAAAAAAATACTAGTCGTTGGGGGACCACCATAATACTTACCCATCATGGATATGCATAATATAATATATAAAAATAAAACGCATGTGTAAATTATTTATAAAATGCATCGCAATTCCAAAATAAAATTTAAACGCATATTTAAATAGTTGTAATATACATAGTAATGCTCTATCAATGAATTGCTGATGAGCCGATTTCGACAAATTATATAAAACGCCAAAATACTCAAGCAGTACAGGATTGCGTAAAAGAAATATCCTTATAACTCCAAAAATAATAATCATATTAACTAAAGATTTACTGCGTCGGATTAAGCGTCTCATTTCCAATTAAAATATATCTTTGAATTGAAATTTGAATGAAATATAGGGTCATGAAAAATCGAAGAATGTGAAAAACAGGGTTGCACATATCTCGGCAACTAATAATCCTACAGAGTTCGTTCTTTATGCAAAATTTGTGTTATTTTATTGCCTTTTACGTCCACTTTTTAAAATGTAACATTTCGAAAAAATTTGTATCTCTTTCATCAGAACGAATTTTTCGAGAGTCCGAAAAAATAGTTCCGGATAATCGAGGTTATTGATATTAAATAGGCTTTGTCCCATTCTTACATACTAAGCACATACAAAGTTTCAAGCCTCTATCTCAATTTGTTCGCGATATAGAGCGGTTACAGACAGACAGACACACAGACGGACGGACGGACGGATGCACAGTGGGGCAAAAAGCCTTCAAAACTGGCAAAAAATCAAAAAAATGAAATTTTATTTTGAACTACCGACATACGTCACTTTAATAGAGCAGATATCAGTACACATCTGCCTAGTATTAAAATTTGCGCAAAGTTATTTTGATCGTCACTAGAGAAAGAAGTTAAACTGCGTACTGTACTTTGATAAATAAGTGAAAAAAAAATAATTTTGTTTCAACATTTGTTTGTTAATTTCGCTATAATAATTAAAAAATAAATTTTTTTTCACTTATGGAACCTTTAACTACAAGTATGTAACAATAATTCATTAACTTTCAATTTGTTTTAATACGATTTTTACAGATATACAGACGCTTAGAACATATAGTGGTGAAATTTATAAAAAAAAAAATTAACACTGTCTACAAACATTGTAGGTTTTAGTTATGAGTTAAGGCGAGTTAAGTGTTAACTATAATTTTTTCTACTAAGTATGAGTTTTAAAAGGACAAATATGCCAGAAAATCTTGCTACTTTTTTAATTGTATGGTCATTTTTATATCTAATCATCATTAAATTTTTGTTAGTGTACGGGTGTGCCAAACATGATTATAAATATTTTCTTTGTTAAATACGAATTTTAATGCATTGTTTATTACAAAATAATGTATTTAAATGAAACTGACTATCGTTTTACGCTACTGACGTTTTAACAAAAACTTTTGAAAAGTAATGTGATTTTATGGTATAAGAGCTCCATAATCGGAGAAACTACGAACAAGTTGTTTAAATGAAAAGAAGATTAAATGTTTTAAAGTTTAATATAAATTCCGATTAGCAAAAGCCTGGCGAAACAAGGGAAATGCTTTAGAATTAACAAAGAGTGCCTTGGCAAATCGCTTTCATTTCCTCGATTTGAAAAACAAACAGAAGCGTCAATGAAAAGCAAACGTTCCCATCTTCATATTCTGAATTTGTTCTGGACGATCAAAAAGATCAAGAGTAAAACGGTTATACAGTTCTAGTTCTACATATTCGTTAGTGTATGAGTTTAAGATCTGAAAAACAGGAAAACAAACAGTGTGTGTTAGCACTAAAACAACAGAAACAGTTTTTCTTCTGCTGTCTTTATAGTAATGCGTACATTTTGCCTGAGAAAGGTTGATCCAATCCTTCAAAACGAGTCGCTAATATTCATTATAAGGTTTGCTTGAGAATAATTAAACTTACTAATTATGTTTACATTTTTAATGTGATATTATGGATGATTTATAAATATTTAATTAGTATAAAACTATCTTAAAATTCTTGTATTTAACTCATTTTTCTACAAAAAATATTGAAAAAGGTTTGTAAATTAATTAATAAATTAATATTTAGCTTTTGTAAAAGTTTAAAATTTTACTACTTTTCTTCTACAAAAGAATCCGTGATGTGCTTTTTTTGTTCAAAGTAAATTTTATTTTTTGCCAACTTTGGAGGCTTCCTGCCCCACTGTGGGACGGCAAAAAAATTACTAAAAATATGTTTTTCGAAATATCCAGTATCTGAAACGTGTAAATCCGTCAAAAAAAAATTTTCGGTTTTCAAAACGATTGCAATACTTACCCTATGCTACGTATGATAGGTAAGTAATATACTTTGATAACGATATCATTAACGGGAGAGAGGGGGCTTTGAGAGATGATAACGTATGATATCGAAAGGGGGGGAGGGGCTCCAACATTACCAAAAAATTTGATAACATTATATTTGCACAGACTCATATATGTATTGATTGTTTTGTAAAGAAATATGTTCATTTTAACAACACTTTAATAATTGCCTGAAAGAAGTAGCATATCGGGGCTTAAAAAAAAGAAGAAAAATTTCGCAGTCGAAATTCAAGAGCCAAAGAGCAAAATTAGGTTTTGTAAAGCGAATATTTTACGGAAAAAAACCTGATAAATTAGCAGCATTACCATTAATATTATTTTGTTATTCTTGCATGCATAAAATCAGCTACAAAGCTTAAAATTTTTAAGTGAGAAGAGATAGTATCCTAAATATTGATATTCCGATTTAATAAAATGTCTTTATGTGACAATGTATTTATATGACTTTATGTGCCAAAAACATTTTAGATACTCTATCTCAAGAAATAATGCACAGGATTTAATAAAAATTTGGAATTCGTTAGACTTTATAAAAAATTGTGCTTATTAGTTTTTGGGGTAAATTATCCAAAAGATGGCGTTGCTATGCTGCATTTTTCACGATTTCAGAAAAAGATCTAACTCGAGAACTAATACACAGATTTTCATAAAATTTCAAATTCGGTTAGACGTTGACACAAGTTGTTGCTTATTAGGTTTAGTGTCAATTTCCCAACAAGTGGCACTGTTATGTTACATTTCTAGAATTTACATGAATTAAGTGATAGCAATATCTCAACAACTAATGCACGGAATTTCATCAACCTTCATATTCTTCTAGACCTTAACATTACGATTTCAGTGATAGCTATATCCTCAGAAGTAATGTACGGAATATAATCAAACTTCATATTATATTACACTTTCACATAAATAGCTCCTTATTAGACTTGGATTTGTACCTCCCAAAGGTGTCGCTTTTATGAATTATTTGCGTTCCGAAGTTTGGTGACGAACATCTAAAAGTGGTATTATATGATGGGTCAAAGCCGCTTCGAATTCCAGTCGTCTTCATGTTATCCAATGGTGCCAAGGGAGTCGCTTCGAAGCAAGCACCTATCCTTTGTCAGCGCGTCTTTGACGCCTGAAACGAAACGAATTGTTAATAACAGTCAATCAAATACTTGGAAATCTGACGATGGGAAAGCTTTTTCTCGAATAGCCAATGAATTGCGGCGAAATTCACGATTCGCAGGCAACTTTTGTCGCTTGAAATTTTTGCGTGCAATAGCACTTTTAGAGATTGTGCAGAAATTCAATGATTTGCTTGAAAATTACGATGCTTATATGGGGATGACCATTCGTTACTGTTGGGACAATTCAAGCAATTTTTAATCAATAATTTAAATTATTTTATAAAAAATATAATTAAAATATTTTTTTTTAACCAGTTAAATACCGTTTTACTTCCACTCACAAAACATTATGACTTCCCCCCCCCCACACACACACACATTTTACAATGAACTCTCCTGAATTACATGGAAGGCACATAATACGGTGGGGGTGGCATTTAAACGCTGCTAGGGAGTATCAGAAATCATTTTTGAGCTTATGTCTTCTCGTGAGAGTAAAGTCGGCTGATCTAAGCTACTTTGATAGAGGACAGAATTTAGTCGTAGCACGGCTCAGAATGAGTAACTTTGAAACTACACGTCACATGGGTTCTTCGGGACATTTCTTTGTTATTACTCGTGCAAATTAGATGAATGATCGTAAAACCATCAGTAGAAGCCATCGCGTTGTACGCTCAGGCGTTATCAAATTAAAAGAACGTCGAAGACTCCCCTCCCCCCTTGGTAAAGCAAAAGCAGCACCAGAGAATGGCTCAATTTACATCCCTAGGCAAGATAGGTCCAAGTGGAATTCTTTCGGAGCATACAATTCAGCTGGCACTGTTGAATGTGAGCCTACAGGGCTAACGTTCCGCTGATGTGCCCCTATTGACTAAACATTATCGTCAAATATTCCTACACTAGGCCCGGGAATATCATGACTGGATTATGGAAGATAGGGAGAGAGTTGCCTCGTCGGATGAAGCAGATTCCTCCTTTTACATGTCGATGGCCGTATTTGGATACGCCGTTTTTCTATGCGAACTGTTACTCACCCTTACACAAAGACAAACACAGGCTAGTTGTAGCGATATTAAGCTTTAGGGAACGTTCTTATGGACATACCTGGTACTTGTGGTTGTTGTAGATCAGACTATGAATACCACGGACTATCTGGATATCGCTGCGGATCATTTGCACCATTACATGGTACCTGTCTTCAGAAATCGAAATGGAGTCTTCGTGAAAGACAATACTCCTTGTCACATGACTCGAATTGTGCACGATTGATTCTAGGAAACTTAAATCGAAGGTTCTTAATCTGACAAAGCACATTTCGGGTGTCATTCAACAGCAGCGCAGAGCTTAATAACAACTATTTTGGAGTATCTTGGATATGCATTACCAGCTTGAACAACTAATACAATTTATATCCGGTCATCTCCTAAGAACTTGTGGCATCTATGCCAAGGCAGTTTGCTGTTGTTTTGCGGATAAAAAATGGGCCAAGACATTATAATATATATCATCATAACATTTTGGCTCTTGAGTGCGTATCTAATTTGCAACAAAAAGAATTTTACTTGTCTATAAATTAAAATCAAAATTTTGTTACTCTTATGATACTCTGGTCACAAGAGTAACAAATTTTGATATATTATATAAGCAAGAAAATTTTATTTTTGTTACAAATTAGATATACCTTATTCAAGTTTACCATAATGGTAGTCAACTGGTTAAATCAATTTTTGTTTTCGCCCCACCAGTGGCCGAGAGGTTCGGACCTCTCAACTGGTAGACGGCAGGTGCTGGGTTCGAACCCAATCGCGGCTGTCGGCCTAACCGTTCGGAGTTTTCCGTGGTTTTCTTCGAAACTTGCGTAAATACGGGTTAGGTTCCCTTAGAAAGACCCCCACGGAGGGCACTCCCCCTGGTCCTATATCCCATTAGCGTAGATAATCGGACGTCAAAAATCAACCAACCAACCAATTTTTGTTTTCATTACATTTTGTAATGAAGTAAACGGAAATATTTATGAAAATTTGTTCGAACGGTCACAAGAGTAACAGTGGACTTCTCCATATCCATTTTTAAATGCATACAATTCAACGAATCTTTGGAATCCTCATAATGAACATAAATTGCCATTTAATTTTGGCAATATGATAGGGAATTTTGAAGTAGTAGCATGTATAAGATTGAAGAAAGTTTTAAGATTGTCCATCTGACTAGTGTTTTCGTAGATTAACCTCTTAAGCATTATATTAAATTTAGTGGTAGTCTGCGTAATACCAAATGTATTGAATTCCGTTATTTTTGCAAAATCACAATAGCCATTAGCAACGCAAAAAAATACAGACGCTTATAATCCTTTTTACTAACAGAGGCGCATGCTTTTCACTTACCTTTACGAGTTGAGATCATGTTTCTGCGATAACGCAAGGTAGAAGAGACGGTATTGTATGTAATTTTCATGTCAATTAACGAAAGTGATTATGAAGAGCATATCTCTCTGTAAGTGAAAAGGAGTATAAAATATTGCAATCTGGACATAAAATGAGGAGGTCAGCAAATACGTATTGGTTTTAGATAGATTTCGTATGAAATAATACCTATTGCAATCGCTCCTATGTTGGAATTTCTGAAATTTTTTTACAGATCTGCACCGATTATGACTCCTAGACCCCAAAACTACCCTTGGTAAAAAAATAAATATATCGATCTATCTATATCACTTTCTTATGGACACGAAAACCTCTATAATTCTGCTAACATCTCCTTCAAACTCAGACATAAAATCAAGGGGCATAAAATCTCGGTCGAGTTCGTTAGTGTGGAAAATCGAACCAAAGAGGTGGAAATACGGAGGGTTTTTGTGAAAACAGAAAAAACCCCATAACTGCTCAATAATAATAGATTTCGAATCAGTTTAAAATTTATAATGCTTCTAAGAAATAGGCCAAAAGTTTATGCATGACAGATTTTGGGTAAAGTTAAAAATGGCCTCAAGAGACGAAAAAAGTAGGATTTATGGGAGAAAAAATTCATAACTTTGTCAATTCCCAAGATATTAAATCCAAATATTTATTTTATATATAAATGTGCTTAATACTATCTAAAACATTTGCATTTACAAGTTTTTGATAGGACCAACTCTTACTATAAAAAAATTAAAAAGGAAAAAAAAAAAAGCGGTGGAAAAAGAAAAAAATCAATTCTCAAGATAGCAACTCCGATTAAATTTATTTTGCATCTTCTCAAAAATATCTACAACTTTTTTACTGACAAGTTTTTTGAACCAATCCTTATAACTAAAATAAATTATACAAAAATAGGAATTGAAGAAAAAATCTCAGATACAAACTGCTTATATTCTGATTCATTTTTAAATTCATTTTTCATTTTAATCGTATACAAATGGCAAGTTCTCTTATTTGGGAACCCTATAATGTGACGTATTGGCCAGCTTTTGATAAAAGCAGAATTTATTTTTTAAAATGCTGTCATTCTGTATTTTGAGCAAAATTTCCCGAAACGATCGTGATTGAAAAATTAAGAAAATATTTAAATAACAAACTGCTTATTTTCTGACTCATTTTTAAATCCATTTTTGATCTCAAACGTATTCAACTGATAGGTTCTCTTATTTAGGAACTGTATAATGTGACGTTTTGGCCTTCTTCTTCTTCTTCTTTTTTTTTTTTTTTTTTTTTTTTTTTTTTTTTTTTTTTTTTATAAAGGCAGTATATTTTTTTAAATGCTATCAAAATAGGCATTTTAAACAGAATTTACTGAGGCGATCGTGATTTGAAAATTGAGGAAGTAAAGGGTTAATACATTTTTAAAACTACACTTAAACTTTTCGGAAATATACTGGTCCCAAGTTTTTAGACATGTCTCTTTAATTCTGGAAAATATACTGATTTTCGGATTTTCTAAAGATAAAATATACTTTTCGGGGCCGTGGATCTAAAGAAGTTATTTTATTGTATTTTCCTAAATTAAGAATTTTTTTGTTTTTTATTACATTTTATAGAAATAGAATTTTTTCATAACTATTTCATAAATCAGTTTTAATGACAACTTTAAAATCCCTATGCTGGTTTAAAAAAAAAAAAAAAAAAAAAAGTCTCTGAATAAATACATTCAGTTGTTTATCTATACTTCTAGTAAAATAATACTCAGGCTTTCTTTGAAATATTATTTTTTCGTTTCTTGCAACAATACAAATGTAAGACATGTCCTAAATGTAATTCTCTTGTTTTATAACAATGTACAACAACAATCCTCTAGCCCATTTTTCACTTTTATAAATGTACAACAATCCTACGTGATAATAAAAAGAAATTCCTATTATTGTATACGCATTCAAAAATCAAACAATGGCGTGGGAGTTTGTTTTATTCTGTTGGGGATATATCGATTTATCATGCATAAGAATAAAATTTGTCACGCAAAGTACTTAACTCTATTTGTAAAATGAGAAATATTGAGAAAAATGTACAATAAAGGAGAAATCTTTATGTGTTACATATAGTAATATTTTAACTGCGAGATTGCATGTGAAATTTGCAAGATAGGTAAGTCTGTTTAATATGTGCTTAACTTAACCTATTTGTAGTAATTTTAATATCTGTTATTAATCATACGTCTCTGAAAATATACTTTAGCTGAAAAAATAACTATGTTAACAGTGATTTAACTTATAATCTAGTAATGCAAGCTTGATTTATAATTCGATAAAGTTTATTTATAACGGGAATTATAACATTGTTAAATATAAAGAAAATGAAATTTCATAGAGTTTTGAACACTTTCCAAAATCATTGAAAAGTGTTTATAAATTTAATTTATTAGGCAATCCTGCCGTGCCCTAACTCTCATAAATATACTCGAATTTCCATGAAATATTTATATGTTACGATATTTATATGTTAGGTTAATTCAAACATTAATGGCATTGATATGGATCAATTAGATAAACTAGAACATACTTTCTGTAGGGTATAGAAAAAATAGCATTCTATTTTGTTTAGAGGTACACAAAAGAAATTTCCATTACATTGTGCTTTTTGTATGGGGGTAATGTGTTTTCAGATTCGCATTTTAAATATATTACTAACTTTAAACATAATGTAACTGATATAGATCATTGAACGCGTACTAGAGCTCTTTTTTATTTAAGGGGCCACAGCAGTACCTTCGAATTGATCAAAATATCGATTTTTTTTTCTTTTTTTAATATTAACTGAAAGCCTCTTTAATTTTAAATATTTTGACATCTCATTTTTTACTTATACGACAATGATATCTCACGATATTATAAATTTTGCTAATAGATCCAGCACAATACCCTACAAATGAAAACTTTAAACTGGTTTTCGCCGTGTTTATATTTTTATAACTTACTTGATCGAGAAATACTAAATTTTTTTTGCTAATTTAAATAAAGGTTTGAGATTTTTTTTCTACTTGCTCTCCTTGGTGTACTTATAATTTTTGTGCATGGATTTAACAATCAAGTTTATAGTTTTTTTTTTTTTTTTTTTTTAATATTAAAAATGTTTAAGTTGAAAGTTTGTTCAATTTTCTTCATTTTTTAATACACGACAGAAAAAAAAATCATGTTAAATATAAAATCCCATACATCTAAAAATCCATGCACAGTTTTATGAAGTATGTTCTAATGAATGTGGAAAAAAATTCGAAGCAAAAATGAAAGTAATGCGGATTTTTATAAAGTTAATATAAAAAAAATAATAATTTTAGTAAAATAGGCTGTTCTACAAGATTTATTATTATTATTATTATTATTCAGTTTTTTGGCATTAAGTATTGTGCCATCACATACATTGCAATATTTTACAGAAAAAAAATAAAAAGGTTTAACGGTATTGAGTCTCCTGAATAGATTTAATATATAGTTCTTTGCATTCATTGTTCATTTAAAAAAGCACTCAAAAAATTCATTAAGAGCTCTATGTACCTCTTCAGCAGCAGTATATTGTTAAGCTCAATTAATTTTTAGTATATTAAATGTTGTGCTAAAGTACTATAAATCTAATATAGAACTACACTAAAAAATTCTAACATGTTACAAGATACTGATACAATTTTAACTAGTAGGATGCAACAATGCCAAAACTTTCTCATACATATTAATAATTCAAAATTCGCTTTCACTGAACCAAAATTAATTTTATTGTTGTATTTAAAACGGCCTATTATGTACATGAGAAATATAGGCCCTTAGAAAGACTTCCACGGTGCCCTTCTTGGGGCCTTTCTAATGGAAACCAGCCCGTATTTGCGCAAGGATGTCCAAGGCTCGAAGAAAACCATGGAAAACTTCGAACGATTCGGCCGACGGGCACGATTCTGATCGAACCCAAGATCTCGTCTATCAGATTCGAGAGCAGAACCTCTCGGCTATTGATGGGGAGAAATTAAATTAAATGACAATGTATGTCTATCATAAGGTTTGTAAAGATATGTAATTTCGTTGAATTGGACGCAATAACAAGGCGATATAAATATCGCATTGTAAGGGGGGGGGGAATATTTAATTTCGAAAATATCCAAATTCCAAGCATAAAGAATATAAATTAACTCCTCTTGTTCAATGTTCAATATACACAAAATCTAAAAGGAATCTATTTATGTGAAAATGTAACAGAATATTAAATTTGATTTATTAGTTTCCGAGGTACAGCTTTTTCGAAAATCAGGAAAAATTTACCATAGCACTGTGACCTGTTTTGAGATTTATAACGAAATCTAATCAATAACAGCTTACGTCAACGTCTAACTAAATCAAAAATTTCATGAAAATCCGTGCATTAGCTCTTGAAATGCAACTATTGCGGGAATCGTCAAAATGCAACACAGCAGCGCAATCTTTGGGGCAATATACACCAAAAATTAATTAGCATTAGTTTATATCAGGTCTAACAGAGTATTAAATTTTATTAAATTCCGTACAATACTTATTGAGATAGTGTTATTGATGAAATCGTTAAAAATGTAGCATCGTAGTACATATGGTGAGATATACACCAAGAAGTAATAAGCAAAAATTTAAGCCAACTTGTATCTGAATCTGAAGTTTTATAGGTAAATATACACTGAGGTAGAGCTATTGCGAAAACCTGGAAAAATACAGCATAGTCGCACCATCTGTTAGACGATGAACAAAAATTTATCATCACCATTTTATAGCAAGATCTAATCGAATCTAAAATTTTATGAAATTAGTTCTTGAAATAGAGTGCCCACAAAAGTTTTATTACATGCAGACAGACTCATAGATTCACAGACAGATATTTTCTGAAAAATATCAACTCATGTTCAGGACCTTCTAAAACATATAAATCCATCGGAAACCGGAAGTCGAAACTTTTGTAGAATCCATTACTTTCTTCGTGTAAAAATTAAAGAAAGTGAAATTGAATTTTTACTGCGTTGTGTGTTTTTTAACATTTTTAGTTAGGTGTTTCATTATATGAAAAAAAGAAATTTCTTAATCATATTCCGGTTTCATACATTCTACGCGTTTTATAATCAATGCCGAGCAATTTATTTATCTTTATGGTGCAATTATCATATCCTATGCCAAAATATACGATAGATAACAAAAATTAAAGTACAGCTATAATCAACTAATACAGATTAGCATAAATCTGCTCTTCAAAGGGATGCCCTGTTCTCATAAATTATATACAGTTTAGAAATGCTGTTTAATTATCATCTTATACTCGTTTGGAGGAAAACTTTTTTTTTAATTTTTATCAAAACTGCTATATTAAATTTCCATTATTGCTATTAACGAAGTATGTAATCATTTTCGATGTAGATTACTGAAAATAAAATAAAATAATACATTTGATGTCTTGCAAATTTATGGCATTATTCATTTTTCTATTACATTTTCTTATAAAACAGGTTTTATATCCCTCTGTATTGCTAATTTAATGCAGGCATGTAACATGTCATTTACTCATGTCTCAAAAGATTAAAAGCTGAATTCATTTAGTTTAATTCCTTTGTAGAAAAGAGTTTTCAAAGCTACCATTGTCTGATTAATATAGAGAGATTGCAATAGACTAAACTGATGAAAACGATGAGAAACACTACCATTGTGATATGTACCGTACACTTGTAAAATAAGCTAATGACTATTGTTGGATTCGTAAAGAAAATTAAAAGAATATATGATTGGAGTACAATTGAAATGTTCTTTGTATTATAGTTTCGACTTGAATTTGTTATATTCCAGACACGTAAATCTGAATTTTCAACAGATTGTAGTCGAATACAATGGATAAATAAAATTAACAGACATATCTTTGAATAATTTTTATTTATTGAGTTAAAATTTAGAATTTTTTGGGATGATTAACCATATTATTTGTAAACAAAATCATATAATAAAACTTCTCGTAATTTTTTTTAATTGTTTAAAATTTATTAAAAAAGGGAGGTAATTTAAAATCGTTATAACTCTTTATCTTTAGAAAGTTCAGATATTAATATAATATTGTGATTTAAAGATTTGTTTATAAAAACAAAGTTTCTTTTGCTGCCACTGATTTTTGCAAACGTTCTAAAATTGTTTCTATAGTACATGACTTTGTTGTCTCAAACCGGAATAGTTTTTAAAATAAACTTAAAATTACACTATGTGTAAATTATTTAAAAAAGGGGTCAAAAAATATTTAAAAAGGTGTTAAATTACTTTAATCCTTCTCACTTTCAATCGTAAACACAGCCTTCATCAGAGTAATGAAAAAAAAATACAAATATTAACATCATAGTTTTCAAATGTCACGTAATTGGTATCACAAAGGCGTGAAAGTGACAGTCATTTTTTAGATCCGGAAAACATTGAGAAAATAAAATATAGATATTGAGGAGAGTGGAATATTACTTGTATAATCTTTTTAAGTAATTTTGCAATAGTGTTGTTTTAAGTTTATCTTTTTAAAGTTGAATTTTCCATTCTTTTTTTTTATTATTTGGTTATATAAAGAAATCGATACTGGAGTTTTTAAGATCTTATCCATTTTCATACAAACATAAAATTAATAAATACATGGCATTGTACTTACTTGATTTATTTAGTTATAATCCATATCAGGCGGTTAATCCGAAAGCAACCAAAATCATACTCTCTGCACAGGTATACTATTTCTTTTCTTTTCTCTTATTTTAAATTTCAAGCTAAATTGCACCGATTTGAAAAGTTACGGAGAATCTGGGGTTAGTTTGACTGTTTATCAGTTCACACACAAAAAAAAAAAAAAAAAAAAAAAAGAAGAAGAAGAAAACACATGGTCGTTTCATAATTGCTACAACTTAACGTGTAAAGGCTCACACTCCTGACTTGAAGTTCTAATCTCAGTACAAGTGAGTTAAAATTTCAAAAATTCACAGCTTTTAGACACATTCGTGGTAATATTTAATTTTATGAAAGAAAATGGTCGTTTTCTTTTAATATGAAGTCATTTTTTCTCAATGATGCTTTCATCATTATAATGAACTCAATATCGTCGGAATGAAAAAGCGTGGAAATGTTAGAACACTAAAGAAAGCTGTTTGTTTTTTAAAACGTGACGTCATTTTCTGTTCTTATATTTTTTTTAAAGTTAATTTATATTTCAATGAGAAAGTGGCATCTTAACCCCTTAACTGGTTTGCCCGAACGGCGTTCGGGCAAGACGAATTTGCTTATTTCATCATTTAAAGTTTTTTGACAACACTATTATTTTTAAGAAAATTTTCATACTTCTGAAAGGCGGAAATGTTTAGACTAAATTTTACTAATACTTTATTTAAATAATAGTGTTGTGAGTCCGCTATTTTCAATTTATTGAACGGAAAATAATTAACCAGTTAAGGGGTTAAAACAATAAATAAATAAACCCAATTATTTCTGTGCAACAATAGATGTAATCCATTTGCTACCATTTTGAAGAAATTTTAAAAAAGTCTTTTAAAATGAAATTTTAAATATAAAATTTGGAATTTTAAAAAGAGTATATAGAGCGGGCATATACAAGATAAACAGGTTTCATTTAAAAAAATTATTAGTAAAATTGATCCAGTAAGATAATTTAATTGTACAAAAAAAAAGAAGAAAAAACAGCCATTTTTTAAGTACATACATAGAATTAAACAATTTATTTCAATATTCTATGGGAATATTGAAAGCGGGCAATTTAGAATATTAGAGTTAACGAATATTTTTGACTTACAATACTCGCTGAGATTTTGGCACTACCGACACCCAGCTCATTTTTTGTATCGATATGATAAATATTTTGGATGCTATCATGTTCACAAAATAGTAATTTTTGCTGGGAAGCGAGGGCTGTGATCCGACATTAATTGTATTAAAATATGGTTTAATTTTATTTCACTTTCGGTTCCGGTTTGAATATTTCGGGGTCGGGTTGGGTTTTTGTTTTTAAGGTTGACGAAAATTTTCTTTGTCGGGTTCGGCTTGGATTTCGGATAGACTTTAAACAGGAACTTCGGGTTCTGGTCGGGTACAAGACGAACCGTGCAAAACTGTAGCTGGTGTATGAATAAAAATTTTCTTGTTTTTAAAATGAATACAAAATGACTATATAGCGAAATGAAAATAATTATGTTATATAAGTAGAAAAAGAGAAAAAAGGAAATATCAAACAAAAAGAGCACCAGATCAAAATAGGTGCTTATCGGAGTAAATTCAATTTTTAAGCCTAATTTTGCGCTATATATATAAGGTAGGTAGGTAGGTAGTGGGGGGCTTTGGAACCTATGAGCAGCAAGGTTGTTATCCCGAGTGATCCAATAACTATATATATAAATTCCTTACAGCAAACAATACATTATACAGACGCTTTGTAACACAATTATCATTGTTGTAATCCTACAATACAGCCCCATTGTTTTAAAAATTTGAATGACAACAATGGTTCACAACCATTTTATTATTAAAAAAGCGCAGCAATTCATAACAATGACAATTTTTTCCTGTTATTTACATATTCAACAAGGAAAAAAATTATAAAAGTAAAAAATTCTTTTTATTCTATTGAAAATATTTGCCATGGTTAAAAAACTAATTTATTTAGCAAAACTCTCAATTCTTTTATTAGTTTAAAATTATTTCAAAATACTCCCCATTATTTAAGGTATTTATAGCCTTTCAACAATATTTAATATTAAAATTATACATGAAGTTTTCAAGATGATTAGAGCAATTTCTTTTGCATTGAACTTAACTTATTATGCGTTAGTTTCGCTACATATAGGGCCCAATTACCGCAAAAGGCAATTAGGCCGTGGCCTTTGGCTCACTACTTCTAGGGACCCCAAACTGAATAAAATGATTTAGAAAAGGAAGTCTTAAAATAGCAGTTTACGTAATTATTTTCTCTAAAACCAAAATATATTTTGGTTAACTTTGCAACTGTATTGTAATATCTAATAATATCCCCTTATACGTCAACTCCAATAAAAAATATAGTAACTATTTCATTGCGAGGGGCCCCCTAAGATGTGCTGAACCTTGGGCCCCGCATAACATTAATCGGTATTGGTTATATGTTGTTTATAATTTGCCCTACAATATTTACTTTGACGGAAAAAGAATTATATGAAAAAAAGAATTATACTTACAATCTAAGATGATAATTTGATTTATAATAAGGTAATGTTAAATTAGAAGGGTTAATACAGCATAAAGCTGCTTTTTTAAACAAATTTATACAAACCAAATTTGACAAAGGAATACTACAAGCGGAATTTTCAAACAGATAATACAAAAGGAATTTGTTTTATATTCCAATAAGAATATTTTTGAAAATATATGTTCATTGAAACGCAGGATAGAAAGAAAAAGGTATATCTATTTCTTTCACTGGAGAATAAGTTCCAGGAAGATGGGGAGGGTTGGGATAGAGTAAGAGAAAAAGTGCATTACACACTGCACATTCGTGAAACACTTTTACAACACTAATTGAACATAATTAACACTTTGAACTAAAATCGTTTATGATTGTCTTGTGAACGTGATGCGAATGTGTTGTGCCAGGTGAAAGAATGTGCAAAAAGTATTGTTAAAAATTAGATAATTTTTACAGAAAAAGAGTTGTTGATATTTATTTGCAAAATTAATCAACTTACTCAGTAATCTCTGACAATTTTTTTCTATAAAACAAACTGTATTTTATATCTTTTTTTAAATTGTGTAATTTTAAAGGTAGGATATAGAAAGAGTTTTGAAAGTGTTTTACATGTGTTTTTTTTTATATTGTTCTAAATTGAGTGGTGTTTCCAACATATTGTTAATTTGATGACAATGTATTGAGCAGCAGAACACTATTGTAAGAAAATATATTCACTAACACTATTTACATCATTATTTCAACACAGTTAACAACACTATTTTAAGAACACATTTCTAAATAGCAACACTTTTGTAACATATTAAGAACACATTTCTAGATGGCAACACTTTCGCAATATATTAAGAACACAATCACAACACACACACACACACACACAAAAAAAAAAAAAGTTTTGTATATGATGTTTTCTTATTCACAATACATTAATACGTTGTTCATTTGGTAACAAAAAGTATTTAAAATGTGTTTATTTTAGAGTTTAATAATTTGCAGTGTATATCAAAGGTAAATTTTTTCAGATTTAATTCCATTTTAGTTATATTATTCGATATTCCCAACATGTTTTTCTTTACTTGAGGGATGCACATTATAAACTGAGTAGTTAAAATATATGCCCCAAAAAAATACAAAAAAAAAAAAAAAAACATTTAAAAAAAAAAAAAAAATGCAGAACTTTGTACAGGATTGAAAAATACACCTAAGAAAACCATTGGCATTGGAGAAAAAAATCTTTAGTATAGTTTTATATTTAAAAACATTTCAATTAAATTATTTTTTATTCCCAACACGCCTTTCTGTATTTCAAAGACACATATTATAAACGAATTTTTGAAACATATCTCCACCCAAAGTATACAAATACAAAGAACGAAAAATGCTAGCTTGATTTCGAAAATAAATAAGAGACATGAAGATATAAAAAATTGAGAAAATAAAGAAGAGAGAGTGCATTACTATCTGGGGTAGGATGTTTTTTAAATCTTCACAATTTTAAATCCTCTTTAGTTTAATGATCTGTTATTCCCAACACATATTTTTTATTTCAAGCGCGGATATTATAAAATTTACTTTTGAAAATAGATGTCTCTCCGAAGCACAAAGTGTAAAGAATGAATAAAACCAATTTCTTTACGTGAAGAAGTAAAGCCAAAAAGATAAAGAAAACTAAGGAAAAAATAATGTTGAGAGTACATTAGTATCGGATGTAGATTTTCTTTGAGATTTTCTCCGTTTTAAGTGCATTTTAGTTTAATGCTTTGTAATTCACAACACATTTTTCTTTATTTCAGGACCATGTAAACAACCTTTAAAAACAGATGTCTCTCTGTAAGGCAAATTATGAAGAAAGGAGAACACCAATTTCTTTATAAGAAAAAAATTTAAAATTACGAAGATTGAGAAAATGGAGAAAGAATAAAAAATGCATTTTATTGAAGGTACGATTTTTTTAAAAGTATTCTCAACTTTATATTAATTTTAGTTTGGCGATTTTTCTCTCAACACATTTTTCTTTATTTCAGGGCCACATATTATAAAATGAATTTTTACAATAGATGTCCTTCTGAAGCACAAAGTACTAAAGAAGAACAAAACCAATTTCTTCGCGAAAATAAGTAAGAGCCAGGAAGATAAAGAATATTTTTAAAAAAAATTGAAAAGAAGACAGTGCATCACTATCGGCAGTAAACTTTCTTTGAAATCTTCTCAGTTTAAAATGCATTTTAGTTTAATTATTTATTATTCTCGACGCATTTTATTCCAGGAACATATATTATGAAAAATAATTTTACAATAGATGTCCTTCCGGAGTATAAAATACAAAAGAAGAAGAAAACCGATTTCTTTGAAGAAAGAAGTGAGAGCGAGGAAGATAAAGGAAATTGAGAAAAAAGAGAAAAGAAAGTTCATTACTATAGGTGTTACACTTACTTTTAAATCTTCTCAGTTTAAAATGCATTTTAGTTTAATGATTTATTATTATCAACGAATTTCTCTTCCTTTCAGAGACAGGTATTAAAAAACACATTTTTTACAATACATGTCTTTCCGAAGTAAAAAATATAAAGAAAGAAGAAAACCGATTTCTTTGAGGCAAGAAGTAAGAGCCAAGAAAATAATTTTAAAAAAATTGCGAAAAAAGAGAAGTGAAAGTGCATTATTATCGGCGGTAAGCTTTCTTTGAAATATTCTCAGTTTAAAATACATTTTAGTTTAATTATTTATTATTCTCAGATGTTTTCTCAGTTTGAAATGCATTTTAGTTTAATGATCTATTATTCTCAACGCATTTTTCTCTTTTTCGGGAACATATATTATAAAACGAATTTTTCAATAGATTCCCTTCCGATGCACAATATACAACGGAAGAAAAAAAGTACATTTTTTTAGGAAAATAAAGAAAATTTAAAAAAGAGACTAGAATATTAATTACTGTCGGCGATAAGTTTTCTTTGGCACCTCCTCAGTTGGAATGCATTTTAGTTTAAAGATTAATTATTCTTAATACATTTTTCTTTATTCCAGGGAAAGATATTATAAAACGAATTTTTACAATAGATGTCCTTCCGTAGCTCAAAATACAAAGAAAGAAAAAAAACCAGTTTCTTTGAAGAAAGAAATAAACCCCATGAAGGTAAAGAAAATTGAGAAAAAAAGAGAAGAGAAAGGGCATTACTAATGGTAGTAAGCTTTCTTTGAAATCTTCTTAGTTTGAAATGCATTTTAGTTTAATGGTTTATTATTATATCAACGCCATTTTTCTTTAGTTCAGGGACAGATATTATAAAACAAATTTTTACAATAGATATCCTTCCGTAGCTCAAAATACAAAGAAAGAAGAAAACCAGTTTCTTTGAGGAAAGAAATAAAAGCCATGAAGGTAAAGAAAATTGAGAAAAAAAGAGAAGAGAAAAGGCATTACTAATGGCAGTAAGCTTTCTTTGAAATCTTTTTTAGTTTGAAATGTATTTTAGTTTAATGGTTTATTATTATCAACGCTATTTTTCTTTATTCCAGGGAAAGATATTATAAAGCGAATTTTTACAATAGATGTCCTTCCGTAGCTCAAAATACAAAGAAAGAAAAAAAACCAGTTTCTTTGAAGAAAGAAATAAACCCCATGAAGGTAAAGAAAATTGAGAAAAAAAGAGAAGAGAAAGGGCATTACTAATGGCAGTAAGCTTTCTTTGAAATCTCTTTTAGTTTGAAATGCATTTTAGTTTAATGGTTTATTATTATATCAACGCCATTTTTCTTTATTTCAGGGACAGATATTATAAAACGAATTTTTACAATAGATGTCCTTCCGTAGCTCAAAATACAAAGAAAGAACAAAACCAGATTCTTTGAGGAAATAAAAAAAAGCCATGAAGGTAAAGAAAATTGAAAAAAAAAGAGAAGAGAAGGGGAGTTACTAATGGCACTAAGCTTTCTTTGAAATCTTCTTAGTTTGAAATGCATTTTAGTTCAATGGTTTGTTATTATATCAACGCCATTTTTCTTTATTTCAGGGACATATATTAGAAAAAATTTTTTTACAATAGATGTCCTTCCGTAGCTCAAAACACAAAGAAAGAAAACCAATTTCTTTGAGGAAAGAAATGAGGAAAGAAATAAGAGCCATGAAGATAAAGAAAATTGAGAAAAAAGAGAAGTAAAAGGGCATTACTAATGGAGGTAAGCTTTCTTTGAAATCTTCTTAATTTGAAATGCATTTTAGTTTAATGGTTTATTATTCTCAATGCCATTTTTCTTTATTTCAAGGACAGATATTAAAAAAAATTACAATGGATGTCTTTCCATAGCTCAAAATACAAAGAAAGAAGAAAACCAATTTCTTTGAGGAAAGAAATAAGAGCCATAAAGATAAAGAAAATTGAGAAAAAAAGAGAAGAGAAAGGGCATTACTCATGGAGGTAAGCTTTCTTTGAAATTTTCTTAGTTTGAAATGTATTTTACTTTAATGGTTTATTAAACTCAACGCCATTTTTCTTTATTTCAGGGACAGATATTCTGAAACAATGTTTTAAATATATGTATCACTCCGAAGCCCATATAATAAAAAACGAAGAATACCAATTTAATTCCGAAAAGAAATAAAAGCGAGAAAGATGGAGAAAATTGAGAGAAAAAAATAGAAGATAAGTGCATTAGTATCGGAGGTAAGCTTCCTTTGAAATATTCTCAGTTTTAAAATAATTTTAGTTTAATAGTTTGTTATTTTCAACGCAATTTTCTTTATTTCAGAGACATATATTATAAAACAATTTAAAAAAAAAGATTTCGCTCCGAAAGACATATATTACTAACTTCTTTCCTGAAAGAAGTAAGAGCGTGGTATATAAATAATATTGAGCAAAAATAAAATAAAAATTTCGTTACTATTAGAGGAGGTTTTCATTGAAATCTTGTTAAATCTTTAATGCCCATTATTTTAATACCGATCACTTTGCGAAAGAAGCAAGGAGCAAGAAGATTAGAAAAAAAAAAGGAAAAAAATGAAATAAATTATTATCGAAGGCAGAATTTTTTTTAAATCTTTATTTTAATTTAATGATGTGTTATTCTCAAATTTTTTTTTTTTTTTATTTTAGTGATAGATATTATAAAACAGATTTTTAAAACAGATGCTGCTGCAAACCATAAAATACAAAGAACGAGAAACCTCATTTTATTGCGAAAATTTTTAAGAGCCAGGGATATAAAGAAAAAAAAAATAAATAAATAAAGTTTCGTAGTATTGCATAGAATTCTTCTTTGAAAAGTTTTTAGTTTTAAATGTATTTTAATTTAATATTTTCTTATTTTTAACGCATTTTTCATTTTTTCAGAAATAGTTATTATAAAGCGAACTTTAAAAATATTTATCCCACCGATACACTGAATCCGAAGAAAGAATTATACCAATTATCTTTAACGATGGGGTAAGAGTCAGGAAATTGGAGAGTTTTGCTGAAGAAAGGACGAAAATGCTCATTAGTATCTTAAGGGTGTTCTTAAATCAAAAAGGGCAACTTTGTGACATGTGCTTTAATTTATTTTTGTTCGGAAATGCATGAAAATAGCACATGTTGTTATTCAGAAACTGTCTAATTGCATAATGACCTTTTATAACAAGCTTTCAAAGTTGACGTTTTTGAGTACGTTTCCCAACGAAAGCAGAAAAACCGGTCGAAAAACAGGAGAAAAACGGGTGATCACGTGATGGAAATAGCTTATAACTCGATAGGTAATTTAATTATCATAAAATGGAAAAATAAGTTCGATTTGAAATCACTTCCATACTCAGGCATTCCAATTTTATAAGTTTCCATTAAAAAATGAATTTGTAAATGTGTCAAAACGTTTTCCGCTTGTTTAGCGGAGCAGTTGAGAATACCCTTAAATAGGTTTTCTTTGAAATCATTTCAGATATAAATTCAAATTTGTTAAAATTGTCAACATAATATTTTTGTGGTGGGGATATGTCCCCTCCACACACATGTCACAAGAAAGAATAGCAATTTTCTTTATGAGAATAGCTATAAGAGCCATAAAGATTTGCAGGTTTCAGAAAAGAAAAGTTTATTAGTATCGGAGATTTTTTTATGAACTTTACTTTAGATTTAAATATATTTTTGTTAAATTATTTGTTTTTGCAATGTTTTAGTTTATACCAAGGACAGATATCATAAAACGAGTTTTTTTAACGTACTGAAACACAAAATCCAATGCAAGAAATATATTTTTTTCTAAAAAAAACGATAAAAACCAGGAATAATGGAGTTATTGGGAAGAAAAAAAAGAAAGAAACTTCATTAGGGGGCATTGAAAATTGTTTTCGTTGAAATACAGTGGCTCACATTTGTTTTTGAACACATGTGTTTTTAAACTTCCTTATGAAAAATCTCATCTAAATATTAACTAATCTAATTAAAAAAAATTCATATAAACTTTATTTTCTCTATAATAAAACCTGCACGTGATATTTCTCAACAGTAAAATATGTAATGAAAATAAATTTTAAATTTTCTTTCAAAAAGTTAATTTATCGAGTAAATATAAAAACAATCTCATATAAGTAATTGGACACTTTGAAAATTTAGAAAAATTATGCAAATAATCAGACATTTTATTACGTAGTTGGGTATTCTTTAGCAAAAATTACATTTTTAATGTTTTTTGGCGAAAATGCTACTAGTTTTGTGAGTGTGTGCGTATATGTATAACAATGCTACATTTTGTTCCATTCCTCTGTTAATAATGTTTTAAGTTATTTATTTTTATTTTATTTTATTTTATTTTATTTTATTTTATTTATTTATTTATTTATTTATTTATTTATTTTTGAAGGATTATCATGTTTTCTTGTTCCTTTCTCCAGTTCATGCCATACATTTTCAAATTCGTTTAAATCTGGAGAATATGGGAGATTCTTGATAACTTTGGGACAGTTGTATGGAAGCCATAAGCGAACATTCAAGGCTGTATGTTTGGGACCATTATCTTGATACAAGTTAAGTGCGTTTTGAATTCGAAGTTTTGGATAGATATTTTTAAGTTTTCTTTCAGAATATCTAAACACTTATATTGGTCTACATTATTTTCAATGAAAACTAAATTTTCCATGCCAGAAGCACCAAAATATCACCAAACTATTATGCCTCCATCTCCGTGTTTGACAATTGGCGATAGATTTATCGAACTGAACTCTTCATTGGGCTTTTTCCACATAGTTATTCGTCCATCACTCAAATATGTTAATTTTTGATTCATCCACAAATATGACATTCTCCCATAACGGTACATCTTTGCGCTTTGCCTACCATGGATGTTGGAAAATTCAGGCGTAACTTTCTTGCTCTTTCAGTAACAAAATATTTTCTTCTGGCAACTCTACTGTTGTATCCATTTAATCTGATTACTTGTTTAACAGTTTCAGGGTTTACTTTTATTGCAAATTTGTTTTCAAATATTGTTGTAAGTTTCACTGCTCTAATTCTTGGATTTTTCTTAATTTTTATATGCATAATAAACCTTCGATTCTTGAGAGTTAGCTTGTGAGGGCTCCTGAATTTAATTCTTTTACAACAATTCCACGTACATCATTTTATAATAGTAAAAAGGTTGAATGACTTACTTTAACAAATTTTGCGACAGTTCTGATGCTTTTATCATCTTTAAAATATTCTATGATCAAATTTCGAATGAAATTTGTTCTTACTTTGCAGCGTCCGGCCATGTTCACTTAAAATGTAGAAATGTAAACAGATTTATGCGAATTAGTAGTAATTTCAAAGTGCAGACGATAGTATTTAACATATATTTCCATTATAATAAAAAATAAATAGCCAAAGATATCGTCTGTCAAAAAATAAGGTAAACCTTTCAAGTGTCCAATTTCTTGTGTGAGATTGCTTTTAACACTTTTACGGGAAATTAATTAAAAAAAAAGTTTTGAATTTATTTTCTGAACTATACGTCATTTTTTTTATAGGAATAATAAAATTTATATGAAATTTTTTTTTAAGTAGACACTTTAATATTTTATATAAGTAAATTTGTAATGTTTTATATAAGTAAATTTCAAAAACACAAGTGTCCAAAACCAAATGTGAGCCGCAGTAACTTCAGATTTTAATGAATCCTTGTTAAATTATTTATTACTCTTAACACTTTTTTCTCGAGAACAAATAATATAAAACGATTTTTTTTAAATTTATGTCTCGCAGAAATACAAAAATCCGAACAATAAAATACTCCAGTTTCTTATGAGGAGAGACTACATTATTTAAAAATGTATGCAACTTTATACCGTAAAATTAGTGTCAACTTGCTGCCTCCAATTTTATAAGGTAATTTAACTCGTAAAATTGTGTAATTTAAACTGATATAACTGGTGTAATTTTACATATTAGTGTAACGTAACACTAGTTATATTGATTAACTTGCTCAATAAAATGGAGACAGAAGGCTACGAAAATTTTTTTATGGAATAACGTTGCAATGCAGTTTCTTTACAATGCAGAAATACAAAGAAAATGGTTTTTTTTTTCAGTTCAGAAATACAAAGATTTTTTTTTACAATGCAGAAATAAAAAAAAATTACAGTGCAGAAACACAAAAAAATGTTTTTTTTTCTTTTTTACAATGCAGAAATACAGATTTTTTTACAGCGCAGAAATACAAAGAAAAATTTTTACAATGCAGAAATACAAAGAATTTTTTTTTACAATCCAAAAATACAAAGAAAATTATTATTATTATTTACAATGCAGAAATGCAAAGGAAATGGAAAATGCGTGGACATTGAAGGTAAATTTCTTATCTTTCTTATAAATTGTTCCGTTTAAAAAAGTTATCACATGGAATTGATTTAATTTCAGATCGTAATCTAAATAAAAGTTACGCTTTTTGGTAAAAAAGGATTTATACATATATATGGTCAAGAATTTTCTTGTTTAAGTATATTGTTATTATTATTATTACTACATATTATTGTGATAAAAAGCATGTTTTGTTGAATATCTATTGAAATATTTGACGAATTCTTCTGGAACTTCAGAAAAATAAAATATATGTAATACTTCATATTTTTCAGCGAAGGTTTAGTTTCGAGCGCAATTGGTGAACTAACAACAAACTCAATAAAAATATAATATTTGCGGTTATGAAATCTAATAAACAATGCGAAATCTATAAAACGAAATGATCATATAATTCATACTAAATGCATCTTATTAATAGAACAGTTCTTTTGATTGAATATTATTGTCTCTTTAAAATTATTTTTGTTATTAAATACAAACAGTTATGATAGTACATATTTTTGCAAAGTATATATTCTTTACTAAGCTTAATTAATCATATTGATCAAACTTCTTTGGTAATTATTAATAAAAACCGGTAAATTTTATTAATATGAAACATTTATCAAATCAACCATAAAACGTGCCTCTTATTAATAACCTGTTGCACTGGTTTACAAATTTAAACATATTATATATTTAAACATATAACAACTGTAAAATTTGCAAAATGTTGTAGAAATAATAAACTGCAGTCATAATACAAAAATATTAAATAATTAATGAAATATATGCATTTTTATGAAATACTTTTAACTAAACATGCACAATTGCTTTATTTTAACTGATTGATATTAGTAGTTAACTATACAGAAATTGATAAACACATGTAAAAATGCTTCGAATATCGTAAAAATTCACAAAGATATCGGCAATAAAGTGAGCTGAATTTCAGATCTTTTCTAAATGTAGCTGGACGATAAAAGTTTTCCCCCTAATTTTCATACATTACAAGCTTACTTTCAACAAAAAAATGTATGTGTTACATGTATTACTTATGTCCATGAATAGATTTCGAAAGGATACTTCGGTTTTGATTATTCTTTTATGCTGCTATTGTGTAATAGGTTCGTTACGGTTATTCTATTGGATAAAAACTAAAACATCAATAAAAATGACAGTAAAAAATAAGCAAAATTTGAAAAATGATAATTTATGGAAAATTCCTTATCAACCAGATATTTTTAAAAAACAACTGAAATTCAGCTCATTATATCTCCCATACATACAGACAATAGCCAGTGTGTGTGTGGGGGAGGGGGGTCATAAGGGTTTGTTACTCCGCCCATATTTTCGTCAGGATGACGAATATGCCATTAACTTGGGTCAAGATTAGAAAATCAAACAAAGTCAAGATTCTAAAATTAAAAAAAAATATTCTGTCATATCATTATTTTACTTTCATTTCTGTTAATATGTTTAGAAAAAAATAGAATTTCTAAGAAATCTTTAAAATTCCTTCGATTGTTTTCAGAATGGAATTCTGTAGAAGCAGAATGTTAATAAAATGCTCAACAAAATACAGATTGTCATATTTGCTTCGACCAAATTCTTGAAGAATGCATTGAAAGCCCTATAAAAAATTGTATGTACAAACTTAATTGTTCCGATGTGTGTTACTAGGAACATATTTTTAGAAACAAAACATTTGAAAACATATGTATCAAATTTCAAACTTAATTTGGTTGACACTAACGTTACGTAGAAGCATTTAAATGCGGTTGTTATTTATTTGCAATGAAAAAGTTTTAAATTTTCTTATGTGATAATTTTAAATAAAGACATTTAAATTCATAGTAAAACTTAATAAGATGTGACAATTAATAAAAAAAAATTATAATTAATTACATATTTGGCAATTTATAAAGAAACAATTATAAAATAAGACAATAAAATTTTGAGCCTCAATTCTCCCTCCGAAATAGTATTCTAGCTACGTTCTTGTCAATACATTTTTAATTTTTCACTATATTCGGCTGACCTTTTTATGAGAGTTATATAATTGATTTCTAAATTTAAGAAAATTTTTATGTGCAGTTATAAAATAATACAATACAATTTTGAGCCTCAAATCTCCCTCCGAAATAGTATTCTAGCTACGGTCTTGCCAAGATTTTTTTTATTTTTTCACTATATTCGGCTAGCTTTATAAGAGTTATATAATTAATTTCTAAATTTTTAAGAATTTTTTTATGTGTAGTTAAATGCTATTGAATACAATTTCTTATATTCTATCAAACAGTAATTTTTCTTTTTTTCTTCCTAGCAAGTTTATCAAATTCATTATAAAAAATTTTGTTTAATTAGATTTTTTTCTGCATTTTATATAAACATTACGTTGCACACAACCTCGTTTTAATAATTTATTATACATATGCTTCCCTTTGGCGAAAAATCTTTTTTTTTTTTTTTTTTGTAGTCAACAAACAATTTGACAAATTCAAATAATTTTTTTAAAGATTTCTTTAGAAAGATTTCTTTCTCTCTCTTCTTTTTTAATCAACAAACATTTTACAAAAAATTATGTAAATATTTTTAAAGCATTTTTAATGCTTTATGTAACAAACTATTTTTTTTTCCACAGAACTTTTGTGTTCCAGAAGCAGTGTCAACAATATAATATATCTCTTATAGAGAAAAGGGGCTTTTATTTTCGTAGTCGCCAAAGAATTTGATAAATTTGTGTAAACATTTTAATGCTTTTTTTTTTTTTTTTTTTTTTTTTTTTTTTTTGTAAACTTTTGATACAAGAAACATTTTTTTTCTTGTTTATTTCACGGAAATTTTGAAATTTTGTGCTTTATTTAAACTTGTTCCATTAATTTATAATGTAATTTTTGTTTAAATATGCCCTTTTTTTTCTTTATAGACGAAAGCTTTACGGTTCAAAGTCATTTTTTTTTTGCTTTCATAATCATATAAATACGTAGCCCCCCCCCCCCCCAAAGAATAGTTATCGTGTGGTCCATCCATCTGACTGTTCGCCTATCCGCAATCCACATATAACTGCACAAAAACTTAACCGAATGGCTCTAAACTTGACATACGTGTTTATAACTTCGCAGAATTTTGTTGAGTCATTTTAAATTTTACGAAAAACGAGTAAAAACTAGAAAAAATATTAATAAAAGTATTCTTCATCCTATTAAATTTTATCACACGTAACTCAGTGATGTCCCATGATGGGTAATGGTTCTAGGTTGTCATGTCGATGATGTTCTATTTAAGACGGAATCATATTATTGCCGTATTACTGAATTTAATATATACATACCGGGTGTCCCAAAAATGACTGATGGATTTAAAAATTCAATAACTTGCAAACGGTGACAGCTATTTTAAAAAAATTTGCAGGAGGGTTATGTATAATGTCAGGAGTTTTTTACCGTAATTTTTTATTTTAGTTCGCATCTCAAACAATAGGTGGCGCTGACGGCGATTGAAGGCCAGGTGATCAGTGCTGAGTGAAGCGTCGATCTGGCCTTCAATCGCCGTCAGCGCCACCTATTGTTTGAGATGCGAACTAATATAAAAAATTACGGTAAAAAAACTCCTGACATTATACATAACCTTCCTGTAAAAATTTTTTTAAATAGCTGTCATTGTTTGTAAGTTATTGAATTTTAAAATCCATCAGTCATTTTTGGGACACCCGGTATATACTAGTAATATATATATATATATATATATATATATATATATTTTTTTTTTTTTTTTTTTTTTTTTTTTTTTTTGTAATTTTTGCATAAGAGTGCAACAGCTATTGCACCAAGATCTGAATATTTATAAAACTAGTTACAGTAAAAGCGCTTCTCATTTGCTACGTTTGACATACGATTTCCAACTTTTTTTAAAAGTTGTTCTTAAATCAAAAAGGGAAATTTATAACATAAACTTTAATTTATTTTTGTTCGAAATGCATGAAACTAGCAAGCATTGTTATTCAGAAACGATCTAATCGCACTCAATTTCTTGTTTTTTATTTATTTATTTATTTATTTTTCTAGCACAATAGTTTTTTTAAATAGTAGTGTCAAAGTGGGCTTTTAAAACCAAATTTCCGCGCGAAAGAAGAAAAAACACTCAAACTGGGATTAAAATCGTGTTTGTCACGTGGTCTACTTAGTTTTTAACTAAATGGACAATTTATTGATCTAAAATTGGGAAATTCAGTTTGATTCCAAATCTTTTCCAAAATCAGGCTTTCCAATTTCATATCTTTCCGTTAAAAAATAATTTGTAAATGTGTCAAAATGTTTTGTGCTTGCTGAGCAGAGCAGTTCAGAACAGCCTTAAAAGGATTTTTAAGCTTTTCATGTAACTGATTGACAAAATAATAGCTGAAGTTAATTGTGAGGTCAAGAAAAGTTTTTGGTACCGGTGTATTTGTTTGTGTGCGTCCTACAATAACTGTGCCTGCGATTGGTGTGTAATTAGATAAGTATATATGTGAAAGGTTTTGCTTTGCATAAAGGTTTTGCTTAAAATAAGTTCATTCGTTCGAAAATATACAACATTTTCTTTTACGTCATAATGTTTTTCTATATGGAAATTTAGAAAAATTTTACCCTTCATCGTAAAGAAAATAGCGTATTTGAATAATTGTTTTAAATATTAATTTATGAATGCTAAAATTTCTCAATGGTGGTTTTAAGTTAAAAGTTTGTATACTGGCATTCTAAATTATCTAAATGTTTTTTGATGGAATTTTGTGTATCTGTCCGAAATATAAAAAGCATTTTTTTTTTTTCAATTTTATATTTTTGCTATCATAAGTTATGATTTTTTCTTCTGTACTTTAGAAATTGCGTAGCATCTATATTTCATAAACTTTTCAGAAAAGAAAATTTATGAAAAATGATTCATTTATTGAACATTCTCTATTACCATAGTTTCGAGGGGAAAATTTAAAAATAGCGTATAATGTATCATACATTTTATTTAAATTAATTACAATGAATAATCTGAAATAAAATAGTTAAAACTAAGCTATATTAATTTCCAAGCTAAAAATACCTTTTACTTGATAAAGAGAGTACCATTGAAAATGCCAGAATAACGAGGTTATAAAACTAAGCAAAAACTATCATACTTAATAACATGCGCATATGCATGCCATTAGAATGCTGAAGCAACAAAAATGAAATCACAAATGTATAAACAAGTTGGTAGAATTCTAAAAATACACAACAAATATACAGTGAAAACCAGAAATGTATAATAAGAAACTATGAATAACCTACAGAATTATAAGAGGAACTTGCACGATTAAATCATTGTGAAAATATGTTTATTTCATCCAATTTTGTCGGCATTATTCCTATGATGACAAAATTTAGCTCCTTTTAAACATAATCAATCCAAAATAAACCAAAAATTACACATAAGATATGAAAAAATAAATAAATGAAGAGACGTTAATAATGCTTTCACAAATAAAAATCTAAAATTCAAGAAATTTGACTTACTAATAGATAGTGCGCAAAGTTGGTAACGGATTTATAAATTCAGAAACATGAAGCATGTGATTGAACTAAAAAGGCAGATATTTAATAATTATAGTTTATGTTTTAATTACATTTTTTTAGCTACCCCTAAAAAGCTGTACATTTTTATTCTAAAGAATTCAAGCATTAGCAGCTGATATTTCTATTGCAATGAATCGTATTTAATGTAACAGTTCTTAATAGTTCGATTTTCTAAATATTTGGGAAGTATTATATCCTTAGAAACATACATATATTCTAACATTATAAAACTGTGGATTTCAGGATGTTAGATGTGTGAAGTGAAAAGAAAATTAAAATAAACTTGCAAAATTGACGTTTATGCTCTAAACCTCATGATGGACTAGTTTTTTTGATTTCATACAAATTTTGCATTGAATCGTGTTTAATATAACAGTTCTTAAAATTTAGATTTTCTAAATCTTTGGAAAATCTTATATGCTTAGAAATATACATATAAAATAACATTATAAAATTGTAGATTTCAGGGTGTAATATGTACGAAATGACATGAAAATTAATAGCCTTTATTTTTATTATTTTACACAAATTTTGCTCTGGATATCATATTATAAATCCTACCCCACCAAGCTGGGGGGAGGAGAGTCTTTTTTCTCATAGTTAACAAATCACCTGAAAAACTGCAGAATTTTTTTAAAGAGTTCCAAAAGTTTTTAAAGTGTACGTAACTAATTTTCTCTACTTCACAGAAACTTTGCGTTCCATCTAACCCAGTGTCAATAATGTAATCCTCCCCCGTAGACATGATTTTTTTATACCATGAGCTTTCAGACGGAGTGCAAACAATACCCGATAAAAAGCACCCTGTCCTTCCATATTTACTTTGCTTAAAAGTCAATTTACGCCCCTAATCAGAAGGTAAATAAGACACGACAGGCAATTCGTCTTCCTTCCTCAAAAATGATTCCGCTCTAAGCGACGATCTCACAAAAGTGCCGCACACAAAAAAAGAATTGTTTTCAGTACCTTTTTTATAGTTATTTATTTGGAGAAGTATTTTTAGACAAGAAACTTTAGCGTCAGAATTTCTGTTCAGAGCATCTCACGGAAAGGAACTGAACTGTGAAATTCTACGCATTCGACCTGTTTGTGCCACAAGATAAATGTCCTTAAAAAAATAAACCATATTAGAGATGGAAAAAAAAATTATGAAAGAGTAGAAAATTCCAAGCATTAAAAGGATCATTCATCAATCACAGGCTGCAAAGAATACCTCTTTTGTACTTTGAAAGGTATAGCAATTTATATCAGCTGATTATTAATGTTTCAAAGAATAAAAGAATTAAAATATGTATAAGTATCACAGAACTTTTGTCCATATAAAAATCAAATCGTTTATAACGAAAATTAAATGACAATCAATTCGTTCTTGAAATATTATCGCGTATATTGAGATAAACAGTGCATATCAATGACACCTGCTGGACAGTATACTATCAAAAACATACAACACAAATGTAACCAAGAAACAATTTTTGTCAAGGTCTAATAAAATATTAAATTTAGTCCCATACATTAGTTTTTAAGGTATAGTATGGTATCATAAGACAAACATATCATAGAAGCGATTTACACCAAAACTTAATCAGTGCCACTTTATGGCAAGGTCTAAATGAATTTGAAGTTTCATTTAATTCCGTGCATTATTTCTTGTGTTAGAAAGCCCACAATATTTACATCAAATGCATTCAGTTAGACTCATGGACCAGCATTTTCCATTTTATGATGAATACAATAAAGGAATGGGAATTTGTTTTAGCGGAAAGAAAATAGTTCAAAATTTCGTTGCCAGAGGGTTTTAAAATGAATTACGCATTTAGCATGAATTTCGATAGTTTGCAAATTTTATTACACAAAAACATCTGCATGACAGTTATCATTTTCAGGTATCATCTATAACCGTAAGACAAGTTCCACAGTTGACCACAGTGTGTTCTATAATATGCTAAGATCGTGTCGTCAAATGCTTATCTTTAAAATAAGATAAAGTTAATAAACAAAATTTATGAGCTATCGTAAATGTATGCTAAATGAGTAATTCATTCAAAAATACCCTATGGGTGCGGAATTTTGAACTTTTTCTTTTCAAAGCTGTTCTTAAATCAAAAAGAGCAATTTTTAATAAGTTTTAAATAAGTAAGTAAAATAAGTAAAATAAGTTTTAATTTATTTTTGTTCGAAAATGATTGAAACTAGCAGGTATTGTTTATTAGATTAATTTATACCACGATTATTCTATCAGTAAATAAGCTATAACAGATATAAATTTTCCAAGTTGATGAAAAAAGTCCGGGCCAGGATTTCAACCAGGGATGTATTGGTTGAAGCCGCCAATGCTCTTCTAGCTGAGCCATCCCGGACGAATACTGGAGGACTAATTCACCCAAATAATCTCAACGAACTGACAATCTGGTCTGATACTTTGGATCAGACCATTCTGTTGAGCTCATACAAAATACCAGACCAGATTGTGTGTTCGCTGGTTATTTGGATGAATTAGTCCTCCAGTATTCGTCCGGGATGGCTCAGCTAGAAGAGCATTGGCAGCTTCAACCAATACATCTCTGGTTTGAATCTTGGCCCAAACTTTTTCCATCTACTTGGAAAATTTACATCTATTTTAGCAGGCATTGTTGTTCAGAAACAATCTACGCGCACCCAGTTTACATTTTCTTTCTTTTTTTTCGTAACCACAATAGATTTTTCAGAAACTAGCATCAAAGTGGTCGTTTTGAACTGACTCTCCACAGAAAAGAAGAAAAACTAGTTCAAACTGGGATGAAAATCGCCTTGTCACGTGATCAAAAAAGCGTAAAACTCAACAAATAATTAGGTAATTTATTGATCAAAAAAAAAAAAAAAAACCTCAGTTTAATTTCAAGTCGTATCCATGGTCAGGCTTTGCAATTTTACATCTTTCGGTTAAAAAGTGAATTGTAAATGTGTCAAAACGTTTTCCGCTTGTTGAGCAGAGCAATTGAAAACAGCTTTAAATGCTTTAATCTGTGATGCTAATGGAGTTTGAGAAGTTTGTTTTTAGGTGCGTTCGTAATTATATAATACGTAGCACCTATAGTTGTCGTTCAGTCCGTCTGTCCGTCCGTCCGTCTGTCCGTCCGTCCGTCTGTCCGCATATAACAACGCAAAAACTACCCAACCGAATCGTTTGAAATTTAAAATACATAAATATTAGATATTTTTGTCGAGTCATTTCAAATTTTATGAGAATCGGATGGATAGATCAATTACAGGGACGATCAAAAGTATTCCATTACATTACGGTCAATGGGGAAAAAAGTTTCAAATGCATTTTAATCGTTTGAAATTTAAAATACGCAATTATTACATAATTCTGTCGTGTTATTTCAAATTTTTTGATAATCGTGTGCATAGATCAATTACAGGGGCAATCAAAAGTATTCAATTACATTATGGTCAATGGGGAAAAAGTTTCAAATATATTCTATACGTTTGAAATTTAAAATACATAATTATTACATAATTTTTTCGAGTTATTTCAAATTTTATGAAACTCGGACGAATAGATCAATTACAGGGACAATCAAAAGTATTCCATTACATTACAGTCAATGGGAAAAAATGTTTCAAATGCATTTTAATCGTTTGAAATTTAAAATACGCAATTATTACATAATTCTGTCGAGTTATTTCAAATTTTTTGATTATCGTGTGCATAGATCAATTACAGGGACAATCAAAAGTATTCAATTACATTATGGTCAATGGGGAAAAAGTTTCAAATATATTCTATACGTTTGAAATTTAAAATACATAATTATTGCATAATATTTTCGAGTTATTACAAATTTTATGAAAATCGGATGCATAGATCAATTACAGGGACAATCAAAAGTATTCCATTACATTACGGTCAATGGGGAAAAATGTTTCAAATGCATTTTAATCGTGTTACACTCATGCGAACTTAATAAAATTTATATGCAACTATAAAGTACATATTATAATATACATCTTACATAATTTGTGGTGCAAAGAACATTTGTTATTGATTTACAAGGCCACACAAAAGTATTCCATTACATAATGGTATAGGGAGAACATTGTTTGATGAGCGTTTTAATTGTAGTTCACTATTTACAATGTTATGAGATTGATATATGAACGTAATATTTTTAAAACTTCGTTATCGTCCGAACGCACCTAATTTGCTACGCTTCACGTGCAATTTCCAACTTGTTCTTTTTTGTGTGTGTGTGTGACGCTAGATTGTTTGGGGAGGGCGGAGGGGGGAGAGGGAGGAATATGCTTTTATTATTTATTTATTTATTAGTTTCTTAAGGCTGTGTTTTTAGGAAATCAGAGCAAGGAATTTTTTTATATTTCTGCGATTTTGTTTCTTTGTAAATAATAGAAAGATAATAACACCGCATTATTTGATCGACTACATTTTGTAATTAATTTGAAAAAGTAATAAAAATCCGTTTGGATAAGTTGCTTTTAATTAAAAGCTTATAAATAACATTTTCAGGTTCTTTTGGATTATCTTTGGATAGGCGTTGATAAATATAGCTGTAATGAAATCGGAGTTCAAATTTCTTTTTCTACAAATTCTTTTTTTTTTTTTTTTTTTTTTTTTTTTTTTTTTTTTTTCAAATTTTTCTTTTTACATGTTGTTAAAGCACTGTTTATTTTTATGTAGCACGTCTTTTCTTATCGTTTACAAAAAGCTAATTTTTAAGCCATTAATTTTAGAGGTATAGTTTCCATTATAAAACTGTTTCAAATTTTGCTCTGTATCTTAAAAAAGCTGTTTTTTAAATACTTAAGAAGTAATAATAATAAGTAGAAAATATAATGTTCTGTCTTATAGCTTTCTAGGTGTTTCAACATGTAAAAAAAATATTCTTCTATAACCAAAACTTACAGAGTTGCGATACTTGCACTTTAAGGAATTTTCAGATTTTTAATCAGCAAGTATGGAAAAACATGTTTTTAGTTCTGTATTGCTAAATTGCATAGATTAAAAAAGTATAGATAATATTTTCTTGGTCTTGTAGTGTTCGCACTACATACGCATTGATATGTATGGTAGCAATGAAGTCGGGAACAACTTTTATTTTTTTACAAATTATGTTAAAACTGTGTTTATTTTTGTACGGGGCATCTCTTGTTATCGTTTACCAAAAAGCTAATTTCTTAGTTTTAGTGGTATAGTTCCAATTGCAAAGAATGTTTCAGATTTTATTATATGCATCATTTAAAACTCAATTTACGTTAATATAGGTGCCTTTAAAATAGTTAAGAAATATAAAAAAAAATTACAATGTCTGGAACCTGTAAGCTTTAGTCTTTTTTTTTTTATGTTCTAATCATAAAGGGTGCTAGTCAGTCAGGGGTCGAATTTCATTCCGTAATGCTAAGTCTATGGACGTTTAATGCATTCTTATATTCAAAACATCGCCTTGACGAATTAATTAAAAAAAAAAAAAAAAAAAAAAAAAAAAAAAAAAAAAAAAAAATCAGTATTCTTTTTTTAAAGAATGCCTCTTTTTTTCTAAGTTTTCAAAATATTTCTTAAATCTATCTATAATTTTATTAAAATTGTTGAATTTGTACGTGCAGTTCGTTGTTTTTTAAACATAATACATGAAATTGAGTTTGAATTTTAGAAATATTTTGACAAAAAAAAGTGACATCCTTTGAGAGAATACTAAAAAAAGGAGTTAAAAATATTAATTCCTTAAAGAGATATTTTGAATATAAGGATGCATTAAACCTCATTAGATTTAACATTACCGAGAGGAATTCGGCCGCTGAGGGTGAGGAGCATCCTTAAGACAGTAAAAATGTATTCATCTACAGCTAAAATTTACTGAGTTATTATGCTTAGAATCTTATGAATTTTTGACGTTTTAGTTACCATAAATGGAAAACGTGTTTTTAGTACCAGAAAAGCTGAAAATGCTTGAAATTAAAAAGTAGCATAATTAGGTAAGTTTTGTCCCGTAAAAATTAAGATTTTAACCAAAAACAGATTTTAATGGTGTTGATTCATCTGATCAAAAAACAGCGTCTATACTCACGTTCCAAAATTATTCCAGTCATTTTGTTAAAAGTCTTCTAAAAAAACATCTTTGACAGGATATCATTCGATACATGTTATAAAAATAACAGGTTGTTGGATCCTGTTACTTGTGCAAGTATGTAACATCGTAACCAGTTAACCAAAAATAACTCTATTTCCCATCTCTAATGTGGTGTCAAAATTCTTTATATTAAAAATTAAATATTTTTTTAAAAAAATTGTAAAATAGCCTATTTTGCTAAAATTTATTTAAATAACTTTTTTAAATTCCTACTACTTTTATAAATATTTTGAATTCGATTTTTTCCCACATTCATTAGAATATACTATATAAAACTGTGTATGGATTTTTAGATGAGTGGTGTTTTACATTTAAAATGAATTTTTTTCCCACGTGTATATCAAAAAATTAAGGAAATTCAACAAAATCTCAATTTAAATATTTTTTAAAAAATAAACTTTAATGTTTAATCCATACCCAAAAATATTAAATTCCCCATGGAGAACCAGTAAAAAAGAATTAAAATCTCTATCTAAATTAGCAAAAAAGCCTTAGACTATTGACAAGCAAGTTATAAAAATAGGAACACGGCGAAAAATTAATTTACAGTTTTCATTTGTAAAGGATCCGTTGGATCTATTAACAAAATTTACAATATCTCGCGATATAATTGCTATATAGGTGAAGATAAGGTGTCAAATTATTCACAATTAAAGAAGATTTCAGTTAATATTAAAAAAAATAATAAAGTCGATATTTTGATCAATTTTAAGGTACTGTGCCCCTTTAAAGAAATTTCCTGTCTCTTCGTTGTGTCTTCCACAAAATTTCTTAACTTTCTGAACAATAATTCTTTCTGTAGACAACTTTAACATTCTAGTGCATGATGTTTTATTTTTCCTTTGAAAACAAATGTTTTTGATTCCTTAATGGGTATACATTAAAGGAAAAATACTGAAAAGTTGTCACTTGTATTTTTCAGTATTTTGGATGTTTTTAAATGGTTGCGAAATTGCAATACCATGCATTAATCGCATGCTTAAAATATTTGCTGCCTTGCTGAAAATTGAACAACCTTGCTGAAAATTATTTTTAGTAACTTTTGAATTAATTTAGTAACTTTTAAAACATATTTTATTGAAAAGGACTTTAAAAAAATAAAATTTTGCATTTTATTTATTTATTTATTTATTTTTATTTTATTTTATTTTTTTATTTTATTTTATTTTATTTTATTTTTTTTTTGTTAGAAATCTATCTATGGTTACAAAAATGGAATTCTTCAAAAGCTCCTCTTTATATGTAACTGATAAACAAATACACCACCTCTGGTATTTTTAAAAAACTAAACTTAAATATAGAGCCAAAAAGCATACGTAAAGCACAAATTTATTAAGAAACAACGATAATTAAACGATAAGGAGAGAAAATTTGATTTGTTGTCAATTGGAACAGTATGTAAGAAGGCTAAAACAGTCATTCAATTATGAACATGTTGTATGTCGGCCATTTTAAATTGAAAATACGCTGAGCATTACTGCAATATTTTAATGGACTTTAGTCGCTTACCTGACCGATTTTTATCTAAGTTAGACGCACGAATGAAATAATACAGTCAATCAGAGTAACTTTGACCTATCAGCGTAACTTTGGGCCAAGACAGAGAAAAAAGATTAAATTTGCTACATCACTTGAGTTAACGACAAAGTTTTGGTCTCACAATGTAGATAACAATACTAGTGTGAGTTTGGCAGCTCATTGGAAATAATTCGTCAAGATTTTACGATGGCAGAATGGATCAAAGTTTCGCAAAGGTGGAGCAAAGTTACCCTGATTTCGCGAAAAGTTACGCCAATTGCCTGTAAATAACTTACAATTACTTTGAAAAAAAATTCAAGGGAAATAATTTGATATCTAGTTAACTCATATATAAAAACGTGTAAAACTTTGATTATTTTCATTATACTTAGAGCGTGGGCGAAAAGCTAGACAATCTAAAGTAGTAAACAACCTTTAACTTAATTGGAAAATGTTAAATAGTTACATATTTTAAGTAGTCCGCGTTATATACTAAATAAGTAGCAAGAAAAAAATTACTTGTATCGTTAAATAGAAATTTATACGCTTTTAAAAAGATAAATTACATCACCGAAATGAAATTTTATAAAATAGCAACTGATAAATGTTAAAAAAGAAAGTTGCAATAAAGCTACAGGAAAATCGATTCACTATAATAATGTTTGAGGAAATTTTTTAATTACTTTGTTGAAAGAGCGGTATAAATAAAAAAATTCTATTGATTTTCATTTAATTGATGCATTTTATGACTAGTAAATGTTCTCTTTTTGGGGCTATATTATACTTTTCAATCGATAAACGAAAGTTTAATTTTTACTCATATTTCCTAAATGTAATTCTGAGTTATTGAGCTGTTTTAAAAACTTGAAAATGTGAAATGAAGCACTGTAATTAAAAAAAATAACTAGAATAGATTTAAGTATTTATTACTTTCGTATACATATCGCAACAAAGAATATGCTTATACATATTATGATACAATTTTTGTACCGAGTAATGGGGAATAGGAAGTTTTTTTTAAATACAATTTGTTTGAAAACTGCATCTCATTTTACTGATTTTTATTATTTTTATAAAAAAATTTTAGTGTTTTTCTTTAATGTACCTTTATTGCATCTACCTACGAAAGATTAAACCTTTTGCTTTTAAAATTGTATAAATAGTTCTGAATTTGATTCCCACTAATATTCAATAACGGAATTAAAACTTCATCATTAAATAATTAAAATAACAAAATAATATCAACAGAACTCATATTTAACAGCCATGCAATCGAGCTATTCGTTAAAACATTGAAATAATCAGAATTTTTAAAAAGCTGCTTTAAGTAGTGAAACCTTTGGCTATTTCTTCAAATACTTACATGTATGAGACAGATACAGAAGCATCGCTTTTAATAAATTTCAAAACTTTATTTGACTACATTATTTATATTTTTAATATAAAAATACGTTTCGCTGTTGTTAGTGGGTAATCTAAATAAAATATATTCAATATAAATTAACTATTAGAATTTTTGATTTAAAAAAAAATAGTTTTTACCTGTCTTTTGTAATCCAAGAAGTCCAGATTCATGTCTTTAGTTTCATTAAAAGAAGAAATTAAAAATCAATTTTGATTTTGCACTTAAAATTCTGAAATGAAAAGCATTATGATAAAATTTAAAGTACTGTAATTATTTAATAATAATGCAAGTCCCATGAAAGTCTATTCAGATTAACTCAAATTAGAAGCAACCGAAAAAAATTCTCATCAGCAATTTATATATACGAAGTTAATAATTTGTTACAAACTGTCCAGTTATTTGACCTTATTTATATAAAACGGTTACATAATCTTATTTTAACGCTTTTTTTTACTGTATTATTGCCCATAGTTTCAGAATAGAGTTAAATTCTATAATTTAACAACTTTCTATAAAACTTGTTGTATGATAGGACAGTTCGCTGCAAATTTTTAACAGCATAGTAGATTTTAAATCCAAAAGAGAAGTTGCTACTGTAATTACACTCTAAACTTGTGATACATTACATTATAATCAATCTACAGATATATGCTATTATTTTCCTCTATCTTCAATATTGTAATCGAAAAAAAAATCGAAAGAAAATATTGTAATCGAAATTCCGTTTTCGACGGATTTATACGTTTTTTGGGCGGTTCAAAGATTACAAAAAACATGTTTTTATAAAGTGCTGCCAATCCGATTTTCCGTCTATCCGTGTGTCGCCATTGTACCATCAAAAAGTGTATGAAGATATGCATACAATTGAACCTAGTTTTTTGTGCATGTTTTTGGCTGTGACAAGCAGATTCTTTTTCAATTTTGAAGTATTCCGCTGAAAGGGGGCGCTGTAATAGCGATTTGTGCCATTTTAATATTGTACCATCTAAAATTATATGAAATTATTCATAGTTTTGAATCAATTTTTTTGTGCAATGTTTGGCTATGGCGAGTAGGTCCACCTGAATGCGAAAAAAATCCGCCTGAAGGGGGCGCGCTGCAATAGCAATTTTTGTGCCATTTTCAATATCATACCATCGAAAAATGTATGAAGTTCTACATAAAGATGAACGAAATTTTTTGTGTACTTGTTTGGCTATAATCAGCAAGTCCTCCCTGAATTTGAAAAAAAATCCGCTGTAAGGGAGCACTGTAATAGCGATTTTTGTGCTATTTTTAAAGCTATACCACCAGAAAGTGCACTGTAAAAAAATAAATCAGTTAAATTTACTGCAAAAACTGCTGGCAGAATGTTGCCAGCAGTTTTTGCTGTAAAAATACATGTTAGATTACAGAGGAGGGCGGTGTTGTCTGGATAATACGCAATGGTTAATTATTATATATTTAATTAAAAAAAATAAAATAAAAAAAAAATAAAAAATAAAAAATAAATAAAACTTTACACATAGTATTAAAGTTTATGTTTACTTAAAAACTAATATGCATAACTTGAAAATGATCAAGTTATTGAGATAAGCTATGGTTGTCTATTGTATTTGTCTTAAAGAAATTATTTGTAAAATATTAGAATAGAAATTATTCTTGGAAATTCTTAGCTAATAAATAATTTATTTTTTTCCTATAATAGAGGGCAGCATCATAAGCATATAATTTAATTAATATATTAATCCTTTAGATGGCAGCACTAAAATAATTTTCCGCTAGAAGTTGTAGTAATATATTCTAGTTAATTAATTAATATAGTAATATTAATAATTGATTAAAAATAAAAATATAATATTTCTAATAGTAGCATCTATTTTTTTCTAAATATATTATGAATTATATAGTATAATATATGTTTTACTAATTTTTATAATTATTGTTACAACTTTATTTTATTATCTATGTGATTTATACTATGACCATAACCGTGACTGTTAGTAAGTCACATGTAGTTTGTATCTGATTGCACTACAAATCTTGCTAGGATATGGGTAATGGTAAATATCTTAGTATATATATCCTTTTTTTTTAATGGAATAATGTATTATTGTTATTTTGTCATATTGATTTTATTTTCTTCTATGTGTTCTTTCTACTAATTTGTCATCTGAATAGCTTCCAGCCAGTCGGGTGTATTGTGAGTCGAATTCTTAGCTTTCAGCACGACTCATAACAGAAACTGGTTGGATGTTTTTGCTTTTTTGTTAAACTATACACCCCTGATGAAGTAGTTTAATGGAAAAGCCTTCTACAGCCTTTTTATCCATTTATCTTTCATTATTTTGGTAATCTGCCTTCTATTTCACTTCAAACTTCAACTATTTTCAATAAGATGATTGTAAAAATACTGTTTCATTGGTTTATTGTATGGTAATATATGAATTACTCTGGTTATATAATGTCCATTTATCCACATATTTCTTAGTAATTTGGTAATCTGCCTTCTATTTCTCTTCAAACTTCAACTGTTTTTAATAATATGAATGTAAAAATACTGGTTTCATTGGTTCTTTTATTGGTATTGTCTGAATAACTTTGGATGTATTTATAAAAGTATTTACATATGATTTTTTTATTACATCTAATTTTACTGTATTTTTTTACGGCAAAAACTGCTGGCAACATTGCTGCACTGTAAATTTAGCGGATTTTTTTTTTTTTTTTTTTTTTTTTTTTTTTTTTTTACAGTGTTTACAAAGTTTTGCATAGAATTGAACCAAAGTTTAGGTATAAGTGATTGGATATGGTCAGCAGGCCCTCCCTGAATTTGAAACAAACGCCAAAAAGGGGCACTATAATCGCGAAGTCTTTGTCATTTTCGTTATTGTACCATTAAAAAAGTGTATGAACTTATGCATAGAACTGAACTAAATTTTTTGTGCATGATTATTTTTGAGTATGGAAACCAGTCCTCCCTGAGTATGAAAAAAAATCTGCTGAATGGGGGCGCTGTAAAAGTGATTTCAGAGCTACTTTCCTTACTGAACCACCGAAAAGTGTATAAAATTATGTAACAGAATTGAACCAAATTTTTTGTGTAATATTTTTTGGTTATGGCTATTAGCTAGCAGATCTTCCTTGATTTCAGAAATATTCCGTGCGAAATAAGCACAGTGATAGCGTTTTTTGTATCAATTTCTCGATTCTCCGTAGTTCTATTGTCGATCGGCTCGTGCAGAAGTCGGAAATCGCGTCCTGCTGCGCCAGCTATTTGCAAACAGCTGATGATAACAGAATAATGGAAAACTATTGATTTTAATATACACTATGATCCACATTAACTCGCTTTTAATCCTATTAGTTGCCTGAAGCAGAAATTTAAGGTGAAAATCAAAGTCGGTATAATGTTGAATTAAAAATATTAAAGTATTAAGATGTGTAACTACTTTTTGAAACATTAAAATATAAGCATGAGATAGATGAAAGTTTTGGAATTGACTCATCCAACTAGTTTTTAATGAAGAATACACTGCGAAATAAATCTCTGATAAAAATGTTTGGTGAATGAATTCAGAACGGCCAATCTGGCAACACTGGGGAAACAAAGCGCTGCACCTGCATAGAGGCAAGTGTTGAACGTCTTCCCCCACTGTTGTTCCGTTGAGCGTCGTTTATGTTCTGTGTAAGACTTGCTTTACAAAGTGCTTGTTCAGTGTGTTGGTTCTTAACTGAGAACAGGAAAATGAACGTACAAAAGATCAGTTTAAAATTTTGTTTTAAGCTTTGCAAGACACCGAAAGAAATTCATGAGGAGTGGTGCCAATTGATCATCCACCGTACTCGCCAGATTTCGGCCCTCCAGATTACTTCTTTCCACGACTCATTCTCTTTGAAAGAGATTTGATCATATTGCTGAAATCAATCGAAACGTGAGTTTTTGAACTCCATCCCAAAAGAAGACTTCTTGTGAATTTCCCAGGACATATATAACAGATCTCAGAAGTGCATAGCCATGGGAAGTGTCTATTTCGGAGGCCGGTATGGTAACTTTCGTTAATATTTCTTCTATATTAATGTTACAGGACTATTCATCGAACTTTATTGTCAGAGATTGAATTTCAGTAATTAATTTCAATTTTATGATTATCTGACCGATTTCTGCAAGAGTTGAATTGAACACATATTTAAATGAAATCATAAACAACTTACAACTATTTTTTAAAATGTTAAAAACCCTTAATTTTTAACAAGAATAAACTTTAAGGGGAAATATTCTGATAGTCCAGTTTAGAAACACAGAGAATTTGTGAAAATTCGATTATTTTCCTTAAACTAGAGCGTATGCGAAAAGCTAGACAAGCCAAAATAATAAACCACTTTAACTTAATAGGAAAATATTAAGTAACGTATTTTAATTAATCCTTTCACGTTATGGACCTAAAGAAACAGCAAAAAAAAATATTTATGTCGTTAAATGAAACTTTATAAGTTTTTAAAAAAGTAAATTACATCTCTGAAATGAAATTTTATAAAATTGCATACACTCATACATTAAAAGTTAAAAAAAAAATTAATAAAGCTGTATGAAAATCGATTCACTATAATAATGTTTGAGGAAATTTAAAAATTACTTCATTGAAAGAACGGTGTAAGTAAAAAACTTTTATCGATTTTCATTTGATTAACGCATTTATGAGTAGTAAATATTCTCTTTTTGGGTGCTATTATACTGTGTTTCAATCGATGAAAAGGAAGTTGAATTTTTATGCATATTTCGAAACGTAATTCTTAGTTACTCAGCTATTTTAAAAACTTTAAAATGTCAAATTAATCATTTTTTAATAACAAGAATGGATTGTGTATATATATATAAAGAAAAGATGTGAATATCAAAACTCGACTTATCAAAATTTTTTTAAAATTGTGTTCTTACTATCAATCTCTTCTGTTAGTGTACCTGCAATGACAAAGAAGACAAAGAAGAAGAAAGAACACATTTCTAAATAGCAACAATTCGCAACATTTTTATAACACATTTCTAGATAGCAACACTTTTGCAACATGTTAACCCCCTGATCGTCGAATAATATGGCAAAATTGTTGTAATGTTGTTTTCTCCGTAATTTATTTTAAATGTTTAAAAAAGAGGGTTTTTCTATATGGTATATATATATATACAGTAGGGTGGGTCGAAAAAATCGAATTTTTTCAAATCCACTATTAATAGTGCGGAAAAGTTGCCTTTTGTAATTAGAAGGATAACGCAAATAAGGTTTTTGAAATCGGTTAATATCTTTAGGTCGCGCATCGCACTTGAAGTTCGGAAAATTTGACCAAAATTGACATTTTTTGAAATTAATGATGAAAATTAAAAAAATTTCGATCCTACTTCTAATAGTGTGGAAAAGTTTCCTTTTACAACTAAAAAGATAACGCAAAATTTTTTTGAAATAGGTTAATATCTTTAAGTTGCGCATCACACTTGAAGTTTGGAAAATTTGATCAAAAATGACATTTTTTGGAATTAATGAGGAAAATTAAAAAAAAAAATCGAACTTGCTTGTAATAGTACGCTAAAGTAACTTTTTACAATTAAAAAGTAACTTTTTTCGTTTTCAAATCTGTTAATACCTTTAAATCGCGCATCGTACCTGAAATTTGGAAAATATGATCAAAATTGATGTAGGCTGATTACAAAAACATCTGACAAACCGATTTTTTTCTATTCCAATTGCTCAGTGCGCATATGAGCTGTGAACACAGCTGGTTTTCAGGCTTGTCATGCAATTACCACAAACAGTTACATTATATCAAGGAAAAATCGGTGTTAAACGCTATCGAAGATCTAATAGGGAAGGGCACATTTCTTTAATTCAGGAGCCGGATGATCAAAATATGTTGGTCATCTAACGCATATGAATGGAACCGGAAAAAATATTTGTGAAAGTATCATTTTATATCTGCCTCAGAAGAATATCTCCTTAGATGAAGTCTTTGTATTTGGATGTGATAGCTCCTCTATCAATACGGGATTGAAAAAAAGGGTTATTCGAAATTTGGAAATGAAGATACGCAGTCCCTTGCAGCGGTGCATTTACTTGTTGCATTTCATCGAATTGCCTTTTAGGCACTTGTTTCAATGCATTGAAGATAAAAACAAACGGCCAGCATTATTTTCTCGTCCTATAGGCAAGCAAGTACCTGCTTGCGAAAGACAACCTGTCATCAAGTATGAATCAATCAATTGCTCTCGCCCAATAGTGACTGTTGAAAATCCAAATGACCTCAATAAAGATCAAAAATATCTTTTTAAAATATCAAATGCTGTGTGATCGGGCTTCTGTCCTGAGGATATTTCTGTCCGAGATCCAGGGACCATTTCTCATTCCCGGTGGCTAACGACCGCCAATCGAATTCTCAGACTGTATATATCCACAGAAAACCCTAGGACTGAAACGAAGCAGTTTTATTCATCACAGAAACATATGTGCCTGTATAGTTTGAAATTAAGAAGAATGATTCCATTAATCAAAGCCTATACACAAGACAATAACAACATCGCGCTACCCTACCAAAAAGTCTGCAGGAAGTTACAGACCCTGTTATTGAGGGTAACACTTACTTCACTCATCCGTAAAACCTACTATTGGCAATGATTGCAGATGAGAGGGAGCATGTGCGAGAGTTAGGATTACAACAAGTTTTGAAAGCAATGAAACTGGTGACAGAACAAGTGGCTACTGTGAGAGATTTTGTGATACGCAAGTTAAATTTTGGCGCTAAGGATTAGACTGAACTAATTGATTGGTCGAGCTGCAAAGTTACTTCAACAACTTTTTACACAGAATCAGTCCACAGAGAATTTTCTCTTTTATTGAATCGAAATATCTCTCAGAATTGGAAATGAAAACAATAAGGGCGTTTCCGTACCACACACACAGGCGGTGGAATGATGTGTGAAACTTGTGAGTGAGGCTTTTGAAAAAGGATGTGGCTCTAATAGCAGATACGGCTATATTAGATCATCTTTGCTTTCGCGATCACTTATGTCAACATTTGATAATAAATCTCACTACAAGGCTTTACACGAGGTAAAAAATGAAGGTAAAAAGAAAAATAACTATTTTCTAAAATTACTATAATGCAAATAGCCTAATATTGCATAAGGAAAACTTGTTTAAAATTGATTTAAATTTTTTTGTTGAAGAATGTCTCATTAAGTAGTGTTTTAAATCTCTTCAATATAAATGTTTAAATAAATAAAATAGCTAAAAATATATACTTTTCTATTTTTTTTCGTAATTTATAAACAATGTATTATGAAAAATTATTAACCAATTTTAAAATTCATTTTATTTTACGTTTCTATGCATATAATGGAATATTTTTATGTTATTAGAAAAAAATGAGAAAAGAAGACGACTTTTCATCTTTTATATGAAACATTGTCAATTTTCATAAAATTTCGCTACCTTAAATGGACTTAAAGGTATTGATAGATTTAAAAAAGAAAAAAAAATATGTTTTAATTGTAAAAGGTTATTTTAGTGTACTATTACAAGCAAGTTCGAAATTTTTTTAGTTTTCCTCAATAATTCCAAAAAATGTCATTTTTGATCAAACTCTCCGAACTTCAAGTGCGATGGGCGACCTAAAGATATTAACCGATTTCAAAAAACGTTTTTGCGTTATCTTTTTAGTTATAAAAGGAAACTTTTCCGCACTATTAGAAGTAAGTTCGAAATTTTTTTAATTTTCATCATTCATTTCAAAAAATGTCATTTTTGGTCAAATTTTCCGAACTTCAAGTGCGATGCATGACCTAAAGATATTAACCGATTTCAAAAACTTTTTTTGCATTATCCTTCTAATTACAAAAGGCAACTTTTCCGCACTATTAATAGTGGATTTGAAAAAATTCGATTTTTTTGACCCACCCTAATATACAATCGAGTCTCTATATAACGAAATCCATTGTTTCAGAAAAAAATTCGTTATATAGAGAAATTCGATGTATAGAAAATAATGTTAAAAATACTACTTAATGTGTAAATTTTGAACAAATTTAACTTTTTATGTTTTTAATTAAGAATTTGAAATGTTTAAAAGTAAATATTAACCTAACATTTTATTTCTTAATTATTTAAGCAGTTTCAAAAAAAGAACAGCCATTTATTTGAAAGCTTAATGAAAATCAAATAAAGAAGACTTGCATTAATTTCAGACGAAGAAATCTAATTTTTTGTTGTTTTGATTTTAAAATTGTTACGCTCTCAAGAAAATGCTCAAATTTTAGCAAGGAATAAAAAATTGTAGTTAAGATTTTCTTCCATTTCCAGAAGGCCTCTCTTATGTGCCTCTCACCGATTCCTCTCTTATATGTGTAACAATCTAATTGACTCTATTTTGACAAGGATGTTGAAAGTTGTGTGGGAGGTGGGAAGAATTCGTTGGATTTAAAGAACAAGGAAAGAAGTAATATAAAAAAAAAGCTCAGCACTGGAAAATAAATCAAAAATAAGTGATGGAAAATTGATTCCATATGATTTCGAAGCTTTTTTAAAACTGAATAAATTAAGACCAATTTATGAAAAAATTCGTTATATGGAGATAGATATTTCGCTATATAGAGACTGTTTTTAATGTAATCATGCGAAAAGGGGACCGTTCTTACAAAAAATTCGTTATATAGAGAAATTCGATACATGGAGTTTCGTTATAGAGAGACTCGACTGTATATATATATACATATATTTGTTAAGTAATGCTTATTAGCCTTGAGATTATCAATGATAGCTTAACCTCTTAAAACTGGACTATATTTGTATATTAATTTAAATATTGTTTTAATTGCAATGAAACCTGCAGCCTAGTGAACGGATATATCAGTTCGTGGCGGTGGGAAGGTGAGAACACAATTACAGTATAAAAAACGTTTTGTATTATGAAATTTTCTATAATTCCCAGCAGATAGTTATAAATTTGGTGACAAAAAGTGTTCTAATTGAATTTGAAATGTAAATTTTAAGGGGAAATATTCTAAATATTCAGTTGAGTAACACATAAAATTTGTGAAAGTTCGATTATTTTCATTAAACTAAAGCGTAGGTGAAAAGCTAGGCAAGCCAACTTAATAGGGAAATACTAAATAGCGTATTTTAATTAATCCGTTTTTGTTATGTACCTAAGGAAACAGTAAAAAAATTATTTACATCGTTAAATGGAACTTTAAACGCTTTTTAAAACATAAATTGCATCTTTGAAATGAAATTTTATAAAATTGCATACACTCATATGCATTAAAAGTTTTTTTAAAAAAATTGTAATAAAGGTGCATGGAAATCGATTCACTATAATAATGTTTGAGGAAATTTTAAAATTAATTTGGTGAAAGAACGTTGTAAGTAAAAAACTTTTATCGATTTTCATTTGATTAACGCATTTATGAGTAGTAAATATTCTCTCTTTGGGAGATATATTATAATTCGTTTCAATCGATGAAATGGAAGTTTCATTTTTATGCATGTATGGAAATGTAATTCTTAGTTACTCAGCTTTTTTTAAGACTTTAAAATATTAAATTAATCATTTTTTTAATAACAAGAATTGATTGTGTGTATATATATAAAGAAATGATGTGAATTTTAAAACTCGACTTATTAAATTTTTTTAAAAATCGTGTTTTTACTATCAATCCATTCTATTAGTGTACCTGCAATGACAAGAAAAAAAAGAAAGAAAGAAAAGGAAAGGAAAGAAGAAGAATTAACAACACAATTTTTAGATCATTTCTAAATAGCAACAATTTGCAACAAATTAAGAACACATTTCTAGATAACAACACTTTCACAATATGTTAAGAACTCAATTACATCACGAAAAACGTTTTGTATATGAAGTTTTCTAATTCACAGTACATTAATGTATTGTAAATTTGGTGACCAAAAACTGTTCTAAAATGTGTTTATTTGATTTTAAAATGTAAACTCTAAGGGGAACTATTCTAATATCCAGTTGAGTAACACATAAAATTTGTGAAAATTCGATTATTTTCATTAAACTAGAACGAGGGCGAAAAGCTAGACAAGCCAAAATAATAAACAACCTTTAACTTAATAGTAAAATATTAAATAACGTATTTTATTTAATCCTTTCACGTTATGTACCAAAAAAAATTTAAAAATATTATTGTCTGAGCGAAGCGAAGTCTTATACTCAGAGTACGTAACGACATTAAAAGTCAAAAAAAATTCCTTCGTCAAGTAAATCTCAAAAAGTACTTGTCGGATTTTGATTCTGTTTGTACCAATAGGTGCTTATGAAGGTAATCTGGTGAATGCACCACCTACGAAAAATTAGTTCCAAATAGTTTAAAAGTTATATTAAAAAAAATGATAAAAAAAGCACAATTTATTTGCATACGTCACAGAAATCTGGTGTGCGTCATTTTTCACCGGCTGGATATTTTTGTAGAGAACCGAATCAGAGTGCATGGAGTAAATAGTTTGAGCGAAGCGAAGGCTAATACACATAGTACGTAATGATATTAAAAGTTAAGCATAATTCTTTCGGCAAGCAAATCTGAAAAAATACATCACATATTTTGGTTGTACCAGAAGGTACCTATGAGGGTAACTACTGAATGCACCTACTCTCAAAAATTTGTTCCAAATAGTTTAAAAATTATATTTAAAAAAACTGATAAAGTACGATTTATTTGCATACGTCTCAAATATTTGATGTACATCACTTTTCACTGACTGAATGTTTTTGTTACATTCCAGAATTTGAGCACATGGAGCAAAGAAAATACGCAAGCGATTTTTATTTAAATACAATAAAACATATTTAAATTTAAGAAACAAATTGGAAAAGAAATCTGTTTTATTATTATTATTATATTATTTATTTAAAAGAAAAAAGCCATAATACTTAGTGACTTAGTATTCGGGGTTTTGCGATAATTTTTATAATAACATTTTGTAATCGCATCTTTTGCTTGGCATCTTATCTATTTCACGTGTGCAAATTAGGAAAACATTCTTTCGTGTTTAAATAAAATACGAGTTTGACATGAGTGCTTTAGGTATTACTTTTAATCATAGATTATATTCTGTTATTTTGTTTACATAGATTACTTACTGTTATTTCTCATTAAGCAACCTGTGTTCCCCGGCGATTATTGCTTTGTTGCATGCATTTTATTATGGCTACATTTTATGAAACATATACATGGCGCAGATATCATACATGCACCAAGTTGATGCGATTGCAACAAAATGGCGATTTCATGTCTCACATGGTAACCCGTTTATTTTGTTCCATCACTTTATTTAAAAAATAAACAATGGTGGAAGCAATAAATATACAGTTATAAATAATAAACATAATAAAAATAAAATAAAAAGTTTAAATAGGACAAAAAATCGTATTAGAGAAATATTCAAAAACTTTCACCGAAACAAAGTTTCTACCAAATTACGGGAGAAGAAATCGCGCCACGTAGTGAATATATGACATCCGTGCTATATTTATACGTAAAAATAAGCATAAACGTTCATCAGGTTTATTTATGTAACTGCTCATATCTATTTGAAACAAATATCACTTTCTGAAGTCTCCACAGGACGAAGGTTTATAAAAACAGCCAAGGTAAAGGTAATATTGGAAAAGTACCATGAAATTAGAGTAGGTATATCATATACGGATCGGGGTTTTGGCAAATTTGGCAAAAATCATTTTTGAATATGAGTTACAAGTATATTTTTCAATTATTTTGTATTATTTTAAAAATAAAATTATAATAATTAAAAACACAATTAATTAATAAAGTAAAAAAATATTTATATAATTTGATAAAAAAATTAAACAATTTATTAATAAATAAACTATAATAGCCGGGTTACTAGGCCATGCAAAATAACGACATTTTGGCGCCAATCATGCGAAAGCAGCGCAATGCAAAAGGGGGGGGGGCAATCGAGCTGGTCGCGGAAATTTATGGGGAGCCAAATTTGTACTACCAACGTCATTTTTGGCCTGTTACAAGAAAAAGTTAGGTGGGAAGGTGCCAAATTGAAAAAGTTTCTTAGCGCAGTTTTCTCTTCGCACGCCCATGTGCGGAAAAGTTCTATATTCTTTTCTAGCATTTTGGCGAGCATTTTAAATTATTTATTTGGCATTAAATAAATCGATGTGATTTCAATATTCAGCTTTGGATTTGAATTTTTAATACTTTCCAACAAAGTTGAAAATTGTATATGCATTTGGTTTGTCTGTCCGTCTGTCCTCTCTCTAATGTCCGTAAATATACGCTTATTTTAATGCAATTGGTAAAGCTTATTAACTTCCCCTAAGCATGTTTTATATTGCATATGATGCATGTTAGATTAAATTTCCTTTAGAGGAGAACCTTAAAGAATTTGATTGCATTATGGTCTATCGGAAGAAATGTTTACAGAGTATTTTAATGACATTACCCTATTGAGATGGATTGAATCTGATATAAATCACCAAGTTTCACAACGATTACGTTAGAACAGAATATTTATAGCATTTTTAATCCATTTATTGGGACACACAAAAGAAATCAGCTACAGTGCTGTCTTTTAGTAACAATTGCTGAGATGAGTTTTCAATTTTGGCATGTACTTTTAAATTTAACTATTTTTAGGTACGTTCGTAATTATTTAAATATGTAGTCTACAGTCGTCGACTGATCCGTCCGTTTGTCTACTTATCCGTCAGTATGTCCACATACAACAGCACAAAAATTACCCAACCGAATCGTTTGAAATTTTAAATATATATCTAGCGCCGAATTTTGTTGAGCCATTTAAAAGTATTCCGTTACATTATGGCCGATGGGTTGAAATAATTCCAAGTGCTTTTTAATTATAACACCCGTAGAAACATAAAGAAATCGATATGCATTTATGGAGGGCACTAGAATATAAATTTTGTAGAATATGCCACAGAAAGAATACTTATTATTCATTTAGAGGGTACCATAAAAGAATTCTGAAGCATAATGTTATGTGGGGGGGGGGGGGCATTTTTTTTTCCAATCAAAAGATTTTTATTATAGAATCATTTTCTCATTTGACATTACAAAGTCTTTTAAATAGTAATTTATTCAGGTAAAAATGCATAATAGAGTTCACTTTAGCGTATTGAGCCTGCATGTTTTGCTGAAAAAATGTGTTCAAATTTCTAAATCACTTGTGATGATACTTTGACAGCTCAAAGATTATGCAGACGAAATATTCAAATCTCATGTCGTATCTTATACTACAAATATAGCCAATTCCTTTTATTTAACCCATGCTAAAGCGAAATATTGCTCAACTCCTTGAGAATGGGTTTGAAAAGAAAACAAAAGCATATGTAGTGGCCAGCATGCATTACCTATTTAAATCCAATTGATCATATCTGGAACACATTCAAACGACGCATCGCATTCCTTTGTTGGAGTTTTCGCGAATTTTTATGTACCACTTTTAAAGAGAGCCTAAATTCTTATCGAGAACCTCATCGCATCAATAGAAATCAGATGTAGGTATTATACTGTTATATATATTAACTATTCTGTATTAACTATTTAAGGGGTTCACACACCATATAAAAAATTCTCTCTTTCTTTTCAACCATCATTATTTGTGCCATTTTTACGTACTAAAATTGGTGTAGAGTGTCTGTTTATCTTCTTGGCGTAATTTCAGAGTTCAACTTCCAATACAAGATATTTTAGTGTTTTATTATGTGCATTATTTTTAATATATTGCGTACGTTTAATTTTATATTCATGCATGTCTGTTTTGCATAGTTTGCTTCCCTCTTAGAATATTTTGTAATAGTACAGTTCAATTTGGTCATTTTTGTCATTTGAACTTGTGGCAGTATATGGTCAATTAAAGATAGCATCGTATGTTTTTTCTTTTAATTTTTGCAAGTTATTATTAAATCCATGTTCTCAGCAATATCGCTCAGACTAATCCCTCTGAGGGAAGTCCTAGTTTACATCATTAAATGGAACTTCATACGCTTTTTAAAAAGTAAATTACATTTCTGAAATGAAGTTTAAGACATTGCATACAGTCAAACATTAAAAGTTTTTAAAAATTGTAATAAAGCTGCATGAAAATCGATTGACTATAATAATGTTTGAGGAAATTTTTAAATTACTTTGTTCAGAGAGAGGCGTAAGTAAAAATTTTCTGTCCATTTTCATTTGATCAACGCATTTATGAGTAGTAACTATTCTCTTTTTGAGGGGATATTATAACACGTTTCAATCGATGAAATGGAAGATTCATTTTTATTATACACGTAATTCTTAGTTATTCGAAACGTAATTCTTAGTTACTCAGCTATTTTCAAAACTTTAAAAAAAGTCAAATGAAACATTGTTTTCTAAAAAAATAACAAGAATTGATTGTGTGAATATATAAAAAAAAGACGTGAGTTTCAAAACTCGATTTATCAAAAAATTTAAAAACCGTGTTTTTGCTATCAATCTCTTCTATTAATATACCTGCAATGACAAAAGAAAAAAGAAAGACAAAAAAGAAGAAGAAGAATTAAAACACGATATTTAGAACACATTTCTAGATAGCAACACTTTTGCAACATAATAAAAAGCAGCACAAAAAAGTTTTGTATATGAAGTTTTCTAATTCACAATACATTAATGTGTTATAAATTTGGTGACAAAAACTGTTATAAAATGTGTTTGTTTAAATTTGAAGTGTAAACTATTAGAGGGAAATTTTCGATATCCTGTCGAGTAACACATAAAATTTGTAAAAATTTGATTATTTTTATTATATAAGAGCGTGGGCGAAAAGCTAGACAAGCTAAAATAGTAAACAACCTTAACTTAATAGGAAAATATTAAATAACGTATTTTAATTAATCCGTTCACGTTATATACATAAAGAAACAGTAAAAAATTTATTTAGATCGTTAAATGGAACTTTATACGCTTTTCAAAAAGTAAATTACATCTCTGAAATGAAGTTTTATAAAATAGCATTCGCTCGTACATTAAAAGTTTTTAAAAAATTGTAATAAAGCTGCATGAAAATCGATTCACTATAATAATGTTTGAGGAAATTTTAAAATTACTTTGTTGAAAGAGTGGTGTATTTAAAAACTTTTATCGATTTTCATTTGATTAAAGCATTTATGAGTAGTAAATATTCTCTTTTTGGGTGATATTATAATGTTGTTTCAATCGATTAAATGGAAGTTCCATTTTTATGCATATTTCGAAACATCATTTTTAGTTACTCAGCTATTTTTAAAGCTTTAAAATGTCAAATTAATCATTTTAACAAGAGCTGATTGTGAATATATATAAAGAAAAGACATGAATTTCAAAACTCGACTTATCAAAAGTTTTTAAAAACTGTTGTTCTTACTATCAATCTCCTCTGTTAATGTACCTGCAATAACAGAAAAAATAATAAGAAGAAGAATTAACAACAAGATTTTTAGAAAACATCTAAAGAGCAACAATTTGCAATATGTTAAGAACACATTTCTAGATAAGCAACACTTTTGCAATATATTAAGAACACAATTCCAACAAAAAAAAAACAAAAAAAAAACCAGTTTTTTATATAAAATTTTCTAAATCGATTGTTGTAAATTTAATGAAAAAAAACTGTTCTAAAGTCTGTTTAATTTGAAGTGTAAACTTTAAGAGGAAATATTCTGATATCCAATTTGGTAACACATAAAATTTGTGAAAATTCGATTATTTTCGTTAAACTACAGCATGGGCGAAAAGCTATACAAGCTAAAATAGTAAACAACCTTTAACTTAATAGAAAAATAACAAATAACGTATTTTAATTAATCCGTTCACGTTATGGACCTAAAGAAACAGTAACAAGTATATTTACATCGTTAAATGGAACTTTATACGCTTTTTAATAAGTAAATTACATCTCTGGAATGAAGTTTTATAAAATTGCATACACTCATACATTAAAAGTTTAAAAATAAAAATTGTAATAAAGCTGCATGAAAATCGATTCACTATAATAGAAAAGGTTTGAGGAAATAGGTTTGAGGAAATTTTAAAATTACTTCGTTAAAAGAGCGGTGTAAGTATAAAAACTTTTATCGATTTTCATTTGATTAACGCATTTATGAGTAGTAAATATTCTCTTTTTTGGGGAGATATTATAATGCATTTCAATCGATGAAATGGAAGTTTAATTTTTATGCGTAATTTTGAAACGTAATTCTTAGTTACTCAGCTATTTTTAAAACTTTAAAAAACGTCAAATGAAACATTTATATATATATATAAAGAATTAATTGTGTATATGTTTTAAAACTCCACTTATTTAAAATTTTTAAAAACCGTGTTCTTTCTATCAATCTCTTCTATTAATATACCTGCAACGATAATTTAAAAAAATGAAAATTGCGCGTCAAGTGTAGCAAATGAGCTGCGTTTTTACTATAAAGAAGGTTTAAAAATATTTAAATCTTGGTCTAATAGTATATAATACTCCGGATACAGTACAGTATCCGAAATATTTTGTTTATTCCTGTAAATACTATCTGCTTTCTCTTATATGGAAGTAACTCATAGTAAGCCTCAGCAATGTCCATAAATTTCATAAAATAAAAAATAGTTTAATATTCCTATTTGAAATTGTGTAATTTTAAAGACAAATTGTAATAAGTGTTTTCCATGTGTTGTTTTATAGTGTACTAAATTGTGTGGTGTTTACAATGTGTTGTTAATTTGATGACGAAGTGATGTGTAGCACAACACTACTATAAGAAAATTTTTTTATCAACGCTATTTACAACACAATTTTTAGAAGACATTTCTAGATAGCAACACTTTTGCAATATATTAAGAACACATTTGTAGGTAGCAACACTTTCGCAATATATTAAGAACACATTTGTAGGTAGCAACACTTTCGCAATATATTAAGAACACATTTGTAGGTAGCAACACTTTTGCAATATATTAAGAACACATTTGTAGGTAGCAGCACTTTCTCAGCATATTAAGAACACAATTACAGCACAAAAAACGTTTTGTGTATGAAGGTTTCTAGTTCCCAACACATTAATGTATTGTAAATTTGGTGACAAAAACTGTTCTAAAATACGTTTATTTGAATTTGCAGTATAAACTTTAAACAGAAATATTCCGATATCCAGTTGAGTAACACATAAATTTTGTGAAAATTCCATTATTTTCATTAAACTGGAGCGTGGGGGAAAAGCCAGACAAGCTAAAATAGTAAACAACTTTAACTTAATAGGAAAATATTAAATAACGGATTTTAATTAATCCGTTCACGTTATGGACCTAAAGAAACAGTAAAAAAAATATTTAGATTGTGAAATAGAACTTTATACGCTTTTTAAAAAGTAAATTACATCTCTGAAATGAAATTTTATAAAAGTGCATATACTCATACACATTAAAAATTTAAAAAAAATTGTAATAAAGCTGCATGAAAATCGATTCACTATAATAATGTTTGAGGAAATTTTTAAATTACTTTGTTGAAACAGTGGTGTAAAAAAAATTTTTTTTATCGATTTTCATTTGACTAACGCATTTATAGTGGGTGATATTATAATGCGTTTCAATCGATGAAATGTAAGTTTAATTTTTATACATATTTCGAAACGTAATTCTTAGTTACTCAGCTATTTTTAAATCTTTAAAAAATGTCAAATGTAACATTGTTTAAGAAAAAAAATAACAAGAATCGGTTGTGTATATATATAAAGACGTGAATTTCAAAATTTGACTCGTGAAACATTTACATCACGTGCAGAAAAGAGTTAAAGATTTTAACATTATTGACCCGCATGAAATAATATTTTTAGAATTTGTTTAAAATGTAAATAAATAGACTATGACAGAATATGGAGTTTGGAGCATTTGGTCTGAAAATATATACCGGTTATAATTTTGAGTATAAACTCAAAATTTAAAAAATAATAATAGTAAAAGATGTGTTAATCACAAGGACACACATTAATGAATTTGACCACATCGCTGGGATGAATCCGTTTATACCCGTTATAGACCAGGAGGTGGCAGCACAGACATTCGATTGACTTCATCGATTTCACGGATGAAAATCTAGGATTAGTTAAATCTCGATTCACATATTGAAGCGCAATCGGCCAGCCAAGTCATACCTTGGTGAAAAACACCTAAAAACCCGATTTTAGTGGTTCACAGGATTACGATTATATATTCCTGCTCCTAATCCTCCATGATTACTATTTTTGGTTGCAAGAAAGCACAATGGTAAACCTACAAGTCAACCGCTAAAGTCCATTTTTTAGGCGTTTTATACCAAGATAAGACTTGGCAGACCTATTTCATTTTAATATGCGAATCGATATTTAACTCATTCTTGAATTAAATCCGTAAACTGGATGTGGTGATTGTCTGTGCTGTCGCTTCCTGGTCTATTAGCCAAGTAAAGAAACATTAGCTTGGCAATAATGGCAAGCTCTCCAGCTGTTTATCTAAAATCATCTCGAATCCAATTTATTGATCGCATGTCGCCATATTCTTATAAAAGCATTCGAACCATGAAAAATTGATTCCAAATCACATAACTTGCAATACCTAATTTTCATAATTTTCAGTTCATTTACACTGTTAAAAGGATTTCTTATTCATAATAAGAAATTCAAAATTCAAATTCTTTTCTAAATGTGGAATGATTTTTTTTTTACCTCAAGAATCGAAATGATTTAATGTAAATGCAACAGAATACATTTTAATACCTATATGATAATACCTATATGTAAATGCAACAGGACACATCTTAATGCATGATACACATCTTAATATCTATATTACAAAGAACAAACGTACCCGGGCTTAAAACTGACGCCATTTTGACAATATCAACAACTGGTGATGAAATGTCGATTTTTTGATACGAGATTTTTTTTAACTTCTAAACGTCCCACATTTTCCATTTGTACGCCATTGGATTAGGATAGTAAAAATGTGTTTTCAACTGATTTTTTTTTTTTTTTTTTTTTAATGTATTGCAATTTATTTAAAGACAGTACCACAATTTACTCACTTTTATGGTTTTAAAATAGTAATTTTTAAGCATAATTAAAAAAAAATCTTGTTTTATCAGGCGCAGATTATTACGAATGATAAATCCGTTTGTACGTTTGTTAATATAAATAGTTCAGCATCTGTTTCGACCGATATTCCAACACGAAGTTAAAACTTCATTAATAAAGTAAAATAAAGTCAAGAACTTATTATCCGGACATCGACTAACCAGATTGTCCAATTAACCGGATCGGTCAAGAACCATTACTTTATTTCCTGACTTTTCCAAAAGTTTTGAAGTAAAATTCCTTCAGGCGCGATAGTATGAATTCGGTTGATGTCACGAAAATTAATTATTATATAACCATTTCTTAATCCTGAAATAATAAAACTGTCAACAAATGCAATCAGAGCAGTCATAAAATCAACTACTTCTAGAAAACCTAAGAAGTTTCACTTTTAAGGGTGTAATCGAAAAAACGCTTTTCCACCTTCAACAGCTCGAAATTTTCCGATACAATTTCAGACATATTTTCAAAATTAGAAACATGAAACTTGCTGAGGGGATTCTTGAAGGGACGTATGAGGTGCCGTGTAAAGTCTTTTTACGATCAATTAATAAGAATTTGATTTATAAACAATTACCTTATCAGTATGACCTCTTTTTTCGTTCACAAATCTTTCGGTTCGGTAAAATCGGTTAGAAATGCCGTTTTTGATGGCTTTTTTTACAATATTTTCTGCATTTATCAAAGAATCGGCAATCACGGCACCTTGTGTACTTTCCATATAAGAGATTTTGAAAGTTTGGTGCATTTGAGAGCAAAAATGAAAAAATAAATCGGAAAATAAGCAGTTTGAATCGAAACACACCTGCGAGCGTCCTAAACGTTTTCCCACGAAAAATCCCTCTTTATCTTCATATTATCTGAAGATGGACGAAAAATTGCTTATTTTGTCCCCTGGTCCCCTCCTTCTCTCTCTAAGCTCGCGTTGGTACTATGTATATATAATATATACATGTAATAATTTCAATGTGTGCTTCTATGTGTAACTTTTTAAAAAGTTAAAATAAATCCTAAATATGTCTTTTTTAATATGCTAAAATCTGCACTGCTACAATTGGCAATCCTAAGCCTGGAAACTTCCCTCTGAAGGGAAGTTACCTAAAAACATATTGCCATAGCCATTTTTTTAAGTTGTTTAATTACCCGGATTTTTTAATTAACAGAATCGACCTCGGTCCCAACTGGTCCGTATAATTCGGCTTTCTACTGTGATGTAAATAAAACAGAAAATTAACAGACTTGTAACTAAATTACGCGCTTAAACAACAAAAATTATCAGTATTAAAAAAGACGTCTGAAAGTAAAGTAATCTTTGTCAATTTCTTCGGTTGTTAATTTATACGAAAGTGCCACTTTTAATAAATTTCGAAACTTTGTTTGAATGCAAAAATGAAACTTTTTAACCCTTTCGCGTCTGGTGTACTATTAACAGTACGTGTCTTTAAATGGAGTATTATTTTGTTTTAAGAAATATTTTAGCTACTATTTACACATAGTAATGTTAGTATATGTATACGCATTTACTATATAACTTCATTTATGTTTAGCATTTAGTAATAATAATAATTATTATTATTGATTAATTCCCTTTGCGCCGTTTGCGATTCTTTATTAGGTGCGTTCGTAATTATGTAAATACGTAGAATCTATTGTTGTCGCTCAGTCTGTCCGTCTGTCTGTCTGTCTGTCCGCATATAACAACGCAAAAGCTACCCAACCGAATCATTTGAAATTTAAAATACATAATTATAACATTATTTTGTCGCGTCATTTCAAATTTTATGACAATCGGATGGATAGAACAATTACAGGGACAATCAAAAGGATTCCGTTACATTAGGGTCAATGGGGAAAAAAGTTTCAAATGCATTTTAATCATTTGAAATTTAAAACATATAATTATTGCATAATTTTATCGAGTCATTTCAAATGTTATGACAATCGAGTGTATAGATCAATTACAGGGACAATCAAAAAGATTCCGTTGCATTACGGTCAATGGGGAAATAAGTTTCAAATGCATTTTAATCGTTTGAAATTTAAAACATAAAATTATTACGTAATTTTGTCGAGTCATTTCAAATGTTATGAATGTCGGATGCATAGATCAATTACAGGGACGATCAAAAGTATTCCGTTACATTACGGTCAATGGGAAAAAAAGTTTCAAATGCATTTTAATGATGTTACACTCATTCGAACATAATAGAATTGGCATGAATCTATGAAGTATATACTAAAATATGCATTCTGTACAATCTGTGATGCAAAGAATTTTTATTATTAAATTACAGGGCCACACAAAAGTATTCCACTACATAATGCTATACGGGGAAACATTGTTTGGGGCGTGTTTTAATTATATTCAACTATTTCACATTTTATGAATAAGATATACGTTGCTGAGGTGTCATAAAATTACTTCCTGCATATTTACAGAAACACAAAGATTTCGACCACTATATTGAATCCGAAGTACGCTCTACTATATCACCAAGATCTGAATATTTTTAAAACTTCGTTATCGTACGAACGCACCTCATTTGCTACGCTTCACATGCAATTTCCAACTTGTTTTAAACATATATTTCCCTTTTTAAATTTAAAATAAAGGCTACTTTCATGAAATAATCCTGTGTAATAAAATGCAAAAAGTATTAGAATGTCGCAATATAAGTTAAACCTTGCTGTAATACAATATTTTCTAAACATCTCCAAAAAATCTTCCTTAGCCTATTGTCATATGAATATGAATTGAATAGTACGCAAAACAGCAACATTCATTATCTTTAAGACAATGACGTATTTGTTAAACACCAGCCTATATGGATGGCTAGTGTTAATGTTATTAACATAAAAACAATTTTTTCTAAAAACTGAAAAAAAAAATCGGACCCGAAAGGGTTAAAATAAAAAATGCTTTTTACTCTCTTTAATACGTAATCTAAAAATAATGTATGAATATTTAAAAAAAATGGTTATACTGTATAATGTGTGACCCCGGATAGCGGAGTCTAATCATCATAAATTTTGAAGTGAAATTTCTTCAGGCGCGATTCTTTTAGACGTTTTTTAAAATTGTATAAATTTCCGGATATTTAATTTACCAGATCAACAATCACAACCGGTTCGGATAATCGGCGCTCTGCTGTTATGTATATAAAACAGAAATTTAACAGACATGTAATTAAATTACTCGCTTAAATAACTAAAATGAACAGTATTAAAAAGGACTGCTGAAAGTAAAGAATTATTTGCCAATTTTTCCGGCTGTAACTCATACGAAAGTGTCACTTTTTAATAAATTTCAAAACTTTGTTTGAATGCAAAAATGACGCATTTTAAATAAAAAAAATACTTTTTACTGTCATTAATGGGCAATCTAAAAATAATAGATAAATATAAAAAATGATTTTACTTTACAATGTGTAACCCCGGATAGTGGAATCTAATCATCTATTAATAATACTTAATGACCGACTACTCAGGACGGATTAACGACTAATGCACTCAACCAACATTTTTATTATCAAGGATTTTAAAAAGCTCGTTTTTAAGAATATACACATATACATGTACATCTAACAAAATTTTTCCGCTTTTAAAGTAGGGATTTAATATTTAAAATACATTTTACATATTTGTAGCCACCAAGGGAAAAAATCTTAAAGGAAAGAAAGTATAATAAATAAATAATGAATGCCTTTTCTTTTAGACTTTTTTTTTTTATATCACTATAAGCATTATCAATATGCAAAGTGTTTTTTAAAAAGATTTCTCTTATGATAAAATTGAGACATAAAACATAAAAAATGTATTAAATGCTAAAAAAAAGTCATAATCTTGAACCATATAATCTTTAGGGAAAAGATGATGAAGAGGGTAAACTTAAAAATGACAGAGCTACAGTTTAAAGAATTCCTTTAAAAGATATTTTTGAGATGTTAGAAGGATAGATCAATATTTTACATTCTTGATTTTAAATATAATTTTGTAATTGGAAAAAAAATGGTGAATAACTGAAAGTAATTTAACGTCATTAAGTAAGTTTTTATGACAAATTAGAAACTTTTATTTAATGACTTCCAATAATTTATTTCGAGTATAAGATTATTTTCTCATGTATACTAGTAAAAATTCATTTTAGTACTCTATTTATTAATTTGCTTATTTAAAAATTCCTTAATAATATGACTATGTTGAAAATGCCATAATTTTTATTTTCTTCAATTTTTACAAGAAGAAAGTATTAGATTCATGAAAATTTTCCAATTCCGTTTTTTGTCGGATTTACACGTTTTAGGAGGTCAGTGATTTCAAGAAACATATTTTCACAAAATGTTTGTCTCCGAGTCTGTGACTCTGTCTATATGTGGCATAAATTTTGTGAGCGCTGTATCTCAAGAACTAATGCACGGAATTTAATAAAATATTATATTCAGATAGTCCCTGATATAAATTGATGCATAGTTTTTCATCAAACTTCATATTCAGTAAATTCTCGAGATGAACTGGTTCTGTTTAAATTTTGGTGGCAATCGCCCAACAGGTGATGCTGCTATGCGTATAAAATGTTTCCATATGAGTAAAATTTGCCGTTTACACTAATAAGGTCATGCACAACATTTCAGCATTTTATAGCAAGTTATAAAAATGCATAAATGCTGACTTAAAAAACTTTTCGATACCAGGATATGAGTTCGCAAACGAGAAAAATCATGTCGGATGATCGCGTTTCAGTGGTTCAAAAAATAAGACCTAAAATGGGTAGAAAATATCCGAAAATGGGTAGAAAGATTCTTAGATATGACGTTACCCAATTTAGGTTTATATGCCTGTTTTGGTTACCTAGAACCCAAAATGGATACACAGTGGTAGTGGTAATCGTAACGAACATATAAATCCAAATTGGGTAACCTCATACCCAAGAATCTTTCTTCGCTATTCAGGTATTTCTTTACCCGTTTTAGGTCTTATTTTTTTCTGTGTACAAAAATTACAAAAGGTAACTATGAGGTAATAAAGATTGTCATATTTATTGGTGCACAAGTTTTAAATTGTGTAGAAATAATAACATATACGCAAAGATCGCAAAGTTTATTCAAAATGTGACGCACCGGTCAGAGGCAGGAATTTGATTATTCAAACATTTCTAAGCTGTTTTAATGTTCATTGACAGTGCTATTTACAAATTTTATTTTGTAATGCATCATGTAAAATTTTGAGGTACTTAGCAGGCAGCATAGTTTTTTTTTTCTTTTTTTAATTTGTGATTAAAACTAAAGATAGGAGCCAAATTTTATTTGCATATGAATGCATGTCTCTCTCGCAAAATCTGCTGTAAACATCTGTCTATTGAAATTTATGATTAACCCTCACCAACTTAGTTTAAACATATCCCTGTGAGATTTTATGATAAAATACTGAAATTTTGTACATGAATTTATCAGTGCAAGGAACACATTTTGCTCATATGGAAAATTTTTGTAAGGGGACCACTAAAAAATTTAAATTTTGTATTTCTTTAAGTTTAATCACCTAAAACTTTTAATGAAATTCTTAAAATTGATTTTTTTTTTTTTTTTACGTAAATTTGTAATTTGTAATGTAAGTCTAATGGTCAATATTTAAGAAATGAAAATCGATGTCAATATTTTCGAGAAACCCTGCATATACACATATGCAAATTAAGTTACTCGTTGTTCATTGAACTTACATAAGCATACAAATATTTTATACACCTAGAAATGTATCCCTTTGTAATAATATACATATATAATTCTAAATTCATTATGAAAAGTTGTAGCACTACTGGCGCAAAAAAGCAGCTCATAAATAAATGCCGCAAATTATATTTCCTACATAAAAAATGCAAGTATAGAAATTCAAGGAATAGAGTGCATATCTATATGTTAAACAATTAACTATGAAATAGTCAATAAACAATTTAATAAACAAAAACAACATACAGGCAAGAAAAGTCGACCTGTTCTCACCAGAGGGAGTACAGACAAGTCTAACCCCATCCCTCTTTTTTTTTTTAAAGTATAATTGTTGCAGATTTCTGAGCACCTGCCAAACCTGCATCCAAAAATGACATTTTAAAAACAAAAATGCCAAATTTAATAAGAAAACAAACTAAAGAACTATTTAATCAACACAAAATAATAAACTTAAAAATATATTTAAACTTTTCAAAAACAAAAATTAAAATGTTGTTTATGATGTTTATTGAATATTTCATAGTTAATTGTTTAACATATAGATGTGCACTCTATTCCTTGAATTTCTATACTTGCATTTTTTATATTTGAAATACACACACACACACACACACACATATATATATCAAGTTCTTAGACATATTGTACGGTCTTTTATTTAACATTCCATTCATTTAATTTATTTTATATCTACCTTTATTATTGCCCCCTCCAATTCACTATCGATATTGTGTTTTAAAAATAAATATGGAGTTGGAATGTAAGATAAAGATGCATAGTTAAATAACAGAATATAGTTATAGAATATTAATAGGCTCCATATAATGTTGTTTCTTCTCTGGCAACAAGTTTGATCAGCTTGTTTATTACATCATCTTCTGCGACAACGCAAATAACAATCATGTCATTTGTGTACGGAACCAAATGAAAATGAAGCGGACATTATACGTATACCATTACATAAATGTATTAACATGGAAATATAATGAAAGAAGGTAAAATACTGCATGTTTAACGAGATGTGGTTTTCTGAAACAATTGCATACAACAAAGAATTAAATACACAAAAACTACATATACTTTCGCAATTCAATAACATTCGCAAAAGGAAAGCTCAATACGAAATAGAAATAAGTTTCTTTATTTTGCTTTATTTTTTTATCCATAAAGAATTAATTTGGAATTTAATACTTAAGCTTTTTTTTTTCATAGTTTTTCAAATACATGATTTGATTTTGTTTGTTTGTTCATTTGATTATGTTTGTTGTTTATTTGATTTTGTTTATTTCTCAGTTGTTTGCGTTTTATTATTATTAAGAGTAACATAAAGATCATTTAAAACCCTTTATGTCCCCAATTATAAATTAGAAATTTGCTTCTCTTCAATAATTATCTTCGTTAAGAGACTACTTCAGTCAATCGAAAACATCCGATCGCAGATGTTAATCAAAAGGAAGAAAATTTTAAAGACATCTTGTTTGCATTTCAATATTTTTTAATGATTACGTGTGTTTTCGTCTGACTAAAATGATCTCTTAAAGCCTGAAAATGTCCAAAACAAATTGTAGTGTAAAATTTTTATTTTTTGATAGATTTGTAAATAAAGTGATTTAATGAAACGATGGTTAGAGCTTTTTATGTAAACTATTTACAAGACTAATTAGATAACCAGCAATGCGGGCGCAAAACACCTGCTATACGGTGCCGTAGACAGATAGGACCCGTATAGAATTTCTTTCGGGTCCACATTTTATACGAATTCAAGAACACCGATTAATAGCTTTGGCAGTGCGTGCGCAGCACGCCTGCTATGCGGTGCCGTAGGCATCGGAGACATGATTGGAGGTTTGTTCGCTTTGAGATTTACGTATATAAGGAGGGGCCCGCTAGCGGGCGAAGCCAACTTGTTTAATAAGTATAGCGTTGCAGAATTTTGTCGAGTCACTTCATATTTTATGGAAATCGGGTCAAAAAACTTAAAAAGATATTTATAAAGTTTTCCTCATTCTATTAAGTTCATTAATATGTCATTAATTATACGATATCCCATGATAAGTAATGATTCTAAATGCCTTGGGAATCACGTCCTATTAAAAATAGAATCATATTATTTCCGCATTTCAGAATTTAATGTTTCATAATAAATTTTGTATTCGTGCATTTTTTCATAAGAGTGCAATAGATATTGCAACCCGATCTGAATGTTCATAAAACTAGTGATAGTACGAATATGCCTCATTTGATACTCTTGACGTACAATTTCTGACTTGATATGAATTATCAAAATTAATTCCTGCAAATTTATGAGAGAACATATATTAAAATAATCTAACAGTCGAATCACGTAATCCACCCTTCGTTTTACTCATTCTCGAGTCCAATTAAAAAACGAAATATTTAAAAAGAAAAGAATATTTTTAGGGGTATTAATATAGTACCTTCATTTATTCATATCTCCATTCCGATCGGATTAAGTAAAAGGTAGTCCAATTGCAACTAAGTATATTCTATTCGCCATATCTAATAACTGTCTTATTCTACTAAAGCGATTCTTTGAATCAGTAGGGATTTAATCAGCGTAATCTTCTTTTTTATCGACAATGTGGTATTTTATCTATTAGGGTGGGTCAACAGCGGTCATTTAATTTTCTCTTTATATCTGATCGAAAACAGCACATTACTCTTTAATTGCAAGAATTTATGACTGCCGATAACTGCAATCTTGCGCATTCACATCCTCAAAGGTATATAAAATCCGATTTTCTACAGCAAGGACAGTTTCGTGATGTTTCTGTGTTTATTACAGCTTTCAAAGTTTATATTCGACAGATATTTAATTATAAAGTAGAACAGAATATTCTACAGCAGAAGAATATTTTACTACTCTTCTAGATAAATTATTTGTAAATATTAAATTTTTATGTAAAAAAAGAAAAAAGAAAGAAAAAATTAAATAAATAAAAATTAAAACAGCTTTTTTGGCGTGGACATCTAACTCAATTATGAAAAATTCACATCTTATTTTAAAACTAGCCGCCTTTGGCGACCAGTTTAATCGCCCTTAAATGTAATGCCCTTAATTTTATTAAGTTACTTTTATGCATAATTTAATTTATTTGTTCAGTCCTTAGCCAAATCGGAAGATCCTGGTAGAAAATTCAAGGATTCGGTATATTTATCTTAGATGGACGTAGGGGATAAATCGCCAAACAATGTTTCTGCCGTATTTTTTTCACATTTCATTAATTTCATTTAAAATATAAAGTAGTATCTGATTACCCTGTGCACCAATTTCGCGATATTATACAAACTTACACAATTCCAATTTAAATAACGAAAGAATAAATAAATAAGTAAAACATTAATAAATATATATATATAAAGTTTAATTAAAGAACACTTTCTGACATAACAAATACGTTCATCGTATTTAATGTTAAGTGAAAGCGACACTTACAATTACTCATTATTGGCATTTAATCTTCTAGTCTGGAGATAGTTTTTTAATCGACGGGATAATCAAATTGGGTAATTTCTGCATCCTCTCCTACCCATTTTTCTTTTGCATCCAATTAAAAAATGAAATACCCCAAAAGAAGAGTAAAATTTTGTGGGCATTAATATAGTAACTTCATTTATTCATATATCTCCATTACGATCGGAGGATTAAGAAAAGGTAGTCCAATTGCAACTAAGTATTCTATTCGCCATCTAATATTTGTCTTATTTCTACTAAAGAGAATCCTTGAATCAGTAGGGATTTAATCAACGTAATCTTCTTCTTTTATCGACAATGTGGTATTTTATCTATTAACGTGGGTCAACAGCGGTCATTTAATTTCTCCTTTTTATCTGATCGAAAACAGCGCATTCTCTCTAATTGCAATAATTTATGACTGGCGATAAAGCAACTTTGCGCATTCGTATCCTCGAGGGTATATAAAATCCGATTTTCTACAGTGAGGACAGTTTTGGGATGTTTTTTGCGACTATTATAGCCTTCAAGGTTCATGTTTTACAGATATTTATTATTTAATTTTAAATATGAAGAATATTCTAACGGAAGCGATTATTTGTAAATATTAAACATTTATTTATTTATTTTTTTTTTTTAAGAAAGAAAATTAAAATAGTTTTTTGCCATGGCAACCGAACACGATTATTAAATTTCACTTCTTTTTTTTAAATTTGCCCCCTTTTGCGATAAGTTTGGTCACCCTTAAATGGAATGCTTAAGCATTTTATAAAGTTACTTTTATTCGTAATTTAGTTTGCTTGTTTAATTCTTAGCAAAATCGAAAGATTTTGGTAGCTAAATCAAGAATTCGGTATATTTATCTTAGATGGACGCTGGTGATAAATCGCCAAACAATGTTCCCGCCGCATTTATTCACATTTCATCAATTTCATTTAAAATATAAGGTACTATCTGATTATCCTATGCCCCAATTTCACCAAATTATACAAACTTACATAATTTATTTTAAATAACGAAAGAAGGGATAAATAAGTAAAACATTAATAAAAATACAAATATAAAGTTTAAATAAAAACACTTTCTGATGTAAACAAACACGAGCATCGTATCTAATGTCAAGTGAATGCGAAATTTCCGATTACTCATTATAGGCATTTATTCCTATAGTTTGGAGATAATTTTTTAATCGGCAGGATAATCAAATTGGGTAATTTCCGCATCCTCCCCTACTCACTTTTCTTTTGTACCCTCTCGAGTGCAATTAGGAAACGAAATATTTAAAAAGAAAAGAACTTTTTCGGAGGTATTAATACAGTACCCTCATTTATTCATGTATATCTCCATTCCGATCGGATTAAATAAAAGGTAGTCCAATTGCAACTAAGTATTCTATTCGCCATCTAATAACTGTCTTATTCTACTAAAGCAACTCCTTGAATCAGCAGGGATTTAATCAACGTAATCTTCTCTTTTTATCGACAATGCGGTATTTTATCTATTGGGGTAGGTCAACAGCGGTCATTTAATTTTCTCTTTTTTATCTGATCGAAAACAGCGCATTACTCTCTAATTGCAATAATTTATGACTGCCGATAAAGCAATCTTGCTCATTCACATCCTCAAGGGTGTATAAAATCCGATTTTCTACAGCAAGGACAGTTTTGTGATGTTTTTGTGATCGTTATAAGCTTTCAAGGTTTACGTTCGACAGATATTTAATTATAAAGTAGGAGAATATTCTTCAAAAGCGAATGTTTGTAATATTAGATATTTATTATAAAAAAAAAAAAAAATTAGAGAAAAATAATAAATAAATCAAAATTAAAAACGCCTCCTGGCGTAGGCTCCGAAATCGATTATGAAAAATTCACTTCTTATTTTAAAACTCGCTGACTTTGGGGACCACCCTTAAATGTAATGCTAAGCATTTTATGAAGATACTTTTATTCACCTGTTCAATTCTTAACCAAATCGGAAGATTGTGGTAGAAACATCAAGGATTCGGTATATTTATTTTAGATGGACGCAGGGGATAAATCTCCAAACAATGTCCCCGCCGTGTTTTTCCACATTTCATTAATTTCAATTAAAATACATGGTACTATCTGTTTATCCTATGTGCACCAATTTCACCAAATTATACAAACTTACATACTTTTATTTAAAAAAACTAAAGAAGAAATAAATAAGTAAAACATCGTTTGTATACAAACGATTACGTACAAATGATCTCTGAAAAATATTTAACCAAACAATTTCAAATATTGTATGTTGTATGAGCTTCACAAAAAAAAAAAAAAAAAAAAATTACATTAATTAAAAAAAAAAAAAAAAAAAAAAAAAAAAATGGAAATTGGTCTAATTCTGAAGTAAAAAAGTTAACCACTTAAAAAAAAAAAAAAAAAAAAAAAAAAAAAAAAAAAAAAAAAAAATAGCTGCTTAATAAGAAAAGAGATTACAATTTTACAATTATGTTGCATTAAACAAACGACGACATTAGATTCAATTAGACCAAAAAAGTGTAAGGAATTGAAATATCACGAAACCTCTTCAGACCGAAAATCTATACATTTAAAGAAAGCAAAAATTGCAAAATTAAAAAAAAAAAAAAAAAAAAAAAAAAAAAAAAAATCGAAATTTTGATCAAAAGAAGTAAGCTTTCCCCACTTAAAGCGTACAAAAACGAAATTTTTTAATCATTTTAAATCTAAATTTAAATTTAAATACAGTCAGCTCTCGTTAATTCGAACTCGATGAGAACACAAGAAATGTTCGAATTATCCGAAGTTCGAATTATAGAAAGCATGAGATGAAAACATGTTTTAAATGATACAATTACAAAAAAATTAATGTTATAGTGTTTTTTTTTTTTTTTTTTTTTTTTTTTTTTTTTTTTTTTTTTGCCGGTTATCATTAGAATATGACCTAATATTAAATTGAAATATATAAATACATAAATTAATTAATGGATTAAAAACAAGCACAATGGAAGAAAAATTTGAAGTGTCACTGATGGATCGACGGGACACTAAGAAAATGGATATCAAATGCATGGAATTATGTGTATACTCGTTTGGAACAATTCTCACATAAATCAAAGATAGAAAGTTATTCAAAAAATCTGAAGTCCGTGGGAAAAAAAAGCAAAAATGGAAAATCGTAATTTTCGTTAGTTTGAATTAAACGAAGTAAGAGAAAACGAGTTCGAATAAATGAAAATTTTTAATGTTATTCTGCCATTGAAAATTTTGAGACTTCATATTTAGTTCGAATTAACCGAAGGTTTGATTTATCAGATTTCGAGTTAACGAGAGTCGACTGTACCTGAAATTGTTATTTTTGTGGAGGGGAAATAAAAGAACATATATATAGCACATAATTCGTTAATTGGGAGAAAAATGAGAATTATAGAAGAGGATTGCGTCGCGTGCGAAAGAGCAGCAAAATATCAGCAGATGTGATTGGGTGTTACCGTAACCAATCGCCCCCTAAACGGCGTAGCCCATAATAGAATCGAGTGTGCAGCATTGCCTGTCCAGTGGTTCCCAATGGGTGGTTCGCGGATTCCCAAGGGTTAACTTAATTCGCACATGGGGGTCTGTGGCACCATTCCGCTAACGAAAACTAAATAGATGATTGATGGACATATTTAATGAAGCATTACAGTTTCCCATCTGCATTTGCTCCATGCTGACGTTATGATAGTTTCATTAAGGGGGTTCGGGACAAATTAAACATATTTTATTCATAAACACTTTTTTACTCATTTTTCCCTAAGAAAAGAGCGTTTCTATATGCATTCCTCTTCATTTGTAAAATCTTCCATTTAAAAAGTTAAAAACACCCAGGATATCCGGGTTACAATTGCCGGATACACTACTTGATATACAGAGGGATATAACTTTAAGAGAGTGATAACTGAAACGAATATTTTTTATATTGTAAAAAAAAATCGCAAATCACATTTTTTTTAGAACTAATTACAGATTACCTCACTCCAAGTGGAACCTACATTTGCGTTCATAACTTGAACGGTAATGAAGATGTTTTGCGGATATTTCCAAAATACTAGACAACTGTGAAGGCTAGTGGCGTAGCGGTCAAAGCATCTGACTGCGGCGCCGCAGGTCGAGAGTTCGACTCCCGACTGGGCATGGGAACCCAGGGTCTAGTAAACAGGGATGGGCACTATCAGTGCCGATCCTTCATGGATTGTAAGGCCACAGAGTTTAGTTTAAAATAGTATAATTATTAGATTAATTAACCTAAAACTTATTAAATTTGTTATAAAATTTGCTCGAGGTGACTCCCTTCGGCTGCAATCGAGAAAAGCATGCCCGTAATGAATTCTTTTAATATTTTACGCACTTTGTGTACGATCGCTCAAAGCATGGCTCAACTCATCTTTGTTCAGGGGAAGTAAATATGTGTATGTCATGCGACATGCAATTCAAAGTTTCATAGCTCAATCAATTTTAGCATTAGATAAATAAGGCTTTTTTTAAAATTATTTGGAAAATAGTTGTTGTCCCGGTAGAGAACTGGGAAATTTGAAGTATATCTGAATCTTTTTATTGGTTGAATTCCGCAACTTTTTTATTTTATTCGTTTTCTGATTGGTCCATGTTTAATGTCCAAAAATGGAAAACTTCTGTTTTTTTATTTTATTCTTTTTGTGATTAGTTCATGTTTAATGTCCGAAAATAAAACACTTCTGTTGCCACGATGACAAAAAAAAGTAATAAAAACTTTGTAAAATGACAATAATTCGAAAACAAATTGTGATAAAGATTTCAAACAAATTTCATTTAAAAGTGCATATTTTTTCTCTACGTAACATGTAAAAATTTAAAATATGCAAAATTTAGAAGATTAAAAATTTGCAGTTCCAAAAATTGTAAAACTGAAACTTCATTCAAATTTTGTTTATAATGAGTCCAGGAATATTAATGTTTAATCTATGCCGTACGTAATATGAGACGTTCATAAGTCAGTCTGATTCACTCCATCCAATAAAAATGCACATTTTAAACAGTTAAAGTTGTATATCTATAAACTACTGTTTTTTAAAAAATCATTGATCTAGGAATATTAATGTTTAATGCATGGCGTAGACTGTAAAAAAAAAAAAAAAGGGTCGATCTACTAAAAAAAATTTTGTGATCCTTGTAATTACTAAAAAATTTTTAGTAATCTTACTCGGTTACTAGGAATCTGTAAGAATTACTAGAAAAAAGCTAGCAACGAATAAGAGTTAATAGTTTTACATTTTTAATAGCTATTATTAAAACTCACTTGGTGTGGCCCTGATAGCCTAATGGTCATAGCACCGAACTCCAGGCTGAAAGTACCCACGTTCGATGCTGGACGCCACCAAATATGCACCGAATGTATGCAATGTAAGTACTCGTTAAATAAAGGGATTATGAAAATCCTGTCGTAGCAGTTACAATGGGTAATGATCTCTGGACTTTCCCCTCCCCTTTAGATACAGGTCAAAATAGAGCAGGTAGCAATGTTTGTTGCTGCAATCTATTGTGATTTTGCCGAAAATCTTCCCCTTCAAAAGTCTAAATATAATTTTTAATTAACTAAAAATAATTTTGGAGCTATTACTAAAATTTGCTTGGTGGCTCAGACTAAAAAGCTTTAAGTTAGCTATACAAAAAATTCTTTTGTTCAGTTTACAAAAGAAATGTTTGTTTCACTTGCAAAAAAAAAAAAAAAAAAAAAAAAAAAAAAAAATGCTTGTAATGGTTACTAAAAAATTCTGTGGAATACAAATTTACTAAAAATTTTTTAGTAACCTCTTAATTTTTTTTTTTTTTTTTTTTTTTTTTTTTTTTTTTTTTCAGTGTAGGTAGTATATGACTTGTTAAGATCATCATAAAAATTAAGTTTATTATTATTATTATAAATTATAGAATTTATTTATAATTCTTTAAAATTTGAGTCTTTGAAAATATCATTTTCCAAATAGTCATTGTAATTTAATTACATTTTTTCTTGTCTTATTTATTAGTATAATAGGAAAATTTTACTAAATACCACTTGTAAACCTAGGGGCAAGAGGCGTATGAAAACTAAAATCCGTAGTTTTTTAAGAATTCTTTTTTTTTTTTTTTTTTTTTTTTTTGATCCAAACGACTTCTGAAATAATTTTCTACCCTATTAAAACATTTTTGTAGTTGCAACTATATATGTTTGATTAACAGTTCAGGAGTTAGCTATTGGACATCGTTGAGAACAGACACCCTGTATTATTTTAAGAGCAAACGGGGTAGTCTTCTCTAATTAGGTTGCACGCAGATTTAAAAAAATCACATTCGAAAAAATTTTTGAATACCTAATAAAATCAATAAATTAAGTGATAAATATTACAACGACATAAGAAAGCTTGGATGACCTATTGGTAAAATATCCTCTGTCATATAGGGAGAATCATACGAATTCAACCAATTTTATTGGATCAGGAATTTATATTTAAAAAAATTTTTGTTTATTTCCTTTTTAGGTGCTTTTGTAATTATATAAATATATAGCACCTCTAGTTGTTGTCTGGTACGTCCGTCTCATAAACAGAATAAAAAAAATCCAACCGAACGGTTTGAAATTTAACATATAGAATCGTTGCAGAATCTTGTCCAGTCATTTCAATAGTTATGAAAATCGACTCAAAAATCATGTTTTCTTCTATCTGCTAAATTCTTTCATACGAATTGAATTTAATGGTATCCTATGATAGATCATGGTTCTAAGTTGTCATGATGATAACCTCTTAGGATGAATTTATGAAGGAGTTCTATTATTTCGTATCACTGAATTTAATGTATAGAATCGTAATAAAACTTGTATTTATGCATTTTTTCATAAGAATGCAGCAACTATTGCAACAAGACGTAAATATCTTTAAAAACAGTTATTGCATGAACGTACCTCATTTGCCACGTTTGACGTACAATTTTCAAATTGTTTCTTTTCTTTTTCTTTTTTTTCCTCGATCATATATACACCAATCTGTTTAGAACGTCAAGTGAAGCTACTTCAGAATTTTTTTCCCTACGTTATTTTTTTCCTCGCACTGCTAATTAAACGTAAATTTAATAAACTAGCAGTAAATAAACGCATAATAATTTGAGCAATTAAATATAAGTTTCATTTTTTTCAATTATCGCTATAATTTTAAGTGCAAATTTGTATCTCTCTGCACATTCATAACTGTCTTACAAATGATTTATTTATTTATTTCTACTCTCCATAGAGAAATTAATTAGCCATATTAAATTAATAAAAAACAGATTTATATAACTAATTATTCTGCCTTTTTTAAATTATCATTTTAATAATTCATGATTTTTTAACTAGATTCATAATCCCAGAACACTTAAATTTATATGAAATTAATTAAACCCAAATTGATGCAATTAAATACTCTTTCAATAAAATATAAATAAATAAACTCAACGGCAATAATATATAACTGCAACTGTTTGTTAATCTGCATGTATGCACAACTCTTATTTTTTATTTATTTATTTATTTATTTATTTATTTATTTATTTTTATTTATTTATTTATTTATTTATTTATTTATTTATTTATTTATTTTTATTTATTTATTTATTTATTTATTTATTTATTTATTTTGAGAAATAGGAAGCACATCAATTAATTTATTATTACTATATATTTGATTTTTTTTTCTTTTTTTTTTTAGTTGAATAACCCGGGTATGATTGTACCCGCCAAGAACCAAAAAATTCTATTTAAAGTCAACCCAAAACTCGACCCCGTATCCGCCAACCCTCAACCCGAAACATTCCAATCCGAATCCGACCCTAATACGAAGTAAAAGAAAATAACTCCGAGAAACACCCGCTCGCTAATTTTAATCCTAGGGGAGAAATTTCTTAAACTATCTTGTTTGCATTTCTATATGTTTAAGTGATTGTTTTTTCTTTTTTTAGCTGACGTCAATCTTTGCAAAGACGCTTTTTTACTTTACCAATTTTGTTTTACAGGCTTTTAGATGAGTAATTATATAAATAGATAGCACCCCTCATAGTCCTCGTGTGGTCCGTCTGCCTGTCTGCCCGCACATAACAGCGCAAAAACTTGAATTTGAAATTTGAAATTTAATAACATTTATAATCATTTCCGAATTTTGTCGAGTCATTTTAAAAATTGGGTACTCCTAGGTTATCCCGTCGACCAAAAAATTATCGCCAAACTATAAGATTAAATGCCAATAATGGATTATCGTGAATGTCACATTCAATGACATTAAATGCGATTCACGTGTTTAAAATGTCATTAAGTGATTTTTATTTCGACTTTTTATTAATATTTTTTATTAATATTCTTCCAATTATTTGTTTTTCGTTATTTAAAATAAAAATTATGTCAACATGTATAATTTGGCTATTAGTTTGGCGATTTGTATAATTTGGCGAAATTGATCGACGGGATAATCTAGAAGTACCAAAAATTATATGAAAATCGAATCAAAACTTTTAAAAATAATATTTTTTTTCTACATTTTATTGAGTTTTATTATACGTAATTAATTTAATGATATCCCATGGTAGGTAATGATTCTAGCTTACCATGGTGATGACGATAGATTTTAGATGGAGTTCTATTATTTCCGTATTAGTGAATTTAATATATAGATTCGTGAATTTTGTATTTATGCATTTTTGCGTAAGAGTGCAACAACTATTGCACCAAGATCTGAATATTTATAAAACTAGTTATAATACGAACGCACCACATTTGCCACGTCTGACATACACTTCCTGACATGTTTTTTTTTTTTTTAACTCCATATTCTCACAATACTAATTAGAATTAAATTTATTAAACTGGTAGTAATTAAACGTATATTTATTTAAGCAATTAAATATAATTCTCGTTTTTTTTTTTTTTTTTTTTTTTTTTTTTTTTTTTAATTATCGTTATAATTTTTATTATAAATGTAAATTTCTATCTTTCTGCATATACGCAACTCTCTTATAAATTATTTATTAATTTGTTTCTACTCTCAGCTGCGAAATTAATTAGTCACATGAAATTAATAAACCGTAAATTTGTGAAAATCAATATTTTGTACTTTTAAAAGAATCACTTTAATAAATCATGATTTTTTAACTAGCCTCGTATTCCCAAAGCACTTAAGATTTTGAAATTAATTAAAATCAAACTGATGCAATTAAATAATCTTTCATTTTTAAACAAAATCAACAACAATGAATACATAACTGCATTTTTTTTTTAACCGTTTTGCCTGTATCCATAATTTTTTTTCTTCTTTTGAGAAATAAGAAACGCATTTATTAATTATACAGGAAATTCTATGTTAAGTTAACCTGAAACTAGATCCGTTTCCGCCAGACTTCAGCCTGAACCCGAACCTAACACGGAGTGAAAGAAAATCAATCCGGAAAACACCCACTCGCTAATGTTAATCCTATGTCAGAAATTTGTTAAAAAATATATCTTTAGCATTTCTATATTTTTATTTCATTTTACTCTATTTTATTTTATTTTTTATTTGTTTATTTATGTATTCATTTATTTATTGTCGATCTCTACAAAAATAGTTTTCTACTTTTCCAATTTTCTATTGCAAGTTTTTAGGTGCATTCGTAATTATATAAATACGTATAAAAACTTATGATCGTCATCTGGTCAGTCTGCTAGTCTGCCGTCATATAATAGCACAAAATTTACTCAATCTAATGGTTTCAAATTTAATATATATAATCGCTGCAATAATTTAATATATATAATCTTTGAATTTTATCGAGTCATTCAAATTGTATGAAAATCAAATCAAAACTTAATCAAAAATTAATAAAAGTTTTCTTCTTTTTGTAAATCCTGTCACATGTAATGAATTCAGTGATATCCCATGGTAGGTAATGATTTTGACTTGCCATGGTGATGACATCAGATTTAAAATGGTGTTCCGTAATAGTGAATGTAATACAGTCGAACCTTGTTAACATGAAACTCAAAGGGAATGGGAAATCAAAATTTCGTTCATGTTAACAGTAATTCATGTTATCAGTATCAAATCTTTGAATCCGTCTTTATAAGGGACTGTGGAAACAATTCGTGTTAAAAGTAATTCACGTTAAGCGTGTTCGTGTTAACGAGGTTTGACTGTATATAGAATCGCAATAAAATTTGCATTCATGTATTGTTGCATAAGAGTGCAACAACTATGGCACTAAGATCTGAATATTTATAAAACTTCATTTGCCACGTCCGACGAACACTTTCTCACTTCTTTTCTTTTCTGAACACATACATCAATCGATGTTCGGAAGGTCGTGTGAAGTCATTCTAGATTTTTTCCTCCCCTTAGCTTTTTATTCTCGTAATACTAATTAAACGTAAATTTAATAAACTAGTAGTAATTAAACGTATATGTATTTAACCAATTAAATATAATTTTCGCTTTTTCTATCTCTCTGCATATTCACAGCTCTCTTATGAATTATTTCTTTATTTATTCCTACTCTCAACAGAGAAATTAATTAGCCACATTAAATTAATAAGCCACAAATTTGTGCAACTCAATATTTTTCCGTTTTTAAATTATCATTTTAATAAGTTATATATATTTTTTTTAACTAGCCTCATATTTCCAAATACTTAACTTTATAAAATTAATTAAAGTCAAACTGATACAATTAAACACTCTTTCATTTAGAAAAAAAATAAACGGCAATAAATATATTAATTGTAACATTTTATTGATCTGCATGTATCCATAACTCTTAATTTTCCGATAAATAAGAAGCTCTTTTCTGAATTATTTCTTACTATACAGTGTGTCCCAGAAACATTGGGACTAACTTTGAAGGGAGGTAAGAGACATCGCAAGGATTCATATTTGTATAGTACACTGTTAAAAGTAAAGGTGACAAACCGGTGCCATTAGGGACCCGGAGGTGAAAAGGCAGTGCCATTTGGAACCCTAGAGTGCCATAGGGACTTTGATATGTGATTGCAGTGCCGACAGGTCTCTTACTGGGTGATTGGAGCTAAATAAGGTGCCGTGCACTTCGTATTGGGAACAATGTGGCACTTCATCGAGTGACTGGCACCATGTGCATGCGCTGTGATGTGTGTCTTTCTGTTTTCGGTGACGGCAAATAAAATCTATGGCTGTGAGTGAATGAAGGTGAGCTCGATGGCCGGGCGGTTAGAACGCTGAGCTTGTAATTAGACGTTGTGGGTTCGAATCCTTTGAGGACAAAAAGTCGGTTTGTATATTTTTTAATTTTTTTATTATTGGGCACTCTGGATTAAGGGTGCCATCTTTTCACCCTAATTAAAGGTGCCATTCTGGCTCCTTTAGGGGTGTAACCAGTGAGACAAGCCTTTCACCCCTAAAAGGTGCAATGTGTCACCATTAGTTTTAACAGTGTAACCCATGGTCGAAAACGTTTTCATGGCACGGTAGTGAGGACACAAAACACAAGAAAGGCAGGATAGGAATAAGAAGAGAAAAATCTTTATTATCCTTATTAGTACAGCAGAAAACTAAGAAAAAAGAACATTAAAGAGACAACGATCGTCATCAAAGTAAATGTTCGAAATTGGGACCCCGGGCTTTGATACATGGTGACGCATCTCCGGCGCATGGAAAATTTAATATACCGGGTATGTCCAAAACTTCCCCAGCAGCAGCCACGACGCGTGCAACAAATTCTTCAGCACCTTTCAGTATTGTCCCGGTATTTTTTCAGCTCTAAGAGTAATAAACATGTTTTCTCCCCCTGTTAGTGTCCTATCTTTACTGTGTTTTGTGTCGTCACTACCGCGCTTGGAATTCCGCTTGGGACACCCTGTATATTTGGCTGATTATAGATGGATGCACGGGTACCGTTGTACTCAATAGGAATAAGAAATTTCTACTTTAAGTTAGCCCAAAACTGAACCCCAATCCGACAATATTCAAACCGAAACATTCAAACTCGAACGGTGAACCCGCCCGTGAAAGGAAGCGAAAAAGAATTATTCTGGGAAATACCCGCTTGCTAATGCTTATCCTATAAGAAAAATTTCTTAAAATATCTTATTTGCATTTCAATATTTAAAAAAAAATTCTTTTTTTTTTTTTTTTTTTTTTTCTAAGTTAAGGTCTGTCTTTGCAAAGACAGTTTTTACTTTTCTAATTTTGTTTTACCGGTTTTTAGGTGCGCTTGTAATTATACAGATATGTAGCCTTTTACAGTCATCGTCTGGTCAAACCGCCTGTCGTTATATAATCGTGAAAAACTATCCAACGAATACTTTGAAATTTAATACATAGAATTGTCTCAGAATTTTGTCGAAATATTTCGATTTTTATGAAAATTAAACCAAAATTTAAAAATGATATTAATAAAAGTTTTCTTCATTTTATTAAATCCTACCATAAGTAATTAATTCAATAAAACCCTACAATAGTTAATGATTCTAGGACTGCCATGGTGATGCTGTTCTATTTAAGATGACGTCCTGTTAATTACGCATTAATGGATTTAATATATACAATCGAAAAAAAATAAGTTGTATTCATGCATTTTTGCATAAGAATGCAACAAAAGTTGCACCAAGAACTAAATATTTATAAAACTAGTTATAGTACGAACGCACCTCATTTGCCACGCTTGACGAACAACTTGTTTTATACTTTTCTGAATACATGCACCAATCAGTGTTTGGAAGGTCGAGATAAGTCACAGTCTAGGAATTTTTTTTTTCCCAATTCTTTATTCTCGCACTACTAATTAAATGAAAATTTAATAACTAGTAGTAATTAAACGTAAATTTGATAAACTAGTAGTAATTAATCGTATATGTATTTGACCAATTAAATATAATTTTCGCTTTTTTATTTATTGCTATAGTTTTTTCTATAAGTGCAAGTTTCTATCTTTTTATATATTCATAGCTCTCTTATACATGATTTTTTTTTATTTATTTCTACTCTTAAAGGAGAAATTAATTAGCCACATTAAATTAATAAGCCACAAATTTGTGCAATTCAATATTTTTCCGTTTTTAAATTCACTTTAATAAATTACATTTTTTTAACTAGCCTCATATTTCTAAACACTTAACTTTATGAAATTAATTAAAGTCAAACTTATGCAATTAAACACATTTCATTTACGAAAAAAAAAATCAATGGCAATAAATATATTAATTGCAATATTTTATTGATCTGTTTGTATTCATTATTCTTATTTTTCTGAAAAATAAAAAGCGCATTCATTAATTACATTTTATTATGTTTTTGTTTATTTAAAGTTAGTTGATTCAAATTAGAGTTGTACCAGCAAAGGACCAGAAGATTTTACTTAACTCGACTTGTGCCCGACACACTTCAATCCGAAACGTTCAAACCCAAACCCTGCCGTAACACGAAATAAAAGAAAATTAATCCGGAAAACATCCACTCGCTAATGTTAATCCTACGGGAGAAATTTCTTAAAATATTTCGTTTGCATTTCGATATTTTTTTGTTATTTTATAGCTGATACCAATCGCTACAAGAACCATTTTTTACTTTTCTGATTTTCTTTTATTGGTTTTTAAGTGTGTTTGTAATTAAATAAGTACGTAGCACCTTAGGAGCCGCTCATAAATGATGTCACCTTGAAGGGGGGGGGGGGGTATGGGATTCATGAAATTGTAACAGTTTGTGACAAGGGGATGAGAGGGGGTAGGAAGAAATGTGACGTCACACATTTGGGTTAAAATAAAAGCATTAAAATTCAGTAGATTAAATTATGAAGTATGAAGTTATCTCAAAATTAAAATATTTTGATTCATAAAGATAAGATTTAAAGCCAAATATATTAAGTTCTATTTCAAATTCCAAAATACAATAACAGCCCTGTCATCAGCTAACCCTGATTAGCTGATGACAGGGCTGTTATTGTTGTAGCTCGAAACGCGTCCTGATTAATTTTCTTTTTACGGTGATTTTACAAAGTTTTTTACCTTATTTATCAATTTATCGTCAGTGATTACGGTGTTTTTCAATACTACTGTTTGCAATTGCTTTTTCATAATAGTATTTTATTATTATTCTACATTAATTATTTTTTGTTGTAAACATTATTTCATATAAAATACGAATAATTTTTATCGTTTAGCTCACAAATGTCAATAAAACTCATAAACTTTAAAAATAAAATTTGAAACGTGATCTAAAACGTAGTGCTTTGTTTCTGAAGTGCAAATATATGTTTACGTAATATAGCGTGACAGGTGACAAGACAGAGGGGGGGGAGGGGATAAAAGGAAGTGTGACACTTTGTGACAAAGGGGGGAAAGAGAGTCAAAAATATGAAAAAAAAAAAAACGCGTGACATCATTTAAGGACGGCCCCTTAATTGTCACGTGGTGTGTTCATCTGTGCGCATATAACAAAGCAAAAACTATTTAACCGAATGGTTTGAAATTTAATATTATAGAATCGTTGCAGAATTTTGTTGAATCATTTCAATTTTTATGAAAATGGACAGTTTAAACTTAACAAGTCGGAAATTGCACGTCAAACGTACCAAATGAGGTGCGTTCGTACTACAATGAAGTTTTTAAAATACCCAGACCTTGGAGTAATAGTATACAGTACTTCGGATACAGTGTAGCATCTGGAATCGTTTGTGTGTACCTGTCAATAATGGTATTTAAATTAAAAGCTCTAATACATATTAAAAGTGGTATCAAAGTGTATTTTTTAAAATTTTATAAATGCCCAGATTTTGCTTGCTTAAGAATACTTTGGTCATATTACAATTTAATTGCCCATTTCATAAGTAACCATCCCACTGGGCATTTGCCCGGCCCACATAGCTAGTCCCGACTCATAGTATATAGCAGATGATTCAAAGGTATGATCAGTCCGATAATAATCGCAGCGATATGGCCTCTGTCGGACGAAATCGCTTGTTTTGTATGGTATACGCTGTCTTCGGAGTGATTCTGGGGGGATGTAATCACTCACAAATACACTAACTCAAAAACAATTCAAACGATAGGAACCTTATCAGTAGTTTTTCAGGTGAGTATTTCGGGCGTTCAATGACCGTGGATAGTTGACCAATTACATGTTTGTTTAAAAGGTAATTGCATGTTCCGTTTCATGATTCGTATGTGCCATTTTTCTAGATGCTTTTTTTTTATTATTATTTTATTTTCGCTTCAACAGAGAATGTAAGGAAGACACGAACAAATAAATTAAATGAATTTTTAAATCATAAAAGAATTTTTAAACCATCCGGCAAATTCTACCTTACCGTGTATAATTGAACGATATTCATTTTGTCTAGACTAGACTATGATTTTTTTCTTTTTTCATTGAGATTTGATTATGTTATAGCTTATAGACACGCCTCTTTTTCATCGGTTTTACTGTAGTAGTAGTAATAATAATAATAATTACCTTATTAGGCAGATTTTATTCTGCCTGTCAGGACTGGCGTAAAATAAAATAAAACAAATAAAAATAACAATTGGAGCTAAGAACAAAAACAGAGCAGAATTCACCTTGTTTACTAATTTAAAACGTAAAAATACATGTAATTATACATAAATTACTTAAAAGGTGCATAATAAAACATATAAAAACTTAAAAATACATTTAAAGTACTTTTTAAAAAGTTCAAAAACGTACTTTAAATGTATTTTTAAGTTTATATTCGTTTTATTATGCATCTTTTAAGTCACTTATGTACAGTTACATGTATTTTTACGTTTTAAATAAAAATAAACCATTTTTGCGGGAAGTAAAATTTTTGTTGCTGTTGTTGTTGTTTAAACAGGACTTTTTAAAATATCATTTCCTATAATATATATATATATATGTGCATTTGTTAATGAAAATAAACATTGTTGGATGTAATCAACATTAAATTATAAACAGAAGTTCTTTTATACGTCCATTAAAAACATTTCAAAAATATATATATTTCTAAAACTCACCCAAAATATATATTAAAATATTTAATTGCTAAAAAGCACGTCAAATATTAATAAAATACATTAAAAGATCTTAATAATTTGACATGTTTCGATTGAATTTACTCAATCATCATCAGAAAAACAAAACATACAAATAAACACAAAGATGGAAAATGACAATGAACTATTACAAATTAAATTTAAAAAATAAATAAAAATCACGCGCGTTATATTTTAATAATGTTTCACGTTGCTTTATTTTTACTTTCAAATTATCTAACAATTCAATCCAAATATTTGGGATTTGAAACGACAAGGAATCATTGCAGACCATTGAGCTTCTGACGTAAATTTCAATAGACTCTAATTAAAAAGTTGCAAATAAAAATCTGACCTATAAATTAATCTACTTTCATTAAACAAAATATCTATGTTTTCTATTTCATTTAGCCTTGATAATGCGGTTTTACCTCTATTAAATTTTATGTCTGCAATGCGTTCTTTACATCTCACTTCGAATTTTCTCTGAGTCATGCCAATATAATAATTCCTATATCCATCTTCTTTAAGAGATGGAATGATATAAACACCTGATAGGTCAAATTTATCAACTGGGTAAATTCTAGTGGTTAAAATTGATTTTAATTTTGGAGGGGGTCTAGCAATTAAATTTAAATCAAACTTTTTTAATTGTGTTTTAGCGAATTCGAAGATATTTGGATAATAATTTATAACCACCCTTTTTCACGTTATTTTCACTGTTGGTTTTATTTTCAAAAACTGTGCTGTTCATTTTGTTAATAAACTTTTTAATTAATTTATTAACTATTTTAACCTGATATCCGTTGTTATTAGCTAATGTTTTAATTTTATCTAATTCATCATTTAAATTTTCAGTGGAACAAATTCTAAAAGCTCTGTTAATTAGGAATCTAAATGTAGATAATTTATAAGAATATGGAGTGCAAGCATCAAAAGGTATAACATTTAAGTTTGTTATTGGTTTTCGAAATATTGAACGAATTAGTTTATTATTTTCTCTTTTTAATTCAACATCTAAAAAAGGTAATTTCTTATCAGTTTCAAGTTCGAAAGTAAATTTAATCTAATTATCTAGATCATTTAACTGTTGAATAAAAATTAACAATTTATCACCCCCCCCCCCTGCCAAACAATAAAAATATCATCTACATAACGTAGCCATACTAAAGGTAATAATTTAAAAGTACTGAAAATTTTTGATTCAAGGGGGGCATAATTTGAATTCTGCTAAGAGGCCTGAAATTGGAGATCCCATTGGGGCACCGTCTGATTGCTGATAAATTATATTGTTAAAAATAAAATAATCACTATTAATTATTAGGTTTAGGCCACTTTTTAAAATGTTTTTCATTTGTACGTCAGAATCTTCTCTATTGTCAATGAACAGTTCGGTGGTTTGAGCTACTTCTGAAGTATCTATGGATGGATATAATTACTCAATGTCTAAGCTTGCTAAAATGCAATCATCTGTAATGTCGATTAAAAAAAAAGGGGGGGGGGATTAAAAAAATCAATTTAAAAGGGTTAAAAGAGATGTAATCAAGTATAATAATTTGATTTGAAAATATTCAAATTAACTAATTGCAATCAGTAGTGTAGAAAATTCAAATAATTTGTAATTTATTAGTAACAGCTGTTTGTGTTATTCAAAGACTAAATTGCTCTATGCCGCGAAATAAAAATACATTGAAAATCTTATGAATAATATTTTGAGTAATAAATAATAAAAGTTTAAAGATTAAAAATAAAAATTTTGGCTTAATAAATAATCAAAAGAAATTGATTGATAAATAAATGTTTGGTGTAGTTTCATAAATGAGGACTTCCAGAAGCCAAAGGGTATATATGTGACAAAATTGAAAAAAATGAACTAAGTGCACAGACGACTTGAAAACATACTTCTTTCTTTTCAGATATGAAATATAAGTGATTTTCTAATTATGTGCTGCGTTCTAAAGGTCAACCACTTTTGCCGAATAATAATCAATATTGATTAATTATAAATTTAATTGAAATTGTATTATATTTTTATTTTTTTATTTTATTTTATTTTATTTTATTTTTATTTTTTTGCATTTATTAAAATAAGAATTCAAAGACCACACAATAAAACAAGCGGCAGTTTCCTATTTCAATTTCAGTCAATTATTATTGGTGTTCAAACTTAATGTCTGTTACCGTTGAATTCAATTTACTCTAAATCGATTTTTCGTCACTTATATCCCTTTGCTTATGAGGTCCCCGAATGTAACATGTTTTTCATACCTATTTAAAATATTTTCTGATAAATACTTGTTATCTGATCAATCTAATTTTCCCGGCTGAACACTAAATGGGTAATTGTGAATAAATTAAAAAAAGGGGGGGGGGAAGGAAATTATTTAAAAGTTTTTTAGACTATTGAAAAGGTTAGTTATGGTTTTAAAGTACACAGTAGCTTAACAAAATATTGTCTTGCACTAAAAGAGATAAACAAACATACACTATACATGTAATGCATATTACTTAAATGGCTAAATAAAATAATGTATAAATGTATAATTTTTAGAAATTTTTTTATGAAACGACGTCTTAAGCGAATCTTACGACAAATTTTCTCCCATTTTCTTGTTAGATTTAAGATAGTAAGTTTGATTGTGTTATAGAGCATTTAAATATCTCTTGATATACATTTCATTTTAGTTAAAGTAAACAAATGCATATTCAACATAATTTTGATTTAAATATTTAAAAGGAGAAATGAAGCTTTTTTAATACTTAATTTCTTGAGCGATTTTTATTACAGGAGCCCACACCAGTAAAGGATTTCTTCTTTTTCAACTGTAGATATGCTTTTGCGGTGAAAACTTGTTCACTGAACACATTAATAATTTATTCTTTGCGTATAGTCCAAGAGACGACAGCACAAAACCCTAAGTCATAGTTGTAGTCCTTTATTACTACGAGGTGGAACCCGTCGAACTTCAACGAAAGAAAATGTTTTAAAAGGAACTGTTTCATTGATTTATAACAACGTACAAAATTAGCTACAGTGAAAAATGCATTTTATATTGGTCAGTTTAACTCTAAAAGAAATATTATTTTAAGCTAAAATTAACAAATACCATTTCTAAAAAAGCCAGTTGTCCAAATTATTAAAATTGAACTTTAATCTCATATGTAATAAATGAAACATGATAAAGATAAGTTATTATAATGAAGTCATCAATTGAGGATCTTATGCTTGGTAAAAATTAAAAAAAAAAAAAAAGAAAAAAAGAAAGAAAGAAAGAAAAAGAAAAAAAATCAAATTGACACAATTATAAAATTTCTCGTGAAATCTAAACCCATCATCATTTTCATCTCAAAATTTACATGCGAAATTTTAATTTCATTTTTTTTTTTTTTCAATTTTAAGAGAAAGTGGCGCATTGTTGTTGTCACGATTACAAAATTCGCACAAAAACTATAAAAAAATTATTATCTCAAAAATAAATTGAGATACAGCTTTCAAACAAACTGCATTCAAAAGTACATTTTTTTCCTCTAAACGCCAATGTAAAAATTGAGAATGTGCGATGCCTACATGTATAAAAATTGCAGTAGCAAAAAGTGCAAAACCGAATTGCATGGGAAAGTGTTACCATTTGCAAAATGACGTATGCGTTACGCACAGATACGTCTGGCCTTTATAATATAGATACTCTTCCATAAAATAAAGGAATTTTTCTTGTGCTCGATGGCTTAGGGTTTTGTGCGGTCAGCTCTTGGACTAGTAATTATTATCTCTCAAACAAATTCCTCTTCAAGGTAGTACCTTCAGAATGATTCATTTTGAACATTCATTTTAAATATACTCGGATTTTCATGCAATTGATAAAGCTTATTTAAGGTCACCAAAGCATGATTGGTATTGCATATGAAGTATGTACGATTTATGGTACATTTACAAGGACACTCAAAAGAATTCGATTACATTATGGCATATGCTGTAAAATCGTTTGGAGAATATTTTAATGACATTGCGCCATTACAAATCTATTAAAACTGATACAGTGAAACCTCCAAATAAGGGACACTCCGAATAAGGGACACCTCTATTTAAAGGACAAAACTTCCGGTCCCAGTCCCTTGGTCTAGGACGTGTAATGTATTTACCTCTGAATAAGGGACACTCGATTTAAGGGACACTTGAAAATGAAAATAAAAGGGACTGGTTGTTGCATTTTAGATAATGAAATAGTCTGTGATGAAAATTAAAATACAGATTTTTAGGTTATTCTCAAATCTGAAATAGGGGTCATTCCATGTCAATTCAACCAGACCTTGTAACCCGACCCTCAGGGATTTTGATGAAACTTTGTGTACACACTAACTCTATCATGAAATGATTCCATCAGAAATTTTTCCTTCCTAGACCTCATAGTTTGAGAGATATGGGGGGTCCAATTCTTGGGTTTTTCTCAAATCGCACATTTCTGAGTCTGTATTTTGAGATTGCAGTTCCATCTTCAAAAAATTGTTTCTCTGGATCTAAAACATGAATCATCCTAAAAATATCACTGTAAGAAGATAAAAAGATGCAGATTTTAATAAAAAATATTTAAAAAATTTACTTGTAATATTTAGGATAAAAAAGTCAGCCAAAGTTGAGAGTTATGGTTATTTTTCCAAATATTTGTGACTTCACGAAAAAGGCTGTACACAAAAAGGCAAATTAAATTTCCAATTTCTTTTTGTTTTAAATAAAAGTTTACACTTTGGGCTTTCTATCTATGAAATAAAAATGATGTGTTTCGCATGGCTTATACAAAAATTTTGGGTACTTTCCAATTAGCCGGATGCATGTTTTATTTTCACATATTACATAGGCACACAAAAAATCAAATAAAATTTCCAATTTCTTTTTGTTTTAAATAAAAGTTTACACTTTGGGCTTTCTATCTGTGAAATAAAAATGATGTCTTTCGCATGGCTCATCCAAAAATTTTGGGTACTTTCCAATTAGCCAGATGCGTGTTTTATTTTTACATACGTAGATATGTATAGATCTATATAAATACAGATGTATTATACATGTACATATGTATGTATATATATACAGTATATTGATATATATATGTATCACACTGGTGCCCGTCTAACCGAAAAGTACCACATTTTGCCTTGTTTTGAGAATCTGCACCAATTAAGAAGGAAAAATCTGACAAAGTTTAGCTGTGGTACTTAAATAATTACGGGAATTTCTATGAGTTATTGAATTTAATGTTATTTGATGCATGTTTTTTTTTTTATTTGCAAAGTAAAGTTTAGACTTTGTTTTTTCTGATTAAAAAAAATCTGACTGTAATATGTTTCCCCATTAAATTTAGTGAATGGTCCATATATTTCATTTAGTTATTTAATAATGGGCATTTTTTGCTAATATAAAGAATCTCTTACTTTTATTTTCAATAATTAAACTCAAAACAGATTTTTTTTTTTTTTGGGGGGGGGGGGGGGGGGTACAGTATAAAATATATATTTTTTTCTCCTCACATTTCCATTCTTTCTTTCGAATGCTTATATATTAATTATTTTTGTTTAAAATTGTTCAAAACCTTGTATTTCCTTTCCTTGGTTAATTTTAATCAGTTTAAATATTTATATTGGCAAGTTTAAATACACAAATGTTTAACAGAACTTAAATTTGTTTCTATAGTCTAAAAGATTTAATTGCACCTGCCTTGTATAAACACCTTCTGAACTTCTGATAAAGGCAGGGTAATGTTCGTAGTGAAAGCAGATGTTTTAAAATCATTTTAATCAAATTATTGTCATTCTGTTGTTTCTTATCATTGAAGAATGATCTAACTTTTACTGTGCTACTAAAAATATATTTTGATTGTTATATATTTTATAGTTTAAAGTAAATATTTTTTTACTTTATTGTTTTAATATGGAGCCTGATATTAAATCTTCTACTAGTTTTCAGGCTTGCAGTAATGTAATATTAACTGGTTTAGAATGTCACAAAACCAGCTATACAAATAAAAGAGAAATAGACTACATTGATAATCTCTGTTATTCAGAAAAAGAACTTTTGTTAGTTAGGACTATTGCATTTATAAGACAAAAATTAAGTGAAAAACGTTTGATTAATATATGTGAGCATCACAGAATTCGGCTCTTAATGAAATATGAACTTTATCAATATAAATGTCCAGATCCATTTTAACGGCATAAAAAGCAAGTGAAAAAAGCAATTAGGGCAGTTAATAGAGATTTATATACGGCCGAAAAAGTAAGCCAAAGTTGAAAATTATGATTATTTTTCCGAAATTTCGTGACATTATGAAAAAGTCTCTACACAAAAAGATAAATGAAATTTCCAATTTGTTTTTGTATCAAATAATAAATTTTTCCCCTTAATTGGTGCAAATTTTCAAAACAAGGCAAAAATTGGTACTTTTCGGTTAGACGCGCACCAGTGTTATACATATATATATCAATATACTGTATATATACATACATATGTACATGTATAATACATCTGTATTTATATAGATCTATACATATGTACATATGTAAAAATAAAACACGCATCTGGCTAATTGGAAAGTACCCAAAATTTTTGTAAAAGCCATGCGAAAGACATCATTTTTATTTCACAAATAGAAAGCCCAAAGTTTAAGCTTGTATTTAAATCAAAAAGAAATTCGAAATTTCATTTGCCTTTTTGGTGTGCATATGTAATATGTAAAAATAAAGCACTTATCCTGCTAATTGGAAAGTACCCAAAATTTTTGCATAAGCCATGCGAAAGACATCATTTTTATTTCTTAGATAGAAAGCCCAAAGTTTAAACTTGTATTTAAATCAAAAAGCAATTGGAAATTTAATTTGCCTTTTTGTGTGCATATGTCATATATAAAAATAAAGCACTTATCCGGCTAAATGGAAAGTACCAGAAATTTTTGCATAAGCCATGCGAAACACATCATTTTTATTTCATAGGTAGAAAGCTCAAAGTTTAAACTTTTATTTAAAACAAAAAGAAATTGGAAATTTAATTTGCCTTTTTGTGTACAGCCTTTTTCGTGAAGTCACAAAAATTTGGAAAAATAACCATAACTCTCAACTTTGGCTGACTTTTTTTATCCTAAATATTACAAGTAATTTTTTTAAATATTTTTTATTGAAATCTGCATCTTTTTATCTTCTTACAGTGATATTTTTAGGATGATTCATGTTTTAGAACCAGAGAAACAATTTTTTGAAGATGGAACTGCAATCTCAAAATACAGACTCAGAAATGTGCGATTTGAGAAAAACCCAAGAATTGGACCCCCCATATCTCTCAAACTATGAGGTGCGGGAAGGAAAAATTCCTTATGGAATCATTTCATCATAGAATTAGTGTGCACACAAAGTTTCATCCAAATCCCTGTTGGTCGGGTTACAAATGGGGGAAAATTTGGTTGAATTGACATGGAATGACCCATAGGCAACTTTAAAGACAAAATTTTTAATTTATTTTTATTTGGAAATGCCTGAAACTAGCAAATGTTGTTGTTCAGAAAATATGTAATCGACCAATTGTTTCAATTTTCTTTTTGTAAATGCTATAGATTTTTCAAAAAATATTGTCAAAGTAGGCGTTTAGAACCGAATTTCCACGTAAAAGAAGAATAACTTCTCAAGAAAGAGCAAAAAAAAAATGTCTTTGTCACGTGTATAACTCAATAAGTAATTTAATTATCAAAAAATTTAAAACACAGTTCAATTCCAAATCGCTTCCATAGTTAAGTGTTCGAATTTTAGAAGCGTCAAGACATTTTCTTCTTGCTGAGCAGAGCAGCTGAGAGATTTGTTGCCTTAACATATCGAAAGCAGTTGAATACTTTTTTTTTTCTTTTAATACTGCTGGTAATGAAGAACTAAAATTTATAAATATGGTAAAGGAACACATGAAAGGTTTGCATTGAAAAATTGAAATTTGCAAAACAATCCGTCTTTATTGATTATTCGAAGTAAAATTCTTTCAAATGTTTTTATACTTTTTGCATGTACACAGTTTATCTAAAAAATACAAATCAATAATTCTACAAATGTAATAATTTAGTAATTAATTGAAAATTTTAATTATCTTTTCTTATTTTTGCCTGATTAGCATAATTTATACACTTCGGGTACATTTAAATTTCACATTTAATGCTTTGTTATTTTTATATACTTCTGAACGATTAATTAAAAATAATATAAAAAACTCCGAATAAAGAACACCTCTATTTAAGGGACAGAAGTTCCGGTCCCATAGGTGTACCTTATTTGGAGGTTTCACTGTATAAATCACTGAATTTCAATACGATCACGTTAAAACAGAGCATTCATGGCATTTTTTTTTTCTATTTACAGGGACATACAAAAGAAATCGGTTACAATACTATCTTTGCATAATAATTACTGGAATTTACGCTTTTAAATTTAATTAGTTTTTTTGTATATTACTCTTTATATATAAATTCTATATCTGATATACAGCACTGCACAAAAGTATTCGTATACCATGAAGGGAAATTTTCAACTGAAATATATGTTTCGCTTAAATTAAACAAATTTTGGAATGTTTGTTGTTAATGGATACAAAATCATATATTGGGCTGCTAAAAAATTCAGATATGGATAATTTTTTGATTGAATAGATGCGAACAGCTAAAATTCGATTTTGAAATGCATTATACATTTAAATAGGGTGAAATGAGATGTAATTTTTTAATTTTTTAAACGGTGCAGTTGTGTTACATTATTCTGCATGTGTTGGAACGTGCTTCATAATCCATGCTCGACGCATGATTTCTTCGTTCTTGTTTAGAAATAACTATCGGTATCTGCTGTTAATGAATTTTCTAACATTCAAATACTTCAGATGATTTTGTTTCTGAGTGTTAACTTAGAGTCAAATGTTTTGGCAATTAGATTCTGATAATATAAGATAATATTCTTTGGTATTATTAATTGTTACTTAATTTTTAAATTGCGTTTAATTCAACTTAATATCTTGTGTTTCTTTTTTTAAACCATTGAAGGATAATCTTCCCAATCTTGATCATTTTCATTTACAACTTGACCAAAATCTTAAAGATCATATTGTTATGCTATTAAGTGCAGCAAATAATCTGCATTTTTTTAAATTAAAACATTTCATGTTAAATACTGAATCTTTTTATCTATTTTATCTTTGCTAATATCGCATGTTTTGGGATAATTCGTTAGGATATAAGACACGATCATCAAAACACCTGCTATTTTTCTTCTTACTTATGCATGCAAACATGCTTAGACACACTGCGTCTCGTCTTAACTGCTGAGATAAAGTGTAAAAAAGCAGAAATTATTTCTATCAATAATTTGAAATACATAAATTATTAGTGGGTTAGTGTGATCGCAGATCACACGGAGGGTTTCGTTTAATATTTTTTAAAAACAATTTATTCTTTAATTAATAAATCCTAATTGTTAATTTATAATTATCAAATTCTAACATAGATGGTAGTACAATAAACTTAATTTTAAAATAATTATAAAAAGAAGTTATTTATTTTAATCAAATTAAAAATGTTCAAATGAAATTAGGTAAATAAAATCCGAAATTCCAAATATTTCGAAAATTCGAAATAATAATAAAAAAAATTAGCGTAGATATAAATAAAAAATTTTAATTCTAAAAAAAAAAAAAAAAAAAAAAAAGAAGTTTAAAATTAAATTTATAAAGGTAAATTATAATAAATCGCAATAATAAAAAAAAGTAAAGTAAAGTATAAAAGAAAGAAAATTGAATCCAAAAAAATATTATGAATGTCAGTGATAAAATGTATATATATATGTATAAACCTTTAAACTGGCTAAAAATAAGAAACTTAGTACGAAAATATCAAGTTCCAGGGCAGGGGACTGAAATAAGAACCTTCTCTTTATGAGCGAAGTGCTCAAGCTATGATGTCTACACTAGAGGTCTGCACGGGCCCGGGCCTGGCCCGTGGCCCGTACCCAGCCCGGCGGAATCGTTCCGAATTTTCTTACGGGCCGGGCCGGGCCGGCAGATTTAGAATAGTTTTTTCAACGGGCCGGGCCGGCAAAAATATTGAACGGGCCAGACGGGCCGGGCCGGGCTGATAAAAAAAAATTTCGGGCCTGCCGGCCCGTTCTGAAGATTTAAGCAGAAACGATAAAATATAAGCTATTTTCAACGAAAATGGTTTTAACGAGAAAAAGTATAAATATGGCCAGCCACTAGTTTGACAGCATCAATATAAAAATGCACAGTGTATCGGCATCGGAGAATTACATTATGTGTAACCCGTTTTAATATTTTTTTAGCTGACTCATGCCGATCCGAGATCACGCTTGCACTATTTTTCTAAATATAGACTGGCCGGACCGGTACTAGACTTAATTATTGGCAGAAAACATTATTTGTAAAATTATTAACAGCGATAAAGAACTTATGTTAGCTTAGTCTTCGGATATATACTTCTTGATGATTTTTAAATTAATTTCTCAATAATGCGAAAGTTTGACACATTTTCTGGTTAATTTTAAATTGTAAAAGTATAAAAGTGATAAGCCTAACTATTGAAGGGATTTGGAATCGAATAGCGTTTTTCATTTTTGGTAAATAAAATACTTGTATAACCTTGTTGAGTTATAATAGTTTCTCAAATGATTGCAGGTTTTTCTCCCTTCCCTTGCTATTGTTCCGAAAATTCTATTCAAAACGCTAATTATCACAGTATTTTATTTGTTTGCAGTATTCTTAAATTGCTTGTATTAAAAAATGGATAACGCCATTCGATTATATAGTTTCTGAATAAAGATATCTGCTAATCTTATGCGTTTCTGAGAAAAAAATGAATTTAGAAATGTATCAGAAAGGAGCTTCTTTGAATTTAAGAATGAATTTAGATTTGAAATCTATAATAAAATGATATAGAAATATATTTATAAATCTTCTTTTATTAAACAGCTTCAAAATTAACCATATTTTTAGCTTTCTTTCTTTTTTCTTTTATTCTAAGCCATATTAATTTTTTAATGAATCTTTATTCGAATGCTGAAAGCCTAAGAATCTAAGTAATCATTAATGTTGTTAATGTGTATTTGCTGTAAAATATACTGTAAAATCATTCCATAGATATGTATGCAGTATTCTTTAAAGGAATCTTAGTTATATGATAAAAATCTGAACTTTTTATAAATCGTAGAAATTGTAACTGGCCAAAACGGGCCGGGCCTGTTTTCGCTGATTTTTGTACGGGCCGGGCCTAAAATATAAAAATTTAAACGGGTCGGGCCGGGCCCGGGCCGAACTTTTGAGTTTTACAACGGGCCGGGCCGGGCCGGGCCTGGAAATTCCGGCCCGTGCAGACCTCTAGTCTACACTGAAAATGTTAAAATTAAGTTTTTTTTTTTTTTTTTTTTATGTAAATCACAAAAAATGAACAGATGACATTGATAAAATTGATTTAATTAAAATAAGAGACTTTTCCAAAATCTTATCATTTGTCGTGCGACACGTGGTATTCAGCTGTAAACACAAAAAATCTGAAATCTCTGACTTGTACACTTTTTGTGTACGGACAGAGAGGCAGAGGACAGAAACGGATAAGGTTAAATTATTAATAAATCGCAAAAATTTTTAAAATAGAAAAAAAATTGAATTAAAAAAATTACCGTATTTTCGGGTGTATAGCCCGCACCCTGTGTATAACCCGCACCCCTAAATCGAGCAGTGCAGTAAAAAAAGTTCGTGTATAACCCGCGGAGATGCATCGGTGTATAGTCCGCGGGCTATACACCATTTACGAACGTATATTTCGACCAGGGCTCGAAATTAGAAGCCATTAGTCATAATTTTTAACACAAATTTACCAAATTTTTTCGTGATGCATAATATCTACAGTAATTGGGCTAAAAAATTAAGATTATCAGTACCGTAATTTTCGGAAGAAACGCCGCGGCGTTTACATGTTTTAAGATAAAATTTCAAGCGATGCGGCGTTTACGCGCATTTTTTTCAAAGAAACGTGATATTTTTAAAAAAAATTTCCGAAAATTAAAAAAAAATCGGTGATAAATTCCAACTTTCGGACATAAAATGTATACGTATCTTAGGTCATTGTTTCCCAAAAGGATCGAATCCTCGGAATCGATCCGAAATGCACCAACTCCGAAAAGGAACGATTCCTCAGACTCTATCTGAAATGAAACGACTCCGGAAAAGTTCGATTCCTAGAACTCGTTTCGAAATGAAATGACTCTGTAAAGGAACGATTCCTCGGAATCGTTTCGAAAAAGACTGGCTGCTCTGAATTGTTCCGAAATGACATAAATCACGCACTTTTTTTAATTCTTTGCTACAAGGTAAGGTACCAACTCCGAAAAGGAACGATTCCTCGGAATCTATCTGAAATGAAACGACCCCGTAAAAGTTCGATTCCTTGAACTCCTTCCGAAATGAAACGACTCTGTAAAGGAACGATTCCTCGGAATCGTTTCGAAAAAGAACGACTGCTCTGAATCGTTCCGAAATGATATAAATCACGCACTTTTTTGTTCTTTGCAACAGGGTCGGTAGATTATTTTTTTGAAAAATAAACTAAAAAGGATCCTAAATTCAGAATTGTCGAGATTGGAAGGGTTCCGGATTTTGGATTTTGTACTCTACAAACACAATGGCTATTATACATCTATCAGTGCAATACTTGGCGATAGTTGCGACAGTTCTTCCAAATCTAGAAATAACTGTATTTAAGCAGTAAAAAAAAGCCTTTACAAACATGAGAGAACTCTCTAAATTTCAAGGCATAGCGAAAAAAATTTACAAATTTCGATGTTTTCAAAAAAAATTTTAAGGTTTAAAAATTGAAGAAAAAATATCACGATTTCCAATTAAAAAAAAATCTTTGTATAACCCGCACCGCGTATAAGCCGCAGCGGCTTTTTGGGAGGTTTTTTTCTTGTATAAGCCGCGGACTATACACCCGAAAATACGGTATGAATGTCAGATTCGTAAAATCTTTAAATTGGCCAAAAATGCTAAATTTCTTCTTTTTAAATCCTTCTTAATATGAAATTTCAGCATCGGGGTCCGAACTAAGAACCTTCTGTTTACTAGCGAGATCGTCTATCTCTAATCTATGGTGTCTACACGAAAAAGCTGAAATTAAGGTTCTCTTTTAAAATTTAAATCGCAAAAAATGAACGAGTGACATTCAAAAAAATAATTTCATTAAAATAATAGACGTTTTCAAAATTTTATGATTTGTCATGTGACACGAGGTATTCAGCTGTAAATACACAAAATTTGAAGCATCAGACTTGTACTGTTTTTGTGTACGGTATCTGTGAGGGACAGACAGACAGTTGACACAGACGAATGGGGTTTTGTAAGATGAACGAAACCCTAAAAAAGGGAAAACATTTATTAACTTTGTTTGATTTAAAAAAAAAAAAAAAAAAAAAAAAAAAAAAAAAAAAAAGTTTTTTTAACCAATGTTTTGATTCATAGGTACTCTGAAATTCCTCTTTTTCATTTATAGCAATATAGTATACAATATAAGAGAGAGAAAATAAAGTAAAAAAAATAAACAAAGGCAAAGAAGGAAAAAAAAAACCAATCGTTTCAAAAACAGTTACAGAATGCATTAATCGCTATCTCAGTTGCATCCAAAAATAGCAGTTGAATGAAACCTATCAAACTGTTTTTGTCGAGAAAAACAAATCTTCCGGGGAAGTATTGCGGCTTCTTTAATTCTGTTGTTACAAGACCAGTTTTGTGAAAATCTTTAGGGAAGATAGTTACACAAACACACTCGACTCTGCTTTATTTCTGTGAGCCGGTCGCAGATTTACAGTCACCGATAAAGATACTGTATTTACTCGTGTATAATGCGCACTTTTTTTCTTTAAAAAAAATAGGGCAAAACTCCTTGGTGCGCGTTATACACGGAATATTTTTTTACTTCTGGATGAATCACACGATATACATATGAATCAAGAAATCAAAGAAAACATAATTACTCGGAAAACCTTATTTAATTGAAATATTACTGCATCTTCATTTCACTCCTTGCACTTTTTTTTTATATATGTATACATTAACATTAAATAAACGCTAATTAGCAGTTCTCACTGCCGTCATTCACTCCTACCCCACGTCATTCATTCCCTACCCGAAGTCTAAAAATGTATTTTTGCCTTGTTTTTGGCCTGATGTAATGTTTGTTTCGACTTTCTTTACTGAAATTCATTTAATCATTCATTCATTTGAACATCAAATTTAAGGTTTCGCGTTATATATGGGATTTTTAAAAATTGACATTTTTCTTGTAAAGTAGCGGGTGCGCGGTATACACGAGTAAATACGGTAACTAAATTTGCTTGCAAAAATTTTTTTTATTCAACACACAAATTTCAGTGGCCGATTTACAGAACATGCAGTCTTTTTCTAATCGAAATGATATTACAAAATACTGTAGTTTTATATGTTATTATTATTATTATTATTATTATTATTATTATTATTATTATTATTATTATTATTATTATTATTATTATTATTAACTATTTGGAAAATAGTTGTTGTCCTCGGCAGAGAACTGGGAAATCTGAAGTATATTTGAATCTTTTTATTGGTTGAATTCTGCAACTGATTTTATTCGTTTTCTGGTTGTAACTATGACCAAAATAATAATAATAATTAAAACTTTAATAAAAAATAATAATTTGAAACAAATTGTGATAACGATTTCAAACAAATTTCTTTTAAAAGTACATTTTTTTTTCTCTAAGCAACGGTGTAAAAATCGGTATAAAAAATTTATCTGCGAAACTCTTACAAAATATTTCTAAAAAATTCATCTCTTATGTTGAAAACTCTTCATAATGGATTCTGTCTAAACTTGTTTTAATTATCTGCATGAAGAGATGTGGTTGTTTGATCACTCCACTAGTTTTGTTACCTTCTAGCAATAAAAGCATGAAACACATTTAAATATGAAAAAGAATAGGGTGGTTCAAGTCTCCCACATGGTCAACCATCTCTAGTCTCTCCTACATTATATATATATATATATATATATATATATATATATATATATATATATATATATATATATATATATATATATACTAATAGAAGAAATAACTTGATAATTTAATAATTTATTTCTCAGATCTTCTATTGTAATTTCGCCATTAAAATTAACTGACCTTTTATTACGTTCATAAGTAATTTCATTAACATTTTTTTTTTTTTTTTTTCAAAATATTCTGGTAACATGCCTTGAATTTCCTTGTCAGTAATACAAATTCTTACTAAAATATATAATATAAACTTTAAAATATTCAGGTTTACTTAAAAGGAGATTAAAATTCATCAACTAGAGATGTTAATAACTAAATTTATTTAAAAACATCTTAGTACTTTCAAACCTTAACAGGCTCTTCCTCCGAGAATACTTTTGTTTATTTATACAAATACATTTTTTTTTCATTTTGAAAATAAACGTGCCAATAATTATCACAATTGAAAATAGAGGTAGTTTTTTGGATTAATTTTACTGAGAGAAGATAAATATTATTATTAATTACTGTCCATTTACTTTATTATTTCACTCTGTGTTCATCCGTCATTTTTAATTTTCAATTGCGTGGCTTGAAGATTGAATTACTAGCGTTTGAGATGATAAAGGATAAAGAAATATTTAACTGTTGTACCATAAATTTTATTATGTCATTTTTCTAAACTTATCAGGATTTATTTTCAGGATGTTAAACCATAAACTAGGTGTATTGTAAAATAGGATTATATATTTTGTGTTAAAACAAGGTGAAAAATTGCGTTCCGCCACACCCATATAAAGTTTTGTTGAATCAACAAAAATTTGTTTGGTCCAACAAATCTTTTCGTTTAAATATGGGTCAATGGAAATTTTGTTTAGATAAACAAAGAAATATTATTGATTTTTGTTTTCAATTTTCCGTCCATAATTTTCATTCGAAGTACATAATAACGTAACAATAATGTCATTAATCCGTCTCAATTTGAAAAGTTTTAATATCCAAAAATTATGTTAATCCTTTATAGCTATAAGTCAATTAAACAAAATCAAGGGATAGAGTTATGACTACTGCACACCAATTTAAACTTTGCAAAAACAACAAAATTTTGTTGGAATTACAAACTGAAGACACAAGAATTTAGTAAGACTCAAATAAGATTGATGAAATTTTGTTAAAATTTTATAAGACTGTTAACAATTTTTTTTTTTTTTTTTTTTTTTTTTTTTTGTCTGAGCAACAAAACCGATCTTTTTACTTTAACTAAAAAATTCGCTTAAAACAACCAAAATGTACTCAACAAAATATTTTTTTTTTTTTTTAACTATAATCAATTCCTTTTTCTGGATGCATATGTTTTTATTTTTATTTACAAATTCTTCCTGTAGAGTTTTCAAAGAAGATTACTTAGAAGCTGAAATACCTGCATATATCAAATAAGATATATGCCATGTATCAGATAAGATTTTCTTTTTTATTCAAAATACGAAGAGAATAACGTCAAATACCAACAAAAACGTCTGTGACATTTCTGGACATCGCGTAGAAAACAATGAATGAATGAGAATTCGCTGAATTCAATTCCGGTGAAGCAGTTTTAAGTTTCTAACAAAAAAAAAGATGAAAAACAAGAAAAAAAATAATAAATGAAAGAAAAAAAAAATCTAAAATGACAACTAGAATTCATCTTATTTACTTTTTACGTTTGTTCTGTCCATTTCCTGTTGCATAATGCCGTATTTTTCTTGGTGAAATATTATTTCTCATCATTTGTTTAATAGTAGCACAAAAGTATTAAGTTGGTATACAGATATGGTTAAAAAAGGAAATGTAATTAGTTTATTAAATACATAAAATATTGAAATGTCTGAGTAGTGCATATGTTTTGAATTTGAATGAATTTAAATTCAAATATGCATTATAAAATACGTAAAAAATAAATGAATAAATAAATTACTTTTCTTTCTTTCAAAGAAATGTCCCTATTTATTTCTTCATGATATAATATCGTCGGAAATAATGTAATTCTTTATAATATATGAAAATACATTTATAATAAAACAAAAATAAGAAAACTGACTTATTCGAAAACTTCTTTTTGACTAATTAAGATTATCAAATTGAGTTAATGTATGCTAAAAACCTATGTGACGATTCAGCCTCTATGGAATTACCTAAAATTTAGAAATCGATATTTTGAGAATAAAAAACAATAGTATAAAATAATTCATGTTTACAAATGCTCACTTTTATTATCACTATTAGCTGGTTTCGTCGGCTTCTTTTATTGGGGTTTCTAATTCATACTTAAATCTCGAATCGAATAGATCTGAAACTGGGTCACCTCTGCTTACGGCATTTTATAGCAGGCGTCTTGCCAGACCCTGCAAAATCACGTAGAATGAATTTTTTTTCATCGGGGTCTTTGAATTCATATTAAATCTTGAACCGAATGAACCTTCAACAGGTCCTCGCTGCCTACGACACCGTTAGTAAACACGCGGCTCACGCTCTGCAAAGTCGCATAAAATGAAATCTTTACATCAGGGTCATCGAATTTACCTTTAATTTCGAATTGAATGAAACTCGAACCGACTTATGCTGCCTAAGGCACCATAAAGCAGTGTGCCGTATACCATGGTATATGGGTGCGGCGCATGTGCTGCAGAAATATTCAATTCCATTGCCCATGAGTTTCAGTGATCACATGGTGGGTGTCGGAAAAAATTAAAAAGAATTCTCTCTTCAGGAGGAGGTTGAGAGCAAAGGCATCGGAAATGCATAATATGAATAAGTGGCCACCGGGTTTTCCAATGATATATCACATGAGGGGGGTTGGTAAAATTTCGAAAATTGGCCTCCGAGGCGGAGAGGGTCACAACATTACGTAAGGTTTTTTTTTTTTTTTTTTTTTTTGTAATTTTGGGGAACTTAAGCTAAAAGCTTTAAATCGATATGTCACGTAAAAAAATCCATTTCTGCCCCCCTGCAAAATTTAGAAAACACCCCTTAATTGTCAAAATTTTTACATCCCTTAATTGTCTGGGGTCAAAATAGATTTCACCAATAGATCCCCGTGGACAGTTTCACCTTCATATTAGATTGGTAAGAAAGTCTTACAACACCTTGCAATTAAAATAATTTGTCTAATGACGAAGTTCGAGAACATTCGAGAGTATTAAGTACAAGAATATTCTAGAACCTTCTATGCCGCAGGATATAGAAGCGATTCAGTTGTTTCGTACATGCTGTATAAGCGCCGATATATCAAGCGCCGATATATCAAACACCACATCGAACGATTGCTTATTACGAGTTCTTGAAAAGGCATTTTGAAAGAGTCGCAGAACGCAGCAGCTAATTTCGTTTAAGGCTTCGTAGCTCATTATTCAACAAAATAGTATCAGCGTTTTTATTCTGGTGATATATCTTTTGAAAGTCGAACATAGGTTACACACATGAAATACAGCAATATAGATATTAAAGGGTTATAGATGCAGAAGAAGCCTACATTCGTGTATAGTCTTTTGTTGTCCAAAAAAAAAAAAAAAAAAAAAAAAGAATTTTTTTATTTTGCTTGTAAAGTGAGAATTGCAAGACTTTCTTACAAACCCAATATATTTTTATCACTTTTAGCATTATTAACTGGATTTATTTTGAGTGTTTTTCATTTATAAGTATATAATTACGATTAATAAATTTTTCATTTTCGTTTTAAGCTCTTTAGGACGAGCGTCCCATAAACAAATTTATTTTCTGACTATCACTAATTTCCGTATAATAATTTACACAGATGTCATATACGCACCACATTGGTGCGATTGCAAAAAGTGGCTATTTTATTCCTCATTTGGCAACCCGGCTATTGTTGTTTATTTATTAATAAAGTGTTTATTTACTTTTATTTTCTTTTTTAAAATGATATAAATTGTTTTGTTCTATAATTATTTTTTTATTTATTATTATTCCTTCTTAAAGTAGTAGAAAATAATTTAAAAATATATGTGTAACTAACATTTGAAAATGAAGTTTTCCCCATATTGGAGTCAGAAAAATATCGTGCCAATGTGGTCCGTATGTGACATCTGTGCCCAGTAATTTTCACCTTATTTAATCTTATTAATTTTGCCATGAAATAAGGTAAAAATTACTAGAAAAGGGTGATATTTTACTTTTGATACAAAGTGTTAAGTACACCTTGTGAAAATGCATGTGGTGAATATCACAAAATGTCAGTTTTGACCATTTGAAATATTGAAAGTAACCACTGAAAACAATTCAAAAATTCAAGAGATAAATTTATTTGCAAATGGAGAATAAAGGATTTTCCATGTAAAATTGTTAAATTTTGAAGAACTTAAATAATAAGTTAAGTTTATAAACATAGTTACATAATATAGTGACATATATTATGTACATATATGTCATTTCCAGGCATGTGTATACCAGAATAATGACAATTTAATTCTAAAACAGTTTTTACTTTTTTTTATAGGCTTAACATTTCAATTTTATTTAACATATTTTGAATATAGTAGATCAAATTTCATGTCATGTTCAGTTTTATTTGTTAATTCATAAAAGCCAGGAAAATGGCAAAATAAAAATTTTTACAAAGACTTTAATCACATTATTTTCAAAGAATTATCTAAAAAATCCTATTGGTAGCTATGATTTTACTACTTCTGGCGTGAACTATGTCAAAAATAAAAAAAATTACTCTCCATTGCCATATTTATACATGATAAAGAACTGAAATGCAGGCCATAAAAATGACATTTATATTCAGTGACAATCATATTTTAATTATGAGAAATTATTTTTAAAATAAAGAATTCTTACTTTCTTCATATATTTGTATTATAAGGTATAAATATTAATTAGAAAACTTTAAAAAAAAAAAAAAAACTGGAAAAGAATATTTATACAGTAATAGCAAGTCCTTTACTTTGCATGCATTACAATGTGACATTCCAGAAAAATCACAATCTGAAATTCTAAGTCTTTTAATTGTTTTCTTTATGCTATTATAGAAATGTAATGTCTCTTGAAAATACTTTTAAGGATATTTTTATTACAATATATCAAAAGAAATTCCATTATATAACACATAATAGGAATTTTAGTGTGAGAACTTCAATTTCCAAATTTTTTATATTCACCCATGTATGCAATGATAAGTGATTAAAAGTATACATATCTTACACCCCTGCCTCACCGCTGATGAATCAATAAAAGTAAAAAAGAGATTTTTAATTTATTGGTTGTGAATCTCTTTGTAATACTGTAGCATTTTCCTTCTTCTCCTTTCCATAATCAGAAACCCTGTCGCACTACATTTCCTTTCTTTTCTATTAAGTGACGTGCAAAAAATGTCTGTTAAAATATTTTCATATATAGGTATGCACATTTAATATATAATGTTACTTAACGTAGAATTTTTTTCCTTTTCTTGCTGAAAATAAACTATTCAAATAAATCAGTAATGTAAAATAAACTTATTCTATTAAAAAAATGTAATTCACTATTCCGCAATTAATTTATGCTTTTCCAAATTAATTCTAAGCTTAATTTTCCAAATTAATTTTTTTAATTAAATTTACTAAAAACTTAATAAATATACGCTTAAATTGTGAAATCTTTCATAAGGGACTGTGCAAATATAACATTATTATTTTTTGGGGAATGGGGTTGGCTCATGATATCGTAAAATAGCTCTAGGAGGAGTGGGAATTCGTCTTTTGATATCGATATCATTTTTGATCCTACATAAATTTTCTCTTTCCATTTATAATATGGTCTTTGGTTCAAAATAACATGTTATCATATTTTTAGTTGATTATATATTTGTATGAAAATACAAAGTTACTATTAAAACTACTGAATTATCATAAAATTATTTAATTCTTAAATATGGAATACCCCAAAGCTTGACATTCTTATTCTTTTTCATATGTGCATGCATATATAATCACGGTTCAAGAACGATAATATGTGGTGAAGTATATTTGATATGAAGTTTGTGTTTACTAATAGATAAAAGAGAAAGAGAAAGAATATTGTCCATTTGATTTGTTGATAAGAATTTCTGTACCCATCCTCTATTCGGGGCAGGTGCAACAAAACTTTATTAGTGTTGCATGTCACAAAACTGCACTATTTCATAAAAAGCTATTACAAAATATTTTTAAATAGTAGCTATATGTTTTAAGGGTTATTTAATATTGAGCAATATTTTATTATCTTCTATTCATTTGAATCAATAAAGCATGCGTTAAGTAAATGTAACAAGTTTTACATACACTCCAAACAAAAGAAATAAATTCCAAAAATAAAAAAAAAATTACACTTTCATAACGATATCATTACCGGTAGTGGTGGTGAGGGGGAGAGTATTCAAGTGATAATAACGTATGATATCGGAAGAGGGGAAGGAGGTCCGTAATTTCTAAGAAATTGATAACGTCGTAGTTACACAGCCCCTAATCGATATGCCCTAAAATGTAAAAAAAAAAAAAACACTTTTTGAACAAACGAAAATAATAAATTTTGATTCTAAAGGCGAAAATATTAAATATCGGAATAATGAATGTTTAGGAATTTGGATGAATTAAAATAACACAGTTTAGAACTTTTTATTTTATTTTTAAACAAACAAATTATTATTTTAGTAAGGAAGTTCCAAACATATTTCTTCAGCAGCTAATTAAAACACCTTCTTTAAAACTAGTTATCAGAGTACAAAAATCTTCCACAAAATTCATTATTATTCAAAGTAAACTGATATCATTTTGCCACAAAATTACTTTTATGTGATAATTTCCCACTCATTAAAAAATTTAACACTGTGAATGTATCTTGTCAAAAATGTCTACAGCGATATTTCAAAACTAATCTCAGGCGAAAAACTTTTTTTTTTAATAAACTTGAAACAAAAAAATCTGAAGAAAATTATTTTTGAAGTATGTTTTTTATAATTATCCGCATCGTTACATTTTTAAATTTTGATTTTTTTTTTTTTTTTTTTCATTTTAAAAAAGTTTTTTTTTTTTTTTTTTTTTTTTTTTTTTTTTTTTTTTTTTTTTTGTCAAAACTATTTTATTTATTTACTTGTATTATCACTTATTTTTTTTTAAGTTGGTAAGTTCGAAGTTGTTTAATGTTTTAAATATCAAGTGCTGACGTTGATATTAGTGCTTTTATAGGTGCGTTCATAATTATGTGGTTAGGAACTATACTCGTCATTCAATCCGTCCGTCTGTTCGCATATAATACAGCAAAAACCTACAACTGAATCGTTTCAATTTTAAAGTATATATTTGTTGCATATATTTGTCAGGTCACTTCAAATTTTATGAAAATCGGATCTATAATTTAATTACAGGGACAATCAAAAGTATTTTATTACATAAAAAGCCCATAGGCAAAAATAATTTCAATGATGTTAAACTTTTTCGAATGTAATAAAATTTATATGCATCTATGAAGTATTTACTACAATATACATTCTATACAACTTTGTGGTGCAAAGAGTATTTGCTATTAATTTACAGAGTCCACACAAAAATATTCCATTACATAATGGTATAAGGGGCAAATTTGGAGTGCGTTTTAATTATGTTAAACTGCTTCACATTTTTTTAATTAAAATACATTGCTGAAATTTACTACAAGTTACCTCCTGTAATGAAAGAAAGCAGATAGTATTTACAGGGACACATAAAAGATTTCGTATACAATACTGTATTCGAAGTACTATATACTGTTACTCCAAGATCTGGATTTTTTAAAACTTCGTCATAGTATGAACGCGCCACATTTGTTACATTTGACTTGGAATTTCCCACTTGTTTTTCAAGCAATCAAATTATTATTTTAGAAAGGAAGTTCCATACATACTTCTTTAGCAGCTACTTTAAAACACACTCTTTAAAACTAGTTATCAGAGTACAAAAAATCCCTGTCGGCTGGGCCTATAGGCGGAGGTAAATTTCGAAGAGTTCTCATTTCAAAAAAAAATATATATAAATATATATATGTGATAAGAGATAAACCCAGTTTAATAACTTCATTTGGCCGTTTATGAAAAATTTTTAATTTCATTTTTTCTGCAAAAACTGGTTTTATCAGAATCATCTTAAGAAAAATTCAGCTCAAATGCCTATTTTGATAAAATATTTTGAAATAGATTCTGAATTTATTAAAAAATCGACCAAAACAGTACATTATACAGTTCCTAAATAACAAAAAACTGTCAGTTGAATGCATTTGAGAAAAAAAATTGAACTTAAAAATGAGTCATGAAATAACCGATTTGTTGTTTGAATACATCCTTAATTCTTTAATCATGATTGCTTCGGAAAATTTTGTGCGAAATACTCACTTTGACAGCATTTTTAAAAATATATTCTATCTTTATCAAAAAATTGGCCAATGCGTCACAGTATATAGTTCCTAAATAAGAGGATCTGTAAATTGAATGCGTTTGAGAGCGAAAATGGATTTTAAAACGAGTCATAAAAAACGCAATTTGCTATGTGAAAACTTTTTCAAATTTTTTGGAAATTTTCAAATCACGAAGACTTCGGGAAATTCTGTTCAAAATACCCTTTTTGGTAGCCTTTTTAAAAATATATTCTGTCTTTATCTAAAAACCGGTCAATGCATCACATTATATAGTTTCTAAATAAGAGGATCTGTAAATTGGATGCATTTAAGAGCAAAAATGGATTTAAAAACGAGTCAGAAAAAAACGCAATTTCTTATTTGAACACTTCCTTCAATTTTCAGTCCCGATGACTTTCGGAAATTCTGTTCAAAATACCCTTTTTCGTAGCCTTTTTTGAAATATATTCTGTCTTTATCAGAAAATTGACCAATGCGTCACTTTATACAGTTTTTAAATAAGAGGATCTACCATTTGGATGCGTTTAAAATCAAAAATGAATTTAAAAATGAGTCAGAATATAAGCAGTTTGGATTTGAGGTTTTTTCTCAAATTCCTATTTTTGTTTAATTTCTTTTTGCTATACGAATTGGTCCTATGAAAAACTTGTCAATATAAAAGTTGTAGATATTATTGAGAAGATGCAAAATAAATTTAATCAGATTTGATATCTTAAAAATTGACGGAGTTATGGGTTTTTCTCTTTTTTCAGCGTCCTTTTTCTTTTCGTTTTTAACTTTTTTCATCGGTAAAAGTTGGTCTTATCAAAAACTTGTAAATACAAAAGTTTTAGATAATTTTAAGAACATTTACAAAAAATTTAGTTGGACTTAATATCTTGAAAATTGACGAAGTTGTGAATTTTTTTCTCTCAAAATCCCTGTTTTTTTCGCCCCTTGACCCCACTTCTAAATTTATCAAAAATCTGTCATGCATATGCTTTTGGCCCATTTTTAAGAAGTAATATAAACTTTAAACCGATTCGATATCTACTTTAATTAAGAAGTCATGGCGTTTTTTCGGTTTTCACAAAAATGCCCCCTATTCCGACCCCCTTGGTCCGATTTTGCCCATTAACGAACTTAGCCAAGATTTTATCCCCTTTGATTTTATGTACCAGTTTGGTGGAGATTGGTGAAGAATTATAGAAGTTATCGTGTCCATAAAAAAGTGATATATATATATAGATAGATAGATAGATAGATAGATAAACTGGTGCGATTGCAATAGGTAGTATTTCTTACGAAATCTACCTAAAATCTTCAGGAGCATTCCTTTTCATTCAAAGTAAACTGGTAACATTTTGTTAAAAAATTACTTTTACGTTATATGCTCCTATTCATTAAGAAAAAAATTCACACCGCGAATGTATCTTGTCAAAAATATCTAGAGTGATATTTATAAACTAATCTCAGGCGCAAAATTTCATTTTTTAAAAAGTAAAATTGAAAAGAAAATCTGAAAAAAAATATTTTTGAAGTATATTTTTTTATGATTATCCGCATTGTTGAGTTTTAGACTTTTTTGGTGCATTTTGACAAGTTTCTTCTATCGAAACTGTTTTATTTATTTACATAATTATCATTTTTTTTACGTTCGTAATTATATAAATACGAAGCACATATAATATTATATAAATACAGGCATCGTTCAGTCCGTCCGCCCGTATGTCGGCATATGATAGAGCAAAATCTACCCAACTGAATCATTTAAAATTTAAAATATATAATTTTTGCATAAATTTGTCGGGCCATTTCAGATTTTATTAAAATGGAATGTGTAGTTTAATTACAGGGACAATGAAAAGTTTTCCGTTACATTACGGACAATAGGAAAATAGTTTCAAATTCATTTTAATGATGTTACACACTTTCGAATACAATAAAATTGATATGCATTTATAAAGTACACTACAATATATATTCTGTACAATCTGTGGTGCAAAGAATATTTGTTATTAATTTACAGGGCCGCACAAAAGTATTCAATTATATAATGATATAAGGGGCAAACATTGTTTGGGGCCCGTTTATTATATTAAACTATTTCACATTTTATGAAATTAATATACTTCGCTGAATTTTACTACAAGTTACTTCCTGTATCACAGAAAGAAGATAGTATTTACAGGGACAAACAAAATATTTCGGATACACTACTATATCCGAAATACCGTATTCCAAGATCTGGATATTTTTAAAACTTCGTTATAGTACGTACGCACCACATTTGCTATATTTAACAAACAATTTTCTACATTTTCTTTTAGGTAACAAATTGTTATTTTAGAAATCAAGTTCCAATTTCTTTAGCAGCTAATTAAAACACACGCTTTAAGACTAGTTATCAGAGTACAAAAATCTTCAACAACATTTATTATTATTAAAAGTAAACTGATATCATTTTGTTATAAAATTACTTTCATGTGATAGTTTCCTACTCATTAACAAGTTCGCTGCCGCTTACATGAAGATGTGATGATAGTTAATGCCGCACTGCAGAAGTGGGTTTTCCCCAGAAGCCGATTTAATTTTTGTAACAAAGAATCAGTGAAAGATTTTCCGGCGGCAGTGCGTGATTGGCTATTGGACATCACCCCACATCACGAGCTGGCACGTGAGTAGCCCCTTCACCTTGGCGCCATATCACGCGCTTTCGCGTAAGCGGCAGCGAACATGTTAAGAAAATTTAACACTGTGCATGTATCTTGTCAAAAATGTCTAGAGCGATATTTCGAAACTAATCTCAGGCGAAAAACTTTTTATTTTTTAAAAAATAAACTTGAAAAAAAATCCGAAGAAGAATATTTTTGAAGTATGTTTTGTATGTTTTGATTATCCGCATTGTTAAGTTTTCATTTTTATTTATATTTTATTTTCATTTATTTATTTTTTTATGCATTTTGAGAAGTTCTTTTTGTCAAAACTATTTTATTTATTTACTTGTATTATCGCTTATTTTTTTTTTTTTTTTTTTTTTTTTTTTTAAGTTGGTGAGTTTAAAGTTGCTTAATGTTTTAAATGTCAAGTACTGACGTTGATATACAGAGGTGTGAAAATTATTAGAATAATTGTGATTTTTTCAGTTTTTCTTGATTAATATTACATATACTTGCAATGTTTCATAAAAGACAGTTTTATTTGTTGATCTAGTCAATTTTTTACTCCTTTAGAACAGTTTTTGAGATATAATTTTGTTAACTGTTGCCATTTCATAAAAAGAAAAATATTTGATCCAAAGAATGAAATTGTTGGCACTGTATAACGAATTTGTTTGATTAACAAATGAATTTAAAATAAAATTTTAAAACTTTCTGCTTGCTTTGTGTGTATTATCTTTCTTTTCTTGTGTCGGAATCAGTATTATTTTATTCTTAAAACAAATCTTTTTGCTGTTTTGCTTAGTTTATACTAATTAGTAGTTCATTTTCGATTGCCAAAGGATTATTGTGTGATTATGGGTATAGCAATTGATATTTCACCTAGAAAACTTCCTAAGGTAAAGTGTCTCATCCAAGAAAATAATTATACACAGCAAGAAATCGTTAAAACAGTAAAAATTTCGCAAGATGTGTGAAGATCTTTGGCCTTCAAATGTGAATATGAAAATTCTAGAGAAGGAAAATGCGGAAGGAAAAGTAAATTTACTGCAAAAACAGAGAGAAAATTAATTCAGAATACAAAAACTAACAGAAAAGCAACTAATCATGAACTAAAAATCTCTTTGCAAGCGCATGGAGTAAATGTATGCGATTTTTCTATTCGAAGAAAAGTTAGCTGGACTCAGTGCTCACCATTCTCAAAAATAGACTAAAATCATATCTACTATGGCGAAGAAGGGACTTGTCTGAGCAAAAACAATTTGGAATTGGCTGTAGCAAAAAGAGAAATATTAATTTTCCCTTAATTAATTAGTTGAACTTAAGTTGTTCATTTCTTTTCTTGAACTCATGTTTTTTGCATACTGAATAAAGATACAGAACTGTTGATAAATTTGATTAAAATTTTCTTTATAAGAATATTTCTCTACAAATTACATACCTTTAGTAATTTTATATCCTTTAGGTATGTTTTTATCATGAATCAATCTTTACGATATCAGGAGTAAAAAGTCAATATGTCAGAAAAAATACCAATGAAAAATTTTCCATAAATTGCTTAGCACAAACGGTTAAACATCCTACTAAAGAAATTTTTTTGAAACGTGATGTCTTCTCATGTTACTAGACGTTTATACATTGTAGAAGGCATAATGAACCAGCATAAGTGTAAACAAGTTGGAAATTGCACGTAAAGCGTAGCAAATGAGGTGCGTTCGTTGATAACAAAGTTTTAAAATATTCAGATCTTGCTGATATAGTAGAGTATAGTGGTATAGTGGTCGAAATCTTTGTGGTCCTGTAAATATGCAGGGAGTAATTCTTATTATACTTCATTAACGTATATCTTATTCATAAAATGTGAAGTAGTTTAATATAGTTAAAACACCCCCCCCCCTAAACAATGTTTCCCCGTATAACATTATTTAGTGGAATACATTTGTGTGGCCTTGTAATTTAATAATAAATATTCTTTGCATCACAGATTATACAAAATGTATTTTTAGTACATATTTCATAGAATCATGTCGATTCTATTATATTCAAATGAGTGTGACACCATTAAAATGCATTTGAAACTTTTTTCCCCATTGACCGTAATGTAACGGAATCCTTTTGATTGTCCCTGTAATTGATCTATCCATACGATTTTCATAAAATTTGAAATTACTCGACAAAATTATGCAATAAATATACGTTTTAAATTTCAAACGATTAAAATGCATTTGAAACTTTTTCCCCCATTGACCATAATGTAACGGAATCCTTTTGATTGTCCCTGTAATTGATCTATCCATCCGATTTTCATAAAATTTGAAATGACTCGACAAAATTATGGTATAATTATGTATTTTAAATTTCAAACGATTCGGTTGGGTAGTTTTTGCGTTGTTATATGCGGACAGACAGACGGGCATACAGACAGACAGACAGACAAACGGACGGACTGAGCGACAACAATAGGTGCTACGTATTTACATAATTACGAACGCACCTAAAAAGTGCTTGAACAAAGAGTAATTCTACAATTAGAAGATCGTTTCCCAAATGAAGACTTTATATTCTTTCATGATGAAGTTCCGTCCCATAAAGTTTCATCTGTGACTAAATTTTTGGATGAAATAATAAAATAAAACCCTTTGATGGCATGGAAACAGTCTAGATATGAATCTCTTAATGAATCTTGGGCCATTGTAAAGAAAAAAAATTAAAGGAATGCATCATAACAAACAAAAAAGATCTGATAGAAAGACTCGTTGGAATTTGGCACCTGACATTGAAATACAAACTAATTGCCAAAAACCAATACAATGTTAGCCAAAACGTATCAAATCTTTAACAAAAATTAACGGAATGCACACTAAATATTAAATGTCTCATTATTTTTTAAATAATGTGCTATTTCTATAATATATCAAGATTTTATTGTAAATTCCACAATTATTCTAATAATTTTCACACCTCTGTAGTTTTTAGGTGCGTTCGTAATTATATAATACGTAGCACCTATAGTGGTCGTTCAGTCCGTCCGTCTGTCCGTCCGCATATAACAACGCAAAAACTACCCAACCGAATCGTTTGAAATTTAAAATACATAATTATTACATAATTTTGTCGAGTCATTTCAAATTTTATGAAACTCGGATGCATAGATCATTTACAGGGGCAATCAAAAGTATTCCATTACATTACGGTCAATGGGGAAAAAAGTTTCAAATGCATTTTAATCGTTTGAAATTTAAAATACGCAATTATTACATAATTCTGTCGAGTTATTTCAAATATTTTGATAATCGTGTGCATAGATCAATTACAGGGGCAATCAAAAGTATTCAATTACATTATGGTCAATTAGGAAAAAGTTTCAAATATATTCTATATGTTTGAAATTTAAAATACATAATTATTACATAATTTTGTCGAGTTATTTCAAATTTTATGAAACTCGGATGCATAGATCAATTACAGGGACAATCAAAAGTATTCCGTTACATTACGGTCAATGGGGAAAAAAGTTTCAAATGCATTTTAATCGTTTGAAATTTAAAATACGCAATTATTACATAATTCTGTCGAGTCATTTCAAATATTTTGATAATCGTGTGCATAGATCAATTACAGGGGCAATCAAAAGTATTCATTTACATTATGGTCAATGGGGAAAAAGTTTCAAATAAATTCTATACGTTTGAAATTTAAAATACATAATTATTACATAATTTTGTCGAGTTATTTCAAATTTTATGAAAATCGGGTGCATAGATCAATTACAGGGACAATCAAAAGTATTCCGTTACATTACGGTCAATGGGAAAAAATGTTTCAAATACATTTTAATCGTGTTACACTCATGCGGACTTAATAAAATTTATATGCAATTATAAAGTACATATTATAATATACATCATACATAATTTGTGGTGCAAAGAACATTTGTTATTGATTTACAAGGCCACACAAAAGTATTCCATTACATAATGGTATAGGGAGAACATTGTTTGATGAGCGTTTTAATTGTAATTCACTATTTACAATTTTATGAGATTGATATATGAAAGTAATATTTTTAAAACTTCGCTATCGTACGAACGCACCTAATTTGCTACGCTTCACGTGCAATTTCCAACTTGTTTTAATAGGTGAGTTCATAATTATGTGGTTAGGATCTATACTCGTCATTCAATCCGTCCGTCTGTTCGCATATAATACAGCAAAAACTACCCAACTGAATCGTTTCAAATATAAAGTACATATTTGTTGGATATATTTGTCAAGTCACTTCAAATTTTATGAAAATTGGATATATAATTTAATTACAGGGACAATCAAAAATATTTTATTACATAATAGCCCATAGTCAAAAACAATTTCAAGTGCACTTTAATGATGTTAGACTCTTTTGAATGTAATAAAATTTATATGCATCTATGAAGTATTTACTACAATATACATTTTGTACAACGTTGTGGTGCAAAGAGTATTTGCTATTAATTTACAGGGTCCACACAAAAATATTCCATTACATAATGGTATAAGGGTCAAATTTGGGGTGCGTTTTAATTATGTTAAACTGCTTCACATTTTTTAAATTAAAATACGTTGCTGAAATTTACTACAAGTTACCTCCTGTAATGAAAGAAAGCAGATGGTATTTACAGGGACACACAAAAGATTTCGGATGCACTACTGTATCCGAAATACCTTTTTCCATGATCTGGATATTTTTAAAACTTCGTTATAGTACGAACGCGCCATATTTGCTACGTGTAACAAGCAAATTCCGACATTTTTTAAAGCAAACAAATTATAATTTTAGAACGAAAGTTCCATACATATTTCCTTAACAGCTAATTAATACACGCGCTTTAAAACTAGTTATCAGGGTACAAAAATCTTCAACAACATTCATTTTCATTCAAGGTAAATTGAAAACAGCTCGTTACAAAATTACTTGTATGTGATAGTTTCCTATTCATTAAGAAAATATAAGCACCGTGAATATATCTTGTCAAAAATGTCTTGAGTGATAGGCGTAAAACTTTCATTTTTAAAAAAATAAAATTAAAAAAAAATCTGAAGAAAAATATTTTTGAAGTACTTTTATGCTTTTCCGCATTGTTGAGTTTTTTACTTTTTTTTGGTGCATTTTGAGAAGTTTCTTTTGTCAAAACTATTTTATTTATTTACTTGTATTGTCCTTTTTTGATACGTTCGTACTTATATAAATACGAAGCACCTATAGTCATCGTTCAGTCCTTCCGTCTGTCCGCATATAATAGAGCAAAAAACTACCCAACTGAATCATTTGAAACTTAAAGTATAAAATTGTTCCATAATTTTGTCGAGTCATTTCAAATTTTATGAAAATCGGATGTATAGTTTAATTACAGGGATAATCAAAAGTATTCCGTTACATGATCCGTGTTTTTTACAGGGACACACAAAAGATTTCGGATACAATGCTGTATCCGAAATACAGTACAGTATTACTCCAAGACCTGAATTTTTAAAACTTCGTTATAGTATGAATACACCATGTTTGTTACGTCTGATTTGCAATTTCCGACCTGTTTTTCTTTAAGAAAACAAACTATTATTTTGGAAAGGAAATTCCAAATATATTTCTTTAACAGCTATCTAAAGCACGCGCTTTAAAACTAGTTATCAGAGTACAAAAATCTTCAACAACATTCATTTTCATTCAAAGTAAACTAGTAACATTTTGTTACAAAATTACTTTTACGTGATATTTTCCTATTCATTAAGAAAAATGTAACACTGTGAATGTGTCTTGTCAAAAATGTCTAGAGTGATATTTCCAAATTAATCCCATGCGAAAAACTTTCATTTTTTTAATTAAAATATTGAAAAAAAATCTGAAGAAATATATTTTTGAAGTATGTTTGTATGATTATGCACATTGTTGAGTTTTTGACTTTTTTTGTTGCACTTTCAGAAGTTTCTTTTGTCAAACTATTTTATTTATTTACTTGTATTATCACTTTTAGACACGTTCGTAATTATATAAATACGAAGCACCTATTGTTCATCTTTCAGTCCGTCCGTCTGTCCGGATATAATTGAGCACCCAACTGAATCATTTGAAATTTAAAGTATAAAATTAGAGCATAATTTTGTCGAATCACTTCAAATTTTTGTGAAAATCGGATGTCTAGTTTAATTTCAGCAACAATCAAAAGTATTCGTAATGTCTGCGACCGCAGTAACACGGCGTTGTATGATCTCCACGAGTCATTGGAAGTTCTCTGGAGAAATATTGAGTCATGCAACCTCTATAGATGTCTATATTTCCGAAAGTTTTGCGCCCCACCAGTGGCCGAGAGGTTCGGACCTCTCAACTGGTAGACGGCAGGTGCTGGGTTCGAACCCAATCGAGCTGTCGGCCTAACCGTTCGGAGTTTTCGTGGTTTTCTTCGAACCTTGCGTAAATACGGGTTAGCTTCCCTTAGAAAGACCCCCACGAAGGGCACTCCCCCCCTGGTCCTATATCCCTAGCGTAGATAATCGGACGTCAAAAATCAACCAACCAACCGAAAGTTTTGCCGGTGGAGGACTTTGTGCACGTACTGATATTTCGATTATGTCCCATAAATGTTCGATGGGGCTCATGTTGGGTGATTGCAGGGGACAAATCATCCGCTGGAATTGTCCAGAATATTCTTCAAACCAATCGCGAACAGTTATATGCCGGTGACATGGTGCATAGTCAGCCTGGAATATTCCACCTTTGTTTAAGTACATGAAGACCATTAATGGTTGCAAATGGCCTCCCATAACCTGAAGGTATTCATTTCCAGTTAACATTTTTACCAGCGAATCCACTCTATTCCATTAAACACATCATTATGGAGCAAACACCAGCTTGTACATTGCCTTACTGACATCTTGGATCCATCGTTTTATGGGATCTGCGCCACACTCGTACCCTTCAATCAGCTCTTACCAATTGAAATCATGATTCATCTGACCAAGCCAGTTTTTCCTAATTGTCTATGGTACAATCTATATGGTCACGAACCGATGTGCGCCGCTTTTGGCAAAGTCGTTCAGTTAGTAATGGCACCCAAATCGGTCTTCTGCTGCTATAACCAAATAAAGCCAAATTTCGCCAGACTGTCTTAACGGACACGTCCGTTGGTCATCCCACATTCATTCCTGAGGTTATTTCACTCCGTGTTGCTTGTCTGTTCGCACTGACAAGTCTACGCGGACGTCGCTGGTAGCGGTCACTAAGGGTCGACCACTGGGTTGTCCATGATGGGAGGTTATGCCTGAATTTAGATATTCTCGGCACACTTTTGACACTGTGGATCTCAGAATGTAAAATTCCTTAACTATTTCCGAAATGGAATGTCCCATGCATCTAGCTCCAACTTGCCTACCGTGTTTGAAATCCGTTAATTTTTGTCGTGGGGCCATAATCACATAATCAGCCTTCTCACACGAAGCATTTGAACACAAATGAAAATCCTACCCAGTCACTGACCATTTATACAATTTTGTAAGCGACACTACTGTCGTCTAAATATTTGCATGTTGCTATGCCATGACTTTTGTCACCTCAGTGTACATTCTGTACAATCTGTGGTGCAAAGAATATTTGTTAATTTATACGACCGTGCAAAAGTATTCCATTATATAATGGTATAAGGGGCAAACATTGTTTGGGGCGCATTTATTATATTAAACTATTTCCCATTTTATGAAATTAATATATGTCGCTGAAATTTACTACAAGTTACTTCCTGTATCATAGAAAGAAAATAGTATTTACAGGAACACACAAAAGATTTCGGATATAATGCTGTATCCGAAGTGCTGTATAGTATTACTCCAAGATCGGGATATTTTTAATGCTTCGTTATAGTACGAACGCGCCTCATTTGCTACGTTTAACAAGCAATTTCCGACTCTTTTTTTAAGCAAACAAATTATTATTTTAGAAAGGGAGTTCCATACATATTTCTTTAATAGCTAATTAAAACACGCGCCTTAAAACTAGTTATCAGAGTACAAAAATCTTCCACAACATTCATTTTTATTCAAAGTAAATTGATACATTTTGTTACAAAATTACTTTTATGTGATATTTCCCTATTCATTAAGAAAAATTTAACACTGCCAATGTATCTTGTCAAAAATGTCTTCAGTGATATTTCCAAACTAATTTCAGGCTAAAAAATTCTATTTTTATAAATAATAATTGAAAAAAAAATCTAAAGAAAAATATTTTTGAAGTACTTTTATGCTTTTCCGCATTGTTGAGTTTTTTACTTTTTTGGTGCATCTCGAGAAGTTTCTTTTGTCGAAACTTTTTTATTTATTTACTTATATATTATCATTTTAATTTTTTTTAATTTATGAATTTGAAATTTTTTAATGCTTTAAATTACAGCAGAGCGATGACTTTGATAGTTCGTAATTAAGTAAATACGTATAGCACCTATTATCATCATTCAGACCGTCCGCCCGTCTGCCCGCATATAACAAAACAAAAAAAAAAAAAAAAAAAAAAAAAAACGACAAATTGGTTAAAATTTAAAATGCATAATTTTTGCATAAATTTGTCGAGCCATTTCAAATTTTATGAAAGTCGAATGTGTAGTTTAATTACAGAGATTATCAAAAGTTTTCTGTTACATTACGGGCAATGGGAAAAATAGTTTTAAATGCATTTTAATTATGTTACAATCTTTCGAATGTAATAAATTTGATATGCATTAATAAAGTACACTACAGTATACATTCTGTACAATCTGTGGTGCAATGAATATTTGTTATTAATTTACATGGCTGCACAAAACTATTACATTTTATAATGGTATAAGGCGAAAACATTGTTTGGGGGCGCGTTTATTATATTAAATTATTTTACATTTTATGAAATTAATGTACGTCGCTGAAATTTACTACAAGTTACTTCCTGTATCATAGAAAGAAGATAGTATTTACAGGGACACACAAAAGATTTCGGATACAATACTGTATCCAAAGTACAGTATAGTATTACTCCAATATCTGGATATTTTTAAAATTTCGTTGTCGTACGAACTCACCACATTCGCTACGTTTAACGTGCAATTTCCGACTTTTTTTTTTTTTTTTTTTTTTTTTTTTTTTTTTTTTTTTTTTTAAGCAAACAAATTATCATTTTAGAAAGGAAGTTCCATGCATATTTCTTTAGCAGTTAATTAAAACACACGCTTTAAAACTAGTTATCAGAGTTTAAAAATCTTTAACAACATTCATTTTCATTCAAAGTAAACTGGTAACATTTTGTTACAAAATTACTTTTATGTGATATGCTCCTATTCATTAAGAAAAATTTAAAACCGTGAATGTATCTTGTCAAGAATATCTAGAGTGATATTTCCAAACTAATCTCAGGATAAAAACTTTTACTTTTTATTTAAAAAATAAAATTGAAAACATAAGTAAATAAAAAAAAAAAAAAAAAAATGAAGTATGTTTTTTATGTTTTTCCGCTATGTTGATTTTTTTACTTTTTTGGTGCATTTCCAGACGTTTCTTATGTAAAAACTATTTTATTTATTTATTTAAATTATCACTTAATTTTTTAAGATGGTGAATTAGAAGTTTTTCTTATAGTTTGATGTTTTAAATGACTGTCAAATGATGACACTGATATAGTGTTTTTGGTATTAGCAACGCATTAAAACTTCGAATTTAATAAAATTTTTGAGACACCATTATACTTTTTTAATTAATAAAATCCTTGTATAACATTTTGTTAATTATTTTTTTAAATAATAACAATAGCTAACAGCATAGAATGATCAAATAATGAAATTATGTTTTGTTTAAAATCAAATTAAGTCAATTTTGAGTGGATTTTTGTTTGTTCGTTTTATTTGTTATTTTTTTCCACAAAAAGAATATCAAATCGGAAATTGTATGTCAAACGTAGCAAATGTGGAGCGTTTGTATTATAATTTTATAAGTATTCAGATTTTGTTGGAATAAATGTTGCACTATTGTGCCATAAAGTATGAATACAAAATCTATTGCGGTTCTATATATTAAATTCAGTCATACAGAAACGATAGGATTCTATCTTAAATATGAAGTTATAAATCACCAACAAGGCAACCTAGAATCATTACCGATTATGGGATATCATTGAATTAATTACGTAAGGTGTGATTCAATGGAATGAACATAACTTTTATTAATATTTTTTTCAGTTTTGATTCGATTTTCATAAAATTTTAAATGACTCGAAAAAATTCTGCAACGGTTATACATATATTTAATTCCAAATCGTTCGACTGAGTAGTTTTTGCGCTGTTATAGGCGGACAGATAGACAGACTGATGGACGGACGGCCCTGACGACATTTATAGATGCTATAAATTTATATAATTACGGAAGCACTTAAAAATTCAAACTCAGTTTCTTTTACTTTGTAAGTAATGCTTTAAAATATTGGACAAACATTTAAAATGTGATTTGTTACATCATAGTTTTATTTTAATTTTGTTATACTCCTTTACTTCGAGCTATTAATCATAGTTTTGTAGTCCAGATACGATATTTGCACATAATAATGAAAATATAAACTTGAAATTTTAGAAAATATCTATTTTTAATCTCAGGGAAATAAACTCTGCAACGGTTTGTCGCAAAATGAGAAATACAAAATGAAATTAATAGTTTCAGAAAGTGAAATTAACAAAAGCTAAGTAAAATGTTTTCCATTTACTCTCTTAATTTATTCTTCTTTCCACTGGTTCTTTATAATTTGAAAGGAATTGTTCATTAACTTAAAGATAATAAAGACAGCGAGATGATGCTTCTTTAAAAATGAATTCAATTTTGGTTATCTTTAAAGCATTTGTTTTCGTTGTGGAAATCAATTTGTAATTATGTTTAATATGTGTAACCACTTGTCGAATTCCCACGTAGCGAAAACTTTTGTATAGTCAGTAAAAAATAAATAAATAAATAAATAAATAAATAAATAAAAATGGAAGAACATTCGTCATTTGCCGAAGAAGCCTGGGCTTGAGAAAATGTTCTTGGAAAATTATGGGCATCTGGGTTGCCCATTATTTATACAAAACACTTCTGGAAAATGACAAAATCCTTTTTGAACATTTCTGAAACGTTCCATAGAAAATAAAGTAAGCTTCTTGCGAAGTATAAGTATTGTTTTGTTGACAACAAAAACGTTCCTAGCATTTCGCAAGAAGTTGATTGGTATATCTGTGCAAAATTTTTAAGGTATACAGTAAACTTCCGGTCTCTCTCTCGCTTTTTTTTTTCCCCTTACAGTGAAGATTTAAGCTCAATTTCCTTTAATTTATGGAATGTTTTAAAAGATTGGATCAACACATAAACTGTGATTCCTAATTTCACCCTAGTTTTATTTTAATTTTGTTACATTATTTTACTTTAAGCTACTAATCATAATTCTATAATCCAGATACGATACTTGTGTATAATAATGAAAATATAAACTCAAAATTTTAGAAACTATCTCTTTTTAATCTGAGGGAGATAAATTCTGCAACGGTTTGTCGCAAAATGAGAAATACAAAATAAAATTAATAGTTTCAGAAAATGAAATTAACAAAAGCTAAGTAAAATATTTTCCATTTATTCTCAAATTTTTCTCCTTTCCACTGGTTCTTTATAGTTTGAAGAAAATTGTTCATTAACTTAAAGATAATAATGACAGCGAGATGAATGTTTCGCTAAAAATGAATGCAATTTTGATTATCTTTCAAGCGTTTGTTTTCGTTGCGGAAATCGATTTGTAATTATCTTTAATCTGTGTAACCACTTGTCGAATTCCCACATAGCGAAAAAATTTTCATTAGTTAAAAAAAAAAAAAAAAAAAAAAAAAAAAAAAATGAAGATCAGTCGTCATTTGTTGAAGAACCCTGGGCTTGAGAAAATGGAGAAAAACTTTCGGGGTATTAATAATGATCCCACTGGAATTAAAAAGTTCCATTTTTCTAGTTAACAAGTATTTAATTTTTTGGGGGGCTATTCTCAAAAATATAATTTCTCCACCGCTTTGTAACGCGAAATTTCTTGGCAGATTTAATCCTAAAATGACACATTGTCGTCTCACAAATCCCACGATTTTTATTTTGTCTGCTTCTAGAATGACACACTGTGCTGTCACAAATCCCACAAGTTTTATTCTTTATAGAAACAGATAGTCAGTTTCTAGAATGATACACTTTGAGTCTCACAAACTTTGGTGTTTTATTTTTCAATTTCTAGAATGTTACACTTGGGTCGCACAACCAAACACTTAAACCGTGACACCTAGTTTTATTTTAATTTTGTTATATATTTTTACTTTAACCTATTAATCCTAGTTTTATAATCTAAATACGATATTTACGCATAATAATGAAAATATAAACTTGAAATTTTAGAAAATATCTCTTTTTAATCTCAGGAAATAAATTCTGAAACGGTTTGTTGCAAAATGAGTTTCAGAGAATAGTTTCAGAAATTTTTATTGCAAAAGCTAAGTAAAACATTTTCCATTTATTCTTTTAATTTTTCTCCTTTAAAATGGTTCTTTATAGTTTGAAGGGAATCGTTCACTAACTTAAAGATAATAAAGACAGTGAGATGAATGCTTCTCTAAACTAGTCGTTGGGGGCCACCGTAATACTTACCCATCATGGACATGTATATGAAAATAAAACGTGTGAAAACTATTTATACAATGCATTGCAATTCATAATCAAATTTTAATATTGTTAATATACATAGTAATGCTATATTAAAGAACTGCTGATGTACCAATTTCGACAAATTATATAAAACGCCAAACTACTCAAGTAGTACCGAACTGCGTAAAAGAAACATCCTTATAACTCCAAAAATAATAATTCTATTAACTAACAATTAACTGCGTCGGATTAAGCGTCTCATTTCCAATTAAAATATACCTCTGAATTGAAATTTGAATGAAATACAGGGTCATGAAAAATCGAAAAATGTGGAAAACAGGATAACAAATATCTCGGCAACTAATAATCCGATCGACTTCGTTTTATATGCAAATTGTGTGTTATTTTATTGCCTTTTACGTCCATTCCTTAGAACAAAAAAATTCGAAAATTTTTATGTACCTTTCATCAGAATGAATTTTTCGAGAGTCCGAAAAAAACAGTTCCGGATAATCGAGGTTGCTGATATTAAATAGGCTTTGTCCCATTCTTACATACTAAGTACATACAAAATTTCAAGTCTCTATCTCAATTTGTTCGGCAGATAGAGCGTTTACAGACAGACAGACAGACGGACGGCAAAAAAAAATTTCTAAAAATATGTTTTTCGGAATCTCTACTATCTAAAACGTGTAAATCCGTCAAAAAAATTTTTTCGATTTTCAAAACGATTGCAAGATTTACCCTATACTACGTATGATGGGTAAGTAAAATGAATGCAATTTTGGTTGTCTTTGAAGTGTTTGTTTTCGTTGTGGAAATCCATTAGTAATTATCTTTAATCTGTCTAACCATTTGTCAAATTCCCACGTAGCAAAAACTTTTGTATCGCCAATAAAAAATAAAAAAAAAAGGGGGAAGATTAGTAGTCATTTGCCGACGAAGCCTAGCCCTGAGAAAATGTTCTTGAAAAATAATGGGCAGCTGGGTTGCCCATTATTTATACGAAACATTTCTGGAAAATGACAAAAACCTTTTTGAAAACTTCTGAAACATTCCATAGAAAATAATGTAAGCTTTCTGCGAAGTATCAGTATTGTTTTGTTGCCAACAAAAATGTTCCTAGCATTTCGCAGAAAGCTTATTGGCATATCTGTGCAAAGTTTTAAAGTTATACAATAAACTTCCAGTCATTTTCAAGAAATGTTTCTTTGAAATAATGGGCAACTCAACTACCCATTCTTTTCCCTCAACCGTTTCTTGATTTTTTTTTTTTTTTTTTAATTTCCTATAATTTATGGAATATTTTAAAATATGGAACAACCACTTAAACTGTGATATCTAGTTTCACCTTAATTTTATTTTAATTTTGTTATATACTTTTACTTAAAGCTATTAATCATAGTTTTATAATCCAGGTAGATACTTGCGCATGATAATGAAAATATAAACTTGAAATATTAGAAAATATCTCTTTTTAATCTCAGGAAATAAATTCTGAAATGGTTTGTCGCAAAATGAGAAATGCAAAATGAAATAAATAGTTTCAGAAATTTTTATTACAAAAGCTAGGCAAAATATTTTCCATTTATTTTCTTAATTTTTCTACTTTCGAACGGTTCTTTAAAGTTTGAAGGGAATTGTTCATTAATTTAAGATAATAAAGACAGCGAGATGAATGCTTCTCTAAAAATGAATGCAATTTTGTTTATCTTGGAAGCGTTTGTTTTTGTTGTGGAAATCGATTTGTAATTATCTTTAATCTGTGTAACCACTTGTCGAATTCCCACGTAGCGAAAACTTTTGCATCGTCAGTTTTTAAAAAAATGAAGATCAGTCGTCATTTGCCATAGAAGCCTGGACTTGAGAAAATAGAGAAAAACTTTCGCGATATTAATAATGATCCTACTGGAATTAGAAAGTTTCACTTTTTCTAGTTAACAAGTACTTAATTTTTTAAGGCTATTCTAGGAAATATTGATGCATTCGAAATTATATAAATGCGTAGTACCTAGTCGTCGTTCAGTCTGTCCGTCCGTCGTCTGTCTCTCCGCATATAACAGAGCAAAAACTGCTCAACCAAATCGTTTGAGATATAAATTATATAATTATCGCATTATTTTGTCGAGTCATTTCAAATTTTGTGAAAATCGGATGCATAATTTTATTACAGGGACATTCAAAAGTATTCCATTGTATTACAGTCAACAGAAAAATTAGTCCTAATTGCATTTAAATGATGTTACATTCTTTCGAATATAATAGAATTGACACGAATCTATAAATTATACACAAAATTATGCATTCTGTACAATCTGTGATCCAAAGAATATTTATTATTAATTTACAGGGCCACGCAAAAGTATTCCATTATATAATGGTACACGGGGAATCGTTGTTTGGGGCGATTTTTAATTATATTCAACTATTTCACATTTTATGAAATTGATGTACGTTGCTGAGGTTTAATACAAGTTACTTCCTGTATAATAGAAAGCAGATAGTATTTACAGAGACACATAAAAGATTTCAATCACTATACTGTATCCGAAGTTACTGTATACTATATCAGCAAGATCTGAATGTCTTTAAAACTTCGTTATAGTAACGAACACACCTCATTTCTACGCTTCACGTGCAATTTCCAACTTGTTAATCTCAGAGAAAGAAATCTGCAACGGTTTGTCACAAAATGAGAAATGCAAAATAAAATTAATAGTTTCAGAAAGTGAAATTAACAAAAGCTAAGTAAAATGTTTTCCATTTATTCTCTTAATTTTCCTCCTTTCCTACGGTTCTTTATTGTTTGAAGGGTATTGTTCATTAACTTAAGATAATAAAGACAGCGAGATGAATGCTTCTCTAAAAATTAACGCAATTTTGGTTATTTTTTAAACGTTTGTTTTCGTTGTGGAAATCGATTTGTAATTATCTTTATTCTGTGTAACCATTTGTCGAATTCCCACGTAGAGAAAACTTTTGTACCGCCAGTAAAAAAAAAAAAAAAAAAAAAAAAAAAGGAAGAACAGTAGTCATTTGCCGACGAAGCCTAGATTTGAGAAAATGTTCCTGGAAAATAATGGGCAGCTGGGTTGCCAATTATTTATACGAAACATTTCTGGAAAATGACAAATTGAACACCTCTGAAACGATCCATATAAAATAAGGTAAGTTTTCTGAGAAGCATCAGTATCAGAGTTGAATTCAGATACTTTTCTCCGGGAGCGATTTATGTGGCTCCGGGGGAGGGGGGGTCATTACAGAGTTCTGGGGGTGGGAAATTGTACTTTTTGACCATTGAAAACATAAAATATCAAATTTTCTGGGGGGGGGGTTCATTGCTCCGAGGGAGAATGTCCACCCCCCACCCCCCGGGCCACCCACTTAATGCAACATTGATCAGCATTGTTTTGCTGCCAATAAAAACATTCCTAGCATTTTGCTGGAAGCTTACTTGTATTATTATGGAGAGTTTTTAATTTATACAGTAAACTTCCAGTCATTTTCAAGAAATGCTTCTTCGAAATAATGGGCAACTTAGCTACCATTTTTTTTTTCAGAAACGTTTCTGGATTTTTTTTTCTTTCTATAATGAAGGTTTAAGCTCAATTTCTTTTAATTTATAAAATATTTTAAAATATTGGACAAACACTTAAACTGTGATACCTAGTTTCACCCTAGTTTTATTTTAATATTGTTATATTCTTTTACTTCAAGCTATTAATGATAGTTTTATAATCCAGATGCGATACTTGCGCACAGTAATGAAAATATAAACTTGAAATTTCAGAAAATATCTCTTTTTAATCTCAGGGAAAGAATTCTGCAACGGTTTGTCAGAAAGAGACAAATACAAAATGAAATTAATAGTTTCAGAAAGTGAAATTAACAAAAGCTAAGTAAAATGTTTTCCATTTATTCTCTTAAATTTCTTCTTTCCAACGATTCTTTATAGTTTGAAGGAAATTGTTCATTAACTTAAAGATAATGAAGACAGCGAGATGAATGCTTCTAAAAATGAATGCATTTTTGGTTATCTTTGAAGCGTTTGTTTTCGTTGTGGAAATCGATTTGTAATTATCTTTAATCTGTGTAACCACTTGTCGAATTCCCACGTAGTAAAAACATTTGCATCGTCAGTTTAAAAAAAATAATAAAGATCAGTCGTCATTTGCCAAAGAAGAATGGGTTTGAGAAACTGGAGAAAAACATTCACGATATTAATAATAATCCCCCTGGAATTAGAAAATTTCATTTTTCTAACAAGTATTTAATTTTTTTAGGCTATTCTCGGAAATATATTTTTCTACCGCTTTATAACGCGAAATTTCCTGGCACATTTAATCCTAGAATGACATTATTGTCATCTCACAAATCCCACGATTTTTATTTTGTCTGCTTCTAGAAAGACACACTGTGGTCTCACAAATCCCGAGTTTTTATTTTGTCAATTCCTGGAATGATACACTGGGATCTTAACAAGTTTTTATTTTGTTAATTCGTAAAATGATGTCTCACTGAGGTCTCACAAACACCCGGTTTTTTATTTTTGTTATTTTCTAAAATAACACAATGGGTCTCACAATCCTCCAGTTTTTTTACCACGCTTTTATTAGCTTCACCTGTATGTTTGTGAGTTTGTGAGTTTGTAACTCTTCTCATTTTATGTATTTTCAACGATTACTCCGAAACCATGCAACCGATTAACTTGGTTTTGGTGTTAAATGAAAGACGATGCTCTCGAATTGGTACCACTTCAATTTCATCGAAATTGGTTCAGTACTTTTTTAGTAATTAGGCAAAAACTAATAAAATTAGTGATTTTTCGCTAATTAAAAGTGTTGAATACGTTCACTGAATGGAGTGTGGACAGCATGGCCGAGAGGTCTAAGGCGCCGGATTGAAGCTCTGTTTTTCGAAAGAGATTGTGGGTTCGAACCCCACTCCTGACATTATTTACATCTATGTAAAATTTTAAAAAAATTTCCGTATTACAATTTTTATTTTTAACCGGCTTCAGAAAAGGAAGAGGAAGTTATCAATTCGATGCGTATGTATTTTTTTTCTATGTATGTTCACCAATTACTCTGAAAGTATCCGACCGATTAATTTGGTTTTTGTATTAAATATAAATATAGTTTAAAAAAACTAAAAACCACGCTTTAAAGTAATCAAGCTAAAAAGGGAAAAATAAATATATTTTAAAAAAACTAAAAACCACGCTTTTTAAGTATATCAAACTAAAAAGAGAAAAATAATTCGTACTATAAGCTGAAAACGAAAATAGTTGAAAAATACTATATTACAATAAAATCATTGTTATTATAGAAATCAATTAATAAGCATTAAATAAAATTATCGTGGAAAAAAAAGCGTAGGATGCTTCTTAAGAACTGATAGATGGAGCATGGTAGATGGAGTACCCCACGCTTTTTTTCCACGATAATTTTATTTATTGCTTATTAATTGATTTCTATAATAACAATAATTTTATAGTAATATAGTATTTTTCATCTATTTTCGTTTTCAGTTTATAGTACGAATTATTTCTCACTTTTTAGTTTGATATACTTAAAAAGCGTGTTTTTTAGTTTTTTTAAACTATATTTATTTTTATTTTTGTCTAGGGGTCTCACTAATGCCAGGTTTTTATTTTGTTAGTTCATAGAATGACACACTGGGGGATTCTATCCAGACATTTACGATTTCCGCAATGGTTCTGTCTCAAAAATTAACGCCCGGATTTTCATTAAACTTCAGATTCAGTTAGAACTGGACATACGTTGTTGCTGATTAGATTTTGGGGTAAATCACCAAATCGGTGACATAGCTATGCTTCATTTTTCAAGAAATATTAGCTTGTATGAAAGAGAAGAAAAGTTAGGAATTGCCACATCCGACTAGTTTAAATAACCTTGGTAATAAACATAGAGTTTCCTGTTTTGAAACCAGTATTTTCTTAGAAGAAAAGTTGTTCTTTTAAATTGCAAAAAGCTCGGATTAAATAAAATAACATTTTGTTTACTGAATTACCGCCATCCAAAAAGCTTGAGACTTTGCAGTTCTGTATATCCATTGTTGATTATATCCCTGGATAGAAATCTGACACTAATGAATGTTTACATCATTTTTGACAGTGATGTAAACATTCCTAAAAAGCACTTTATATCAACATTTTGCCTGTGAAACTTTAAAAAAAAAAAAAAAAAAAAAAAAAAAAAAAAAAAAAAAAAAAAAAAATTACACAAAAACTAAGCATGATATAAGGTAATGAATTGCAGACTTGAAATCAGCATAAATATCTAACCCTGGAGAAAACATTAAGTCAATTCTCTGGCAACTGCTTTAAAATTAAAAGTAAATGGACCTGTATAGACATTATCTAGAAAATGTAATTCTGCCTGACATTTATTGTAAATGTGCTTAAAATTTCATTAAAAACCAATATTTTCATAAACTTAAACATGAAAATTTCTTACGGAAAGCATAATCGGAATAAGCTCAAAAGATTGATCTAGAAATCAACTAATTTCATTTCTGTGGCCGAACCATTTTGTCCCATGTAGTTTGTCATAGGTAGGAACAATTTTGTTTTAATTATTTTCCATTAAGGGGATTATTTAAGATTTTTGCTTATTCAACATAGGACGATTGGGGTGACTAATATATGGATTTTAAGTTCTTGGTAAGTGAATAGAATAATAATAATTATTAAGGGGATAGGATAAGGATAATAATAATAATAATAATAATAATAATAATTGAAACAATTGATAGCAATTGCTGAAATTGGGTTTTCAAATTTTTATGTGTTTAGTAGAGTTTTAGCCCATGAGTAGGCCTCAACACCTAGTCGGACTAATTTTTTTAATCATCATTTCTTCTAGACCAGGAGGAGGCAGCACAGACAATCACCTCATCGACTTCGCTGATGAAAATCTAGAATTGCTTAAATCTCGATTCGCATATTAAAAAGCAATCGGTCTGTCAAATCATATATTTGTGGAAAACATCTAATAACCCGATTTTTTTGGTTGACTTATAGGTTTACGTTAGGATTTCCTGCTCCCAATCCTCCATGTGTTCATACGTTTGGGTGCAGGAAAACACAATGGTAAAGCTACGAGTCAATTGTTAAAATTGGGTATACCGATAGCATTTTAATATGCGAATCGAGACTTAACTTATCCTAATTTTTCATCAGTGAACTCAATGAAATGATTGTCTGTGCTGACACCTCCCAGTCTATTAATAAACAATGAAATTTTGTTACATTATTTAGAATGTGTTGTAAAATGTTTCATAAATGATTTGATGTATGCTTAATGCAAGATTTTATCTTCTTGTTTATTGTTGGTGATATTGCTTGCTTTTGTCATTTGTCGAAAATGGACCTATTATCTTTTTAAAATAAATAAAGCACAAAACTATTATAAATTTCTCAAAAAAATTAAATTTTCAGCAAAAAAAAGTAAGCTAACAGCTGAATACGTAAATTCCACATAAAGCTAATAATTTAAATATCGACAATAAAATGCAGTTTAAACCATTCTAATTTATATTTGCGAAATTTTTTCCGCATTTCAAAGATGCACAATTTTAGTTAATTTGCTCATTTAATAAAAGTATTACTGTCTTAAAGAATACTAATCCCTTTTCTTTCTAGAAAAAAAAAATCGCCTAGTTTTAGTTACTGCAATGGATTTCTAATTATTCTTAATATGTATACGACATTTTTCATATTTTCAGCTTATAAATTTTTCTTTGTTAAATAACAAAGCGAAATTTTAAAGAAAAAATTGAAGAATAACCAATAATATGTGTGATTAAAGTCTCTGGAAATATAATCTACAATTAAATATATTCTAAAAGAGAAAAATAAATTTCATTTATGTAAAAAATAAATAAATAAATAACAATAACAAAGCTAAATAAAGATTTCGATCAAATTAAAGGAACCTTTTTTTCCTTTTTTAATCTGTAATTGGTATTTGAATATTTCAAGAATCGAAATTTCTTGTCATTATTAAAAATTTGGTTCAGAACCATTTGTTAAGAGGAGCGCAAATAATTAGTAAGAAAACATTTTCTGCTTAATTAGTTAAGCAATGAGATTTTGTTGGTTATGATACTTTCTTTTAAAGAATTTGTTTCTCAGAACCAAACGTGTTTTGTTTAATGATCGCTAAAGCATTGGAGAATGCGAAAGTTGAAAAAGAATATATTTATTGTCGTCTTTATATTTCGTAAGAATATTTCCTGCAATAATGAAGAAGTTTGTTATGATTAAAATTGTTAATAGGTAAGCCTAAACAATCATTTTTTACTTTATAATAAACCTTTTACTACGTTAATATTAATAGAGAACTGTCGCTAAAGAATATCAAAATTCGTATTTTAGCTATTAAACAAAATAATTAATAAAATCGTTTTTAACGCAATTTAAACAATTCGAAATATAATTGCAAACATTTTTCTGCATTTGAAAGAATCATAAATTTAGTTAGTCTGTTTATTAAATAAAAGCAATATAATCAGTCACATTTGGAAGTCTCTGAAAGATTTTTAAAAAATCAACTGGCATTTAAATCTAAAACATCTTTAAAAACTTTTTCTGCGAAATTACAGAGAATTTATAGGTAATCCATTATCTTAAGTCTTATGAAAAATCACAGTGATTCTGTTAAATAACAGAGAAATTATTCGATAAATTTACAATAGACTCTGTAAATTAACATCGTTAAAAATATACCCAGACTCTGTAATTTTTTTTTTTTTTAAATGATAATATTAATTTAATTTAGTTCTCACAATTAGTGAATCACTGTCTTTACTGAGCCTCAAAGAATTTGAAATTTTCGAGTACATTTGAACTGTTGTTCATTTAATTTTTAAGCAATTTGCTTCTAACTGTCCAGGGGTTTTAATCCGAGACCTCTTGACAGTGGAAAAACATCTTACTGACTGATCTATCCGCGATTCAAACGGACTATAGGGGAAAACTGGCGCTGATGTTCTGTGTCGGCAATCAAACGACGACTTGCAGTATTTGTATGTTTTTCCGACAACTATATGGATTTTATAAAAATAATTTCTTACGCTAATGTTACGCGAACTCTCGAAATAGGGTCAAACAGAAAGAATTTTAATTTAAAACGTAATTATTATGTTTAGAGACATTAAAATTACTGAAAAAAACAGCACGATATTTTGGCTGTTTTTGTTTCCAAACGAGTACCAATGGCTGTGTATCAATTTCGGAACACACTTAAAAAAACAAACAAACAAAAAAAAAAAAAAAAAAAAAAAAAAGGCAGGAGTTACTGTTTGTCATATAAAATTGCTGTCATGTTTCTCTGTTACCGTAAGTAGCCGATTATTATTATAAATTTTGCAATTATATTGTGTGTCATTATTTTTGTCTATTTCTCTCTCTATCTGTTTACGCAAGTTAAATTTAGCGTGATACTTAGTAGTAACGGTAGTAATGTTAATTCTCGTATATCAGAATTTACAATATTTTTTTAGATTTAGATTAAAATTTTCATGTACGTTGTATTTTTGATTGGACATTTTAAGTGTAGCTTTTTTCCTAAACTGCCAAAAGGATTTGAAGAATTTGAATTTTTTTATACGCTTGCTTCAATTAAACGTACTCTCAGATTATTATGTCTGATTTAACTGCTGTGAATTACTGTGGCTAGTATGAGTATTCTTAAAAAAAAAAAGAAAAGAATTAGGGTTTCTTGTTATTTTATGCTTGCTTCTATTTGAGTTTTTTAAAAACATAGCATTAAAAAAGCTATTGATGTACTGTAGTAATTTAAGTATCTTCTGAAATTCTATTATATAAATATTTAAGTTTTTTATTTCCCCCTCTCCCCTTCAAAAGAAAAAAAATGCATCAAATTGCTAAATTCATTTAGCCATCATATATATGGCTGTTTTTTTCTGTTTATGTATGTTGGATGTTTATTTTTTATACATTTCTAATCAAACAACTTACATAAAGTTTTTTTTTTTAAATAAGACTACTTACAATATCATAAATTGGCATAAGATCCACAAGTAAATAAAGATGCGTTGTCAAAATCTTTCCATACATTTTATAGCATATAATTACTCAGATCTAAATTTCCATCAAACTTTTTGTTTGTCAACATACCTTTACTTTTTCTGATATTTAAACAATTTTATAAGATATCAATTACTATTTAATTTTTGTTTGTGAAATTTTGAGAATTTTGATATTGGTGTAGAAAATAAAATTTTAAAGGAGATCTTTCAGGAAAAGGTACAAAGAAAGTTTAAAAGTACATGTTAGTTTTCTTTTTTTCTTCTCCATTATTTACTCATCTTTTTTTCTTTCTTTGTTTTTCAGGATTTAGAGAGAACCACAAATTTCATAGAGCCTGCATTGCAGATGTTTTGGGGTGATTGTTCTACAACCTTCGTCAGCAGTACAAAAGCCTTGAAAGCCTGCTTAGAGGAGAATATGCACTACGTGGATAAGAATTGTAAATAAGGGCATGCGCCTGGAGAATTTCTAGAGTGGGTAGAGCCTGACACAGAGTGTCCGGTCGCTCACTCCGGGAATTCCCCCTGGTTTTGTCATATTTACAATTTTTTAAAACTACATATAAACAAGTAAGTGCAAGAAAAAAAAACAGGTACATAAAGATATTTGCATAGTTATAAAGTCATGTGTAATTACAATTATGAAGTTTGATTTCATATTTAGATATAAATGTGTAGTTTTCATTATTTTTTTTTTAATTTGTGAAATTTTAATATTTTTAACAAAATGATTTGAGAAAAAACTTATCAAATGTAAAATCTGAAAAAAAGGGATTGTTGAAGTATAATTTATGTTTCTCATACAATTACTTATTAATGTTAGTATCTCAAATATAAAGCACATGAACTTTTTAATTATAGCATTAGCATTCTAGCACCTGTCTTTCTATTTTTTTTAATCAATCATACTGTACTGCTGTGACAGCTAAATGCACTGTTTTGAAATACTCTAATAAAAGTTTAAATTTTAAAAAGGTAAGGGTACTTGTGTATTAACGTCACAACAGCAGAAGTTGTGCTAATGCGCCAATAAAGCAATCTTGTTCACACACGCACCACAGTTATCTATTGGATTCCTTGTTGCCTTGTTGTTTGCTGATTTTTGACGCCATTTTTTAGTGCTATGAAAATGCGTATTTGGGATTCGCCAAAAACAGAACAAGTTGCAATTTTATTTTTTCAGGAGCGATGATACAGGAGTTCATACACAAGCAGTTGAGAGCATGTGAGGCAGTGCTAAGTGGAGAAACAAAAACACTAGACCTGGGGAGAGGGGAGTCAGCCAGACATCATTTGGAATCTTATTTATCAGAGTTCAATTGACGACAGCATCATGTAAAAAAAAAAAAAAAAAAAGACTGTTGTGAATGTATGTTAAACTTGATATCAGCCCATTTTCCACCGAAATCCGATTGACTACTTTGTTTTTAAATAAAGTGTTTTCATTTTAAATAAAGTGTTTGATTTTATGATTTATCGCAAAAAATTTAGGTGTAGATTGATGGTAGTTAAAAACTGCCAAATCTGTAGCTGAGGTGGCATTAATACTTAAGTACCAAGGAAAGCAATAAACCACAATCACCTATCCCAATTTAAAACTTTAAGTGAATTAAAAGTTAAATTCGTAAAAAATAAATTTAATTTGTGATAGCTGTTTTTTACATAACAACAGGTTTCAAAATATCAAAATCCTATCATGTCTGATTTCTACATAAAATAAACCAGTCACATATTATTAATTTTTAATGTTTTACAAACAACATATAAAAAATATTCAGTTTTCTGACCTCATGGAAAAAAATCTTAGGCTGATGTGTTTGCCACAAACGTCCATGCACTTTCTTACCGATTATCAACACTCTAATCCAATCTTCATGAAAGCATATACAGTAGACTCCCTAAAATTCACACATAATTTACGGTTGTAAATAATGAAAAATTCAGTTCAGATATAAGAGCAGAATTTGACATTTTTAATTTTAAATCAATTCCATACATATTTTAATTTGTAATTTTTGTTAATATTACTGAATTCATGTCTTTTCATGAAGAAAGAATAAATTTATTCCTGAAAAAAAAAAAAAAAAAAAAAAAAAAAAAAATCAAAATATTGCTGATATCACTGGTAATCATAATCTTCTTACTAAATATATTTATGTATATTAATCAAGCTTTTTGGTTAATAAGTCTGGCTAAACCTGAAATCAAACTTCCTTATTTTATAATTTTGATGATTATTAATTAATAATTATTATTAATAATTCACCTTTATAAGGCAAGTTTCATAGAATAATTTAGGAAAAATACATTTCATGTTTATAATGAATGTTTCTTTTAATCATACAGTAGTGATCATTAACTTGGCTTCAGCTTTTAATATTTTAATCATTTTAAAGATTATCTAAATTTTTATTATTTTAGTTTATTACTTATTTTAATATTTTATTATATTGTATTTTATTATATTGCATTCATTATATTTTCAATTGCATTATTAATTACATTCAAATTACGGTTTAAAATATATATAAAAAAAGCAATGACCAGAAATCCCTAAAACTTCTAGTCCCAAGTTGTGTAGATTTGAGGGAGTCTACTGTGTAATCCTTAGGATTTGGAAAAATGATACTTGTATGATCAGATAATCAAGTATTCTACAAGGAAACACTGCAGTAAACATTATCTATTGTTTTAAAAAAGTTTTTTATTAAAAAGCACTAAATTAAAATGCATAGATTTTTATCGTCGTATTTTAGGTGTGCCAAGTATTACTTTGGCCAAGTACTAAGTTGTTTTGTATAAGAAAGAACCACTGATGTGTACATGAAAGGAATTAAAAAAAAAAGGTGGCAGTGTGTGCGTATACATCTATATATAAAGGTGCATCTTGAGCATGTTTATATGTAACTAAACAATTTGCACAATATTATTTCTCATAAAATTTCGCTTTTTCAAACATTTCAAACTATTGTATTAAGACACAAAATAAAGCAAAATTTAACTGTATCAATAGTTATGCTGGAAATTACAAGTAAAATCGTGAAATATTTTTTAAAAGCAGCACTAACAGCAGTTAAAGGTTAGTTGCAATCATTTTTCAATTACTTAACCCTTAACTGATGTTAGGGCTGCTTTTTAAAAATATTTCACAATTTAACTTGTAATTTTTTATTTGATTAAAAATTTCAGTTAAAGAAAAGGTTTTAAATGCATAAATATATTTCAGGTTTTATTTAAGATTGGATACCTCTTTATATAATATTTATTTAGTATTCTTGCATTAAGATTTTATGTAAAGTAACATTATCACATTTAAGGGTCATTGCATTTCAGCACAATGCAACCTTACTTTTTAAAGACAATTTTTGAAAATTTGTAAATTTCAAAATTGACACATGAAAAGTACATTTAACCAATGCAATATCAAAACAGATTCTTCAATTTATCCAACTCATTCTGATATATTTGAATGAATCATCCATAAACTGTACTTTATTAAAAGTTGATTTAAGATAGTGAATCTCGTTTGGACATAAAATAATAGCATATAGATTTTACATTAAAAATGTTTTCCAAATAATGCTAGAGATCAACACTGGTGACTCAAAAAAAAAAAAAAAAAAAAAAAAAAAGTTAAAATTTCAGCTTAATTATGGCCTGCCTAATTGAATTTTACAAAGTATACTCTTTTTTTTTTTTTAACATTGATAGGCTAAAAATTGTTTTGTAAAAGAAGTTATGACCAAAATTACCTATCTTAGCTCTTATTTTTTACATTTTAAATATTAATTTTTAAAGGAGCGACCTAGGCTAATTTATTTTTTTTCATGAATTTCTAATTTGTATTCTAAAGGTTTCAGTTATCATTAGTCTATATTTTATGTATTAGAGATTTTATCAAATCAACATTAATATACATGATGTTGAACATATTCTTTATAATCTTGAAAGTTCCAAAAGAATGAGACAAGAAATTTTTTTTAAATATTCGACAAAATGTCAGGCTATTAATAACCATATAGTATATCTATGTGCATTTGTATACTATATAGGGTAGATGTGCCAGTATTGGACCGCCTTCCAGTAATGGACTGCCTCACAGATTTCAATTTACAAAAAAGGAAAAGAAAAAAATAATAAAAACTTATTTATTTTTATTATTAACTCTCCCTTGCATGCTTTATAATTTAAACTTTCATTGTTTTACATTGAGAATCATAATGAACATGCTAAGAGCTGAATTATCTTCATTTTCTTATAAAAATTTAATGTTTTTGTTTGGATAATAATATAAAACTTTGAATTTCGTATACCAATGGTCATTTACAAAATTGTATTTAAGATTTTAGGAGGGCTATCCATTACTGGGCTTTTGAGTGTTTTGACATACTTCTATTATTTAAAATTAAATTTTTATTTTTATTGGGAAATGTCACTATGGAATTAGTTAAATATTTTTGAAAGAATGTTATAATATGAAAAAAAAAAAAAAAAAAAAAAAAAAAAAAAAAAACTGGAATATAATAACTAACTACAGTAGACTCCCTTAAATCCACACATATTAATGAAAATTTCAGTTTGGATATTGGGGCAAAATTTGATTTTTTTAGTTTTGTATCAATTCCATATATCTTTTGATTTGTAATTTTCTTAATACTCTACTCATGTTTTTTTAATTTTGCAAGAATAAATTTTTTTGGAAAAAATTCAAGATATTTCTAATATCACTGGTAATCACAATCTGCTTATTAAATATATTTATGCATTAATGAAGATTTTTTGGTTATTAGCTGGGCTAAACTTGGAAAAAAAAAAAATCTTTATATTATGATTTTAATGTGAATTAGTAATGTACTTTTATGAGGCAAGTTTTGTTGAATAATTTTGGAAAAATACATTTAATCTTTATAATGAATATTTAATCATACACTATTGATTATTGACTTGACCTTTGCTATTAGTGCTTTAATCATTTTAATTTTTTATTATTTTAGTTCATTAGTTATTTTAATATTTTATTATACTGTAAGTATTCATTATAGTTCTGATTGCACTATTAATTACACTCAAATTACTGTTTAAAAAATGTTAAACAAAGCAATGACCAGAAATCTGCAAAATTCTAAAATCCACACAACCTCTGGTCGAAAGCTGTGCGGATTTGAGGGAGTCTACTGTATTAATAAAAAAATATTTAATGAAATTCCTTAAGGGGGTCTATTACTGGCACATCTACTCTATATATGTGTATATAAAACACTGGTGCTCAGGTAATGAAAAGGTACCTTTTCTTTTTATAGTTTAACCACTTCACTGTCTGCCCCGAGATAAGTCGGGGTAAAAGCACTGTTTTCCCAAAACTGTCGACGGTTAAGTGGTTAATATAAACTTATATAATAAATCTCTTTAATTGTATTGTATATATATATATATATATATATAGATATATTTTTCTTTTTTTAGTTTTAATTATACAAATTTGTGCATAAGATATTTTATTTACATTTATGGGAGCTGTTCTGGCTCTATTACCTGAAACTATTGCAGAAATGCATTTTGTGACCTTATATGTCAGGATGTTGATACTGAAGTTGAGTTAAAATCAGGTAAAACTGAACAATCAGAAATAGAAAAGGTTAACAACCAGGCGTCAGTGTTATATATAGCATTTATATAACCTGAAGATTCTGCTTTGGTTCTACAAATTTCATTTGTATTCATATTATTCTTTTTTCCTTCCATGTTCAATGTGCTATAAGTTATTAAATTCAATGGTTAATTTCAAATGGTTAATATTGTTTACTATAATTCTATTTAATTCTTCGTTTAGGTTTATTGTTTTATTGATAAAATCCATTGGTGAATCTTGTCTACTTTTAATGGTATTATATATATACAAAATAGACTCCCTCAAATCCACAGCCATTTAAAATCCGTATATCTACAATATGTAAGCAATGAAACTCATTTTAGATGCAAGAGCAAAATTATAGAAGTTTTTAGTTTTATTTCATCCTGTATGTATTTTGATGTGCAATTTTTGATAATGACTAAACTTGTGGTTTTTTTTTATGAAAGGAGTATAACTTTATTTTTTCAAAAAATTAAGGTATTGCTGTTATAACTTGTAATCAAGATCTTTTAACCAAGTATATTTATGTACTGATCAAGATTTTTTAGTTATTATTAAGATGAGTTTGATGTGAATTAACAGAGAACGTACCTGTTTTCTTTCTTGCACTTACTTGTTTATATGTAGTTTTAAAAAATTGTAAATATGACAAAACCAAGGGGAATTCCCGGAGTGAGCGACCGGACACTCTGTGTCAGGCTCTACCCGCTCTAGAAATTCTCCAGGTGCATGCCCTTATTTACAATTCTTATCCAATTAGTGTATGATTCTCCTCTAAGCAGGCTTTCAAGGCTTTTGTACTGCTGACGAAGGCCATAGAACAATCATCCCAAAACATTCGCAATGCAGGATCTGTGAAATTTGTGGTTCTCTCTAAATCCTGAAAAACAAAGAAAGAAAAAAAAAATGAGTAAATAATGGAAAAGAAAAAAAGAAAAAAAGAAAACTAACATGTACTTTTAACATGTTGATGTCACGTCAGTCGCAAGTGACTGACACTGAAAGTTTTGTTTACTTAATGATATAATCCTCTAATATGTAAAATTTTAAATAAATATTTAGTAATTTCTTAAAACAATGGTTTTTTTTTTTTTTAGTTTTATATCATATTTTACACCGTCAGCCTCTAGTGACTGACGCAGCAAAAACAGAAAGATCAGTGTTAGTCACTGGTGACTGACATGACACTTAACATATTAAGCTTCCTCTGTAGCCCTTTCTGGAACTTTGGATAAGAAATTTTTAAATATGTTTACATCTCCTTGTCATTTCAGATAACTAATGCATCCTTTTGACATAGTCATTTGGGCCATCCCAATAATCACTTTATAATATGCATATAAATTGGCAATCGATATCTTATTATAAAATTGTTTAAACATCAGAAAAAGCAAAAATAAGTGAACAAACAAAAATCTTCATAGAAATTTAGATTTGAGTAAACATACATTATATTATACTTTATAAAATGTGTGAAAAGTTTTTAACAATGCATTTTTGTTTACTATTTGTAGATCTCAATGTCAATTTTAAAAAAAGTCATAGCTTAAAAAGAATTTTAATATAAATCGTTAAATTAGAAATTTATAAAAAATAATTTCCAACATATATAAACAGGAAAAGCAGTCATGTATGATATACATATTAAATAAATTTAAAAGCTTGATATATATATATATATATTAGGTGGGGGGGGGGAGAGAATTAAATATCTATAAAATAAAACTTTAGGAGATTCTAAAATTTCTATGGTGCAACACTAACTTTTTTAATGTAATCTCTTTAAATCTCTAATAGAAGTCAGATAAATAATATAAAATAGCAAAAAGCATTATTTCTTTCAATTTGTTTTCTTTTAAGAATACTTATATTAGCTACAGTAGATTAGAAGATTAAACTGAGACATAGTAATTATCTCTAAATAGGTTTGATTGAAGCAGATAAAAAATTTAAATTCTTTTGGCAGTTTAGGAGAAAAGGTACATAAATTAAAAGCATCATATGTAATTGCAATAGTATGAAGTTTCAGATTTATTATTTATATAAGAAAATGTTTCATTTTCATTAATTTGGGATTGAGTTTTAAATTTATAACAAAAAGATTTGAGATAAAATTAATTAGATTTAAAAGCTGGAAAAAAAAACAATTGCCGATTATAATTTATGTTTTTAATACTAATTTACAATTACTAATGTTAATATGACATACATATAGCATATGAATTATTCAACTGTAGCATTCCTGCACCTATCTCTATACACTTTTTTAATCAATCATTGCTTACGTGTACTGTTTTAAAATTTACTTAGGCAAGCAAGAAACCTCAATCAACTATTCCAATTTAAAACTTCAACTGCATTTAAAATCGCACTCGCGAAAAATAAATTTTATTTGCAATACGTTTTTCTCAGATCGTGTATAAAATCCTGTCAAGCTGATTGCCACATTTAAAAAAAAAAAAACGTAAACAAATGCATATTAATAATTTTTAATACTAAACTTAAACTAACAAAGCAACATTTAAAAGATATTCAGCTATCTTACCTCGGGGGAGGAAAAAAATATATTCCGATGAAAATGCTTGCAGCAAACAAGCATGTGTTTTGATATTTTCGTGCCGATTTTCAACACTTCACGAAGGCGCATATTAATAATCCTTTGGAGTTTGATATTTGTTCTTGATGATTATATAAGCAAGTATTAAATTGGGAAACATTACAGCAAACATTAACAATTGTAAATCTAAATTACACACACAAAGAAAGGCGTTTTTAGTATTGAAAGATATACGCATTTTCAATGTCGTTTAATGGACTTGCAAAATGTTTGCCGACTCAGAAATAGTTCTTGACGATTTCACCAGAGGGCGTATTCAAGTGCTGGAATCGCGGATAGGAGCTGGTGTTATTTTATACAAAGTAGGGGAGAGGGGAGCACGTTTGAACTGGGAGTACCTTTGAACATTCTAAATATTTTCCTTCAAATAAATTATTTTTTAAAAATGTCTTTGGCAGTACGTTACTACTGCTTCAGGGCAATAAGTTATACAAAATTGCATCATTTTGTATGCACAATACTGCCTAAGCAAGATATGTATTTTTCTACCTCTTGAATCTAAACTTAAGAAAATAAAGTTGTAAGATTTTTGTTGACAATTTCGCATCCCTAAAATTTTGATTTATTGTTCAACCCTTAAATAAAGATATAATCTTTAGTTTGTAAGCTTTGTTTTATTCAAATTCTTCAGCCGAATTGAGTAAACAGTTGTAATGTTGAACTCCATGTAACGGGGCACCATTAAACAAAAAAGCTGGGGCACCACTGAACATGTTGATGTACCTAAATATAATTATTTTTGGAATTTTTTCTATGTGAAAAGAGGTTAATTAAAAGTATCCAAGAACATGGACTTATACTGTTTACAATCCCTCCTTACTACACACATGTATTAAAATCTCTGGATGTATCAGCGATAGTAAGCTTCAAATCTTAATTGATGATGGCATTCCTTTATTTGATAATTGCAAATCCCGGTTACACAATAGTGATTCATGACTCAACAGGTTTGTCTAACAAAGCTTATACTCTTTCATTTACTCTTTCCCAAATATTATTTTTTGTTTTCGTACTAAATAAAACGGAATTTAAGTCAAGTTTTTTCATAAAAAGAGAGAAATGAAAAAAAAAATTTTCTAGAAGCATCAGATATATTAATGTATTTCAAGGATACTGTAAAAAAGTTTTCACAAACAAACATAACTGGAGGGACACTCTGGATTGTTTCAACAATGATATTTTAAATCAACTTTGATGGGTTTAAGTTTGGCTAAATAATAATAAAATTGTTAGTTTCAATAAAATATAGTTATTTAATTTTATTTATATTACCTTGTGTTTCTGAAACATATGTAGTTTTTAATGAAAATTCTCAATATTTTCATATTTTATTCATTTGTTCAAAGATGCCCCTTAATTGTTCAAAGGTACCCGTATATGGGGCAGGTTTGAACAGAAATCTTTGTTTTTTAAATTCTCACAACTTTTTAAACTTACATAGAAAACTTTTAATTTTTGGTTCATATGGTAAAAAAAAGCATTGGTTTTTGTTGTTGTTGTTGTTTTTCGTAATACTTAAGGCGCAAAAAATATAATTAAAATAAGAAATATATTGATTTTTTAAAAAATTGTTCAAACGTGTCCCTCTCTCCCCCCATGCCTTTTATGATTCAAGATTTCGTTTAAAATATATTCGTTAGAAAATTTGTAATAGGTTTATTTTAATTTATTTTAGACCGATACATAATACCTATTATGTTTTTAAATCAATTTTAATTTTTAAACTAGTTTATATATTGAACAAAAAAAAATTCATTTGATTTTTTTTTTTCAATGAAAAAATTTGAATATAATTTGTTTTTTACAGCAATAATTTTAAAGAAAATTTTTCGAAATAATCGCATACTATTTATTTTTAATGTGCTAATACTTTTAAGAAAGTTTTTGGGAAGAAATAAAAGAAAAATAAACAGAAAAAAAGAATAATTTATTATTTAACAGAGATTTTTTACATTTACATTGTCTTAATCATTTCTGTAATATGTTTTTGGAAGATTAAAATATATTTTGCAATTTACAAATGAAATAATAATAATAATAATAATAGTAATAATAATAATAACAGCTTTGAAATGATACTATGTAATTTATTTTAATATTACCAAGCTTCTGACATATAAAGGAAATTTGAAGGAACATCTGACATATGAAGGAAATTTTGCAAATTGATTATCGATAAAAGTCCACAGTAACTCAGAGGAGATGAATTTTTTCTTAAATTATTCTAACTTCAATAAAAAAATTAAAAAAAATCTTTAAACTATTTTTCTTAATATTGCTAATGAAACTGCAAAATAATTTTAAAATAGTGTATTTTGAATTACATGTTTTTATAAAGATAAGAATATCTTTAAATGGACTACTATGGAAATCTCTATGGGGAATTACATATAAGATAAAACAAATAAATGCCTGTAAAAGGATGACCGAGAAACTGGATCGAACGCATTTAACCGAAGTGTAGTGAAAATTTACAGTCTCGCTTTTTTTTATATATTTATACAGACATTTTTAACAGTATAGTGAATTTTTAATTATCATCAACGCGGACTCTTTTCATATTTTCAATTAAAAAAAATTGTTTGCTAAATCACAATGTGTTTTTTTAATGAGAAAATAAACGATTACAATCCGGTTAAAATATCTAGGAATGCAATTTACACTAAAATATATTCTGAAAGAAAAAAGTAAAATTTTATTAATATTTAAAAATAGAGAAATAAGTAATTAATAATAATAACAATAAGAAAACGGAATAAAGATCTGGACCTAATTAAAAGGACTTATTTTTCCTTTTCTTAATCTCTAATTAGTATTTGGTAGCTTCAAAAATCCTGATTCTTTGTAATTATTAAAAATTTGATTCGGTAGCCATTTGTTATTAGAAAATCAAATAATTAATAAGAAAACTTTTTCTTCTCAATTAGTTAAGCAATAGGATTTTATTAGTTAGAATACTTTTAAAAAATGTTTTTTCATCACCAAGATGTTTATTTAATGATCGCAAAAATACTCCAGAAGGAGAAAATTTAATGAAAAGACATTTATTATTGTCTTTATATTTTCGTAAAAAATATTAATTGTTATAAAGTTTTCCTTGCAATATTGAAGGAGTTTGTTCTTGTTAAACTTTTAATAGGTAAAAAACTTTTTTTTTTTTTTTTTTTCAGGATAAATCTTGTATCATGTTATCATCATTAGAGAACTAACATTAAAGAGTACCAAAATGATTATTTTAGTTGTTACTCAAACAAACAATACAATAATTTTTAACGCAGTTTAAACATTTCAAATTTTCTTTCTGTATTTCAAAGATTTATAATTTTAATTAATTTTCTTATTAAATAAAAGCAGTGAACTATTAAACAACACAAAGTCGCATTTTGTGGTCGATGAAAGATTATCAAAAAAAAAAAAAAAGATCTAAATCTAAAGCAACTGATTTCAGTTAATGTAATTAATTTCTAATTATCCTTAATTATGTATGTGATAAATTGTCATATTTTCAACTTATGAAAAATATTTATTCATAAAGGAAATTTTTAACGACAGAATAGAAAATTAAACAATAAAATATCTGATTATAGTATCATGGAATATAATTTACATTTAAATACTTTCTGAAATAGAAAAGTAAAAATTTATATTTTCATTTAAATAAAAAAAGAATAAGAAGAAAGAAGATGAAGATGAAGAAAAAGAAGAAATAAATAATTAAATAAATAAACAAACGGTAAAGTGCGAGTATGACACACACTCAGACTATTCAGAACGATAAATATAATAATTATTATTTATATTATTAAAGTAATCTTTGCTAATAGGATAATAAGATTTTGTAAAAAACCATATAACGTAGGATTAGGTATAGCTGTGTGTACTACAAAAGTATAACTGAGAATACCATAAAAGTTCAAAGAAATTTGAAGCCTAATTAATAATTAATTAAAATAACAATAACAAAACAAAAAAGATCTAGATCTAATTAAAATAACTTATTTTTTCTTTTCTAATCACTTAATTTGTATTTAAAACTTCAAAAATCCTGATTCTTTGTCATTATTAAAAATTTAATTCAGTATAGCTATTTGTTAATAGGAAATCAAAGAATTAGTAAGAAAACTTTTTCTGCTCAATTAGTTAAGCAATTGGATTCTATTAATTACGATACTTTTTTTAAATGTTTTTAAATTACCAACATGTTTATTTAATGATCGCAAAAGTACTCCAGAAGGAGAAATTTTAATGAGAAGACATTTATTATCGTCTTTATATTTTCGTAAGAATGTTAATTGTTATAAAGTTTTCTTTGCAACAATGAAGGAAATATGGTTATGAAGGTTATGGTTAAATTTCTAATGGGTAAGAAAACGTTTTCTTTCAGAATAAATTTTGTATCATGTAAGCATAATTAGAGAACTACCACTAAAGAATACCAAAATGCTTATTTTAGATGTTATACAAAACAACTAATAAAATAATTTTTTACGCAGTTTAAACATTTCCAATTTATAATTTCAAATTTTCTTTCTGTATTTCAAAGATTTATAATTTTAGTTAATTTTCTTATTAAATAAAAGCAATGCAGCTTTAAAGAACACAAAGTCGCATTTTGTGGTCAGTGAAGGATAAAAAAAAACAAATGTATCTAAATCTGCATTTGATTTCAGTTAATGTTGTGGATTTCTAATTATCCTTAATTTTATATACGAAAAATTGTCATACTTTCATTTTATGAAAAATATTTGCTAACAAAGAAAAATTTTAACGTCAGGATGGAAAATTAAACAATAAAATATCTGATGATAGTATCTTGGAATATAATTTACATTTAAATATTTTCTGGAAGAGAAAAGTTACATTTCATTTGTACAAAAAAAAAAAAAAAAAAAAAAAAAATCGTATTTGAATTTTAAACATCTTATTTCAGCTACTGTGGTAATTTCTAATTATCTTCAATACGACCCACTTGTCGTATTTTCAATTTATGAAAAATATTTATTAAATCACAAAGCAAAATTGTAAAGATAGTATGGAAAAATAAACTATTATTATTATCTGATTAAAATACCTAAGAATATAATTTATATCTAAATATACTCTGAAAGAGAAAAGTAAAATTTTATTAATATTTAAAATTAGAGAAATAAGTAACTAATTAAAATAACAATAAGGAAACGAAATAGAGATTTACATCTAATTAAATGAACTATTTTTTCTTTTTTAATCTCTAATTAGTATTTGGAAAAATTCAAAAATCCTGATTCTTTGTCATTATTAAAAATTTGATTCAGTAGCCGTTTGTTAATAGAATATCAAATAATTAATAAGAAAACTTTTTCTGCTTAGTTAGTTAAGCAATTGGATTTTATTAGTTACGATAATTTAAAAAAAATCTTTTTTTATTACCAACATGTTTATTTAGTGATCGCAAAAGTACTCCACAAGGAGAAATTTTAATGCGAAGACATTTATTATTGTCTTTATATTTTCTTAAAAATATTGATTGTCATAAAGTTCCCTAGAACAATGAAGAAGTTTGTAATGGTAAATTTTAATAAATAAGAAAATGTTTTCTTTTAGAATAAATCTTGTATCATGAAAGCATCACTAAAGAACTACCATTAAAGAATACCAAAATGCTTAATTTAGATTTATACAAAACAACTAATAAAATAATTTTTAACTCAGTTTAAACATTTCAAATTCATAGTTTCAAATTTTCTTTGCATATTTCAAAGATTCATAATTTTAGTTAATTCCTTATTAAATAAAAGCAATTCAGTATTAAAGTACACAAAGTCACTTTTTGTGGTCTGTGAAATGTTAAAAAAAAAATCAAATTTTATCTAAATCTAAGACATTTGATTTCAATTAATGTAGTGATTTTCTAATTATCCTTAATATGTATACCATAACTTGTCACATTTTCAACTTATGAAAATTATTCGTTAACAAAACTTAATTTTAACGACAGAATGGAAAATTAAAAAATAAAATATCTTAATATTGTATCATGGAATATAATTTACATTTAAATAATTTTTGAAAGAGAAAAGTAAAAATGTAAAATTTCATAATTTCGTTTATAAAAAAAAGAAGAAAAAGAAGATGAAGATGAAGATGAAGAAAAAGAAAAAGAAGTTATAAATAATTAAATAAATAAACGGTAAAGAGCACGTATTACTCGCACTTTGACTCTTCAGTAAGATAAATATAATGATAATTATTTGTATTATTAAAATAATCTTTTCTAACAGGATAATAAGAAATTGTGAAAAAAAAAACTATACAACATAGAGTTGGGTATAGCTGTGTGTACTACAAAAGTATAACTGAGAATATACCACAAAAGCTCAAAGATTCTCGAAGCCTAATTAATAATTTATTAAAATAACAATAATAAAACGAAAAAAGATCTAGATCTAATTAAAAGAACTCATTTTTCTTAATAATAAGATTTACATATAATTGCATAATCATTTGGAGATTTATCAACATAAGTTATGACAAAGTTTTGTTGCAATTTAGTGATTTGCTTGAAAAGATGCTTTGTATTTACATAATCTAGATGTGAAATATTATATTTTAAAGACTTAGTTAATTTATCAATGACTAAAATTTTCCATTGATTGAAATATTCAACAGGTTTGTTATAATATATTGCTATTTTATAAATAAATATATCTATATCATAAGTAAATTGTTTTATTATAGAATTAATGTTTAATTTGGATGGAATTCGATACTTAGTGCCGTAACCCATTAATTTTCTTAGTGTTAAATCATCTACAATATTAAGATTGCCAGTGATAATATGTCCATGATCATTATTAATGTATTTTTGTAGAGAGGGGTCATTGCATTTACATGGTAAAGTATTAGCATCAGAAGTAGATTTTGAGAACGAATTATAGTTAAAAATCTTTCTACCTATAGTTATGGGATACTTAAAAGTTTTTGATAATTGAATATTATTTATAGGCAAATGACAGTTTTTATCATTTATTTTAGAATTAATATTGATTTTATTAAATATTTGATTAGAAAAAGTGATTACCATTTCAGTATTAGTTTGTAGAGTTTTAGGGTTTTTTAGTAAGTTTATATTGTAAAGATTAACTCTAGTCATAATTACATCATAAAATATGACTAAAAATTTTTGTGTAGAGTAAGTTTTACTCAGAAATATATTTAAATATTGTACTAAATGTTTATTTTTTATACCAAATATATATTTACGTATTAATAACCAATTGTAATTTTTCAAATAATTACTTTGCAGATTACTTATTTGTTATTTGTTTAATTATAGTTTTTTTGGAAATTATGTTAGTAGATGCATATTTTCCTCTTTTGTTACGTGTAGTTTTATGATTTATAAGATGATTTAAACTAGGATAAATGGGAGAGTAATCAGTAGTGTTATTTATAGAAGAAAATACTTTAACAGATCTTTTGAAAACCTCACTATTAAGTCCATATGGATAAATTGTATTAAAATATTTCATATAAGAAGATTCTAAATAAAGACGCTCAGATTTATTTTTCTGAATTTGTATAATTTCAATAGTAGTATTTTTAAATTTATGTTTATGAAATGTATATATCTTTACCTGCAACAATGAAGAAGTTTGTAATTGTTAAAAAATTATTGGATAAGGAATCATTTTATTTGAGAACAAACCTTTTGTCACGCGAATATAATTACAGAACTGTCACTAATATAGTTATTTTTAGTTGTTACACAAAACAACTCATGAAGTAATTTTTAATGCAATTTAAACATTTTCAATTTATAATTGCAAATTTTTTTCTGAGTTTCAAACTTTTCCACTTTTTCACACACTTAACTTTTTTAGTTAATTTGCTTATTAATAAAAGCAATAGAATATTAAAGAGCGTTAAGTCGCATTTTGAGGTCTCTAAAAGGTTTTAACCCTTTCCGGCGCAGAGTAAATCTGTTTCCAATTGTTAACTTCCACCAGAATTTATGACGAATCTATTAGAAAATAAGAATTTCATCAATTTCAGGTATGTTACAAAAGGAATATTTTAATTAAATATTCTTGGGCCAGTAAAATTGAAATTTGGTGTCTTTTTTTAAAAACACAGCTAAAAAAGGGTTATTTTTATGGCATTTAAATGAAAAACATCTGATTTCATCTGCTGTAGTGAATTTCTTACTATCTTCAATATGTATACGGCCATTTGTCATATTTTAACTTGTGAAAAATATTAGATTAATTTATACACAATTAGTCAATTGATAACTAAATCATAATAAATTTAACTTCAAAGTGAATGAAATCCTGATCCGGACTTTTTTCACACACTTGGAAATATGTTATGAAAAAGGCTTTTTAAATCACAAAGAGAAATTTTAAAGATAGAATGAAAGTAGGCACTGACTATCGCATGGGCATCCGAGACCTGTGCCCTGGGCACGAAATTTCTAAAGGGCACAAAATTTTCAGAATTTCATTTAAACTTCATTTTTAAAAAAACCATAATTGTGGAAAAATGAGATGTTTAAAATATTAATACGATGAAATGACAAAAGTACATCTCAATATATAATTAAAAGCCCATTTCATCAAATAATAGAAGAAATATTTTTATTTACTTTTTTTTCCTCGAATCATTTTTTATTTTTCCGAAAAACTTGATTTTTTGAATTGACACATTTCGAATAAGTGTGCTATATGTAAAAATTAAACTGTTATCAGTAAATCAACCATCTATGGGGGCACGAAAATTGAAAGTGCCTTGGGCAGAGAAACTTGCTAGTTGAGCCCTGAATGAAAGAAGAAACAATTGTTATCTCTGATTAAATGTATCTCGAAATGCAATTTACAATTACAGTTACATTACAACACATGTGCATATACATTACAACAACATATATATATATATATATATATATATATATTAATCTCTAATTAGTATTAGGAGAACACTAAAAATTCCATTTCTTTGTCATTATTAAAAATTTCATTCGGCAACCATTTGCTATTAGAAGCTCAAATAATTAGGAAGAAACTATTTTCTGTTCAATTACTTAAACAATTGGATGTTGATAGTAATGATACTTTTTAATAAGAATTTGTTTCTAGGAACAAAACGTGTTTATTTAATGATCGCAAAAGCACCTAAGAAAGAGACAGTTTAATAAGAAGATCTTTATTGCCGTTTTATATTTTGTAAAATAAATAAAAAATAATTGGCATGAAACTTTCTCTACAGCAATGAAGGAGTTTGTTATGGTTAAATTTTTAATGGGTAAGGAATCGTTTTATTTCAGAATAAATATTTTATCACGTGAATATAATTAGAGAACTAACACTAAAGAATACCAAAATACTTATTTAAATGTTACACAAAACAACTGATAAAATAATTTTTAACGCAGTTTAAACATTTCCAATTTATAATTGCAATTCTTTTCTTCATTTCAAAGATTCATAATTTTAGTTAACTTTTAAATAAAGTGACAGAAAATGCAACATCACAACTAGTTTGAAGTGGTCTGTGAGACCGCAAAATTCAAAGATGAATAAAAAGTGCATGATTAACTCATAGGATTGCGCTTTTGTACTAAACTTTATGTACAGGACTGTTACAATTAACATTCACCTGTTTAATAGTCTCTGGTGATAGTACTAAAGTTCTAAACGAAACAAAATTTCGGTAGTGTTTGTAATTAAACTAAAATTACAAGTTAAACTATAAAAGTTGAAATAAGCAGTGGTCTGTCAGTCAACAAAACACCAAGTTTTGCGATCTTTGATTGGATTTAAAAAAAAATTGCATCTAAATCTAAAAAGTTTGATTTCAGTTATTGAATTATTTTTTCTTATTATTCTTAATATTTATATTATAACTTGTTAGATTTGTATTATATTTTTGTTATATTTGTGTTTTAATAGTTGTCTTTAACCTGTGAAGAACTCTTGTTGAATAAAAAAGCAAAATTGTAAAGATTGAATGGAAAAAAAAACATTAATAATACTATATCTGATTAAAATACCTGGGAATATGATTTACATTTAAATACATTCTGAAAGAGAAAAGTAAAATTTCATTTATATAAAAATAAGTGAATAGATAAATAATTAATTAAAAAAAATAGAAAAACTGAATAAAGATTCGGGTCCAATTAAAGGAACTTTTATTTCTTTTTTTAATCTCCAATTAGTATTTGTAAAACTTCAAAAATCTTAATTCTTTGTCATTATTAAGCATTTTATTCGATAACCAAGTTAATAGGGGCTGAAATAATTAGTAAGGAAACTTTTTCTGCTCAATTAGTTAAGCAGCTGGATTTTAATAATAATACTTTTAAAAAAAATAATTTGTCTCTCAGAATCAAATTTTTAAATAAATGATTGCAATTAATAAAAAAAAAATCTTTATATTTCGTAAAAATATTAATTAATAAGATTTTTCCTGCAGTAGTGAAGCAGTCTGTTACAATTAAATTTTTTTTTTTAAGTGTAAGGAATCATTTTATCTCAGACTAAGTCGTTTATCCTGACTATCATTTATGAACTACCACAAAAAAATACCAGTCTGTTAAAAAAAACAAATGATAAACTCTTTTTAACTCTCTAAATTACGTTCTGAGTTATCCTTAGATTAAAAGGTAAAAAACAGGTACTTGCGTATTATCTGGGTCAGGCAGTTTCAACTGCGCCAACTGGTGCTACTAATATTAATTATAGTAACTCTATTATCGTTTCATTTTAACATTCAATAGGTACTGTTATTAAAGTCCTTACTAAAAGGTATTGTTAACAAATGCATGATGATAGACACAGTTGTTGCTTAAGGCTCATGTGCCTGCAAGCTAAACACTCGTCAGCTAATGCTATTTCTATGAGGAGGTTATTTTTTAATAATTCATTTGCATTTCGAGAGTTTTAATTTTTCATTTATTTATTTTTTCTTTTTTGCATTGGATAATCGAGATCCCTCTCTACATTGCTCCTTTTATACTTATTCGATTTCGGTTGCAGATATTTTTTATAAAGTTACTTCCACTTTCAAAACTGGTTCTGCAAATGAAAATGTCATTCTAAAAAAATATCTAAAACCGAAATGGGAAAAAATAAAAAAGGCGCGATATGAAGAGAAAACTGTGCTATCCAACGCAAAAAAAAAAAAAAAAAAAAAAAAAAAAAAAAAAGTCATTAAAATTTATGTTTATTCTCTTTCTTTTGTATTTAGTAACTTATTAATGACCTTATTGTATAATAATTTGACATTTTCCATCCTTCTTCTAAAATTTCCCCGAAATTTGCACAACTTCGATTGTCTAGGATATTATAAAGGATATTTATTATTCAAAATATTATTCGCTAATCCGGATGAGGCATTTCCCGACTATCCCGGTTGCATATTTCAGATGTGTATATTGCTGGGACGATTACTGTTTCTAAACCAATAGGAGACCGTCATTATCACGGTCAAGTACACGCCCACACAGTTTGATTGACAGGAACTCGTGGACAATTGATCGTGTGTGTTTATTATTTATTTGTACTCGGATTGTTTGAATTTGTACTCGGTAATTAAAAATTAAAGGTACGAAAGAATTTTTTTTTTTTTTTTTTTTCAAAATGACTGAATTTTATTTACTTCAATTAGAAATTATACTTCCTCTGATCCTGAAATAAATAAATAAATAAATAAATAAAAATTAAAGTAAGAATTTTGCTTATACGGATACTTTCGCAGAATACTTTTTTTCCCATTTGTTTAATATATATATAAATCATTTTGGAACGATATTTAGAATATTAAAAGGGTTTGAAATATTTTTTTAAAATGTCTTATTTATTAATAAAAGACAGCCTCCAATAATTCAAAAAATATATATGTGTGCCACTCGGGGACTGCCGCGGTAAAGCTATTGCATAGCATTTTTTATCAACTTATGCAAAAATACCGCGTCAATGTCTGCTGAAGTCTATCGAAGGATACCTTTCCGAAGTCTGCCAAACTGAAACTTCGTTAGCCGGATTGTTAGGAATTTTTCTCGTTGCGGAATTCTTAAATTCGGTCGCCGCGCTCAAAGCCCGCGATAAAAGCTATGCAATAGCTTAATAAATTACCAAACAAAATTTGGTCGCGCTACGAAAATTAGATAGCGAGTTATAAGCATTTTAAATTTTTCGACCCTCACGGTGGGGGGGTCTCCTGTCACCAAAAATTAACACTGTCTCATAAAAAATTACCAAACAAAATTTGGCCGCGCTACAAAAATTAGATCGCGAGTTATAAACATTTTAAATTTTTCGACCCTCACCGTGGGGGTCTCCTGTCACCAAAAATTAACAAAATCTCATAATAAATTACCAAACAAAATTTGGCCGCGTTACGAAAATTAGATCGCGAGTTATAAGCATTTTAAATTTTTCGACTCTCACCGTGGTGGGGGTCTCCTGTCACCAAAAATTAACACTGTCTTATAATAAATTACCAAACAATATTTTGCCAAGCTACCAAAATTAGATCGCGAGTTATAAGCATTTTTAATTTTTCGACCCTCGCAGTGGGGTGTCTTCTGTCACCAACAATTAACAATGTCTCATAATAAATTACCAAACAAAATTTGGCCCCGCTACGAAAATTAGATCGCGAGTTATGAGCATTTTAAATTTTTCGATCCTCACCGTGGGGTGTCTCCTGTCACCAGAAATTAACAATGTCTCATAATAAATTACCAAACAAAATTTGGCCGCGATACGAAAATTAGATCGCGAGTTATAAGAATTTCAAAATTTTCGACCCTCACCGTGGGGGTCTCCTGTCACCAAAAATTAACAGTCTCATATTAAATTACCAAACAAAATTTGGCCGCGCTACGAAAATTAGATCGTGAGTTATAAGCATTTTAAATTTTTCGACCCTCACCGTGAGGGTCTCCTGTCACCAAAACTTAACACTGACTCATAATAAATGAATAAACAAAATTTGGCCGCGCTACGAAAATTAGATCGTGAGTTATAAGCATTTTAAATTTTTCGACCCTCACCGTGGGGGGTCTCCTGTCACCAAAAATTAACAGTCTCAAAATAAATTACCAAACAAAATTTGGCCGCGCTACGAAAATTAGATCGCGAGTTATAAGCATTTTAAATTTTTCGACCCTCACCGTGAGGGTCTCCTGTCACCAAAACTTAACACTGACTCATAATAAATGAATAAACAAAATTTGGCCGCGCTACGAAAATTAGATCGTGAGTTATAAGCATTTTAAATTTTTCGACCCTCACCGTGGGGGGTCTCCTGTCACCAAAAATTAACAGTCTCAAAATAAATTACCAAACAAAATTTGGCCGCGCTACGAAAATTAGATCGCGAGCTATAAGCATTTTAAATTTTTCGACCCTCACCGTGAGGGTCTCCTGTCAACAAAACTTAACACTGACTCATAATAAATGAATAAACAAAATTTGGCCGCGCTACGAAAATTAGATCGTGAGTTATAAGCATTTTAAATTTTTCGACCCTCACCGTGGGGGTTCTCCTGTCACCAAAAATTAACAGTGTCAAAATAAATTACCAAACAAAATTTGACCGCGCTACGAAAATTAGATCGCGAATTATAAGCATTTTAAATTTTTCGACCCTCACCGTGAGGGTATCCTGTCACCAAAACTTAACACTGACTCATAATAAATGAATAAACAAAATTTGGCCGCGCTACGAAAATTAGATCGCGAGTTATAAGCATTTTAAATTTTTCGACCCTCACCGTGGGGGGTCTCCTGTCACCAAAAATTAACACTGCCTTATAATAAATTACCAAACAATATTTTGCCAAGCTACCAAAATTAGATCGCGAGTTATAAGCATTTTTAATTTTTCGACCCTCACCGTAGGGTGTCTTCTGTCACCAACAATTAATAATGTCTCATAATAAATTACCAAACAAAATTTGGCCGAGCTACGAAAATTAGATCGCGAGTTATAAGCATTTTAAATTTTTCGACCCTCACCGTGAGGGTCTCCTGTCACCAAAACTTAACACTGACTCATAATAAATGAATAAACAAAATTTGGCCGCGCTACGAAAATTAGATCGTGAGTTATAAGCATTTTAAATTTTTCGACCCTCACCATGGGGGGTCTCCTGTCACCAAAAATTAACACTGTCTCATAATAAATTACCAAACAAAATTTGGCCGCGCTACGAAAATTAGATCGTGAGTTACAAGCATTTTAAATTTTTCGACCCTCACCGTGGGGGCTCTCCTGTCACCAAAAATTAACAGTCTCATATTAAATTAGCAAACAAAATTTGGCCGCGCTACGAAAATTAGATCGTGAGTTATAAGCATTTAAAATTTTTCGACCCTCATCGTGGGGGGTCTAATTTCCCCAAAAATTAACACTGCCTCATAATAAATTACCAACAAAATTTGGCCGCGCTACAAAAATTAGATCGTGAGTTATAAGCATTTTAAATTTTTCGACCCTCACCTTGGAGGATCTCCTGTCACCAAAAATCAACACTGTCCCATAACAAATTACCAAACAAAATTTGGCCGCGCTACGAAAATTAGATCGCGAGTTATAAGCATTTTAAATTTTTCGACCCTCACCGTGGGGGGTCTCCTGTCTCCAAAAATTAACACTGTCTTATAATAAATTACCAAACAATATTTTGCCAAGCTACCAAAATTAGATCGCGAGTTATAAGCATTTTTAATTTTTCGACCCTCACCGGTTGGTGTCTTCTGTCACCAACAATCAACACTGTCCCATAATAAATAACCAAACAAAATTTGGCCGCGCTACGAAAATTAGATCGCGAGTTATAAGCATTTTAAATTTTTCGATCCTCACCGTCTGGGGTCTCCTGTCACCAAACATTAACACTGTCTCCTAATAAATTACCAAACAAGTTTGGCCGCGCTACGAAGATTAGATCGCGAGTTATAAGCATTTTAAATTTTTCGACCCTCACCGTGGGGTGTATCCTGTCACCAGAAATTAACAATGTCTCATAATAAATTACCAAACAAAGTTTGGCCGCGCTACGAAAGTTAGATCGCGAGTTATAAGCATTTTAAATTTTTCGACCCTCACGGTGGGGGGGTCTCTTGTCACCAAAATAAATAAGACCACCAAAATAAACACTGTCTCATAATAAATTACCAAACAAAATTTGGCCGCGCTATAAAAATTAGATCATAAGAAACATAAGTTTGAGACTTGATATTTATTTATTTATTGCCTAAGTGGGGCAGAATCACCAGACCTCAAAGGTCCGGTGTAGACTCTATTAACCCCACCCGGAGTGCTCCCCGACACGCGGGAATTCGTTTACAATTAGTGAAAAAAAAAAAAAAAAAAAAAAAAGAAGAAGAAAAAAAAATATTTTATGTACAAAACAAGCTTTATCCGCCGGAGCACAGGCTGCTCCCTCGCGACAAGGGGCGGACCAGCAGAGTAGGTGATGCTATTGACCGAAGTTGCATAGGAACAGTAGGTTGATGCACCATGCAGGCCTATGAGGTGAGATTCGTTAGTTCCATTTGGAAAATAAAAATCCTATTTAATTTGCCTATAAGAAGGGGTCTAGATAAAATATTAGATAGCCAGTTTTTGGGAAGGATGGAGGGACGTTTAATATGCCAGGCTTGGGTAAGCGTGCAGTGATAGTAACTATGCTCAGGGGTGCCTATCTCGCCGCACTCGCAAAAATGATTGGCAGCTCGATGGAAACGTTTCAAATAGGCTTTGAAGGGCCCATGACCAGAGAGGAATGCTGTTGTGGCTGGAGAGAGAAAATACATTTCTCTAGACACTACAGGTATGAGATTGTAAGTGTGTCTACCTTTGGTAGAGACATCCCAATAATTTTGCCACTCTGGTAAGATTTTTAGATCCAACTTATTGCGAATGTGTGAGGGGGGAAGAGGGAGAGTAAAATCTATGGATGTTTTTGCCGTTGCTACTTTCGCTAACCTGTCAGCCCGCTCATTGCCCTCAATGCCAATGTGGGCCGACACGTGGCCCAGGGCGACTTTGCGAACGAGAGAGAGCAACTTAATTTTTATGTCGAGAACTAAAGGGTTCTTAGTTCTATGCGCGAAGATTGCCTGTAGGCTTGAAAGACTATCACTGTACAGCCTGGTGAAGGAAGTTGGTTGGAAAGAGATCCAATCAAGAGCCTGCAGAATCGCAAAAAGTTCTGCTTGGAATACAGTGTTATCATCCCCAATTCTACAAGCCCATTCATGGATGAGACTTGATATTCTAATATCTGAAAAATACCGCGTCAATGTCTGTCGAAGTCTACCGAAGGATACCGTTCCGAAGTTTTCCGAAAGGAAACGAAGTTAGCCGAGTGTTAGGTTTTTTCGTTACCGATGTGTTAGGATTTTCGCGTTACGGAATTTTTGGATTCGGTCACCGCGCTCAAAGCCCGCGATAAAAGCTATGCAATAGCTTAAAAAAATCACCAACGGACTCTCGGCCCGCGATGGACTCGAACCCATATCGTCCGGTTTCAAGCTCGACGCTCTAACCATTCAGCCAGTCAGCGCACTTTCATCCGCAACAGATTATCCTTATAATTAGCACCGTCAATTGTCCACGAGTTCCTGTCAATCAAACTGTGTGGGCGTGTACTTGACCGTGATAATGACGCTCTCCTATTGGTTTAGAAACAGTAATCGTCCCAGCAATATACACATCTGAAATATGCATCCCTGTTAATCGAGAGTCTACTATATTTGATTAGAGGCTCTTCTCAACTGCTCCGCTCAACAAGCGCAAAACGTTTTGACACATTTACAAATTCATTTTTTATCGGAAAAATATATTATTAAAAGACCTGATTATGAAAGCGATTTGGAATCAAACTGTGTGTTCAATTTTTTGATCAATAAATTACCTATCGAGTTATAAACGATTTTGATCACATGCCAAACACGTTTTTCACCCCAGTTTGAGTGGTTATTCTTCTTTTGCGTGGAAATTCGATTCAAAATACCCATTTTGGCACTATTTTCTATTAAAAAAAAAAAAAAAAAACCACGAAAATGAATGCGATTAGATAGTTTCTGAACAACAATACCTGCTAGTTTCATGCTTTTCTGAACAAAAATAAATTAAAACTTACATTATAAAATTTCCCTTTTTGATTTAAGAACAGCCTTAAGGAGGAAAAATGGGAGAAGAGTGGGGACTATTCCATTGCAGTGCCTTTCATAATTAAAAGTACATTTCTTTTATGTTCAAAGATAATCTGTAAATGTAATAGACAGTTTGGGGTTATATTAAGCAGAGAAAAATAGTTTTTTGATAATAACTTTATATAAATCCTACAATACTGAGAAAATATTTTGCTAGACCACAGAGCTTTTCTTACGCTTTATTCAGAGAAAATATTTCATCTATTAATTTTTTTATCGATATTAATTTTTTTGTTTGTTTGTTTGTTTGTTTATAACCCTCACTTCACCCTTACTAATTTGTTATTAAAAAGTTATCAACCTTTAAAAATATAAACATAAATTATAAAAAAAAAAGAATGTACAAAAATGCTCTTTATTCTTGGATATCCTTAGAAAAATCCAAAACAAACTTAGCCGCTAAAATCTAAATCATGAAAAATAAAATATTAATTCAGTAGATTACAGTTATTTGAAACAACATTTATTTAGGACAGCCAAATTAACTGGGGCAAAATGTTAAGAACAAAATCAAAAAAATATTATTAATGACTTGAATAAATATGTCATTTTGAGTCTTATATGCCCATTCAACCAAAATATTTTATGTACTGTTTGGCTAAAAATCACCGAACGTTTTATCGAGTATCTGGAGAAATACTTGACGTATTCTTTGTGATCTTTGGGAATATAAAGAACATATTTGACCCCATGTTTTTCAACAAAAATCTGATCACTAGTTCAATTTGGGAGCCAAAAACAATTAATGAAAAAAAAAATATGTGTGCCACTCGGGGACTGCCGCGGTAAAGCTATTGCATAGCATTTTTTATCAACTTATGCAAAAATACCGCGTCAATGTCTGCTGAAGTCTATCGAAGGATACCTTCCCGAAGTCTGCCAAACTGAAACTTCGTTAGCCGGATTGTTAGGAATTTTTCTCGTTGCGGAATTCTTAAATTCGGTCGCCGCGCTCAAAGCCCGCGATAAAAGCTATGCAATAGCTTAATAAATTACCAAACAAAATTTGGTCGCGCTACGAAAATTAGATCGCGAGTTATAAGCATTTTAAATTTTTTGACCCTCACGGTGGGGGGGGGTCTCCTGTCACCAAAAATTAACACTGTCTCATAAAAAATTTCCAAACAGAATTTGGCCGCGCTACGAAAATTAGATCGCGAGTTATAAACATTTTAAATTTTTCGACCTTCACCGTGGGGGTCTCCTGTCACCAAAAATTAACAAAATCTCATAATAAATTACCAAACAAAATTTGGCCGCGCTACGAAAATTAGATCGCGAGTTATAAGCGTTTTAAATTTTTCGACTCTCACCGTGGTGGGGGTCTCCTGTCACCAAAAATTAACACTGTCTTATAATAAATTACCAAACAATATTTTGCCAAGCTACCAAAATTAGATCGCGAGTTATAATCATTTTTAATTTTTCGACCCTCGCCGTGGGGTGTCTTCTGTCACCAACAATTAACAATGTCTCATAATAAATTACCAAACAAAATTTGGCCGCGATACGAAAATTAGATCGCGAGTTATACGCATTTCAAATTTTTCGACCCTCACCGTGGGGGTCTCCTGTCACCAAAAATTAACAGTCTCATATTAAATTACCAAACAAAATTTGACCGCGCTACGAAAATTAGATCGTGAGTTATAAGCATTTTAAATTTTTCGACCCTCACCGTGAGGGTCTCCTGTCACCAAAACTTAACACTGACTCATAATAAATGAATAAACAAAATTTGGCCGCGCTACGAAAATTAGATCGTGAGTTATAAGCATTTTAAATTTTTCGACCCTCACCGTGGGGCGTCTCCTGTCACCAAAAATTAACAGTCTCAAAATAAATTACCAAACAAAATTTGGCCGCGCTACGAAAATTAGATCGCGAGTTATAAGAATTTTTAATTTTTCGACCCTCACCGTGAGGGTCTCCTGTCACCAAAACTTAACACTGACTCATAATAAATGAATAAACAAAATTTGGCCGCGCTACGAAAATTAGATCGTGAGTTATAAGCATTTTAAATTTTTCGACCCTCACCGTGGGGGGTCTCCTGTCACCAAAAATTAACAGTCTCAAAATAAATTACCAAACAAAATTTGGCCGCGCTACGAAAATTAGATCGCGAGTTATAAGCATTTTAAATTTTTCGACCCTCACCGTGAGGGTCTCCTGTCACCAAAACTTAACACTGACTCATAATAAATTACCAAACAATATTTTGCCAAGCTACCAAAATTAGATCGCGAGTTATAAGCATTTTTAATTTTTCGACCCTCACCGTAGGGTGTCTTCTGTCACCAACAATTAACAATGTCTCATAATTAATTACCAAACAAAATTTGGCCGCGCTACGAAAATTAGATCGCGAGTTATGAGCATTTCAAATTTTTCGACCCTCACCGTGGGGTGTCTCCTCTCACTAGAAATTAACAATGTCTCATAATAAATTACCAAACAAAATTTGGCCGCGCTACGAAAATTAGATCGCGAGTTATAAGCATTTTAAATTTTTCGACCCTCACCATGGGGGGGGGGGTCTTCTGTCACCAACAATTAACAATGTCTCATAAAAAATTACCAAGCAAAATTTGCCCGCGCTACGAAAATTAGATCGCGAGTTATAAGCATTTTAAATTTTTCGACCCTCACCGTGAGGGTCTCCTGTCACCAAAACTTAACACTGACTCATAATAAATGAATAAACAAAATTTGGCCGCGCTACGAAAATTAGATCGTGAGTTATAAGCATTTTAAATTTTTCGACCCTCACCATGGGGGGTCTCCTGTCACCAAAAATTAACACTGTCTCATAATAAATTACCAAACAAAATTTGGCCGCGCTACGAAAATTAGATCGTGAGTTACAAGAATTTTAAATTTTTCGACCCTCACCGTGGGGGCTCTCCTGTCACCAAAAATTAACAGTCTCATATTAAATTAGCAAACAAAATTTGGCCGCGCTACGAAAATTAGATCGTGAGTTATAAGCATTTAAAATTTTTCGACCCTCATCGTGGGGGGTCTAATTTCCCCAAAAATTAACACTGCCTCATAATAAATTACCAAACAAAATTTGGCCGCGCTACAAAAATTAGATCGCGAGTTATAAGCATTTTAAATTTTTCGACCCTCACGTCCCTCACCTTGGAGGATCTCCTGTCACCAAAAATCAACACTGTCCCATAATAAATTACCAAACAAAATTTGGCCGCGCTACGAAAATTAGATCGCGAGTTATAAGCATTTTAAATTTTTCGACCCTCACCGTGGGGGGTCTCCTGTCTCCAAAAATTAACACTGTCTTATAATAAATTACCAACCAATTTTTTGCCAAGCTACCAAAATTAGATCGCGAGTTATAAGCATTTTTAATTTTTCGACCCTCACCGTGGGGTGTCTTCTGTCACCAACAATCAACACTGTCCCATAATAAATAACCAAACAAAATTTGGCCGCGCTACGAAAATTAGATCGCGAGTTAGGAGCATTTTAAATTTTTCGATCCTCACCGTCTGGGGTCTCCTGTCACCAAACATTAACACTGTCTCCTAATAAATTACCAAACAAGTTTGGCCGCGCTACGAAGATTAGATCGCGAGTTATAAGCATTTTAAATTTTTCGACCCTCACCGTGGGGTGTATCCTGTCACCAGAAATTAACAATGTCTCATAATAAATTACCAAACAAAGTTTGGCCGCGCTACGAAAGTTAGATCGCGAGTTATAAGCATTTTAAATTTTTCGACCCTCACGGTGGGGGAGTCTCTTGTCACCAAAATAAATAAGTCCACCAAAATAAACACTGTCTCATAATAAATTACCAAACAAAATTTGGCCGCGCTATGAAAATTAGATCATAAGAAACATAAGTTTGAGACTTGATATTCTAATATCTGAAAAATACCGCGTCAATGTCTGCCGAAGTCTACCGAAGGATACCGTTCCGAAGTTTTCCGAAAGGAAACGACGTTAGCCGAGTGTTAGGTTTTTTCGTTACCGATGTGTTAGGATTTTGCGCGTTACGGAATTTTTGGATTCGGTCACCGCGCTCAAAGCCCGCGATAAAAGCTATGCAATAGCTTAAAAATATTTTTGGATATCCCTGTAAAATAATATGCACGAAATGAGATGTCGCTGCAGCATATGATTGTGTAGATATTGTACTACATTTATGTAAGAATAACACATCATATGTTCATGGAGATACATTGATTTATTTAAAAAATTCAAACTTTTGCATGTATCAAATTTATAAGATGCAGGGTTTCAACTAAATTTTACAGCAGTTTCAGAAAGCTGGATAGATTGAAGGTACAGTAATAAACAGCATCAATTAGAATATTAATAATAAATGAAATAAAAGCAGTTGCATGTTTTTAACTGCGCATGCGCAAATATACCAAAAAGGTAAGGGTTTTTTTATGCTTTGGAAGTAAACTTTTCAGAGCAATTAATATAAAAAGACCAGTTGAATACCTTGAAAATTCATAAAGATATCGGCAATACAGTGAACTAAATTCCTGTTGCCTTTGAAAAGAAGCCAATTGATAAAGTATGTTACACAAATTGTCATGAGAGTCATAAACTGTCATAATTGTCACAACTGTCTGCCTTCTAAACAAAGAAGTTAGTATTTAAAGAACGCTCCTTCAACGCATAACTTTGGAACAGATTTTGATAAATCTTTTTTTTTTTTTTTTTTCCCCTAAGAAAAACTAAAACATAGGAAAAAAGAAAGAAAATTATTGCGTCAAACATGGATTATAAAACATTTCCAAAATAGTAAAAAAAATAAAAAAAAACTCCGCCGTTTAATAAGGTAAATAAGATATCCAAATAAACTTTTAGAAAACGCATAACACATTCGAAAACCAGATTTCAACAATTACTCTGCATAACCGGGAAAGTATTCCAATTATTTTATGCACTCTGTATATTATCTATGCTTTATAAATATTCTACCTATATGCTAAAATTTAGTTTAGTTAGAAAGCACACAACGCAATTGAAAATTCACCTTTCGTAATTTTTACCAACAGATGGACATGTACTCGAATTATTTTGCATAGCCCTGAATATTACCAACAGAATTTTCAGACTCTACACATTACGCTGAAATTTAATTAATTAAAAGAACCCTTAAAATTACAAAAATGACATTTTGAGAAATTTCTATATCCAGCATAGGCAGCCTTTTACATAGCTTTGTATAGGATTTTATTTATATACTGTAAACATTTCTTAGTCTATACACTGTAATTGAGCTTGAATACGTCCCTCATATGGTCATATGGTCAAAGGGACATCACTGTGAGTCACTTTGGTCACGTCACATCTGTGACCAAAATGCCACCACTCAGTGACGTCACATTGTGACTGAGATGTGACTTTCTTAAAATTTTTTAGAAAATTACAAATATTCTTCAAAACATATTATTTACTTTAAAAAACATGTTTCTGGCAATTTAAATACCGTCGCTTTTGTCACAGTTTCGTCACAATGTTAATGTCAAAGTAGTCACGAATGACACATTTTTCACAAATCCGTCACACTGTGACTTCACAAAGTGGTCACAATGTGACATCACAAACGAGCTCTAAAACGGCCATAACGACTTCACATTTTAGTCACTGTGACTTCAAATCGACGCCATGTGATGTCACATCGACAATCGATGGTCACAACGTCACAATGTGACTTCACAACGATGTCGCAGTGACGTCACCATGCCTTACGGGGTATAACTTAAATAAAAAAAACACCTTTAATCACTTCACACTCATTGTTAATAACACTTACTAAATCTTTTGGTAGTCCTGTATATGATCTACAGAATTTATACACTCCGCGTAGTATGCAAAAATTTAATTAAACTAAAAAACGCATACCATAACTGAAAACACACTTTCAGCAATCATCCCTAATAAACAATACTTTTGATACAAGTATTGTATCCGAAATCTTTTATATGCCCTTGCCCTTGTAAATGCGCGATAAATGCGATGCATACCATATTCTATTACAAGCTTTTTATAGTAAAACTTATAATAAATATAAATTTCATCATGCTTAAAATAGCGTAACATAATTTAAAAATACCTGGAGAATGGTTTTCCCCGTACACCATGATATAAACTTAGTCTTTTCCATGACTCTTTAAATGAATGATAAATACTATGTACAAAATATTCTCACAAAAAGCATGTTTTTGTACACCTTAGAAATTCATATCAATTTCTTTAAGTTTGTAACAGAATATCATCAAAATACACCGCAAATTTTTACCCAAAGACCATAATGTAACGGAATATTTTTGAGTGCCTTGTAAATGAACTAAGAATGCTAAATACGCCATTTTCAATGTCAAGCATGTCATGGAAAACCTACATAACATATATTAACTACAGGTCAATAAAAGTATACGCCAGGTAGATTACTTGAAAAGGATCAATGTCAAACCTAAGTCGTAAACATTTTTCAACTATATATTAATGGAAAGTATTATGAGATTAATGCTTTAATATATATATTGGATAAATATTTTGTTTTGGATACTTTATATGAAAAATTTCCATCCATTTTTTTAAATGTATGATCGTGATTCTGTTAAGCGATTGTAATAGCTGTTATTGTTATAATTGTGTAATTGAATTTTTAAACCCTTCTGACAAAGGTTGAATTTAATTCTCTACAGATTATTTTTTAAATTAACATTTTCATGTTCATAAATTTATCTTTTATCCGTGAAAAATGGTATGTGGAAAAGTGTTAAAGACAAACCAATGTCATAAACACTTTTCAACAGTTTTAAAAAGTTCTAAGTATTTTTAACACTTTCTAAGTTTTAAACAATTTCAAAGCAAATTTAAACACTTTCTAAATGTTAACTTAAAAAGTGTTAAAAAATAAAAATATAAATTAAAAATTACAATTTGAGGAAGATTCCTTATCACCCAAGCTACTTCTCAAAAGCAACTGAAATTCAGCTCACTTTATCACTAATGTCTTAAGGGGGCTCAGGGGTTGAAAACTTTTCAAAAAATCTATTTTTTTTTATGATCTAGTTTGATTATTCAATTAATTCTTAACTCAATGCAAAAAACTGCATAAAAATATTTGCATTTTTAACGGAGTTATAAGTATTTATGTATCCACACTTTCATAGCCGCTACCATATAATTTCAACTTTAAGTCGCGTTTTCTCAAAACTTGATTTTTGACGACTAACACCAAGATTTTTAAAAAACTATTTGATAGAATAACTTTTTTTTTTTTTTTTTTTTTTTTTGCATGCATATAATATCATTATCTAGAGAATGAATTAATATAGTTTAGATAAATTAATATTTTGAGTATTTTTAATGCAAAAAAAAGTTGTATTTTTTAGGGGTTTTTTTTACTTTTAAGTTTGAGAGTTTTTTTAATAATGTTTTTTTTTCGAGTGATTGTTATATCCTTAATTCATTCTATAGTGTAAAGTTTCCTGATCCTTTTAAAGCAAAAATCAGGTTCTTAAGTCAATTCAACGTTAAGATATTTTGGTGTTGGTGATATAACACATAATTTTTTTTTTCGAAAATTGTGTTACATAAATTTTGCTATATTTCTTATTATATTACATTGAAGTACTTCATTTTATAAGACTACAAACATACCTTTAAAATACTAGAAAGTTTAAATTAATTACACTGAATACTTCTGTTTTTATATGGACTCAAAGAGAGAGCTCTGTTTACATGTTTTTCCGTATCGATCAACCCCTGAGCCCCCTTAATGAATTTTCAAGATGTTCAACTGATCTTTGTATATGAATCACTCTATAGAGTCGACTACAAAATGAAGCAAAAACTAGTCGTTGGGGGCCTCCGTTAATACTTACCCATCATAGATATGCATATTATAAAATATGAAAATAAAACATGCCAAAACTATTTATAAAATGCATTGAAATTCCGAAATAAAATTTAAACTTACATTTAAATATTTTTAACGAAACGGAACCCTATTGAATCACAACTGAAAACCATGGGAATTTGGTGAAATACCGGAAACAGCACCAAGTTGGCGTCACTTTTGGTGTGTAATTTTTGTCGATATATCACCAAGTTGATAATAAACTTGGCGGCTTTCATATAAACTAACAGTTTTACTGCTTCGGATTAAGCGTCTCATTTCCAATTAAAATATGTCTTTGAATTGAGATTTGAATGGAAAACAGGGTTATGAAAAACCGAAGTGAGGAAAATAGGATTGCAAATATCTCAGCAACTAATTATCCGATAGACATCCTTATTTATGCAAAATTTATACTTTTTTATTATCTTTTATATTTCCTTGAAATAAACAATTTTAAAATATTTTATGTACCTTTTATCAGAACGAATATTTCAAGAGTTCGAAAAAAATAGCTTCAGGCATGGACGTTACTAATATTCAATAGGTTTTTTCTATTATTACATACTAAATATACATCAAATTTCAAGTTTCTATCTGAATTTGTTCGGGGAATAAGGCGTTTACAGACAGACGGTCGACACTTTTTAAAATATGCTTTTTAGAATCTCCAATGTCTAAAACCTGTAAATCAGTCTTTTTTTTTTTTTTTTTTTTTTTTTTTTTTTTTTTTTTTTCGATTTTTAAAACGATTACAAGATTTACCCTATACTACATATAATGGGTAAATAAAAAATCTTTGGTATCGTTTGCGCATGTGCAATTAAAAATTATTTCCTACAAGTACTCATCAAATATTTAATATATTTATATATTAATTGCACTGTGTTGTTTCTTTTATACTTTGTCAAGTTTCCTGAAAGTGGATGAAATCCTTGCATATTATAAACAAACAAGAAGAAATCATGCATCAAGCAATACTTTCTATGCATTAAAATACGCATTCTGAACAATCTGTGGAACCAAGAATATTTGTTATTAATTTACAGAACCACACAAAGGTATTCCCTTACATAATAGTATAGCGGAAAACTTTCTTTGGAACGCGTTTTAATTATATTAAACTATTTCACCTTTTAAGAAATGGATATAGTTTGCTGAGGTTTACTACAAGTTATTTTTTTTTATAATAGAAAGCAAATAGTATTTACAGGGACACACAAAAGATTTCGACCACTACCTTGTATCCAAAGTACTGCATACTATTTAACCCTAGAACTAAATATTTTTTAAACTTCATTATAGTATGAACGCACCACATTTGTTACGGTTGGCTAACAATTTCCGACTTGTTTCCTTAGTTTTCAAAAAAATAAAATAAAAAAAAATATTTTTTAATCTATGTTTAATTTTATATGAAGTGTTAAATTTTGCTTCCATTTCGTCATTTTTTAAAACATAAAATATTAAATTGAGCATAAATTTTAGGAATATTTTGACAAATAAGAGAAAAAGATAACATCACATCCCTTAAGAAGAGAACACTAAAAAAAGAACTTAAAAATATTAATTCCCCGAGAACACATTTTGTACATGAGATTGCATCAAACGCTCATTACGGAGGAGAAATCGGCCGCTGAATGATTAGCACCCTTTGAGATAAGGGTTCAAACTTGGAACATGTATTTTTCAATTTTTTCACTTTGTTTTTGATTCAGCAAATTCGAAAAAATATTTACTTTTGAAAAAATATTTTTTTCTGAAGTTATTTCATCTTTTAGGTGCGTTTGTAATTATGTAAATACGTAGCACCTATAGTTGTCGTTCAGTCCGTCCGTCCGTCTGTCTGTCTGTCCGCATATAACAACGCAAAAACTACCCAACTGAATCGTTTGAAATTTAAAATACATAATTATTACATAATTTTGTCGAGTCATTTCAAATTTTATGAAAATCGGATGCATAGATCAATTACAGGGACGATCAAAAGGATTCCGTTACATTACGGTCAATGGGGGGGGGGGGGGATTTCAAATGCATTTTAATCGTTTGAAATTTTAAATACATAATTATTACATAATTATGCCGAGTTATTTCAAATTTTATCAAAATCGGATGTATAGTATGGAACACTTTCGATTGTCCCTGTAGTTGACTACAGGGACAATCAAAAGTGTTCCGTTACATTACGGTCAATGGGGAAAAATGTTTCAAATGCATTTTAATGGTGTTACACTCATTCGAACGTAATAAAATTGATATGCATCGATAAAGTACATATTATAATATACATTTTGCATAATCTATGGTGCAAAGAATATTTGTTATTGATTTACAACGCCACACAAAAGTATTCCATTGCATAATGGTATAGGGAGAACATTGTTTGGTGCGCATTTTAATTGTAATTATTTACAATTTTATGAGATTGATATTTTTAAACTTCGTTATCGTACGAACGCTCATTTGCTACGCTTCACGTGCAATTTCCAACTTGTTTAATTTACTTTGATATTTTTAATTTCTGTTTAAATTAATATTTTGAAAAATGCTCAATTAAAATTAAAGCTTACATATTCCTATTTATTTATACAAATAATATTTGAAGTTATAGCGATTTTAAATTTTATTTATTTATTTATTTTAATTATGAGAAGCTTCATCATGTGTTTTTCTTTACAAATAATACTTGGACTTGGACGAGATAGTTGTCAGAGTGCCTGGAGAGATCAACTCCTTACCTCTAGAAGAGTAGAGAAATGATACATGGAACAATTCAAGTCATAGCCAAAGTCTGACAAACAGAACATCAGAAACAAAGAAGGGGGGGGGGGGGGGTAGTCCCCCCCAAAAAAACCGAAGGCCCTTTAAGGGCACCATACAAAATAAATAAAATAGATGAGAGTATATATAAGAGAAATAAAAATATTTACAAAAGTATTTACAAAACACAGACTAGGAGATCATGAACGTTCAGGAAGAAATAACCCTGTCAATGAGATAAAAACTAGGTAAACTTAGCCTGGGTCGATGTTTTCAGGGATACGTAGGGTTGCTCGTGGTCGTCTCCAACGAGTGTTTACATCATTATTAGAAATGTTATGCAAAGCAGGATTTGGGATAGAGGGAATGTTGTCAAAAAATTTTATGGCTTGATTACAAATAATGTGGTTAACCTCACAAGAAATTTCAAAATTTTAACTCAATAAATAAAAATTATCTTGAAGTGTGTCCCGGACCCCCTTAAGAATATATGTCTAATTATTTACAAAAAAAAAAAAAGATTTTATAGTAAAGTTAAAGCAATAAAAGAAATGAAAAAGAGTCACTCTACACCAACTACTTACATTATAAGGCTTCAGCCAAAGTGAACATTTATATATAAAAAAGAGTAATCATTAAGATTAATTTTACGAATAAAACTATAATCAGCACTCTTGTGACATAAATAATGATTACAATGTATTTTAATAACTTTTAAATTTCTTTTTGTTTGTATGGTACGTTAAATTTAAACATTTATCGCGCCTTATAAATTTTAGCAAATATCCTTGTAAATAAATGAAAAAAATGATGTTATAGGTTTCGTCCAAGATTCTAATGTATTTCTTAAATGATCCTTTTGTTAAACCCTTTTCATCAAAAATTTTAAAAAGCTACCATTATCTCCCAACTAGATTATAATAATTTATAAAAAATATCGTGCCTTCTGCAAAATTTATCAAGGATAAATCTCAAAAATATTAATAAAACCATAGAAAATTCATATAAGATTTATTTATTTAGGAATTTTAGAAGAAAAAATAAACAAAAAGTAGACATACTGAAAGAAAAACGATGCAAAAAATTAAATTTCATCCTTTTTCTAACGTGACATTTTCGTTATTAAAAATGACACTAGATGACGCCACCAATCAATTTTCGCCATTTTTCTCTTCCTTTACAACTCTTTCATCCCCATAAATAAAATATTTAAGTTAAAATTCTGAAAATTAAAAAATAGAATTACTTTACAGTCAAGATAAATAATATATTATATATGTATAGACAGAAAAAAGTTTCATTTTTTTTTTTTTTTTTTTTTTAACTCGTAAACAAGGTTTCAAATACTCAATGATATCAAATAGAATTAGTAAATTTTACAAAGACAAGCAACACTCTATTTAAAATGTTTACATAAAATAGATAAATAAAGTATTTCAGCTTAATTTATCAAAGTAAAATAATGCAACATTCGTTTTAGTTAAGTCTGTTAAAAAGAATCACATTCAAGCTCTAATTAGTGCTGCCATCTGTTGATGACAAACAAAAGTAATTTCAATAATGAAATACATGTAACTTTTATTGAAGCCATTATAATTAATTAGACTCCAGCTTCAAAATGTACAGAAAAAAATATAATAATAATAGTAATAATAATAAATTTGACGATGACATTTGCATATATTTGACTTTCAATACTTGATATTTCCAGGAAAAACCAGTGTAAATGAATTTTTAATTATTATTGAATGTGTTATAAGAAGTCGATCGGTTACTTTTTTAACAAAAAATAAAAAGTAAAAATCTTTCCCAAAATTTATGTTTGAAGTTCAGTATTTGATTGTAGACCCAATACTTATGTGGGGCAATATTCACTAACAGCCATCGAAAAATAAAGTGCTTAAGTAATATGAGTTATTACATCTTCATTAGAAATAACCTTTTCAGGATTTGGTTTAATTCAGTTTAAGCTGCACAAGAGGTTAGAGAATGAAAAAACAAAGAAGTTTACAGTTATGCTAATTTTTTTCGATAAAAACAAATTATTTTATTTTTAAAATTTAATTTTATAAACATAAAAATTTCTTGAAACTGGATACTAAATTGTATAATTTTGCTTTCTTTTAAATGTAAAAAGCAAATTTTATCCTATTTCAATTCAATAGACTGAATACTCTGTCGAAAACTCTCTTCATCTGTTTTATAAAAATTAGCCAGCTTAGTTATTTCTGAAATTCTATAAAATAGACTGTACTTATTGCTTATTTGATTTAAAATTTCCAATCTGTTTGATATGTTTTTTATCCATGTATCAATGAAATCACTATCTGTAAATGCAAAATTACTATCTTCACTACAAATTGGGGCAGTGATGCCAATTTTACATGCATTTTCTTCTAAATTTTTACAATGTAATCCTCCAGGTTTTCGTTTTAACTCTTTCAAAGCACTCAGAGTTGCTATTACATTATCTTCAATAAGTGAAATTCTCCAAATCTTGTTTTTCAAATGTCAAAATTCACTTTGAAATGATGGCAAGCACATTGCACATAAAAAAACCAATCAATCAAAATTCAAGCTTTTTTACATGCTTTAGCAGGATCTGCTGCTGTTAGGCCAGAACTATTGGAACTGTGTCCATTCACAACAGCGTTCTCCAAATCAGCGATTATAGGATGAAAAATTTTCCTAATAGATCCAATCTCATTTTCATATGAAAGCCACCTTGTGAAGCCTTCCTTTAGCTTTATTCAGAATTTTGGCACCTCTACTAAACTTGAAGCTTTTACTGAATTATTTTTATAATATACTAGACTCCCTCAAATCTGCACAGTTTGAATCAGAGGTTGTGTGGTTTTTAGAATTTTGCAGATTTCTGGTCATTGCTTTGTTTACATTTTTTAAACAGTAATTTGAATGTAATTAACAATGAAATTGAAATTATAATGAAGGCTTACAATATAATAAAATATTAAAATAAGTAATAAGCGAAAATAATAAAAATTTAAATCATTTTTAAAATGATTAAAATATTAAAAGCAAAGATCAATTTTATATTTAATGATGTATAATTAAATATTTATTATAAAGATGAGATGCATTTTTTCTATGAAATTTGCCTCATAAAGATACATTACTAATTCACATCAAAATCATAAAATAAAGAAGTTTTATTTCAAGTTTAGCCAGACTTAATAACCAAAAAAGTTTGATTAATACATAAATATATTTGGTAAAAAAAATGTGATTACCAGTGAAATCAGCAATATCTTGAATTATTTTCCGAAATTAATTTGTTCCTCTTTCATGAAACACATGAATTTAGTAATATTAATTAAAATTACAAATTAATATATATGTATATGAAATTCATATAAAAATAAAAAAGTCAAATTTTGTCCCTACATCTGAACTGAATATTTTACTGTTCACATCTGTAAACTATATGCAGACTTTAGAGCAGGGTTGGCAAGTTTCTTCCGCAGTGGAAAAAACCGCGGAAAAAACCATGGAAAAAACCATCCGGAAGAAATAGGTTTCTTCCAAGTGGAAGAAACTGTTTTTCTGCTAGAATTTACCATATAATTTCAATTTTTTAAGATATAATAAATATCTTCTTCCTATAATCTTAAATGAATAAATTCCATTGGACCAAAACAAATTTAAATATATATGCTAAATCAATAATTACTCCCATATTTTAGCCAAGATCACACACAATGCCTGTCTAAAGATCTTCAACCATTGGCTAAGTGACAAGATTTTATCCAAAATTAAAAAACACAAAATTAAATGTTATTCATTTCAATTTAATCAATATATTTTTTAATTATTTAAATTTCTGAAACTAGTAGTAAATAGTAAGGATTCTTTACCAGTGGTAGAATGAAACCCATTTAAATAAAAGCTTTTAATTTACATCAATTTATTAATATAAGTAATGTACAATAATTACTGTAATACTAAAAGCTTAATATTACTGTATTAAACAGAGATTGATAAAAAGTATGGTTTCATTTTCAGCCCAAAATCCGAGTTTTGCCAAAAATGTGGCTGAAAATTCAGTTTGACTGAAACTCGCAGTATTCCAAAATTCTTGTTTCTTCCTTCGGAAATTTTCAACATTAGTCATTGATTTAAACTGTATCAGCTCTAATGAGTGCATTGCAATGAACTTCGTTGTTTATAATTATTAGACATGAATTAGCAACCATCTTACAGAAAATTTTTAGTTTAAACTGCATTAGTGTTTCAAATATTCTTTGAGAAAGTTCTAGAATAATAAATGATCATTTACAAAAATCATTATAGAAGAAAAATCAAGATGTGTATACATAAAACTAAAATTTTTTTTTAATTAAATAAAATTTTTATAATTAGAAAATCTTCCTGTGTCATTGATGAATTATTTATGTTTTATTATATATGAAAATAAAGTTTTTGGCTAATTAACAATTGTGCATAATTAATAAATACTATATATGTAATTAATTTACATTTATGTATGCATTAATTATTTTAAAACATACAATTTAAGTACTTTTTTTTCCCATTTTTGGCTGAAACTTTGAATTTTTTGAAAATTGGTTTTGGCCTTAGGAACCTGTATCGGTCAATCCTCATATTAAAAAAAATCATTAAAATTCTAATTTTTTTAGTACAATGCAGCATAATATAGTAAAAAAGTTTTTTAGTAGTAGGATGCTGCAATCAGTTTCTCAACTTAAATTTGATGAATGCAAAAAATGAAGGTTTTTTTTTTCTTCCAAGTCCTACACTTACACTTAAAGATAGTTTAAAAGCATTTTGACATACCCATAGATATTTTTAGAACACTACAGCATTGAGATATTCATGCTAGATGTTAGTATAAATAATTAAAAATTTATTTATTTACTGTGTAGCACAATTTAAAATAAGACATTTTTATATGAAAAATAAACAATTTGTTGGTGGCTTTTTTTTCCCTCTTTTTATATAAATAGCATAATTAATAATAATAATAAAAAAAATCCCTCTACCTCTAGAGTAGTAAAAATCCATCACCTGAAAATGTCTGCTGAAAGTGAAGTTTGTTATTAAAAAAAATAACTTATCTTTGCAAAAAAAAAAAAAAAAAAAAAAAAAAAAAAATTAAATTTTCCAATTTAGATTTTATGTAAATATACTTTAATTCTTTTATATAGTTAATATACTTTAACTTTGAGCATTTGTTTTGGTTTCTGGTAGTTTCTTCCATTTCTTTCAGTTTCTTCCGGTTTTTTCCAGTTTCATCCACTGTCCTGGAAGAAATAGGTTTCTTCCGGAAGAAACCCAACCCTGCTTTAGAGAATTGCAGTTTTGAGGGAGTCTACTTTATTTATAAAGTGATGACAAAGTTTAATCAAATTTTACTATATAATCTAAAAGTTCATATGTATGCCAAATACATCAATATACAGTAGACTCCCTCAGATCGGCACATCATTACAGATGCAAAGAATAAAACTTTCAATTCAGAAAAAAAAGCCAAATTATTATTATTATTTTTTTTTTTTTTTTTTTTTTGGTTTTTTATTATTTTGTATGTATTTTAAACTTAATTATCACTCATGCTTTTTCATAAAGAATTATTTCTGAAAAAAATCATATTGCTGATATCTTTGGCAATCACAATCTTTTTTAACAAATATATTTATGTATTAATCAAGCTTTTTCTGTTATTAAATCTGTCTAAACCTGAAATAAAACCTAATTGTTTTATGATTTTTATTTGAATTAATAGGGTACATTTAGGAGGAAAGTTTCATTAAAAAATTCTAGAAAAATGTATCTGTATGATGCATATTTAATTAAACATTATTAATGATTCCTTTAACTTTTATTTTTAATAATTTAATCATTTTTAAAAATCATAATTATTATTACTTTAGTTTATTGCTAATTAATCTTAACATTCTATTATATTGCAAGCATTCATTATAATTTTCATTGCATTATAACATTCAAATAAAGTTTTTTAAATATAAATAAATCAATAATCAGAAATCTGCACAACCTCTTATTCCAAACAATGCAGATTTGAGGAAGTCTACTGTATATATGTAATATGTCTTCTATGTCATATATGCAACTTTATATGTTTTAAAACCATGTCATTGATAACATCATTTATATACATAATAAAGTGTCATATACATGATGTATGATTATAATGTCATATGTGCATTATAATTTAGTGATACATAGGGATGCAACGGATACTGATTTTGTCGGATATCGGATATCCGGTATCCGATTTGCCTGCCGGATTCGGATATCAGGTACTAAATATGTTTTTAGTTATGGTGAATGTTTATTTCTTTATCAAATGCCATCTCAAATAATAAATTGCAAAGATGTTTCACACACAATTATAACATTTTAAATGTATTGAAATATATTTTTCACATCTTTAATATCTTTGACTATCAGGGCTTGAAATTCAGGTTTTCCCAGGAGGAGAGAGTTTCCCTCATAACATTTGTAAATGCAGGGTAGTTAAACTATATGAAAGGAAGAAAAAAATATATATTTTTTTAACCCTATTATTTTTTACTTGCCACTTAAATATTTACAATTTATACCAACATGACAAATTTCCATTGAAATAATTTAAATCAACAACAAGATAATTATCCAAAATGTTTATTTTAACTAAAACAAAGGAAAATAATAAAGCTTTATATATATCATATCTGTTTTTCAATTTTCACTCAGTGTTACGGTCAATTAATAACTGAGTTGCTAAATGAATTTTTTAATTTAGATTTTGTTTGATTTTGTGTGGTTTGGAATCTTTTTATAGGTTACACTTTTGACAAACAGAACAGAGCAACTTTTCTAACACATTAAATTATCGGAGATAATTGGTTTTGCTTTTTTCTTATTTTTTTTCTTAATTTTGTAAAATCTGATGTGCATTCATTTTAAATTTGCTTGCACGAATAATGCATGTAGGTGATTGTATCGTCAATATCCTTCTGTGATTGTATATCAGTTAGTGGAATTATCGTCAATACCGTAATCCCTGGCATTTTAGCTAATTGAATTATGTTCAACTATGCATTGGAATTTTAAACCCATATGAAATATCTGAAAATGACATAGTCAGTAGATTTCTTCTATTATACATGAGAAATGGTTTATTTAAAAAAATCATGTCCTAGTTTCTCTGAACTATGCACATCAACTATTTAAATGATTTCCTTGAAGTTCATCATTTTTTTTAATCATTTGGAAAACGGTTGTTGTTATCGGTCGAGAATGGACCTTGTGGTGTCCACATTTTATTTTGTTTATGATTCGTCCAGGGATATTAATGTTTAATCCATGACATACGTAATATATGACTCTTATTACATAAATCATGTTTCAATCATCATAAAAATGATGCTTTTAATGATTTTCAATAACTGAATGGGAAACATTTAAACATCTTGCTTTGGGCAATGGATGTCCATATTTTATTTATTTGTTTTACGGAATTCTTTAAATTTAGAAGAATTTTTATTTGAATAGGAAATCAAAATGTCATTGTTAATAAAGAAGAGAGTAGAAAAGTTACAAATTGTGCAGGTGCAAATTATAAGATGCGGAAAAAAAAACGAATACAGAAATATCGTATGAAAGATCGTCTTTTAAATAAAAAAAGAGGTATGATTATTGAGTCCACTGATGAGGAAATGTGCGATGATTTTCAAAATGAAACATCTAATGTTGAACCACTGATTGTAAAAAAACATGTTTTCTTTTTTTTCCAATGAGCAACACAAGATTTAATCTCATTTTGTTTAGTGCTAATTCCAGAAGCTCAGACTCTAGTGACCATTACTGCCCTTTTAATTATTTCTTGCTTCAGCACAGGAAAAAAAATTGCAAAATATGTAAATCGGTCATAGAAAAAATATCGTTCATTTTGTCCACCATGGCAAAAATAAATTTTTAAAAACTGTTGACCTGTCTGAAAAATTTTGAACTTTGAGGGAACTTCACCAGTGGAAAATATAGCGGAATTCGTCAATCAATTACAGTAAAATATCGTGAAATTTGCTAATCTGTTGCAAGGAAATATCATGAAATTCGTCAGTCAATAACAAAGACAAAACACAAATTTTTCAGCTGAACACAGGAAAATAATTGTTAATTTCATCAGATTGTCACAAAAATAAAAAGGGAAATTTGCCAGTCAGTCGCAGAATAAATAGCTAAATCTGTCAATCAGTTGAGAGAAAGAAATTGTGAAATTTGCCAGTTGGTCTCCAGAAAAGAAAAAAAAAATTGCAAAATTTTGTGTGTCGAGCAAGCAAGAAAATTTTGTGAGAAAAATTACAAAACTTTTCAGTCCGATGCAGAAAAAAGAATTTTTATAATTGCCGTAAGAGCAAACTGTGAGATTAGTCAATCGATAGTGGAAAATATCACGAAAATAGTCAGTCAATCCTGAGACTTGATCGCCACTTCACAAAAAAAAAAAAAATTCGAAACAATTTTTTTTTTTTTTTTTTTTTTTTTTTTGGAAACAGGAATGTCTTGCCCACAAGATTTTTTTAGGTCATGAATCCTGCCATTCCGTCCCAAAATTCAAACCTTGTATGTATATGTTGATAATATTGAATAAAAAATGCAATTCAAACATTTAAATCTTCTGACTATTTGTCAATGAACTACTGATAATTGCTAATAATCTATACAGTAAAATGCTGATAATTTTTAGAACAAATTTTACACATTTATTAATATGTCTATAATTGTAAAGTATTTTCATAAAGTAATACATAGCACCTTTTTATAATGCAAACATAAAATGTCTCTCTAATATACCAATGGCTGAAGAGTTATCTCCAAACATAGGTTTAATTGATGATTTTTTTTTTTTTCGTGTTTTAAATATTTTATACTGTTTTACCTTCAGCTACATTTAATTTTATCTTAAGTTAAATCAGTTTAAGTTTAAAATTTATAAGCAAAAAACTTTTAATTTTAAATATTTATAATGAAGTCACGAAAATAACTAGTTGGATGCACCAATCCCAAAACTCTCTTCTATTTCGTAGATCTCAATGTTTCAAAAAATATTACAAAATATTAATACTACTTCAATATTATACCAGTTTTTATTTTAATCTAGAATTTTTGCTGCAGTCAATTAATTAGATTAAGAATGAGTTAATCTCTATCATGATATTTATTAAAATCTATTTTTGTTATTCTGTTTTACATCAGCTGTTTGCGAATAGCCAGTTTTAGCAAGATACGAAGTTCCTATTGCTGCACGAACTGTCAATTCAATGTATAAAAAGATTATGAAAAAAAAAATTACAATAAAAAGAAGATTGCCCTCTGATGGCATTGAGCTCACAGGCTATGCTTACTAATTGTATATTACAGCCTCATATTTTCAAGGGTTGATGCTGTCCGAAAAACAAATTAAAAGGGGGGATAGCTCCCACCCATTTCCCCTTTTTATACTTAATCATTGAATTCCCTAAACTAATCAGGGATATGCTTTATCACATAAAAAACCTATATCCAAAATTCATAGCAAATCGAATAATTCTTCATAAAAACCCATTTATATATTTAAGAGGAAATATGTCTCTTTATACTTAAACATTAAAATTCCAAAACTATTCAGAGATTCGCTTTATCAGAAAGAATGTACAACCAAAATTTAAAGCAAATCGGATAATTCTGCATAAAAACTCATTAATCAAATTTAAGAGGGGTTGGGGTAATCGCCCGTATCCCTTTTATGCTTAACAAAAGAACTCCAATTAAATTAGGGAAGCATCTTATCACTATGAACCTGTATCCAAATATTAAAGCAAATCTCTTAATTCTGCAAGAAAAATCATTTACCTAAATTAAGAGGTGTAGTCCCTGTTTGATAAAAGGCTATTTAATTTTCTACTGACTTTGTCACCTAGCAACCAAGATATACCTAATTATTTAAAAATTTAAAAAGTTTTCTGTGCAAACGATTTTTTGTGATAAATACACTGTTAAAAATAAAGGTGACAAACCGGTGCCATTTGGGACCCGGAGGTGAAAAAGCGGTGCCATTTGGAACCCTAGGGTGTCATAGGAGCTTGAATATGCGGTTGGGGTGACGTCAGATCTGTTGCTGGATGATGGGAGCTAAATAAGGTGCCATGCACTTCGTAACCACCTCATCGGGGGACTGCCAACTTGCGCATGCTCTATGACGCGTGTCTTTCTGCTTTCGGTGTCGGCAAGTAAAGTTTACGGGTGTGAGCAAATAAAAACATGGCAGTGTGTAAATTGGCGATATTAATTGAGGACTAACCACTGGGCTACAATGAAACAACAGTGAGGACTTAACGATCCGCTTTGCGCGACCAGTGAACCGGGCAAAGTCTGATTAAAGGTAAGATTTAACTTTATTTTATTTTATTTTATTGTTACGTTAATTTATCGTACATCCTTATAAGTAATGTCATAAAAAAACAGTAAATTAGATTTTTTTGTTAGTATGATTGATTGTTAAGTTTATTATGTGAAGCTACAAGCTACACTCTCACCAAAATACCCGCTTGCTAATGTTAAACCTATGAGGTAGTTATTTTACAATTTCTCGTTTACGTGTCAATATTTTTAAATGATTTATCGAGGCCTTAGCTACCGAGGAGCAATTGGAGCAAACTGCTCTAGGCACGGGAATCATAAGGGCGCACAATTAGAAAGAGCGAAATGAAAGATTGTAAAAATATTTACATATTTTTTCATTACAAATCAGTTATTATAGACGAATCTTGTTGCAATCGGAATATTCTATGACCATTTTACCTTGTGTTTAAACTCAACTGTTTAAATATAACCCTTAACTGCTGTTTGTGGTCTCAAACACCGTGAGTTTTTCAAGTTTCACAGTTTAACTTGTAATTTTTAGTTTAACTATAGATACTGGTCAAATTTTTTTTAGTTTGGAGTCTTATTACTACCTCTAAATACTTTTGAATACCTGAATTTGATTTATAATATTCTTGTACATAAAGTTTAATACATAAATAGTATTCTGAGAATTAATGTAACATTTTATTCATCTTCAAATTAAATGGTCTGACAGACAGCTCACAGTAGTTATGTAACAATTTTTGTCAGAGCAGTTAATGTTAAAATATGTTTTTGCGTCTATATACAGTTAAAAGCAATTAATTTTATTCGCGAAGTTTTAATTTTAACCTTTACACGGGATCTCGGACAGCATCTGGCCGGCTTTGCATATATTGTCGGATAGATGCTATCCGAACCCAGTGGCGTAGCTAGCGGGGGGCGGAGGGGGCGGTCCGCCCCGGGTGTCACCCTCTGAGGGGTGACACCCAATCTTTATTTGCAACTAAAAAGTGTTATCATATTAAATTTTAAAAAGGAATTCTGAAATAAAATGAAATTTTAGCACACGACGCAATGGCAGATCTTAGTGGGGGGAGGGGGCGATCGCCCCATCGCCCCCCCCCTTGGGCCCATAAAGGTTTTCAAACCAACATGAGAGATTTTCAAGAAATAGGACTTGGATTGAAGCTCAATGTCGCGCGGCGCGGCCCGAGTCGGGCAGCGCCAATTCATGACTCAGGCATTGGCGGATCTAAGATGGGGGGAAAGATGGCGAAGGGGTGATCGCACACCCTAGGGTCGGGCTGGGTTAGGTCTTCTGACTTTTAGAGCTTAGAGCCGGGCCGTGTCCTGATCTTTATTTTTCTGACGATTTGGGTCGGGCTAGACTTGTTTTTCTTCCATGTCGAGTCCTACCTGGAGTCAGTCTTCCTAAATGTCTGTATTAGAGATGAGACAGTGCTCGGACCTGGACTCATTTTTTCTGAAACCTATAAATTTTATTTATCAATGAATAGAAAATATTAAAAGAACTCCCCCCCCCCCCCCCTTAAACATTATTTATTCCTTTTCAAATCACTTTATTGACATTTTGATTAGAATGAAGGAAAAGCAGAAATTGTGTGGTTTTTTTTTTTTTTTTTTTTTTTTTTTTTTCTGTTTTAGCATTAGAATGCTGTTTTAAAAGTAAATTATTAGTCACTTCTACAAACCTATTTTAGCCATTTCCGACGATGTTCTGGAGCCAACAAAAAAGCGGGAATAATGAATTTGTCTGTAGTTTGGTTTTTATCTGTAGCAGAGGTTATTTTGCAATAGGGTTGTTTATTACCATTATTATTTAGACATTTAATGGGAAGAGGATATTTTCTTCCACTTTTGGCGCACAACTTAGATGACTATTGTACACAGCGTACACAGGTCGTAATTGCTTTTCATATGGAAATAATTTTAGTGATTGTTGCTTATTTGTGAATTCGGACGATGCTGAAGTTGTTACTCTGCAATTTACGAAGTCACTTTTGGTCGTAAGTAAATTTAATTTCCATATTATTCAGATAGAAAGCAATTGAGCAGTGTTTCTTTTATTTGTATAAAAGCATCGGAATTTAAAAATTTTAATTTAATGTTATTGTCTGGGTCATGCCTATCCCAAACGATTGTTATGAGGAATGAAATGGTTATAGTTAAAAATGTGCCCTTTTTTATAGAAAATTGATATATGTTGTTCAATTCGACAAATAATCGACAATAATTTCTACATGTTTTATGCATTTATTCATGCAACACACTTCATTAACATGTACATAATATTTTCTTATTAAAGGAGACAAAATACGAGAATTTAAGTACATTTTTATTTATACCAAACTTTTCTTTTGATAATATTAAATTTAAATTTTCGTTTAAGAGTAACATTTCAATGTAAAATGTAGTTTAAAAATTATAATTTTTTTGGAACATTTAAAAAAAATTATTATGCATTTTTTTTTTCTACTGTATGCTTTCGTTATCGGGTTTGGGCTGTGATGAAGCAAAATGTTTCGGGTTTGGGCGGGCTCAGATTTAAAATCGTCGAGCTCGGTTTGGACCTAATTCTGATAAAAGTCTGAAAATTCTGAAAAAGATCCATTCGAACTCATGTCTTGTCTGTACTGATCAAAATTTCCAGGTCGAGGCTCGGCCCTGAGTAAAAGCTAAACGTTTGTTCCGTGTCCGACCCAACCTGTATGATAAGCATTATTGGCCCGACCGCGATTCGTGCAATTCTTCACTCCGAGCCCAATTTGGACTGGCATCTTATTTGTTATTCGTAAAAAATATATTTATGTTGTACATTTGTTTAGCGAAATCTTAAGAAATACATTTTTAAATATTTACTTTTGTTCTTATTGTAGAGCTTTACTATTATGATTTATATTATAAGTAGAAGTTAACCCGAACCGCAGCAAAAAAGAAGTCAACTGGACCCAAACACAACCCACAGAAAAAAAACAGAAGTCAACACGACCAGTAGCAAAATATAGTCAACCGGTCTCAAACCCAACAAGTAGCGAAAGAGAAGAAGATAACCTTACCCGCTGCAAAAAGTAGAAGTCAAACGGACCCAAATGCGAACTACAGAAAAAGTATTAGTTACATCACGGTGTGAGGGGGGGGGGGGGGCGAAGGGGGCGGTCGCCTCGGGTCCGGAAATTTAAAAGACGTCAAATTTATACTACCAAGTCATTTTTGGCCTGTCACAAGAAAAGTCGTTTGGGGTAGGTGGTGGGGGGCAAACTGATGAAAATTTGCCCAGGCGCAGTTTTCTCTTCGCACACCCCTGATTAGTTAACACGACCAGCAGCAAAAAATAGAAATCAACTGGACCCAAACCCGACCCGCTTGAAAAATAGAAGTCGACCGGCCCCAAACCCGACCCACAGAAAATATAGAAGATAACCGGACCCAAACCCGACCCGCTGTGAAAATATTAGCCCCGACCTACGCATGAGATTCGAGTCTCCCAATTTTTAAAATCGCCCCCCCCCCCCTTGAGGACTCTCCAGATCCGCCCTTGACACGACGCAACTTAGTTCATTTTCTTTTCTTTGAGAATGTGAAATTTTATTCAGAGTGGTGTATCTAAATAAGACAAGCACCTGGAATCCAACGAGAGCGTAGCAAAAGAAAATTTTTAAAGAAAGAGTTTTCTTCTACATATAGACACCACATTGACTGATTCGGACTGTGGGTTGAGTAATGAGTCGCTCCTCTTTTTTTTTATTTTTTTTTATACAGGAGGACAAAAGTTAAATAATGGTATGGTTATTTTTTTATAACATAGAAAAAAAATATGACGGAAGGGAGGGGGGGGGGTGACACCATTTACATCCGCCCCGGGTGTCACCCATCCTAGCTACGCCACTGTCCGAACCCCTCCTGTAAAGGCTAATTCACACCATATTGCAGCCTCGCGTAACTTCTCTAATATTGTTTCAGTATACCTGATTTGTCTTTATTTGAGAGGGAGGGGGGGTAACTTTTTCATTTAAGACAATTGAATACTTGCAAATCTTAAAGTAATCAAAACTTATTTACAGGGTTTTCATTATTAATATTTTCCTTATTAACCAACATTATTTCCAAAATAATCTTCATAATAAGATTAGATCGGGAGGCGGTAGCACGGACAATCATTTAGTCTCATTTAAGGATAAAAATCACGGATAAAACCTCGATTTGCATATTAAAACGTTATTAGTCAGCCAAGTCATACCTTGGTGGGAAATGCCTAAAAACCCGAATTTAGCGGTATCTTAGGTTTACCATTATGTTTTCTTGCTCCCAATTCTTCATATTTTCATACTTTTGGTTTCATTTTCTTTAAAAAAGGTGAGAAAATGTTAGGGTATTGAATTGAATAAACCTTATGATCTGATTATCGGCTATGCAGATTTACACCCTTTTTTTTTTTTTTTTTTTCGAAAGTATTCTTTCGCATTAAACCTTATTTAGTAGCAGAATTTTATGGTTAAATAAAATAAAATATTTTTTTTCAATAATAGTAATTTAAGTTTGATTAGACCGTAATCAGTCCCCCCCCCCCTCTTTCTCAATCATCAACATCATCCGATATGACAAATTTGTAGTCATGAACATTCAAATTATAAAAGGAAAACAATCTGCATTTACTCCACTGAACTTTCAGAATAGTTTACAGAAATAGTGTGTGTTCAAAAAATATAACAATGAATAAAAACTTATATCGTAATTTTACACAAATGTGAAAGTTTTCCGCAGGTGATGAAGATCTCGTGTTTTAAAGGCGATTTTTGCACTGTCATTCATAAATCTTAAACATTTTTCTAATGACATAATTTTTAACAATCTTTCATTCCACCCGTTCTGCAACAAGACCAATAAACAGGGTTGTTTTTTTACCGGTAAAAACCTGGGGAGAAGGTGGTAAAAACCTAAGGATATACAATAAACTATTAGCCCTTAAACTGTATTTTAATACTATTGATAAAAATTCTATTTTCATGTAATTGGTGTATTAATATATAATATCTATATAGGGGAGAGTGGAGTGGTGTGGGTCTTTTTTTACAAAGGTAAGATTTTTTATTTTTATTTTATTTTATTTTATTTATTTATTTATTTATTTATTTTTTTATACAAAAAGGAAAAATTCAATTTATAGCATGCAAGGTAAAACACTTTTTAATCCCCCTGAACAATATAGAAACATAACGTGCAAATACTATTTTATTTTAAAGAGAACGTAAGTTTCAGTCTCATACCTCCTCATTAAGAGTTATGGGGCAGCAATAATAAAAAAAAGCTATAAGGCACAAAATAACCTATAGTGTCGGTAAGATAAACAATCAAACAAAGGTTGTAAGTTGATAATGTATATGCCACAATATAAAATTCCAGTATCTTCATGACTGGAATGAAAATTCAGGATTTTCTGTCATAGGTGTCATTAAGGCCCCACACTAGGTTCAGAAAGAGACCCGGATGATAATGTAAAAGTGTATAGGAGTGTTCTTTTGAAATAGCTAACTCAAATTTCAATATTTTTACATGATTCTTTTGAACAAGACAGCTGAGGATGATGCATAACCGGCCTAGTTTTTATTTTTTCGATTTTGCTTTTATATTTTTTGTATAATGATAGTTTCAATTTCAGAACCGGTTTAAACCAATTTCGTAAATTAAAGTAATTTTTTAAAAAAAATCTGAAACCAAAACTGAAAAAGTAAAAACTACTCCGGTTGCGGATCGCCCTCAGCAATCTTGTGCAAAACAATCACGTAAAAATATTAAAATTTCGGCGAAATATTTGAAAAGAACGCCCCCATAGACTTTGCATTATCACCCGGGTCTTTTTCTGTGCCTAGCGTTGCGCCTTAAATATCAATTTATTTACATTTTGAAGTATGAATGCATACATTATCAATGTTATAATCAATATATTATCCTCTAAAAAATTTGCATGTTAGCAATTCGCATTATTATTAATTAAAAAAAGAAACTGGGCGCGTCTCATTCATCCCTTTTCTGGCATGTCCCATTCCTCGCCACTTCCTTGTTTGTGTTAAACTTCTTGTTCAAACAAAAATGCTGCTTTAGGCTTAGTTTAAATTATGGAAAATATACAGTATAATGTTCCATAAATGGGGAAACTATTAAATTTATACATAAACAAGCCTTTAATATATTGAGAGCAAATAAATCAAATTTAAATTGGATTTTTTAAATATTTTTTTCTTTCATACATTTGCAAGTCTATGCATATCAATATTTTTTGTAAACTGAAGAATGGATTACCATTGCTTCATCTTGTATGCGATCGATGAAATGTTTAGAATAATGCACAAAGAGAAAAACCTACAGTCCCATTCCACCCGACTTTCCCCCATATAGCAAAAGGGGAAATAAAGAATTAGCCAGTTCCCTAAAGCTCCTGATATACACTATATGGCCAGAGATGACCGTCCACTTGCGATTTTAGAGATTTTGTTAAATATCTAGAAAAATGTATGAGGAATTATCCTGAAAATCTTAGTGTATAAATATAATACACTACCTGGCCATTGATTATCGTCCACTTGCGATTTTAGACATTTTGCAAAATATCTAGAAAAATACATGAGGAATTATCCTGAAACTCTCAGTATATAAACAATATAGTACAGGTCATCTATTTCCGTGAAGATTTTTTCCAGAAACTTTCCAGAAACCGCCAACAAATTAAAAAATCTATGAATATCTTTTGGATAACCCTGTCAAAACTAATGCATCAAAAGCGCTCAAACTGTAGATTGTGATTAAGTGGCTTATTGTTATAAACTGTGTTCATTTTTATGTCGATAGCATGTATACTCGTAGAGAAATGAAGGTTTTTATAAAAATACTCCCAAATTCTTCCAAGATTTTTGCTTATAATTTGCAGAGTTCTTAATATAAAATAATAATATTTTCTGAAAATGTGACAAACAACATTGCACATAAAACCCTGTAATCAGAATTAAAAAATAATAAAAATTGTATGAAAAATGAGTAGGTTTACTAAATAATTTTTCACTGCGCATGCGTGAACGATATCAAAATTTCATTTGCATATTATGCTAGCTAAATGTATAGAGCAACTTCTGTGATAGTTGCAAAATCATAGCTTGAAAATTCTGAAAATAATCGTCAATAGAATCACATAAAAATCCGTTATTTCCAAAATGAAGCAAAAACAAGAAGGGTTGTATCCATATATTCATTGATTAGTGTCAATATAGAATACACAATACGGAACTTACTAGTACATTTGGATACAATCCCTCATTTTTTTTTCTTCATTTTGGGAACTTATGGATTTCAAACTTATTATATCGACGATTATTTTTAGAATTTTCAAGCTATGATTTTGCGACTTTCACAAAAGTTGTTCTATACATTTAGCTAACATAATATGCAAATGAAATTTTGATATCGTTGACGCATGCGCAGTGAAAAATTATTTAGTAAACCTACTCATCTTTCATACAATTTTTATTATTTTTTAATTTTGATTGCAGGGTATTATGTGAAATGTTGTTTGTCAGATTTTCAAAAAATATTATTACTTTATATTAAGAACTCTGCAAATTATAAGCAAAAATCTTGGAAAATTTTGGGAGTATTTTTATAAAAACCTTAATTTCTCTACGAGTATACATGCTATCGACATAAAATGAAACAGTTTATAACAATAAGCCACTTAATCACAATCTACAGTTTGAGCGCTTCTGCTGCATTAGTTTTGACAGGGTTATCCAAACGATATTCATTATTTTTTAATTTGTTGACGGTCTCCTATAAGGTTTCTGGAAAAAATCTTCACGGAAATACCTGTGCTATTATGTGTATACATTGAGAGTTTCAGGATAATTCCTCATGTATTTTTCTAGATATTTAACAAAATGTCTAAAATTGCAAGTGGACGATAATCAATGGCCAGGTAGTGTAGTACAAGTCATATATCTCCCTGAAGGTTTTATTCCGAAACTCCAATAGGGGACCGTCAACAAATTAAAAAAGAATGAATACCTTTTGGATATCTTTTGGATAACCCTGTCAAAACTAATGTAGCAAAAGCGCTCAAACTGTAGATTATGATTAAGTGGCTTATTGTAATAAACTGTGTTCATTTTTATGTCGATAGCATGTATACTCGTAGAAAAAGTAAGGTTTTCTATGAATCCGAAAAACAGTCTCAAATTTACCCAAGATTTTTGCTTGTAATTTGAAGAGTTCTTAATATAAAGTAACATTCTTTTCAGAAAATGTGACAAACAACATTGCACACAATACCCTGTAATCAGAATTAAAAAATAATAAAAATTGTTCGAATATTGAGTAGGTTTACTAAATAATTTTTCACTGCGCATGCGTCAAAGATATCAAAATTTCATTTGCATATTATGTTAGCCAAATGTATAAAGCAACTTTTGTGAAAGTCGCAAAATCACATCTTGAAAATTTTGAAAATAATCGTCAATAGAATACGTTGAAAATTCGTTATTCCCAAAATGAAGGAAAAACACGAGGGGTTGTATCCATATATTCATTGATTAGTGTCAACATAGGATACATAATAGGGGCGTACTAATAAATTTGAATAAAATTCCTCACTTTTTTTTATTATTACTGGTATGGAATACCCGTACATGTTAGGGAAATTCGTTGCTAATCTGGAATAGACACTTTGTTGCAAGATATGTTTTGTAAATATGGTTAATAATGTAAATAGTTTGTAACTCTTAATGATAATACAGGAAAAGAATATCTGAATGACAAGTATGAGTTGGTCATGTAATTTTCTCGTGCTGTCCGAAAATAGGCAATAAAGAGGAAAGTGCCCAGTTAAACTGATGGCATTGAGCTCGCAGGCTATACATACAACTGTATATTATACTCATATTTCAAAGAATATTGCCCTTCCAAAAATAAAAGAAATCAACTGTAAGTTATTGGACAGTGGATTAACTGCCATCCCTCTTTATACTTAACCAATGAGCCGCTAAAACTAATCAGGGAAGTGCCTTATCAGAGTGAATCTATTAACAAAATTTGAAGAAAATGTGATAATTCTGCATGATTTCTGCATATTTATATAAATTAAGGAGGGTAGCACTCTCTTCTCTCCTCCTTCATATTTAACCAATGAACCTCCAATGATAATCAGTGAAGAACCTTATCAGAATGAACCTACATATAAAATTTGAAGCAAATCTGATATTTATATAAAGAGTTATCACGTTACATACAGAACCTGCGGGCACATTAGCTGTCAGGCTTTGATAGCCTTGTGAGCTATAATTTAAATTTTATTTAAATTTTATTCTTTCTTTTTTTGTTCATCTACCATTTTTGCTGTACTTTGATGATACATTTTAATTGGACTGTCTTGTTGTGTGTTTTCCTTAATGTGTTATTATTATTATTTCAGATAATGAACTTACATTTATAGTACTTACATTACCATGCTTGATACAAGAAAAGTTTCCGACTCTTTATCATGAAGAAGGTGCAGAAATTTCTGTGTTTCAACCTGTTACTGTGCTCCGCAACTCAAGCAACTTGTTAAATTACTCATGCTATGTATTAATTTTATATAAACAGTTAATTACAAAAACTGATAATTTTATAAGCTTAGTTACTTTGTGGTATGCATTATTTTGGTTTAACGTTAACTACAGCAAAAGCCAATTTAAATTTTTATCATTTTTATTAGATACTTATGTCTTCAAAATTTTCTCAGTGGCATCAGTTCCACATAGTGTTACGTCTTTGTTTAATAATATTTAATACATTCTTGGTGTTTATAATAAAAAGATTATTTGAACTAAAAGGTTGTTTTTTTAATTCAGTGTTTTATTCCTTTCATTATAATTATTCTTTGGATTAAAATTTCAGATGCAATAAGTCAAAACACAAAAACAATTTGGCAGAAAGTGTTTTGATGTGGATACAGGACTAGAAATCAGCAGTCGTTAGTCGTCAAATGAAACTAAATTATAGAAAAATTATACCTAGTCGTCAAATCTTAATAGCTAGCTTTCTTTAATTTTTGTTTAGCAAATGCTTTCATTTGTATTTTAGAATACATCCTCCCCCCCTCTACACTATGACATCAGCACGTGTCTTAAGAATTTTGAACCTTTCAATAACCTCTAAGTTAACTTCACTTTCACCAATGACTGATAAAACTGGTCCTTGGATATTACACCCCTGTAAACAAGATTTTCTTTTATTATGAGATATTTCTGCATCCTTATATGTTCCTAAAATAAGAAACTGTATTAAAATTGTTTAAAAATTTTTGTATTCCCTTCCTCAAACAAACAAACAAAAAAAATATGTGTGATTTGGAAATGTTTTAAATGCCACACCATAACTGGCAACCAAAGATTCATTTATTTGCTAACTTTTTATTTTCTGATGTACTGTTAGTCTCAGATTTTTTAAAATTAGCTTATCCCTAGTTATATCTAAAGCTCATATTTTCTCTCTGTGGACATATTTGCTTGATTATCTGTTTTGTATGCATATTAGCTTTATAAAAATAATAAGTTTTTCCAGAATCCAAATATTGTAGTTTAATCAGGTTTCATACTTATGGAAAGTCAGTTTTTATTTTGTTTAGTAAGAAAAAGTGTTTAATATATAAAGCTTCCTCCCCACTTCCCTTCAATACATTAAAATTAAATATACAATGCAATATTATTACTATTAACATGGTTGTGAAAAGAAATAAGAAAATATGAAATGCAGTTGGCACATCGAAAAAAAATTGTAGGCATTATTTTGACACCTTACATACTTAATTTCTAATCCTGTGTGGATATATGCTATAAAATATGGATTTGCATATGTTCACTATAAAGGTAAATACTACATATATTGTAAAAATGATTTTTTTTACTCAATTTCATCTGTGATTTTACCACAACTATAAAATGAACTTATTTTCTATAATTCATTTCATAGCTTGATGGCTAACTTTCTGGAAGAATTTTAAAGAATATGAAGTATTCTTACTAATTTAAAAGTTACACAGCATTTATTACATATTCTTTTCTAATTTGTGTTTTACATTTTTTTAATTAGATACAGCAGGGTAGCTGAAAAAATATTGATGCGTTGTTTGACATTGATATTTCACAACTAAAATCTGAGAAATGCTTATTTTAAAATTTTGTAGCATTTCTTCTATTATATGAAAATCTTAATCCTCCGAAAAGTTCACAACCGTCAAAATGATCAGCAACTAATATGTTCAACGAAGTGTTCGCCTCATGGAAGCAAAATAATTTTAATGGAACTTCCAGCAGTATTGGGGCCTTCACATGGAGCAAAAACAACATTGACCTTCAACACCCATCTGCGTGGATATTTAATAACAGGTGTATTGCCTTCAAACAATCAGATCTTAACTCACTTGACTTCTGTAGAAAAGCTAGAAATAGAAAATCCCCAGTTTGCATAGTGTGTGATGCGAAATTATCAAGGCATAGAATGATTTAAATCAGAATTATCTGCAGCGGACTGTCAATTCTGTGATCTTTCGTTTTCAAACTTGTGTAAAAAATAAATATCAAGCCAATGAACAATTTGTTAAAATATTGTTCTTTCTTTTTTTTTTTATTAAATTATGGCATATATTTTACAGGATATAACATTTTTCTGTGTTCCCATACTTTTCAGTTGCCCTGTATGTAAAATAATGAAAATACATGTCAAGTAATATACTATATGTCAAAAAAGATGGTTACGGATTACTTCTGAAACTATAAGAAAATTATAAAAATATTCATATGAAGATAGATAATTCAATTTGTACTTTCTCTTATTTTGGAGTCAAAAAACATCAAATTTTTATAATGTTCCTGCATCTAAAAATCCCCAATCACAAAAATAGTTACTGGCCCTTTCTTAAACATATCCAAAAAGTTTGATCCAAACATATGAGTTAGAGACAGTCAAAAATCATGATTTATTTCATTTTACAATAACTTCAAAACATAAAATTAAAAATCAGGCTTCAAATTGCATGACAAAGTCACAATATTTTACTCTAACTCAGTGATTTTTAGAGGCAGAAAATAGGTGTAGAGGTTGTGTAAATTTTGCGATTTATTCTAACAAAACCTTTTGGGTATGACTAGCAATGCAATAGTTATGACTTATGAGTAGTGATTTTCAAATGCAAAGACTGTATAAAAGTTAAAATTTTGAATTTTTCTTAAAATACTCTCCATGTAAATGAAAGTACAATTTGAATTCTCTGCCTTTCTATGATTATTTTTGTAGTTCATATTATCCCTCTCTGAGTTATAAAAATATGCTACAATTTTTCTTTGGTCACCTGATAATGAGTTTAAAAATATAATATTCCATCAATCTAAAAGAAAAAAAAAAAAAGACTCAAAATACTGACTGATCATGATAATTTTCTCTGCAGAATTCAATTTAAAAATGGGTAAACACTTTATATTTCATGATTCAAACCAATGCAATTACTTGACAAGCAGGGTGGGGGGAGGGGGGTTGCAACTGTGGGCCGTAGATTGTGAGTGCTATTTCTTGTAGGATGCCACAGGGCACGCTGGATTATGTGTTTCATCCGTTCACCCTCTGGGGCACCCTGGATAAGTGGTATCATTTTTCTCCCCTGAGATGCCATTCTTTCACCCCTTAAGGTACCCTGGATGAGGGGTGTCATTACTCTCCCCTCAGATGCGATCCTTTCACCCTCTGGGGCACGTCTGGATAAGAGGTGCCATTACTCTCCCCTGAGGCGCCATCTTTTCACCCCCTGGGGCACTCTGGATAAGGGGTGAGATTATTCTCCCCTGTGGTGCCATCGTTTCACCCTATTGAACACTGTGGATAAGGGGTGCCATTATTCTTCCCTGAGGTGCCGTCCTTTCACCCCCTGAAACACCCTGGATTAGGGGTGCTATCCTTTCACCCTAGTTAAGGGTGCCATTTTAGCTCCTCTAGGGGTGTCACCAGTGAGACAAGCCTTTCACCCCTAAAAGGTGCAATGTGTCACCATTAGTTTTAACAGTGTACATTATCTGTTTTATTTCTTCAGCTTTTACCTAAGCTGTGTGAAACAATATTCTTTTTGTTTTTGAGTTTGATTAGAATGTTTTTTATGAGTTATGTGAAAAAATGTTACGGGTTTTTATTGGAGTTGTGTTTTGTTAAATTATCTGTGTTCGAAAGAACTGAGAAGAATTTTCTCATGAGAATAAACTGTTTAAAATGAGATGCGTATTTAATTTTGAGTTGAGTAAGAAATTAATAATAAACTTTCGAACAATTGAATTCTTCATATGGTCCGTCTTATACGGAGAAAAATCAGCGAGTTGTTATTCTACGTCAATGATTGAAGGATAACTGGTGAATATTTTGCGCTGTTTTGCTATTTCTTCGATGTTAGAACTCATCTTTTAAAGAGCCAAGAGGGGTAAGTGCACCCATTTAATTTTTATTCATTAAAAATGAGTATGAAAGAATTAAAAGCAAAAAAGAAAATTTTCAAAACAAACTTGACAAAATTAAAAGAAAAATTATCGAATACTGAGCTAGAATTAAATGAATTAATTCTCATAAAGGAGAAACGGAATAAATTAGAGAAAAACTTTTCTGAGTTATTTGAGTCTATTTATAAGATAAGTAAAGAAGATGAAATTGAGGATTTTATTAAGGAAAACGAAGAAATTAATGAAATTTTAGAAATAATGGAATTTGAACTTACAAAAAAGTTATCAAAAATGAAAGTGCAAACTGTTAATTTAGAAAACGCCACAAAGGCTGATAATAACATTAAATTGCCAAAGTTAACTCTTCCTGTATTTACGGGTAATTTGCATGAGTGGCTTTCTTTCAAAGATATATTTAAGGCTACTGTACATGAAAATTCTAATTTGTCAGGGGCAATGAAATTACAATATTTGAAGTCTTCATTGAGAGGAGATAGATGCCTTTCGTATAATTCAATCTATTTCAATCGTGGATTCTAATTATGAAGTTGCATGGTCGCTTTTGGAAGAAAGGTTTTCAAATTCGAGAGAACAAGTTTACGCGCATTTAAAACGTTTTTTAAATATTCCTGTTATTCAGAATGAGTCCCCAGCAGCATTATTAAATCTAATAGATATAACAAATGAATGAATTAGGTCGTTAGAGATTTTAGAACAAAAAGTTGAGGGGTTTTCTACTACTATGTTTGCTTATATTTTGGCTCAAAAATTAGATGTAAATACAAAAATGTGGTGGGAAAGACATCTTAAGCGGGATAATTTACCGAGTTTAACTGAATTGCTAGAATTCTTGAGAGACCACGCGCGTACACTAAGTGCGTCCAAACAAGTAAATACAAAGCGAAATTTTCAAAACGAAAGCCAAACAAAGCATAGCTTTTCAAAGGTAACATCCATGGTTGCGAGTTTAAATGAGAAAAATATGCGCAAATGTGTTGTATGTAACCAGGAAAATCACAGTGTTTTTAAATGTCCCAAATTTCAAAAATTTAATGTACAGGAAAGAGTAGATTTTGTGAAAAAAAACAATATGTGCTTTAACTGTCTTTCAGAATTCCACTGCGTCAAAAAATGTAACTCAACATTCTCATGTTCAAAATGCCATAAACGCCACAATATACTTCTTTGTTTTGATAGGCGTGAGAGAAATTCCAGTGCGGTGGGAAACACAAAAAATTATAGTGATAAGGAAGTGCCAAATGCATTGTCGACGAATGAAAGTACACCAACATTAAATGTTGACGCCATACCATTTGAGTTAAATAACCAAATTCAAAATTTCACTGGTACTTCAAATGTGAGATCGAATAATGTTAAAACAGTTCTTCTTTCCACTGCTATTGTTTATATGAGAGATAAATTCGGAAATAAAGTTCCGGTGCGGGCTTTATTGGACAATGGTTCAATGAGCAATTTTTTAACATTGCAGTTAGTTGAAAGATTAGGAATTCGAAAAGAAAAAAGTAATATTTCGGTATCGTGTTTAAGTGGATCCTCTGTAGCGGTAAAAAATAAAACTACTGCCTTGATCAGTAATAATTCGGGAGATTATAGTCGGGAGTTAGATTTCCTTATCATACCAAAGATTTCGCAAATTATGCCCTCGAAATATATTAATATTTCAGAGCTAGGAATTCCAGAGTCTATTATTCTTGCTGATCCTGAATTTAATAGACCAGGGAAAATAGATCTTTTGCTAGGAGCTGAAGTATTTCTAGAATTGATAAAGGTGGGTCGTATGAAGCTACCAAATTCTAAATTAATACTGCAAAATACGGTGTTCGGTTGCATAGTAAGTGGGAGTGTTTACGATTGTAACGATCAAGAACAAATACATTGTGGGTTAATTACTGAAACAGATTTAAATTTCGAAATGAAAAAATTTTGGGAAATTGAAAGAGTAGAAGAAAGTACACCATTGAGAAATACAGAAGAATTAGCATGCGACACCCACTTTATAAACACACATCAGAGAGATATAACGGGCAAATTCATAGTACAAATGCCGTTGAAAAAAGATCCTAGTTCTTTGGGAGAATCAAAGCAATTTGCGGAAAATAGATTAAATTCACTTTGGAATAGGCTAGTCAAAAATCCAAATCTTTTAGAGTTATATTGCGCATTTATGGCAGAGTATAGAGAGTTAGGCCATATGGAGGAAGTAGAGAAAACAGATAAGCCAATACATGCGAATTATCTACCTCATCATGCTGTTTATCGCCCAGATAAAAGTTCTACAAAATTGAGAGTTGTCTTTAATGGTTCACATGCAACTTCATCAGGAGAATCCCTAAATTCCATACAGCTGAATGGAGGTGTCATTCAAGATGATTTGTTTAGCATAATACTTAGATTTCGTACACACCGCTATGCATTTACAGCAGATGTAAAAATGATGTATCGCATGATACTTATCGATAAAAGTCAACGTGATTTACAGCGCATAGTTTGGAAAGATTCTGTAAATGGTGAGATGAAATATTACAGACTATGTACAGTCACATATGGCACAACTAGTGCCCCTTATTTAGCCATGCGCTGCCTTAAACAGCTTGGTATAGATGGTGAATCTCAATTTCCGTATGCTTCTGGTGTGATACAATCAGACTTTTACATGGACGATGTCCTGACTGGAGCAGCTGACCTAAAATCGGCTAAGAGACTGCAAATTGAGCTTATTCAACTATTAAATACGTGTGGCATGAACTTACATAAATGGTTTAGTAACCATCCAGAATTAATGGAGCCAGCCTTTAAAAATGAGAATTACACTTTTGAAAATATGAGTGAAACTAAGGCACTAGGACTTTGCTGGAATGCCAATGATGATACTTTTACTTTTAGTGTATCATTCAGTGAGCAAACCAAGGTAACTAAAAGAAGTGTGCTGTCAAATATTGCTCGCATTTTCGACCCCTTGGGTCTACTTGGACCAGTTGTGACGAAAGCAAAAATTTCCCTACAAAGACTGTGGAGACTGCAAATTGATTGGGATGAAAATCTCCCTACAGCTGAGCTTGATGATTGGTTGCAGTTTTTAGAATCATTAAGAGCCATCAATAATATAAGTGCTGTTAGATACATTTTTACAAATAATCCAGTGCAAATTAAAATTTGTGGCTTTTCAGATGCTTCGGAGAAAGCCTACGGTGTGGCATTGTATGCTGTGTCTTCAAATTCTTCAGGAGAGCAAATTTCTCAGTTGCTTTGCAGTAAAAGTCGAGTTGCACCAATCAAAACAATCACTATTCCTCGCTTGGAGCTCTGTGGTGAAGTTTTATTAGCCAAATTGATGAATAAGGTTGCCAAAACCTTAAAAGTTCCTAAAGAATCTGTTTACTATTATTCAGATAGTACTATTGTATTATGTTGGATTCGAAAACAGCCGTGTGACTTAAAAACCTTTGTGTCATCACGCGTGGCTACGATTCAGAATCTTTCTGATATCAGTCATTGGGGACATGTGGCTTCTTCTGATAATCCTGCTGATCTTGTGTCACGAGGTGTAGATCCAGACAAACTTCTCCAGAGTAACTTATGGTGGAAGGGTCCACTATTCCTAACACAACAAACTGAACCTTCTTTAAATACTGTCGAACTTGAGCAAAATGATAAGGATCTATACAGAAGTGAACTTAAAAAGACTTTTTCAGAGACTTCACTTTTAATATCAGACTGTTTATTTTTTATTGACTATTTTTTGCAATTGAGTAATAATTATGCTAAATTAATAAGAATTCTTAGCTATGTTTTCAGGTTCATTCAGAATGTCAAGAAGCCAAAAGAAAGGTATTCAGGTAAGCTAACATCTGCTGAATTGAAGAAGGCTGAGCAGTTTATCATAAAATCTGTTCAAGAAAAAGAGTTCAGTTCTGAATTCACATTGTTATCTAAGGGTAAGGAGTTACCAAAAAATAGTAGATTACTTTCATTAAATCCTTTCTTGGATAAAAATAATTTAATCAGAGTTGGAGGTCGTCTCCAAAATAGCACGGTAAATTATGCCCAAAAACACCCAATTGTACTGCCCTCTAAACACAAATTAACAGAATTAATTATCGAGTTTTATCACAAAAAATATCTACATATAGGACCACAAAATTTACTTTATTGTGTTCGAAGAGAATTTTGGCCTTTAAACGGTAGGGCTATTTGTAGAAAAATTGTACATAAATGTATTACATGCTTTAGGGCCAAACCTAAATTGTTAGAGCAAATTATGGGCGAGCTCCCAAAAGAGAGAATAAATGTAGACTTTGTTTTTAATTGCACAGGAACTGATTTCTGTGGTCCATTTCTGATTAGATATAGAGGTCAACGTAAAGGCATTTATCATAAAGTTTATGTTTGTATTTTTATTTGTATGGTAACAAAGGCAGTGCATTTGGAATTAGTCAATGATTTAACATCTGAGGCTTTTATTGCAACATTAAAGAGGTTTTTTGCCAGACGAGGCAAACCTCGAAAAATTTTCAGTGATAATGCAGGCAATTTTGTGAAGACTAATGTAGAGCTTAAAAGGTTGCATGAATTGGTAAACAAACCAGACCAGAACCTTACTAATTACTTGATATCTGAAGGTATTGCTTGGGAATTTATTCCCCCTAAAGCTCCAAATTTTGGAGGTTTATGGGAATCGGGAGTCAAGTCCTTCAAGTATCACTTTAAACGTGTTGTGGGCAACTCTAAATTAACTTATGAAGAAATGTTAACTATAATTGTCCAAATTGAAGGTATCTTAAATTCGCGCCCGCTTACTCCCTTGAGTACAGATATTGATGACTTGGAGGTCTTGACCCCGGGACATTTTCTTATTGGTCGCCCACTTAATGCCATTGCTGAATCTGACCTGAGTAATATTGAAGATAATAGACTAAACTTATGGCAAAAGACCACTAAAATGGTTCAGACCATCTGGAAAAAGTGGAAAAATAGTTATTTAAGTACATTGCAGCAAAGGCATAAGTGGATGATATCAAAAAACAACCTCAAAATAGGAGATTTGGTTGTAATAAAGGAAGATGATCTTCCAGTGTCTAAATGGTTATTAGGGAGAATTGTAGAAGTATTTTTTGGTAATGATAATAGAATAAGAGTTGTAAATATAAAAACCCCCAAATGGAATATATAAAAGAGCAGTATCCAAAATTGCTGTATTACCTCTTGAAAAGTAATTCAGTTTTTATAAGAAAGTGTACATTATTGTAAAATTTCTTTATTTATTATGTATTATGTAAAATTGTTTAAATATTTGCTTAAATTTAACTTAACTGTGACTCATTTATATTGTATTTAATTGTATTGTTCTTTATATTTTTTACAATGGTTGTAATTGCAGTGTTTTAGTTTGAAACCCCCCTCAGAGGTTTCAAGAGGGGCGGTATGTTTGATAAAAGGCTATTTAATTTTCTACTGACTTTGTCACCTAGCAACCAAGATATACCTAATTATTTAAAAATGTAAAAAGTTTTCTGTGCAAACGATTTTTTGTGATAAATACATTATCTGTTTTATTTCTTCAGCTTTTACCTAAGCTGTGTGAAACAATATTCTTTTTGTTTTTGAGTTTGATTAGAATGTTTTTTATGAGTTATGTGAAAAAATTTTACGGGTTTTTATTGGAGTTGTGTTTTGTTAAATTATCTGTGTTCGAAAGAACTGAGAAGAATTTTCTCATGAGAATAAACTGTTTAAAATGAGATGCGTATTTAATTTTGAGTTGAGTAAGAAATTAATAATAAACTTTCGAACAATTGAATTCTTCAGTCCCACCAATTTATACATATCCAATGAAATCCGAAAAAAATCAGGGAAGTGCCTTATCACAATGAATCTATATCCAAATTTTGAAGCAAATCAGTAAATTCTGCATGAAAAACTCATTAAACTAAATTAAGGCGGGGGGAGTTACTTCCCATTTCCCCCCTCTTAGACTTATCCAGTGAACTCGCAAAACTGATCATGGAAATGTCTGCATCAGAATGATCCTATGTCTAAAATTAGAATGAAATATGAGAATTTTGCATGAAAAACCCATTTATATAAATTAAAGGCGGGGGATTAGTCCCCCATTCTCCCTCTTTATACTTATCCAATGAACTTCCAAAATTAATCATGGCGGTGCCCTCATCAGAATGATCCTATGTCTAAAATTTGAATAAATCTGTATGAAAAACCCATATATGGAAATTAAGATTGGAGAATTAGCTCCCAGTTCAGTCTCTTTATACTTATGCAATGAACTCCCAAAACTAATCATGGTGGTACCCTCATCAGAAAAATCCTATGTCTAAAATTTGAATGAAATCTGATAAATCTGCATAAAAAACCCATTTATCGAAATAAGGGGTGGGGAATTAGCCCCCTGTTTCACTTCTTTATACTTATCAAATGAGTACCTAATACTAATCACAGATGCGCTTCATCAGAATGATTTTATATCTAAATTTTGAATGAAAATTGATAATTCTGGATATAAAACCCATTGATATAAATTAAAGGGAAGAATATTAGCCCCCGTTCCCCCACTTATACTTATCGAATGAGTTCCCAAAATTAATCAGGGAAACGCCTTATCAGAATATACCTATATTTAAAATTTCAAGTGAATCGGATATTTTTATCATGAGTTGTTGCATTACACATTTACATGTATACATACAGAATGGGCGGGCACATAAGCTCACAGGTTTTCATAGCCTCTGAGCTAAAAATCATTATTACAGTACTATCTTTTGGCAAAATATTTTTGAATTGAAAGAAGACCTGACAGCCATTCACAGAAACGTATCCAAAGAAATTTGGTTCAATTCCATGCATAACTTCAGACAGCGTTTGTTGGTAGAATAATGAAAATGGTGCAAAAATTGTGATTACAGCACCGCCTTACAGCGAAATGTTTCCATAATGAACATGGATGTGCTGGCTACAGCCACAGAATATCTGGTTCATTCTATGTATAACTTCATACACATCTTGATGGTATAATCGTATGATGGCAACACTGGGACAGATAGATATTTTGAATAAACATTTTTTGGGGATATTGGATTCCTAAAAGATGTAAATTCGTCGAAAAAATTGATAACATTACTTTCTTTTATCAAGGATAGAAGAATGTAAAAATAGGTCTGCTTTTATCATTCGCTCCCGTAACTGGTATATAATAAGCCTGCGCTTCTCTACCGCTTTACTCAACTTAGCTTTTTCTAGCACGCTGAGTTTTGTCCTGATGAAGAATCTTGATTGCAGATTCAAAACGGCTGTTTGCTACCTTTTCATGCATTATTTGTGCATTTCTAAATGTTGGTTTTCTATCTTTATACACTTTTGCAAAAAGGCTTTATTTACTATTTTGACTTCAAATTTTGTTTTACAATCTAAAAGTAAAGATACAATTTTCTAAAAGATATAAACATAAATTCTTGAATTTATGACAGCGTTTAAATATAAATAGTAGGAAAGCTGGCAATTGTTTAAACTTTTGAGAATTACCTTTTACTGATAGGAAACTTATAGTAACATTTCATCTTTTGCATTGTAAACAAAAGTTTAGGCATTGTTTGGGATCAAACAATTACTGTTATTCATCTATATTTGCTTTGCTGCATTCTGCCGGATATCCGATAGAGAAGTCGGATATCCGGTGATTGTGATTCAGATATCCGATGATATTTCGGATATTAAAAAATCAGCCGGATATTGGCCGGATATCCGTTGCATCCCTAGTGATACATTTTGGTTGCTTGGTAAGGTATCTCCAAGGAAAATGATAATAAAATACCAAAATGCTCTTACTTAAACAATATATTAATCTTTTCTCTTTTGGGTAATAGAAATAAGTATAATTTATAGAACTGAAAATAAAACCTTTTATTCAGAAATGAAACAGTCTCATAAAACAATGTTAACAAATATAAAAAACAATAAATACTTTTTTAATTCTTACACATGTATTTACATAATTAAGACAAATTAAAAAAAATTTCAATACAAAATTTTGTGATTTAGCAAATAATTATTACTATTTATAATCTGCAAAATGGAATACAGATACATAAACATAATTGGTACATTTCAAAAGTACAAAAATGAACATATTATTTCTTTAAAAAATTCTTATTTTATTTATATACCTGAGATTGTAAGTCAGTCAATTTCAGAATTCCCCTCACTAATCTTAGACCTGTCGATGTAGAATGCATTCGTATATTTGAAATACCTCCTCAGGAAATTAAATTAATATTTTGTAACTTCATTTTTCAGTGTATTTTTCTTAAAATAATGTCTCTTTTCTTATTTCCTCAAAATATTTTTTAAATACATGTTTAATTGTATGTAAAGTTTTAAAATTTTACTCACAGTTTGTCAGCTTTAAGGGGACACATTACCTTGAAATTGGTTAAAATATTGATTTTCTTTTATTTAAATATTAACTGAAAGTTTCTTTAATTGTGAATATTTTGACACATTATTTTTACCTATATGATAATCATATCACGAGATATTGTAAATTTTGTTAATAGATCCAGTGCTATTACCCATACAAATGAAAACTTTAAACTGACTTTTCTCCCTGTTCATATTTTGGTACTATACTTGGTTAACTTGTTGACCGAAAAATTATTGCCAAACTATGCGATTAAATGCCAATAATGAATGATCGTGAATGTCACATTCAATGGCATTAATTATGATGCACGTGTTTAAAACGTCATTAAGTGATTTTTATTTCAACTTTTTATGTATATTTTTATTAATATTCTGCTAATTATCTGTTTTTTTTGCTATTTAAAATAAAAATTATGTCAATATGTATAATTTGGCTATTAGTTTGGCAATTTGTATAATTTGGCAAAATTGGTCGATGGGACAACAGAGTAGTGCCCATATTTTTATAACCTGCTTGTCCAAAAAATTAAGGTTTTTTTTTTTTTTTTTTTTTTTTTTTGCTAATTTAAATAGAAATTTGATTTTTTTTTTTTTTTTTTTTTTTTTTTTTTTTACTGGTTTTTTATAATGTATTTAATATTTTTGAGCATGGATTTAACGTTCAAGTTTATAGTTTTTTTTTTTTAAATATATTTAAATTCAAAGTTTGTTGAATTTCCTTCATTTTTTAATATACACATGAGAAAAAAAATATATATAACATATAAAATCCCATACATCTAAAAATCCATGCACAGTTTCATATAGTATATTCTAATGAATGTAGGAAAAAATTGAAACAAAAATATTCATATTTATAAAAGTAGAAAAGATTTTTAAAAAGTTTAATTTTTAAAAAAAATCAATTTTAGTAAAATAGGCTGTTTTAAAAGATTTTTTTTTATTTTTAATTAAAAATCACTTGATGACATAACAATCATATGTAACATGTTTAATGTCAAGTGAAAGTAACATTTATGATCTTCAATTATTAACATTAAATCTTATAGTTTGGCAATAGTTTTTTACCATCACGGTAATCAAGTAGAACCAAAACAAATATACTTGTTAGGAAAACTTATAAAAGTTATTATTAATGAATACTTCATTCGAATGAGTATGATGCAAAGTCTAAAGTTGAGAATCCTCAGGACTTTACTAAATCTGAACTTCATATTTTTCAAAACTTTGGGTCATCAAAAATATTGCTTTTCAAATAAAAGAGAAATTTCACTACTTAAAAAAGCAAAATATGACTATCATATTTAAAAAATTGCATATAATAACTTTTAATACTAAATTAAACACTCATTTTTATTAACCTTTTACTTACCGATGGTACTAATAAGTACCATTGTGGAAAATTTAATAAAAAACATATTTAATCAGTCTATTAATAAAAGTTTTTTTTTCTTACCACACAATATACTTTACTCGATCTAATTTAGATACAATAGAAAAACAGTCAAAGTTAAATATTTTTAAAAAGAGGTAATTTTCTTAATCTTTTTTTATAGGTCTATCTTTTTTTTCTTTGAAAAAAAGTTACATGAAATATTTTTGACAATAAAAGCCTTTCAATTTACAGAGAGGATCATAATACATTTAAATACATTGCTTTTATAAAAATTGTAATACCTCCATAAAAGTATTTTTGGTTAATTAATTTGATTATTTTTGTAAACATTTTACAAAAAAAATTTAAATACCAATGTATTTAATCAGTTTTAATGAAAAAAAAAAAAAAAAAAAAAAAAAAAAAAAAAAAAAAAAACTTGTAAATTTTACATTATTATTATTTAAAAATTCAAGTATACCTTCAGATATTAAAGAAGACAATTACTGATGTGAAGCCATTTCTTGATAAATATTTCAGTAGATAAAGGGTTAAGAAATCATAACAAAATTAAAAGTAAAACAAAAACATATATCTAAGGAACATGCAATATAAGAACAAATTATAATTTACATATCAATTAATGTGCACTGTTTTATTAATTTTATCTTTTTTTTTTTTTTTTTTTTTTTTTTTTTTCATTTTATACACAGACATGAGTTAAAATTCAGTAACAGAACTTCTTAGCTCTAGACCTTTTTTTTTTGTTGTTGTTCTTATTTGCTTGTTTCAAAAATTTTGTTTTCTCTCTCTTTCTTTTCTTGAATACCATCACTAGAAACAAGAAAGTCTGAACTTTAGATTTTGTACTGTACTTAGTTTGGATCTTTTGACACAAAATTTCATTTTTACAAAAATAGAATAAATTTCATAAAAATGCAATCAAATTTTGCAAAGTTAACCCTTTCAGTTAAAAAAAGGAGCCAAAGAGAAAAACCCTACATTAACCCAGTATTTATAACTGAATAAATTAAATAATACTACTGAGAAAACCAGTCCCAGTATATGTCCTTTTATAATGGTACTAAATTATGTACCATCTAAAAACATATAATATATAATAAATAATCTTAATATATTCATATAGAATATACTACCATTTCATAAAGAACATGAATGAGACAGATAATGATTACAGCTACAGAAATAACGAGGTGGTGTACCATCAGCATTAATACAGTTCCGATCACTATCCGCTGAAAATTCAATTGTTATACCATTGTTTTTTATTAGCTTTTTAATAGTATCTAAACTAATATTTGTGAACCTTATACACAGATTTTTCAACTTCAAAAACATATTCATATATATGCCATCAAAAACAAAGTCATTAATAGAAACAAATCCTAAGTACAATTTTTTTAACATTACACCATTCCTAATGATTGTCTGTGCACCTTCATTAGAGATATCAGTTCCTTCAACATCCAGAACTTCAAGGTGACGTATCAAATCTATCATAGATTCAATTCCACCATCATTAATTCTAAAACAATGTTCCAAATACAAACAACGCAAATTGTTTAAACGATTAAATAAATGCAAGTCTTCACTTGTCAGGAAGGTTATAACACCCCCAAGGTCCAGACAAGTAAGATTAGGTGTATATTGCTGAGGATAACTTTTAAAGAAATGATAAGGATTTAACTCTGATTTTCGAAGACTAAGATATTTGAGGGAGGGAGGCATATCTTCTAACGAAGCATATTTCATGGTGCAACACATAAGAACAAGTTTTTTCAGTTGCGGGCATGTATCACACAGATTGAAAAAAGTTGTTTTTCTCAGAACACACATGCGGCATCGATTTGTATCACCAAAAAATTGGAATTCTTCAAGTTGCTTGTGAAAATGGTGCTGAACAAGTTGCGTAATCTGAAGCGGCTTTAGGTACCTTCCAACAACAATCTTTTTCCTCAAAGTCATGCAATGAGTAAGTTCATACCACCGACGACAAACTCTGAAAAAGATTTAAAAGAAGATAAGGATTTATGTTATTATATAAAATTTAATTTTAAATATAAAGTTCACATTGCCTTAAAATCCTGTTAATATGCCCCTCCCGATAAAACATATTACCCTCATTTTATAAAAAAAAAAAAATGAAAATTTCAATAATTTCCAAGAAAGCACCCCCCCCCCCCCTCCCCAAAAAAAGTCACAGAAAAAATGTAAATGACATCAAAGAATCACAACTAATGATGGCTGAAGAAACGCAAATTTCGTCAATGAATCCAAAAAAAATAAATAAATAAATAAAACTGTAAATTTCTTCAAACAATGCTGAAAAAACACCCATTTTGTCAAAAGATTGCAGGAAAAAAAGTGAATTATGTCAGATGAAAAACACGACTTGTCAAATCTATATATATATATATAAAGTTAGAGGATCATGAAAAAAAAAAAAAGAGAAAATTTTGTCAAAACATCGTGAAAAAAATGCAATTAAGTCAAACAATCACAGAAAAATGTGAATTTTGTCAAAAGAAAACAGAAAAAATGGGAATTTCCTCTAAAGGGAACACAAAAAATGCACATTCTCTAAAAGAATTGCAAAAAGAAATGTGAATTTTGTCAACAAATGATGGAAAAAATACAAATTTTGATATAAAATGCCGAAAAAATGGCACTTTAATTTTTTAATTTTTCATAATTACAAAGCATGATTTTCTGCAGTTGTATTTTTTTTAAGAGTAACATGAAATTTTATTAATGACCATCATTATTCTGATATGAATGTCTGTTAGTAACCACTTCTTTCAATGAGAAAAAATATTCTGAGTTGAAAAGTGCAAAACATTTTTCTGTAAAAATACATCAGATAAGAGGTTTAATGCTAGCATAATAAAAAGAGGATGCTAAAAAATTAATTTCTAACAATCTCATCAATAATTTTTCAAAAATGGAACGTGTTATTTTCTTTATCACAATAGTAAATCAGTGTGTACAGTAGTAAAAGATTAAGTATGTTGATTTGAATTAAATTTTCTTACTATCAACTGAATCTTGAGTAACTACTTGGTTATCCCATTGACCAAAAAACCATTGCCAAAGTATAAGATTAAATGCCAATAATTTTTGATCATGAATGTAGCATTCAATGACATTAAATACGATACACTTGTTTAAAACGCCAATAAGTGATTTTCATTTGGACCTTTTTATTTGTATTTTTATTGATATTCTACTAATTAATTTTGTTTTGTTATTTAAAATGAAAATTCTGTCAAAATGTATAATTTGGCGAAATTGGTCGACTGGATAACTAAGCAGCACTGAATCTTGTCATTTTACAATATTAATTATTATTCATTACAGTAAATAATCCCTTGGAAAAGTGAATAAAAAAGAAATGAAGGAAAAAAAAACAAGTGTTTAGAAAATCTGGATTAATATGCCCATGAAAAAATTTTGCTCTTCCCAAGCAAAATCTCAAATAATGCCTCTGTGACCTATTTCTCATGAATTAAGAGTTGGAGTAAGTTTAAAGTTATATACAAAGGAAACCGAAAATAATGTATAAATGTAAAATGAAAAGAAAATAGTATTTAATTAATTTCAGAATTTTAAGATACTAAGCTACTCATTTAGCTAACTCAATGGGTAATAACAGGAAAACTAATATAGAGTTTGGGCAAAAATACTGCGATAGATTACAAAAGATAAATTTTTAGACAAAAATACCTGTATTCTCGTTGTTAATCGCAAGATATATGCTAAAATTTAAATAGTAGCGCACAATAGTAAGTTGGGACTTTGTAACTTTCACTCACCCTGAGCATCTACACAAATCTTCAAAGTCCAATTTCTTAAAAATTTCCAATAATATCTCATCTGGAAAATTATTTAAACTTAAATTTTGTGATGGATTATCAAAGTTATTCTCTTCGGCCATAATTCACTCAATATTTTTTATTTCTACCTCTTTTCCTAGGAAATTCAAAACAACAACAGAAAACAGTTTCTACATCTCCTACAATACTTTATTCGCACATGTGCAGAAATATCAACAAAGAAACTGCGCATGCTCTGAAGCAATTAACCAATGAAATGAAAACCAATAACAGACTTGAGCTACTCAAGGAATGATTCTTCCAATTCATTCAAAAGCCCAAGAGAATTGATTCATTCTTGATAAATCTTTCGTCTGCTTTTCTGTCTTCAAGCAACTATTGTTGTCGGTGTTTGATAGAAAATCAAATTATTCAGTTATATCTTATTGAAAGCAGTGACAAAGTTGACTGATATTTTATAGGTAAGTTGAAAATTACGATTGTTTACCTTAATGTCTCTATTCAGTAATTCTAAAAACAATCAGCGACCCTATCAATCGATGCAAACAATGTATCATTTGATTTTTGAAGCTTTGCTGGAGAAAGTTTTTATATAATGAACGGAACCTTTAGTTGAACTTCTTTACCACATATTTCTCTTTAAAACTATCGGTTGTCATGCTTTTATATATATCACATATTATTTTAATATGTGAACTAAATATCGATTTAATATCATTAGCAAGTGATATGTACTTTGGAAGAATAATACTTTCATCTTACTAAAAGAACTTATTTAATACGGACACATTATTTACAGCAGACGATCACAGATACACACAATCGGCATAGAACACAATTGCCGCTTACATAAAAACATTCTATTTACATTTTTTACTTAAGTTGCGGTTACAGTTAAATACACCACATCTCCTCCCTTCCTAAACTTCTACTACAAGTCCAATCGCTGAGGAGGTCTCCGGATTCTAGTAGATCGGCGAACTGGTTGTGGTGTTGGAGTTGAACCGTGGACACTGAGTGGAGCATGCTCTTGTGTAGTAACTGAGACTGGCGTTGGATCAGTCGTCTCCGCCTCCACACTAGTGGGTGATTGTGGTAACTCAGCACTAGTTGTCGGAACATCAGCATTTTGCACAGGAATGGCAGGTTTTGAAAAGGATCGTCGGAGCTCGCTTTCTTTTTCCTCTATGTCTCCTCCATCCCGTATTTGATCGACATGTCTACGCCACAATTGGCCATTTACATCGACAGTGTAATGTAGCTGTCCATCTTTTCTAACGATTTTTCCAAACCTCCATCTCTTGTCGCCTTGTCGGTAATTTCGTACAGCGACATTGTCGCCAATTTGGAATCCTCTATCCGAGAATTCATAAGTTCCCTTACGAACTTTTTCTTCCACTCTGCGTTTAAGATCAGGACGCAGCAGATCGATTCTCGTCCGAATCTCTCTCTTCAACATAAGCATGGCTGGACTATGAAGTGTCGTGAGGTTCGGAGCTTTTCTGTATTGCATAAGGAACGTACTTAATTTTTGTTGTATTGTGCCACTATAATTTTGCATTGCTCTTAGAGATTGTTTGACTGTAAAGACGTATCTTTCGGCCTGCCCATTGCTAGATGGTTTAAATGGCGCAGTGGTCTTGTGTTTAATGCCGTTATTACGCATAAACATCTCGAAATCAAATGATGTAAATTGTGGACCGTTGTCACTTACCAGCATAAGTGGCAATCCAAATCGAGCGAAACAATCTCTTAAGCATTCGATGGTTTTGGTTGCTGTGGTGGATTTCATTGGATAAGCTTCCAACCACTTGGAATGAGCATCTACTATAATCAGGAACATATATTCAAAGATAGGCCCAGCAAAATCTATGTGAATACGTTGCCACGGTGCACTAGGATACTCCCAGCAATGCACCTTTACTCTCTGTGGGTCGGTTTTGTACCGAGCACAGTCTACACAATTCTTTGAGCAATTTTCTATATCCTTATCGATGTTCTTCCAATAAACATACGATCTAGCGATAGCTTTCATCTTAACAGCACCCAGATGACCATGATGCAACTCTTCAAGCACCTGAGCCTGATACTTTTTGGGAACGCACACACGCTGGCCTAACATGACACAACCATCTTGTAGACTATATTCTGCTTCTCTCCCTCTTAAAATTCCTCCATTCTGTAAAATATTCAGCAATGGGGCGAGGTCTGCATCCAACAGAGTTTCTTTGGCTAAGTCTCTGGCTGTGACAGGAAGAGTTTCGATTTGTGCTAACTGAAATAGATCAATTTCATCTTTAACGTCTAGCTGTTCAGAAGTGGACGGCAGCCTAGACAGAAAGTCAGCGTTACCATGTTGTTTTGTATTACGATACTTAATGTCAAACTGGAAAGATTGTAATACTAAAGAATAATGTAACAATCTTGTCGCTGTAAGAACTGGAAGACCTTTCTTCGATCCGAAGATGGCTACTAAAGGTTGGTGGTCAGTTAATAATGTAAATCGTCTCCCTTTTAGGTAAAGATAAAATTTCTTGACAGCCCACACAATTGCTAGTGCTTCTTTATCAATCTGAGCGTATTTTTGCTCAGTTCTTGTGAGGGTTCTGGATACGAAAGCTATTGGTCTTTCCGTTCCATCAGGTAAAGAGTGGGAAAGAACCGCCCCTACTCCTACAGGAGATGCGTCAGTTGCCAATATCAATGGCAGTGATGGATCATAATGCATTAGGACACGCGGAGAACAAATTTCATTTTTTATTTTTTCAAAAGCTTCCTGACATTCCTTTGACCAAACCCATTTCACACCTTTCTGTGTTAGTTTATACAAAGGATTCGCTATTGTAGCCAAATTAGGACAAAATTTTCCATAAAAGTTAACAAGCCCTAAAAAACTTTGTACTTCCTGTACGTTAGTAGGTCTAGGAGCTTTCGAAATGGAAGAAATTTTCTCATCAGTCTTATGTATACCGTTTGCATCGATTTTGTGCCCTAAAAATTGAATTTCTTTTTGAAAAAATTTACTCTTATCTAAATTTAATTTTAGCCTATGATCTTTACATTTCTGAAAAAATTTTCTTAAGGCCTCTAAATGTGATTTATCATCTGATCCAGTCACTCTAACATCATCCATAAAAACTTTGATTCCTTCCATTCCCTGGAAAAGACCATCAATATACCTTTGCCAAATTGCTGGAGCAGAATTTAAACCATACATAAGTCTTTTACATACATATAATCCCTTATGTGTATTTATCGTTAAGAACTTTTGACTATCTGGATGTACTTTCATTTGTAAATATGCATGTTTAAAATCGATTTTTGAAAAATGTTTACCCCCATTTAAGCTTGAAAAAATTTCCTCTAATTTTGGTAAAGGATGTTGTTGTACCATAATATTTTGGTTTACGGTAACAGAATAATCTGCACATAGGCGTATAGACCCATCTCTTTTTACAACCGGGACAACTGGTGTTGCCCAATCAGAGGTCTCTACTCTCTCTATGATGCCTTCCTTTTCAAGCCTATCAATTTCTTGTTCAATCCTATCTTTTAAAGAAAAGGGTACAGGTCTAGCTCTACAAAATTTTGGCACTGCATCAGATTTAAGTTCCAACTTTACTTCATAATTATTAATTTCCCCTAACTTATCGTCAAAAAGCTCTTTATACTCTTCTAACAATTTACTCAAATTATTGTCATAAGATGTTCTTACTGCTTTTATAGAATTCCAGTCCAAATTTATACTATATAGCCATTCACGGCCAAAAATTGTATCCAAATTTTCCTTAACAATATACAAATTTAATTTAAATTTTTGATTTTTGTATTCAACATCAACAGTAACAAAACCCAAAGGTACAATTATTTCACCTTTGTATGTTTTAAAAACTACTTTTGTGGGTTGAATTCTTTTTTTCGAAATCTCACGAAATTTTTTTATGCTCATTACCGAGACGGTCCCTCCAGTATCAAGTTCCATACTCACAGGTTTATTTTCAATATTTACTGTTAACATAATTGGAGGTTTTCTTTGCTCCTCCTCTTTCAGCGAGTTCAAATCAAAAGAATACATTGGGATAACATTTTCACTAGAATACAGGGTATCTACCTGCTTTTGTTTTACCGTGTTCCCTTTTAACCCTTTATTCGCTGCAAAACAAGCTTTTCGAATGTGCCCGATTTTTTGACAAAAATGACACTTAGCTAATTTAAATCTGCAGGAATATTTATCGTGATCCGTTGCTGTACACCGTGTACAGCTCGTTTTTACTTTCTTTCCCGAAAGATTTTGTCTTCCAAAGTTTTTCTTTTGCGAAACAAATTTTGACTGCTCATTATTTTTCCTTACGCTAAATTCTTTAATTTCTAAAGATTTACCCATTATCTCATTTGCCCCTTTCATAGCTTTCTCCATAGCTAAAGCAATTTTCAAGGTATTCTCAATATCTATATCATCTTCCTCAAAAAGTCTATCTAATATTGCTCTATCCCTTAGCCCGCTTACGAAAACATCCCGTAACATCGTGTTCAACATTTCCTGTTTATACTGACAAGGAATTGCCAAGGAGCGAAGTTCAGCCATAAAAGCACTGACACTTTCCCCCTCCCGTTGCTTACGATTTAGAAACACATGCCTACTAGGAATTATAAGCGGCGTCGGAGTGAGATGAGCTTTTAATGTATTTTTTAGAATAAGGTAATCTTTATCGGAAGGATTGTCAGGAGCTAGCAGGTTTTTCAACAAATTATATAATTTTGCTGACAAACTAGAAATAAAAACTTTCCCACGTTTGCCATCCGGAACATTTTGAATATCCATGAAAGCTTCGAAGCGTTCTAAAAAAGAATCAAAAGCTTCATTCGTTTCATCAAATTTTTCAAATTGAACTGAAACTTTAGCTTCTTGCGTTTTCGGATCGGCAAAAGTGGCTAATTTCTCTAATAACACTTTATTTTGTTCTATTAAACTCTGAACCAACTGCTCCATTTTTAATCTTCTTTAAAGATAAATACAAAAAGAATTTTTTACCTTGGCAGTCTTCAGCATCTAATGTACATGGATCCGATACTTTTTCATTCCAAACATCGTCGCCAGATATCACATATTATTTTAATATGTGAACTAAATATCGATTTAATATCATTAGCAAGTGATATGTACTTTGGAAGAATAATACTTTCATCTTACTAAAAGAACTTATTTAATACGGACACATTATTTACAGCAGACGATCACAGATACACACAATCGGCATAGAACACAATTGCCGCTTACATAAAAACATTCTATTTACATTTTTTACTTAAGTTGCGGTTACAGTTAAATACACCACAATATATATTAGTTTTTTGCTTGATAAGTCACAAAATGAAAAGGACCCAATAGATTCAAAGCCGGTAATAGGAGAATTAATATTGCTTAAAATAAAAATATATAACTATTTTTATTTTCCTATGAAAGTAGTAATGAGTCTTTTAAAAAAATTTAAGCAGATTTTCTGGGCCTGAAAGTGCTAAAAAATGTTCATTATGTAATAGTTGACAAAGGCCAAAGATGTGCCATATTCATACTGAAAATAAATTATTCAATTCTTCATCAACTGGACAAAATCTGAACAACTGACACTATCTTAAAACTTGACATACATAAGAATGAAAATAAATTCTTAAGAGTGCCAGAAAGATTCTCATTTTCAAAAAGTAAAAAAACAGAAAAATAAGAAAGTGCTTTCCTTCATTTGGAAAATACAAAAGTTCATACTTTAAATAGTACAATAATAATGCATTTAACACGTTAATAAAACAGAAGTATAATTTATTAGGGGATATTATTTTTATTTCATATAATGATGGATACAAGGGACAGGTCACAGGAATCATGCCCCCCCCCCCCTCTCGCCCAGAACGAAGAAAATTTGTAAACAACATTTTAAAAAGATACATAAAATTTTGCTCTTTGGAGTCGTTCAAGTATTATGTATGCAGTAAAGGGGAGAAGGGGGATCCAGTGTCTGCTTATTTTTGTTGACAATGGAGAGAGGGATGTGGCTCATGAAATTGCTTATGCAAGTATTAGACAATGAAGCAACAATAGTTTAATAACAGAAAGCAAAAGAGCATGATTTGGATGAGTGTTCTTGGATGTTGAATGAATTGAGAGAAAAGAAATGGAGTAAACAATGACAGGTAGCGAGAAACATCTCAACCCACCAATACATTGAAAACGTAATAAATACAGTGCAGAAATATAGATTCAAAGATATTGGACTAGAGATATGAATGCCAAACAGATAATATTCCTATGATTCTTGTTAAAATTTTTAGTTATGTGCCTAAATGAGTTAAAGCCTGTTGTATTTCTTAGTTTTTTTTTTTTTTTTTTTTTTTTCCGTTGTTGTTGTTCAGTAAGATAAATAATAATGTAAAAAAACTATTTTGTATTCTATGAATTACTAATTCAATTAAATAACAATAAATTACCGTAACTTCGGGTGTATAAGCCGCGGATCAAACAATTCTTTTTGGACCTAGAAATCTTATTTAGTGATTGAAGACAAATATTTACGGCGATCTAACTACTTATATTTGTTTCTTAAAAAATTCTGGGTTGAAAAAGAATTGTTTGATCTGCGACTTATACACCCGAAATTATAGTAAATTGATTTTGATTTACTTTGACACCACTACTCCTACATGTCTATTTATGTAATTTATCACTAATTTTTATATGTCAAACAGTGTTGATGTTGGAATGTCATAAAATCTTACTTAAGCAAAAGGAAGGGGGAGAGACGTCTTGCATTTGCTTACTTTTCCTTACAAGAGGGAGGGAGGGGTACAAAATGACTAAAAGTATGCTTACATAGTACTTGAACAGCCCCTTGCTCAATGAGGAGAATCTTTCTGACTCTTTAAAGCTCCATTTAAATCCAAAGTAGTTAGTTTCTAACACATCCAAGAAGTCATGTTCAATCTCAAATGTAAGACATTTGTAAGTGGACATATTTAAAACAAATATGATTAATTAGCATTTTTGATAAAGTAAAAAAAAATCTTCCAGGAAATCTCCATAAAATGTAAGATTTTACACTAAATTTCAGGCTTTGACAGCCCATTGCTAGAGCTGTTCTAAACCGTACGTATTCATTACTAAGAAACGGGTATTCTCTAAGATACGAAATACCAAATCGTTATTTAGAAATACCACTCTTTAGCCGTTATCAGAGTCCATATGCAACCGAACAAAGTGGAACTAACTTCAAACGCTGCTTACATTTGTATAATTCATGGTTTCTCGCGAGTCCGCCTCAACAAGTATATTAAGGTACATATTAAAAAGAAAAATATTAATTGTGTATTTGAATAGAAATGTCTACTACTTAGAGTGAAACATGCGATAACGGAAAGTAGCATTAATCGATTTCTCAAAAACGTTTTACCCCGCTTAACATCGCAAAATTTTCCTAACATATTCATAGACTCAATCTAATGCTTGAAATCATAAAATTGGCACTGATGGCCATAGAAGTGATATCAAATCGAACAGCAATTCGTATTGAAGATCAAGTTATAATCTAATACTTTTATATAGTGACCAGGGGCATGCGAAGACAAAATTGCGCACGGGGCAAATTTACAATTTTGCGCCCCCCCCCCCCCCCCTCCCAAATTTGTCTTGTAATAGGCCGAAAATGACATTATAAATTTTGTGCCCCCTAAATTTCCACACCCGGGGCGGTCGCCCCTTCGACCCCATTTCGCACGGCGCTGATGGTGACCCTTCAAACATAATTCTTTCCAGAAATACTTCATCATTCTTTAATTACAGCTATAACGAATATTTTATTCTACTATCAGCTTCCATTCTTTTTATAGTGAAATTATAAGGAATTTTTAATAGATTAAATGCATAATTAAGACAAAAATAGTTTAATTAAACTCTTAAATGATAAACGCATTGTTTTTCTTTTGCTTGGATCAGTGGCACTTTTTAAAATCGAAATATTAATACATAATATGTAATCTCAAAAAGAAAAAAAAAAGTGCAATTATTTTTTTTAAGTTTTAAAAATGCATATAAAACTTCATATCTGTAAGGTAAATAGTACAATCCCTAAACAATCTCAAAACAATCGTTCTTCTAAACGCTTTTTTTTCTGCTTCAAAAACTCCCTCCAAATTCACACTTAACGTATTCGGCAAAAGAACAGATGCCGAAATAATAAAACACATTTCTATCTTTCTTCTTCTTAATACCTAAACAACTAAATGAAATACCCGTATGTGATAATAACTTATACCGAGTCTAAAGTCCGGAAAACTATCTCTCATCTTGCAGACAATCAGGCTTCGTATAAATCCCGAAATGAAGGTAGTGTTTGAAATTCGTTTCATTCAGTTTTTCAGCAGCAACGAGTATTCAAAGAAACGATTCAGTATTTTGTATTAGAGGTAGTATCAGTAATCAGTCGTATTATTTCAATTATTTATTAACGAATACATGCGGTTTGCAACAGCTCTAAATACCTATCATTCTATTTGTATTAGATATTCTCGAATCTCAAATGATTTGGATTTCACATGGCTTGTTAATTCATTTACTTATTTTATTGTGACAAGAAAAAGAAATAAGAAGTGGATATATTTTTGATAAAGCAAATGATAATTAAATGATAAATCAAAATGTGATTCAAAATATATATCAGAATATCAAAATATATAAGTCACACAGATTTCATTCACATATGAAGAAATTGAAATGTTTCTCATTTTCTTATAAATGCATAAAATTATTTAGAAATGGTATTAATCATTTTACGATAATTTTTAAGACTTGACAAACACAGAAATGTCATCATGAGGGAGAAATTAGCAGTCGCGTATGGAAATTTAGTTTAAAATGCCGAATTGCATAGAATGTTTGACACTTTTCATTTCATAGATTTTTCAAAACATTTTTCAATCTCATAGTTTCTGAATAAGTACACTTGCAAATTTCTCGAGATTAAAATTGCTTTCACAAATGTGTCAGATGTTACCTCATTTTGATCCTTTTACAGAATCAGAATGATTCGCATTATTTAACAAGGGGGGGGGGGGGATAAGGATTTAAGGGATGTTTATTTTTTAAAGTAATTTTTAGAATATTCCTGCAGTGCAGCGTGTGTGGGGGGGTGGGGGGGGGGCGTCATGAATCTGTGGCCTCACCGTTAAACCCGCTATTGAAATACGCACTGCTATTGAAATGAGCCCCCCCCCCTCAAATTACTCATTTTTAATTATAGCCCTGTGTACAATTATGCATTGCATTTTAATCAGGGGCGTAGCTAAGGGAGTGTTATGGGCGGCTCAGCCCCCCTAAAACATTTTGAGCCCTCCCTCCCCCGAAAAGATTCCTAGGTTACTAAATGAATTTATGTTCAAAAACCCAAATGAAATTCTATTGAAAAATCTAATTTAGTTTTGAGAACCTGCCACAGTTTTGAAAAAATACTAAATTGAAACTAAAACAAGTATTTCAACACTTGCTCATTTTACTTGCACTTATAAAGCCATCATGATGTTTAATACTGCACTAGTTATGCGCTCGAATTTTCCATAATCCTAGTTTTTTCTTAGCATAAAATGAAGTTGTTACAACAGTTTAATCAGAAACATTAGTAACTAAACTACAGTGTAAATATGCAGTAATTTATCTTTCTGCGTCACAGAGAGAGAGAGAGAAAAAAATATATGAGTCATCCCACTACATTTTCTTGACCCTCCCCCCCCCCCCCCATCCCTAATTATTGACTTTTCACTAAGGTCCTGGTTTTAATATTCTATTTGCATTATTTAAATAAAAGTTCGAAATTTCAATAAATGTAACTTTTACAGATAGATGGCAGCACTAACTAATACGAATTCTAATGAAAATCACCATAATCACAGGCGATAAATTGATAAATAAACTAAAAAACTTTGTAAAATCGCCATAAAATGAAAAATTAAGCAGGACGAGTTTCGAGCTACAACAATAACAGCATGGTGATTTTACAAAGTTTTTTAGTTTATTTATTAATACTAATTCTTCCAAAGATGATTCTATACGATGTATGCTGTATGCTCGATGACTGCGAATACCCAGTTTCTGAACAGTAACGACTAAAGGAACGAATACTTTTTAACGGGTAGAGAATTTTAAATCAACGTTACCATACGGGTATTCATTTTGCCGTTATTTTCACAGCACTATCCATTGCTTCCTCATGACTGCATTTTTCTAACTGTCAAGTTTGAAAAATTTGCTTAAAAACTTCAATTTCTTGATTGATACTTTGCTTTTATAAGAAAATGGGGAAATACCTTCAATTTCTTGGTATCTGAAAGAAATGCGTCAATTTTATATTTTTATGAATTACAATGTGTTTTTTTTTTTTTGTATTTATAAATGAAAATATCTTTCCAAAAGTATCAGAAATATAGCAGTTTTGGGTATGAGAACAACCTAATGTCAAAAATTTTTATTAAAAGATATCCCTTCAGGAGCGTGAACAAAGTTGTAATTTGGCACCCCCCGCCCCACTGCCAACTTTTTTTTGTCGCCAGCCGAAAATGACCTTGGTAGTATAAATTTCTGCACTCAGGATGACCACCCCCTGCCCCCTCCCTTTTCGCATGGCACTGGATCCCTTCCCTATTTTTTAAAAATAAATAGCTATAACACCCCCTCCTCCCTTCCTCTAGATGGAAGGCTATATTTGCCTTTGCTTTCATATAATTTGACTTTTTGTCAATTAACCTTCATTTTTCATTTTAGAAATGGAAGAGAAAGAGGATGCTACCAATATTTTGGAGTTCTTGATGTTAGTTGGTAAGTTAAAGGCAAGTATGTTTATATATATATTCTTTTTTAAATGTATATATTCATTTGTAATCTATACAGTAGATTCCCCCAATTCTGCACGGGTTGGGACCTGAGATTGTGCAAACTTTGTGGATTTCTGGTCATTGCTTTGTTTACTTTTTTTTTTTTAAACAGTAATTTGATTGTAATGATGCAATCAAAATTATAATGAATCCTTGCAATGTAATAGTAAAAATATTATTAAGGAAAGTAATAAACTAAAATAATAAAAAATGAAATAATTTGAAAATGATTAAATTATTAAAAGTAAAAGTCAAGTAAACAATTGATAATATATAATTGAATATAAATAATAAAGATAAAATGCTTTTTTTTTTTTTAATTATTCAATGAAATTTTCCTAAAAAAAATACCCTATTCGTTTATTTCAAAATCATAAAGTAAGGAAATTATATTTCTAGTTCAGCCAGTCTTAATAACTAAAAAAACTTGGTGAATACATAAATATATTTGGTAAAAAAAATTGTGATTGTCAGTGATATCAGCAATATCTTGATATTTTTTTCAGAAATAAATTTATAGGCAGAACCATAAATTGAGTCATATCATCGAGAATTACATATTAAAATGTTTAAAATGCCTAAAGAATATTAAAAAACTAATAGATTTTGTTCTTACATTTGAACTTAAAATTTCATTATTTACATCTGCAGTGATGTGTGGATTTTAGGCATTTGTGAAATTCAGGGAGTCCACTGTATTATAAAGCAAAGCATGATCAATATTAATGATAACAATAATGCCTACAACCTGTGCTGTTGCTTTTATTGTAGATATTGTTCTATAAATAATGTGTAATTTAAATTTTTATACCATGAAAGCGCTCTTTCAAATAAAATTTGTTTGAAAATTATAACTCAAAATTACTATTTTTTTTAATGATTTATTAAATAATTTTCAAACTTAGCATTTTTGACAATGAACATTGTTTGAATCACTGTGTCAATCATTTAAAGTAAAATTTTCATTAATCACTTCTGTTAATGTAAATGATAAATTTGCAAAAGTAAAGAAAAAGTGCAGTATTGTCTCAATTGGGCACTGGATTACCCAAATTTGGTAGGATTTTTTTTTTTTTTAATCTTTTTTATGTTAGAAATCTACTCTCTTTTGTCAGAACTCAAACCCAATGATTTGAAATCTCTGCTTGAAAAAAATTTTCATCAGAGCCGAGCCCTATATTAAAAAAAAGTACACAATGTGGAAAATTATTAACTAGGACTTCCCTGAGAGGGATTAGTCTGAGCAATATTGCTGAGAATGCACATTTAATAACTTGCGATAAGTAAAGAAAATGAGATGTTACCTTTAATTGGTCATTCATTGTGATAAAATATGATGACAATAAGCATATTCAATCATAGAATTACAAAATCTTATACATAAAGTTGCATATACTATTTTTATAAAAGAAAAGCAAACCATGCATGGATATAAAATTGGAAATATGCAAAATGTTAAAAGTAATACAGAAAATAAAACACCAAATTTTCCTATATTGGAAATATAACTCTTTGAAATGATGTCATGAGCATAAACAGAAGCTTCGCACCGATTTGATAAACTATAAATAACATTAACTATTATGTTTGAAGAGAACGGAGTGTATTTTATATGAAGTGAAATCTGTCCGAATAGTTTATAATGTTGAATATCTGTTTTCTACAGATGCAATAAGGTTGTCGATAAGAGTTAAGGAATCCTTTTTTAAAAATTTGTCCTAGACGAGCACTTACATCTTATAAGTTACTGTGATACAAAAGTTATAATTTCTGACCCCAACAGTATCCTAGAAATTGCAATATTCTCAATAAATTGGGTTTAAAACTTTTTCTAGAAAAAAAAAAATGTTTAATTTGTGAAATTAAATTGTCGAATGTTTTAGAAATCGTTCATAACGAGAATATTATATTTTAAAAGTTGCCACCAAAAAAAAAAAAAGATTTTGAATTTTTAGTCATATCAACATCAAAGAATTCTCAATTTAGAACTTTTTTTGCTCGTGCATTGATGGTGATTATTGTTCCTACGCAAAATATAGTATATTTTGCAGCAAAGATGGTTACCAACATTTTTTGCCCACATTATTTTTTAAATCTAGCCGATTTAAAAAATAATGTGGTACTCCCATTGATAACGAAAAACACACAAACATTAATGCTTATAGCATAGAAATACAGAATCAAAAGCTATTTATCTCCTATTATATACACATAAATTATCTAATTAGTGCTAGCAGATGCATTTTTAAATATGCATAGATCAATATAATGCTTCATTTTTCTTTTATTAGTATTTCTTAGTATTCATTTTTCATTTATTTGTATTATTCAGTAAAAAACTCACTTTCTTAAGCCCGAATTATATCAATCTTTTTATAAAAGTGCCTAAGTCCTTATAACAACGAAGTATTGTGAAGAGTATTAAATAAAAGGTAGTAAGACACTGAGCCAAACACAGATAATAAATCACCAAATATTGTTCTTTTCGCCCTCTCTCGAAATGCATTTTTTCCGTACATTTGAAAAACACAATTTTGAGTCATCTTATTTAAAATTCAAATAAATAAATAAGAGGAAGCAATAATAGCATAAGTCAAAACATTTTATTTCAGCATCAAGGAATTGTATCGTAGTTACACATGTGGAAAAAGCTGCTTTTGGCCAAAAAACGTTGTCTTCACTAAATTTGAATCCGATTAAAAAAAGTACCGTGATTAATTAAAATGTTATAGGCAGAGCTGCCAAGTCTCCGGCATTTTGGATACCGGTATTTTAATACAGAAAATGTTTTATTAAATTGGAACATTCTGCGGATTTAAAAAATAACTTTTCCTATAAGAAAATTCTGCTATGCAATAAGCGGGTGCTTGGCATCTCTGTATAGGAATATTTCGTAATCTACTTTTTAACCTTAAAGAAAGCAACGACCATTTTTCGGGTACAAAAAGTATTGCTAATTGTTCCATTTTGCATACAAAGTTCTGATTGTAATATTGATACATCTATGGTGACAAATTTCCAATAGTTTTTCAAATCCCATTTATTTTATTAAAAATATAAATCTTTTATTCATTTAGTTTAAAATAAATGGTTTTTAACTAATTTCATAATACATTTGAAATATCACTTTTCATTGGCCATTTTTTAAAGCATTTAGAAAATGGTTGTTTTCAGTCAAATATAGACTTTGGTCTGTCTGCATTTTATTTTATTATTATTATTATTTATAAATGGTGGAGAAATATTCATACTTAATCCATAACGTACATAATATATGACTCTGTTATTACATAAGACACCTTTTTATTATAAAAATTATGTTTTTACTGATTTTTATTAACTCAATAGGAAAAATTTTGTGCTTTGAGCAATAGATGTCCACATTTCATTTATTTATTTATTTTAACAAAATTCTTTGTATTTAGAAGAATTTTTATTTAAATAGGAAATCCAAATGTCGCTGTTAATAAAGAAGAAAGTTACAAAAAAAAGTTACAAAACGAGTAGACGCATACTATCAAATATGGAAAAACGACGAATCCAAAAAAGACGTCGTATGAAATATCATCTTTTAAAGCAAAAAAACGAGGTCTGATTATCGAGCCTACTGATTACAAAATGTGCATTACATTAAAAAAAAAAAAAAAAAAAAACTGCAAATATTATTTTTTTTTTTTTTTTTTTTTTTTTTTTTTTTTGTGTGTGTGTGTGTTTGCAGTTTTGGCTTCGAAAGGTGCGCTATGTTGCAAAAAGATATAAGCAACTATGAAAAACACACTTGGTAAACGTTCATGCTCAGTTTTACAAATAAATATGGCACATATATGCCCTATACACACCGAGGTACCTAATTGGTGCCAAAATGGCATTCAGTTGCCTAACATGCTGGTTATCATATAAATGTTATAATAAATTGTTTGTTCTAAAAATATTATCATTTATTGATTGTTATTTCCTTTTTTTTAATAACAGAAAATGTTTCGTTTATTCCTTTTTTTTTCATTTTGAAATAAATAAATAACGTGTTATTATAGCATGCTATATGTATCTGGTAATCAAAACGATGTTTTTGCCTGATTGGCATAAAAAATCTCGCCAAACCCGGTGCTTATATCTCTAGTATATTATCTCAAGTATTTTATTTATGTATACTATAATTTTTTTTACATACTACTTACTTCTTCTTGTATATAAAAATAGATAAGTGGCTCCTTTATGCAGTATAAATTCTATAAATCTTTAAAAAATAGCCCCTTTTGCCCCTTTTTGGATCGAATTTTAAAAAAATCAATGTTTCATTGACTGCTCCCAGGTATGCATACATATTCCAAATTTCAAAGTTGTATGCCAACAGGAAATGGATGAAAAATGAGAAAAGATGTCACATATGCACCAGGGTACATAATTGGCGTCAAAAATGGCATTATTTTACCTGAGATGGTAACCCGGCTTTATTTATTTATTATTTGTTTATTTACTCATAAAATTTTTATTTACTTTCATTTCCTTTTTTTAATTATATAAAATATTTCTTTTTATAGTTATTAATTATTATTATTATTTTATTTACTGTAAGTTCTTTTTGAAAATACAAAATAATTTTAAAATGTGTATGTAAGCGTTATTTGAAAACGGAGTTTTTGCCAAATAGTCTTTGAAAAAAATTGCGCCAAATCTGATGTGCTTGTGGTATCTGTGCCGAAAAATTAGTGACCAGAATTGACTTCCACACACAAACAAAATATAAATTAAAAGAAAACATGCAATAAAAATAAATATAAAGCGAAAATGATGTCATAAAAGAAACTTTTTATTTAAAAACGTAATTTTTCTAATTTTCACGTGCGAAATATATAAAACATTCTTTTAGCAATCAAAAAATGCTATTAAGGGATTATCACAAAATCTCAAAATCAAAGTTTTTATGACATTTTTTTAATATAAAAAAATAACAGTTTTATTTTCCTGCGTGATTAAATTTTAAAATGTTTTATTGCATTCAATATTTCTGAGTGCGTAAATGATTACTATTTACTCCATGTACTGATTCGGTTATCTACGAAAATATCCAGCCAGTGAAAATCATGCACACCAAATTTCTGTGATGTATGCAAATAAATTGTGCTTTTTTATCAGTTTTTTTAATATAACTTTTAAACTATTTGGAACTAATTTTTAAAGTAGATGCATTCACCAGATTACCTTCATAGGTACCTTCTGGTACAAACAGAATCGAAATCCGACAAGTACTTTTGAGATTTGGTTGACGAAAGAATTTTTTTGACTTTTAATATCGTTACGTACTCTGAGTATAAAACTTCGCTACGCTCAGACAAATAACATTTTACAAGGTTTTCAAGATTGTTTTATTTTAAAAATCTCTTCTAGAAATAAGTAACAATAATTGATTTTTGTGTCCTTGAAAATCTGTTTAAAATAGCAAGCTTCTTATTCATACCCAACCACTGACAGAAATCTGCAAAAGATACAATTTGCATTTTTTATTAATTATGTGTCCAATTTGTGGAATCGTATGAAATGAACTTTATGGTTACATGTGAGCCATGTAATGAGTATCAATGTGATAGTTTATAAAACAGATGCAGTAATATTTTGTTTTTTAAACACATAGTTTTTAATGAATTTCAAAAATATATTATTTAAACTCTTAATTGTTGCTTTTTTTTGTCTAATTGGTGGACAATTAAACTATTAAATATGAAATATTTATTAGAGTTTTTGGTTAAAAAGTAAGTAGTGTTCACTCTAGAAATAAAAAGGGCATGGTGTTATTCGCTAAAAAGAGCACTACTGCAGCAGAAAAGGGTACTTTTGCAAGAAAAAATTTGTTATTGCCTTTAAAAAAGAAAAACGAAAGCGGGAAAATACATAATTTTTAAGTAAGATAAATCAAATAATATTAATTTTGAATGATTTTATGATATAAAAATTAAAAATACAATTAAATTAAACCATGATTGAATAGTTTGATGTTCTTTTTCTTAAAGAAATGAAAAAAATGGTCATTTTTGGATACACAAATTTAGAAGTACTACGAAAAAAAATTATTAAAAATCTCTGTGTATAACCAGTGGTGCATTTTGCTACTTTTAAAAAGGGCAGGTTGCATTTTGCAAATTTGAAAAAGGGCAGAGTGCTTCAAAAATGGCCTAGAATGAATACTAAAGTAAGTTTACTCATGTTCTGTACACTGGACAGTATGTTCTATAACTGAGGTAGAATTCCCTTACATTTAATAGTACATAAATCTTAATAAGCTAAAATTTAACCAAATCCTTTAGCTCTAAAGAACAATTTCTGTTTTTTTTTTTTTTTTTTTTTTTTTTTTTTTAGTAAGGATAGTTTTGTAAGGATAGATTTATTTTTTTTATAGTTGCATTTTCAATTAAACTCTTTTAGACTATTTGACTGTCAATTATTGTTACTAATTTTCAATATTTTATAATTTGTCTAAATAACTAATTCAAGAATCTCATTACAGCACCTGAAGAGGACTGGTTGGGTAAAACGTAACATACCAGAATGTGAAACAGTAGCTGGACACATGTATCGAATGAGTATCATGGCATTTTTACTGGACAGTAGTACACTATCAAACATCAATAAAAACAGGTTAGATAATTAATATAAAATTTTCGCTATTATGCTACCTGCTTTTTCTTTTAAAAGAATTAAGTTGAATTTACTGTATTTTACTTATGAACTTTATTATTTTTTTATTTAAATTTTATTTGTATTTAGATTTACAAGAACATGAAAAATATATATTCAATACAATTTCAACTCTCCAAGCAGCATACTTTCATTTCTGTGATATCCTAATGATCATCTCACAGACGTTCTGGCAATCACCAAATGTCCATGACCAGCAATGTCATGTTTATAATATCTATAGTGCATTACACAAAATACCTATATGACATTGCATTGTGTCATCTATGTGACGTCATGTTGTAACATACAGTGTATTGTATGAGATATATCAGATTATTACATCAATGTGATCTTGCTCTGTCTTTGCTTCACTGTAATGAGTGCAGTTCAGTAACAATATGCAAACCCAGATGCCAATTATCACTGTTACTTCCAAATAGCGATATTCATCTATTTTAATGATTTTTATTCAAAAAAGGCAAAAATTACTTCTTGGAAATAGTAATAAGTGGTAATAATTGAAATGCTGACATGCTGGTTCACCCTATGATATTTTTGTTTCTGTATCTGGCTGTAATTAAACCAAATTATCATTCAGTGCTCCATTTGCAAGTAGGTGCCTAATAATCCAAGAGCTGACCGCACAAAACCCTTAGTCATCGAGCACAAGCAAAATTTCTTCATTTTGTGGAAGGGTAGTAGTAAAGGAATCTAATGAATGATCCATGTCTGCTATAAGCAAAGTGGTGCATAAGCCAAAAATGAATGCCACTAGTGGTTGACTCGTAGGCTTAGCATTATGTTTTCCTGCACCCAGTTTTCCATGTTATCATACTTTTGATTGTACGGCAAACACAATGCTAAGCCTACGAGTCAACCACTAGTGGCTTCATTTTTGGCTTATGCACCACTTTGCTTATAGCAGACATGGATCATTAGATTCCCCTATTAGTACTCTTCCATAAAATAAAGAAATTTTCTTGTGCTCAATGACTTAGGCTTTTGTGCGGTCGGTTCTTGGACTATAAAATGAGGCTGTCCCAGTGCCCTACAGTTGGCATCTGATTTTGTATACTGTACTGCACTCATTGTAGTCTGTAACAAAGTAACTCAGTTTCATATTTCTATTATTTTTCAATTCAAAATAAAAAATATAGTGCAAGCAAATCTCAATTTTTTTTTTCTAGAATCCTAAATTTTTTTGCATTCCTAATAAAACAGAAATACAATTTTAGTAATGTATTGAAATGTTGTGTTTTGCATTATATTAAAATTTACGATCTATAGTCATTTTGAATTTTCTCAAGAATATTTCATAAGTTCCTCTTCTATTTCATGAATTTTTTTAGATTTGGGACCACACAAAGCTTTCATTCTTTTATTTGCTCAGCTAAATTCATTTTTTGTACTTATGCCTGTATCAAACAAGATATTAAATGCCAAATTAACTTTAAGCACTTTTTCATTATATTTTATTGCAAAGAAGACTTATAAATTTAACATTGCCATGAAAACTTTTGTTTCTTCATGATAATTTCACAGCACAATCAATCCATTCAAATGTCCTACTATCTTAGTTTTGTCAATTTTCTACAAAAAGCAATAATATATCTCCATTGTTGATGCAGTATTATTTGTCGTAAAATCATTTGAATCTTTGGAGCAGATGAAACAAAAAAATTACAGAAAACAAAGAACCACGTCTACTTCTTTGGATACTCTGAATCAAACTGACAGTATGCGGATAGATTAGTGTGAATTCTTCTTTCATTATTTCAGACTATTTTAAAAATGCTTCATCAGAAATATATATATTATGTTATATTATATTATATAATTTATAGTTATAGCATGTAATAAAGATGCATATATTTATTCCGGCAAGCACAACATCCTGTTGTAAATAAAATTGGTTTTAATAAATATATCTTTTCATCAAACTCCACTAATGTGATGTTTAATAAATGCATATTGAATTACTGTTTTATATTATTTCATACTTGCCAAGTTTTACACATTAGATGTAAAATTTACATATTTAGACTGTTTTTTACTCTTTTACACTTAGGATAGTTTTTTTTACACATTTTTGCAATTTTGTTTTTCCTGTCTCCATTTCCTCCCTTAAATTATGAATTATTTTCAAACTTCTTTTAATTATAAATACTTAAGGGGGTATATTTAAATATAGTTAAAAAATAAGCTTGTTTCATTATTAAAAAATATAGAATTTTTTATTTTCAATATGTGTAAAAGGTAACTTCATTTTGAGTAAATTTTGCCTGTAATTTCTATTAAAATGAAAGAATTGAAGATCTGTTAAAAATTAGTGATGCAATTGATAATGGTTTGACTAAATATTCAGTACTTCTTTCGGTATTATTTTTGATAGTGATGTTTTATGATTTAAGTAAAGCATAATTACAATTGTCATACTAAATATTGTTCATGTTTTTAAAAAATTCATTAAAAATGTCATTCTTGTATTGTTTTACACATTTGAATTTTCTCAGGTTGGCAGGTATGTTATTTTAGTTTGCTTTTATGCAGGGTTTCAAGAGCTGTACATTTTGCACATATCTGTGCTGAAATCGCGTTTTTCCTTAAATTTATGGCAAAACGTATTTAGCTCCAAAATAAAATTTATCATGATTTTGTCGATCCAAGAAGCAAAGTAAATTCCATATTTACCCTTTTCCAGACCTCTAATTTTGTCAAAAAAAAAAAAAAAAAAACAGAGGACAAAAGAGTGCAAAAACCACGTGAATTTCGTTAAAAGATCATGAAAAATGTGTGAAATTTATCAAAAGATTGCAAAAAATATACCATGTTCATCAAAGAATTGCAATAAAAATTTGAATCTTGCTAAAAATGAACAAAACATTGCCAAAAAACGGCTAAAAGTGCAAATTTTGTAGAAAAATCCCCCCTCCCCTCAAAAAAAAAAAAATCCACCACAAGATTGCAATTAAAAAGAAAAAAAAAATGAATTTTGTCAAAGAGGTTTAATATTGTGAAAAAAAGAACAAACACAGTGAAAAGATCGCAATTTTTGCTAAATGATCAAAAAAAAAAAAAAAAAATTTCACTGTAAAATCATGAAAAAATGTGAATTTCATCAAACAATAACAAAAAATGCATGAATGCCATCAAAGAACTGTGAAAAAGACATAAATTTTGTCAAAATCGTGAAAAACACAAGAATTTTAACAAAAGATCGCAAAAAACATGTCATGTTTGTCAAAAAATCACTAAAAAATTGTGAATTTTGTCAAAAAAAAAAGGTCAAAAGATCATGAAAAAACAGCAAATTCCATCGAAAGATTGTGAAAAGCATGTGAAATTTGTCAAAGGAGTGCTAGCTTTGTGAAAAAACAATCAAAACACAGTCAAAAAATCACCAAAAAACATTTATTTTATAAAAAGATCATGAAAAAAAAAAATTTGTTCGAAGATTGTGAAAAATCAGATTTTACTTCAACAAAATCAAATTTTTTCTGCTTCAAAATGACTTTAGTACACTTTCATCCCTGTTCTTATGTCATTTACCATTTTTAATTGTGTTGTGTATTTAATAAATTTATATTAAATCATCGTTTGAACATATATTGATTGGTTATGTAGCTAGTTGGTTGTGGTGTAGTCATTAAAAAATCTTATGTTGTTCATTCTAGGTAAGGTAATGAGTATCCCCTAGATAATATATCCAGAAAGTATACTGTGTATACCATCCTATATCCTCCACTACATCTTCACTTATTGGCACTGATAATAAAAAATATCTTAGTTTTTCTTTGTTTGGATTAATTTATAGATGTAAAAAAGTTATCTGAATGTTTTTTTTAAGATTTTCATTAGACTGATTAAATTATTAATCATTTTATTACTTTCCTTTTAGGTGTATAAAAATGGCATTAGTTCATGATATAGCTGAATGTATTGTAGGTGATATAACACCTTTCTGTGGCGTTTCTAAAGAAGAAAAACAAAGACGGGAAATAGTGAGTAATTGTAATTATTTTATATAAAAATATCCTTTTATTTAATTCGAACTGCATACAAATTCTAATTTAAAAGTTATTGATTTTGTTAGAAAGAAATTATTATTGTTGTATTAGCATGATTCTATTAATCAGTATTGCCCAGATTATAAAAATAAACAAGATTACTTGCACGAGTATCTCATACCCAATGTAACATCCTGTTATCTCAGAGGTTATAAATAATAAGTATCAAGTACTAAACTGACCATAACCAAACATTTAATTTATTAGGACACACAAGACAAGAACCAAGTTAAAGTACATATCTGTTACATGAAAGTAGAAATATACAAACTGTTCACATGACATATTATATGACATGTCACATCCTGTTACCCAAGGGTGTGTTTTTTGATTTGCTACCATAAAATCTATATATGAAGGATAGACAAGTGAAAAAGAAAGGAAATTACAATTGTAAACATATATTTAAAAATGCTACTTATATTCAATTTGAACATTTATTGCAAATATATTCCATAATGACCCATACATGTATTTTTGTCATACTTTTCACAAACAAATTTAGTTTTCTGAGGCAGTTGGACTGTCAGCACACATTTTATAAATTCCTGGGTCTTAGCAAGTGATGTGATGCCTTCACTAGATAGCAGTTTTTCTAATTTTATAGAATATTGCTTGCTGACTCCTGCTTTTCTTGTATTCTATACTTCTACTTTCTTCTACTAGTTGAAATTTCAAACATTTGAAGATTGTTTGAAACTTAGCATATGATTCCTTACTACATAATAAAATAATTTGTTCATTTATCACAGGAATGTTGAACATTGAAAAATAAAAAATCACCATGGGCCAATAATTAAACTTTCTAACTGTTAAATATGTTGCAGCCATTTTATCTACCTCTCCTTTAGCTAAATTATTTCTGATTTCTCAGATTTTTCTTGATTATTATGATTTATGCATTGTTGAGTGTAGAATACATTCTTATTTTTCCTGTGTGTATATGAAACAATTATTTTATTATTTATTTATGTATTTTTAAATCAAAAATGGAAGAATAAACTTATCTTATTTTTCAATCCAAAAATATTGCAGGAGTTTTTATTTTATTTATTTATTTTTATTTATTTATTTTTTATTTATTTTTTTATTGGTTCAAATATTTTTTTTCTAGAAAGCTCCTTTGAAAGTGGATAAGATGTATACCAATTCTGTATGATCAAATTTTGTCAAATTATTATATTATATAGTGATTCCATTAATCTTGCACTATTTACATCATAACACTATTTAGACTATTATCTACTTGAAATGACCGACATGTATTTTATTTTCCAAAAGTGAAAAACTCTCAAATCGACATGTACAAAAATTTTTACACTGTATTTTGATGGGGTTTTTTTTTCAAAATATCTGGCCAAAAAGCACACCAATCTCTAAAGAATACCAATTTCTCATATATAGTTATATATTCTCCAACATTATATTATATTTGACAATTATTACAAAAAAATCCCATATTTGAGCCACTTTGTTTTTTTTTTTTTTTCTTTTTGGTCTTTCAACTTTGAACATCACTAAAACATTGATTTATGAGTCTTACTTTGTCATACATTAATGCTGTAAAAATTCTGTTTATGAAAAAGTTTTTAATTTAAGGATGTATTCCGAAAAATAATTTTTCACTCTCAACAGCTCAAAATTTTCAAATACATTTTCAGATTCATTTTTAAAAGTAGAAACATGAAACTTGAGGTGACGATTTTTGAATTGATGTATAAGGTGCCATGTAATGCCATTTTTAGCCCAATTCAATGAATAGAATTTGATTTATAAACAATTATTTTCTCAGTTCGATCATTTTTTTCGTTCCCAGGTCTCTTGCTTCGAAAATTTCTGTTCAAATTGCAAATTTGACCGCATTTTTTGCAATATTTTTTTAGATTTATCAAAAAATCAACAAACACGGCACATTATGTAATTTCTAAATAAAAGATTTTGAAAGTTTGGTACATTTGAGAGCAAAAACTAATTTAAAAATAAATCTAAAAAAAGGCGGCTTTGCTTGGAATACACCCTTAAGCGTGACTTACTTATTAAAAGTAACAACATTTCATTAAACTTTTTTTTTTTTTCATATAATTGGCTTATTTTGTTTAGAAAGTCATAAAAAAAATAATTTGTATGGATTCTATTCATTTTTCAAATGAGTTTATTTAATTGTACAATATTTTTTATATTACTAACTACTACAAAATTTAAAATTTGCAACAATTTACTATCATAATTTTATTGACTTTAAGAATTGCACATTTCATTAAACAGTAATTAGTAAGCTATATTTGTACTTTTTATATGGACATTTATGTCTGTTCAATTATTCAAAAAGTGTAAAAACCATATCATTTTAAAATTTAAAGATATGGTAAATAATGTTATTAGTTGTATAAAAAGAAAAGTAGCGTTCTTTGAATTTGGGAAAAATTCTTCCAAAAGTTAATCCTAAAAGAAATATGTTCTGAAGATAGTACTAAAGTAAGATCTTTAATTTGAAAATGGAATCCATCAAACCAAAAGACTCTTGTGTATGTTAAAGACTTTAATTTTTAAGTATGGATAAAATAATTATTAGCAATTTTAATTTGTAAAACATATTTGTTGATGCTACAAAAGTCATTGTTATCAAGGAAATGAAAATATAGAATGATAGGTAAATGTAAGTACTGTATTTACTCGTGTATATCGCGCATGTGTGTATAACGTGCACCCAGTATTTTAGAATAAAAAGTGGTGATTTTTTGTATCTCATATATAACATGCACCATAAATCATCAAATTAATTTCAATAAAGAAAATCGAAACAAATGTTACATCGAATTAGAAAAGAAGTCAAAATTCTTTTTTTAGACTTCATTTAGGAGTGAGTGTCATGATATGGTGGCGTCACTTGCGAACAAAATACCTGAGAACATCTACATTGTAAATAAATAAATTAAAAAGTAATAAAAAAATTTAAAAAAAAATCTGTAGTTCTACAAATGTAAAGTTGCAGAAATCTGTATTCTTGCTAAAGTTTTATCATACACTGTACGTGGAAAAAAAAAAAAAAAAAAAACAGAGAGATAAATCTACAAAACTAGTTTTTGTAAATCTATAGGAATCTATAGCTTTGCAAATTAATCTAGTAAAATTATACTAATCTTACAAAAATTTTATCTGTAAATTGGGTTGCAGTTAGATAAAAAGTTCTAGGTTGCCCAGTTTCCTAAAAAAATTCTTAAGAATATTTAACCGTACAGATTATTTTATTTACTGTGCAAATTTGTATCTATTACATGATTTTCTGCTGTTAAGCTTACATAAAAAGCAGTAGCGGCAATGAGGATTGCTAAGTAGTGTTTAAAAAAATGTCACTACCATTTTTGTATAAAAAAGTGCAAGAAGTGAAATAAAGATGCAGGAATACTTCTATTCAGTAAGATTCCAGTTTTAATTTCTTCTATGAATACATTTCTTGATTCATATGATTGCATAAAGCATACATACATAGGTATGAATACATTTCATGATTACATAAAGCAGTAAAAAAATATTCCGTGTATAATCAGGGCCATAGCTAAGGGGGTGCTATGGGTGGCTCAGCCCCCACCCCACCTAAAATATTTTGACCCCCCCCCCCCTGGAAAAGATTCCAAGGTCACTAAATGAATTTCTGTTCCGAAAATCCAAATGGAATTCTGTTCAAAAATCTAATTTAGGTTTGAGACCCTTTCACAGTTTTGCAAAATTACTAAATTGTATCTAAAATAAGTGTTTCATCGCTCCCTCATCCTATTTGTACATATGAAGCTAACATGATGTTTAATTTTTCACCAGTTATAGACTCAAAATTTCATCATTATGTACTTTTCTTAGCATAAAATGAAGTTATTACAACAGTTTAATGATAAACATAGTATCTACAACGTGAATATGCACTAATTTATCTTTTTGTGTCAGAGAGAGGCGAAAAAACAAATTATGAACCCCTCCCAACATTTTCTTGACCCCCCCCCCCCCCTATTGTTCACTTCTAGCTACAGCCCTGCGTATAATGCACACCCAGGGTTTTTGCTCTAAATTTTGGGAGAAAAAGTGTGTGTTATACACGAGTAAATACAGTATTATCATTACAATAAATATGTATAATTTTTATCATAGAAAATATTATCAATATTAGTATCCTTCTATAGTAAAAAAAAACTAGCCTTAAAAGGAATGACTCCTGGAATGATGCTGATGTGGAAGATTTCCGGAAGTAACGAATCCGGGTTGTCCACTCCTTCCATGAGTCGAATAGACCAATCAGGGAAGGGCTCCGTCTATGCATCGCCGTATGGGTTACCATAAAGAGAGGAAAGGTTACCATCGCCAACAATCGCCAAGTTTGTCGCCAACTTGGCGATAAATCGCCAAATTTGGCAACCAAAATTAGTTGTCAAAAGTGACGCCAACTTGGCGATAACTGTAATATTTCGCCAAATTTTTAATTTCTTTACAACACCAGTCGTTTGATACATCATTTGAGAGGTTTGCAACTGCTTATTCATATAATGGATGTCTTGTGTGTTATCCCCCATTCTACTCCACAGGGGGGACACATTTTTAATTTCTTTACAACACCAGTCGTGTTACACAAGATTTGAAAGGTCTGCAACTGCTTATTCATATTATGGATGTCTTGTGTGTCACCCCCACACTCTGCTCTCCCCAGGGGGGGGGGTCACATTTTTAATTTCTTTACAATACCAGTCGTGTTACACAAGATTTGAAAGGTCTGCAACTGCTTATTCATATTATGGATGTCTTGTGTGTCACCCCCACACTCTGCTCTCCCCAGGGGGGGGTCACATTTTTAATTTCTTTACAACACCAATTGTGTGACACATCATTTGAGAGATCTGCAACTGCTTATTCATATTATGGATATCTTGTGTGTAACCCCCCCTCTGCCCTCAGAGGGGGCGCATTTTGTAATTTCTTTACAACACAAATTGTGTGACACATCATTTGAAAGGTCTGCAACTGTTTATTCATTTTATGGATGTCTTGTGTATCACCCCCACTCTGCCCCCCAGGTGGGCACATTTTTAATTTCTTTACAACACCAGTCGTGTGACACATCATTTGTGAGGTCTGCAGCTGCTTATTCATATTATGGATGTCTTTGGTGTCGCCTCCCACTCTGCCCCCCAGGGGGGCACATTTTTAATTTCTTTACAACACCAGTCGTGGGACACATCATTTGAAAGGTCTGCAACTGCTTATTCATACCATGGGGTATTGGCGAGCGCAGCAAGCAGGGGTAGCCAATAATTTGGAATCGCGAAGCGATTACGCGGGGGGTTGGTGAGCATAGCGAGCAGGGGGGCGGGGCCCCCCTAGTTATCATAGAAAAATGTTCTTTCTGATTGAACAGACTTTTGAAAGAACCTTTTTTAAATGTTCTATCTGGTTTTGTTTTAACATTCTTTTTGTCTATTATGAAAAACACAACAATTTCATGTTATATATATGTATATGTTTATTCACAATGTTTTACAATCACTTTTCAAATGTCCGAATGTCCTCTATAATAACAGCAAAAATCAACACATAAAATTATCAATAAAACAGAACTAGAATTTTTTAGTTAAATTTATTTTGTGACAAAATCTATATAAAATCATGAATGAATTGAATTATAAGTAGTAGAATAAATCAAAGAGGAAGACTAGATAGCTAAATATGACAGAATCGTAAAATTTCGAAATTTATTCTATCATTTATTTTATTTGTCATTTGAATTTCAGGCTGCCATGGACAAACTCTGCAGTCTGGTTGGAAAGAAACATGGTACAGAAATATTTGAATTGTTTATGGTATGAAACAGATTGTAGTTTGATTTAAAATTCAAATTGTATTTTAAGTATATGTAAAATCATTATTATAATGCTGATAGTATATTATCCCTTCACTGCACCACGGGCCACATCTGACACCCATATAAAAACAATATAATTCTCATTATATGTCATGAATTTGACCAATACTGTAACTGATCAAGAACAGTCCAAAGAATGGAATAACACTTATTTTGTCCATTTCAGATAACTGTATTTGACAAAAAATTTGAATTTATCCTTTGGAAACAAAATAATTTTCAATCAAGCTTTTAAGGCAAAATTTACTTTTATTGTTTTTACTTAATACTTAAAAATATCTATATAAAGCTAATTATATAGTGTTAAGCAGATAAAATTAATTAGTTTAAACCCAAAATAAATAATTGCAAAATATTGCAATACAATATTTAAAAACCCTAATTGTTTATACAGGGTACACATAATAAAAAATCAAATTTTAGCTGAAATTTTGAAATTTAATTTTTTTTCTCTATTTTTCCCATTATTAGACCAATATATAAATTTCAATTTTTTCCCCCTTAATAATAGAAAAATTTGTGCAGTGAAGGGTTAAGATGTTTATAATTCTGGATATTTTGTATCCCAATTTGTTTTTGTGGTTTTTAAGATGATGATATTTGAAATCGCATACCTGCTTATTTTACTTATTCTATTAGTTGAATAAGAAAAAACTTCTGTAAAGGTTTTGTGGTACAATGGTGGTTTTAAGAAATTAGTTAATTAGTCATTAGTTTCTTTTCTACATTTTTAAATGCATCATAAAATTTTTTGTATGCAACTTCTGAATTGTGAAGTTTTTGCTTTAGAATTATCAGGAAATTCAACTTTGATTAAAGATGCCATATATTGTTTGCTATATAGATTGTGGGGAAAATAATTTCAGTGAAAAAGTTAGTGGATTTTTATATATTTAGTATAATTTCTTTGATCGCTCACCAATTATACCTAAAAGCATTTTTCGTGCTTAATATTAATTTTATGCCAGTATTTAATTGCAAAAGATTTTGCCATTCATAGCAAACTTGTTGAATGTGGATTATTTTAGTATTTAAGCTTGTAATTTGTTTAAAATCTGTTAAATTCATTTTTTGTTTATTTGTAGTCTTAATTTTGTTTGACAGTTTAATTATGGAATATTACACAGAAGCAAACAAATATTGAATTGCTTACATTGTTTTAAGTGTGAATGGGTTAATCATTCATAATTGAGTTGTATATTCATTTTTTGAGAGAGATTTGAAAATACATTTTTTCTCCCTATTTGATGATGTAAAATTGAAATTATGTTATGATTAGGAGTTAATATGTGAAAAGTATGAAAGGGATTAGGTCATTGATTGCTGTCACTTATATGACATCATTATTACTCACAGACATGCTTTTGCTTTATAGGTTTCTCTTTACTATTTGGCTTATAATATGATATATCTTTTTAAAGCAAGGGAGTTATAAAGTTTTAGTCATATCATTCTTGTGAATATTTAAGATGTTAACAAAATTCCCACTCTCTACAAAATCAATAAGTTACTTCCACATACTTGAAAAAGAATTTTCAAAGAAAAAAAAATTTTTTTGCTTCCTTTTGTTTCATTTCTGTAATTAATCTTTGTTCTTTTATTATTCATCTTTATTCTGATAGAGAAATTAAGTATTTTCCTGAATCTACAATTACATAATCACAATTTTTACAAATAATTTGTACTTATAACCAGTGAGAGATGTTTATTAAGTATTTTTCTGTAGCTATAATTGCATAAATACATCATAATGTGTCAAAGCTCCTTAGAGTTAAAATGACCAGGGCCCAATTAACTTCTGAAGCTATGGGAAGCACAGTGTGATTTCCACGGCCCCTTTCAATCAAAAAGCATTTTCTAAATTTGACATATTCAGAAACTACAGATATTACAGTAGATTCCCTCAAATCTGCACAGCTTGGGACCAGAGGTTGTGCGGATTTTAGAAATTTGCAGATTTCTGCTCATTGCTTTGTTTATATCATTTAAACAGTAATTTGAATGTAATTAATAGTGCAATCGAAAGTATAATAATGCTTATGATATAATAATATATTAAAATAAGTAATAAACTAAAACAATAAAAATTTATATAATTTTTAAAATAATAAAAGCAGTGGTCAATTTAATAATCAGTAATGTAGGATTTAATATTCCTTATAAAGATGGAATGTATTTTTCCTAAATTATTCACTAGAACTTGCCTCATAAAGGTACATTATTAATTCATATCAAAATCATAAAATATGGAAGTTTTATTTCAGTATTAGCCACACTTAATAACCAAGAAAACTCAATTAGTAAATAAATATATTTGATAAGAAGATAGTAATAACCAGTGATATCAGCAATATCTTGTTTTTCAGAAATTAATTTATTCTTCTTTCATGAAAAAATATGAATTCAATAATATTTTTAAAACAAAGATACAAATTAAAATATGTGTGGAGTAGGTATAAATTAAAAAAGTCTAATTTTATCCCAATATCCGAAGTGATTCTTTCATTGTTTACATCCGTAAATTATGCATGTATTTTAGGGTTGCAGATTTCAGGGAGTCTACTGTATTCCAAAATGTGGCTCAGTTGAGAATTAGGGATGGGACGAATAGTGATTTGGCCGAATACCGAATATTCGGCCAAATTTTAGGCCGAATACCGAATATTCGGCCGGCCGAATAGTAAAAGTTTTTTTCCAATAAAGAAAATAAATTTTGATTACATATAATTTAAAAAAAAAGAGCTCATTAATAATTATTACTCTTAAATGTGCTTTTAAATGTATTTTTGAATTTAAAACACTTATTTTAACACAAAAAAATTAGGAAATTGCATTATATTCTTTTATCTTAATGTAAATCAAATTGATTTTCACTAAGTCAGAATGGTAAGATATTTCCATTAAAATATGAAGAATGTACTTCACTTTTACTATCAAATGATACTTTTATCCTTTCTTCTATCCAAAATTAATAGTATTCTTAATCTCTATCTCTCGGAACTCACAAGGAGATATTTTCTGAAATAACGAAGTAAATTTAATCATTTAGAGTTTGTGTCCCTAATAATAAGCAAATTCGTACGAATGAGATTGCTCTGAAATCAGTTGCCAAGCTTTACATTACAAATTCCGTTATAGCTAAAGGTTATGTTAAAGTAGAATGCATATGGTAACAAAATCTTTGATTTTTGAATTGGCACGTACTATATTCAACATCAATATTCCACTTATTCAACAAGCATTAAAAGGATAAACAGAAATTGACAACAACATGAATGAAGAAATATGTAAATTAAAAATATAGACATAGTAATGTTGCATATTTAAGTCAGTAATTATGCAAATTATTTAAAAGTGAAAACTATAGAATAAAAAAATTATTTTGTTCAGCATTTAGAATTTATGTGTAGATACTTATTAAATCATCTTCATAAAGCAAGTTGTGTCATCTAATGCATATCTAGTTTGCCACCAGTTCTGTCTTCAGATGTACCGTTATATTTGGAATAGTGATATTTGATATCTAATTTTGAAAATGAATCTTCGTTAATACACACTGTGAATGAATTCTTTCATTTCTTACTTTACAGAAAATAAGTTACAAATTTCATAAGAACTTTTTTTAGTTGTGCATGGAATTTGCAGACATTGATAAATATTCATGTGTTAGAATGAGGCAGTGTTTTTCTTTTCTTTTCTTTTCTTTTTTTTCTATTAGTGTTTTTGTATCTTGAATTGTAATATATCATTCTCTAATGAAGTACATTAAATCTCCAACTTGGGCAGCATTTTCTAAAATATCACTAACTTTTATAGGAAATACAGAAAGGCTGTGTATTTTTTAGCAATCGAGTAACTGTATATTTTGTAAGTAAGAATGAGAATGACTTCATGTTCAATTTAGCAATTTGGATTAGAGAAAAAAAATGCAAGAAATGAAATTCTTTAAATCTTAAATTTATTTGCCAAAATATCTTTCACTATTCGGCGAGATTTTAGCAATATTCGGCCAGATATCTCTAAATATTCGGCTACAGGTATTCGGCCGAAGTATTCGGTCAACAAGCCTTCAATATTCAGCCAACCGAATATTCGGCAAAAGGGCCGAATACCGAATAGTGGCCGAATATTCGTCCCATCCCTAATCACCTACATTTCATTAACACATTGAGTGCCACATCAGTTTCCGGTGACTGACAGTATAAGATATGATATAAAATTTAAAAAGTTACATTTTAAATAAATTTTAAATAATTTCAGTTTTATCATGAATGTACTGAATAATTCAAACCTAAAAATTTTACTGGATTTTATTAAAACACAATAAACATAAAAACCATAAAAATGGATGTGTTTCATAGGTATCACAAAATGTGGCAACTTGCTTAGTTAATTTTTTGGCCATACCAAATGGTGCCATAGTTTCTTCATAACATAGTTTACCATATCGTCTCACTTTAGAGAGTTTTAGTTTCTTTGTAATAGATTGCATAACGGAAATCTTATTTCACAGCCCAAACGAAAAGACAGAGAAAATAGATTTGGCACTTAACATATTAAACAACTCTTAAATTTCCGTTACTCAAGAAAAATATGCAAAAGTGATTTAATAATATTAAAAAAAAAAAAACTGGATAAAAAGGTTTAGACAACATAAATTATCAACATTTTGAAATGTTTCTCATTTTTTCAATAGTTTAAATTGTTAATATTTTATATTATGCATATCAAATACATTCAATAATATTCAAACTCAATATCTCAAAAAAAAAACATTGATCTAACATTACAGTTGCATATCAATAAATTCAATATATAATTTGTGGGCACCTGTGTCCTCAATTTAGGGCCCCTTCAAAATTTTCTAAGAAAAAAAATTGCTTCTTGTTGCCTATTCAGTAATCAGGGCCTGAAAATGACATTATTAGATGTTTTCTTAAAATTAGAAATAATTTTTCGTATTCCATGCTTGAAAAATATATCTTTGTGTATCTTAAGATTTTATATTATGTTTTTATAAAATGTTATTTATAACAAACTATATTTTCTGTACAAAAACTTATTAAAAAGAAATCTGAATAAGTCTTGTCCTAAAGGCATAGTTTACTATGAAAATTTTCAAAATTACATCTTCATAGCTGCCAAAACTTCTGCTTTTCAGGTTCCACCATTTTTTTAATAATAATATTTGACTTATTTAATTGTGAATTTATATCATTAAATAAAGTGGATATTTCCATAATCTATACTAATAAAAGAAAGTTTTGTTCTATATGTGTATGTCTGTGATAGGTAGTGAAATCTACTGCACATATAAGGCTCAATTTTTTTTTTTTTTTTTTTTTTTTTTTTTTTTGTGACATTAGTCCAAAGAGTCTCATAATGCATTAATTAAAATCCTCAAATTAAAAGAATAGAAAAATATTTATAATTCAATAAAAGCATAGATTTGTATCAAACCGCAGAATATTTCTTCGTAAACTGGAAGAGAGGGAAAGGGGTTAATGTAAATGCAGCTCTGCTACAGCAATAAATGTACTGCATTTTTTTTTTTTTTTTTTTTTTTTTTTATATATATATAAGGCCATATCTTAATTCTACTGGGCCTAAAAATTCAAAAATTGCACAGCTAGATGAAAAAAAAAATTCTTTCAGAAATTCTAAAAAATATTCTGTGTGGTTTTAGGAAGTCAAAAATTCCACAAGAAATAGATTTATAAAGAATTATTTTTATTTCCTTAAAAAGGAGGTTTGAAAATTCTGCTGTGTGGCATAGGTCTTCATTGCAGACAGGTCATGCCTTTTGTTAGTGGGCATTTTCGAACTAATATAAAAATTTTGAAATATTAAATTTATAATTTTTATTTTTATTCATTCAAATGTAGAATTTTTCGCTGATTTCAGATATGTAAATTTCTTTACTTTTCAGATATGTAACTTAATTACAACTTTGGATATTAATTATCATTTGATTAATTAGATGATTTATTTTTAAACTCTCATTTTAAAAGTCAGTCGCCGAAACCACAAATAATTTTTATACTAGGATTTTTAGAATGCTATCAAATATTTTAAAATATCCTATTTAGATATTTTAAAATTATCCATCTAGCCCTATCTTTGAACACTTTAATAATATCCAAATTTTATAGAAATCGATATGCAATTTTTTATTTTATAAAAAAATTGATTTTTAAAAAGGAAAAGAAATACATTATTGAAACCTGAATTTGTTTGAATAATGAAAACTAATGAACTGATAAATTTGCAACTTTCAGATAATTTATAACATGTGTTATAAATTATCTGAAAGTTGCCCAAAAGTTGTTGAAACCCCGAGTTTGTTAAAATAATGAAAACTAACGAACTGATCAATTTGCAACTTTCAGATAATTTATAACACATATTAAAAATTTTAAAAAATAAAGGGCATAAAATTCCAGGAACAGGAGAGGGGGTAATAAATTTTTTAGAGGGATGGGCAATCAAATATTTAAAAACATACCATTTTACATGCAGATTTTTGACAATGACCTGTGATAAATATTACTTATGTATTAGAAAATTTCAAAAGTGTACTTATTATTATTTTCGAATAGTAATTTAATCAATTATTTTAAACTTTTGCTGAAATCTGCCCTCCCCTCCCCTCTTGTCTAATATATATATGGGTCGATTGTTTAACAGAGTTTCATTCAGAAATAGTTTTGTTAAGAATAGAATTTGCTAACTGGTAGTGGAATGTGGAACTAAAACAATTTAGTTTTTTTGCAAGAGCACACATGCTGCACAGTGCTGTAAGCAGCAGAGACTCGGTTCGAGGTTCGTTCAGTTCTAGATTGGGCTCTTTTTATCAGATTTTGCAGCACAAGTTCCAGGTTAAATTAAGAATATTATTACGGGCCCAAGTAAAGCTGGGTGACTGGGATAGTAATGTATTAAATGAAATTCTTTTCCCTGAAAAATATTATTCCTACTAAAAACTAATGGGGCATTTATTGTATTCCTTGTTCTTGCAATTTAGGTTATATTGGTCAAACTAAGAAATCTTTAAAATTTAGATTAAGTGAACATTATATGTATATTTCAAATCAAGAAATCTCGAAATCTTCAGTTGCCTCTTCCACTGTTACACTTCCAGTCACTCTTTCAACTTCTTCATGGCTGGAATTATTTCTTTCCTTGTCTCTTCTACTCATTTGGATTTTCATGAAGCATATTTTACTTTTTTTTTAAATTCTAACAAACTTTTCAATGATCTTTCATCATCTCTTATAGTTCAGATTAAGCAAACATCATCAATATCTCAAATCATGAAATATCTAAATCTTCAACTGCCTTTCACTGTTAGACTTCCAGTCACTCTTTCAACTACTCCATGGCCAGAATTTTATTTCTTCCCTTGTCTCTCCCACTCATTTGGATTTTTGCAAAGCTTGTTTTATTTTTTAAAAGTTGATAAACTTGTCAATGATCTCTCATCATCTCCTTTTAACTTAAGCTTAGAAATTACTTTTATAAATCTTTTCCCTCCCCGCTTATCTTTTTTCATTTTATTTTGATTAATTTGAAAATATTCTTTTTTTTTTGTTTTTCTTGTTTTACTTGATTTATATTTATTTTAATTTGTTTATTTCCATTTTTCTTCTTTCTTCTTCTTTTTCTTTTATCATTCTGGTAAAACTTCCTTCTTCTGCATGTGCTCCTCTTTGGTTGTGTTTATCTTTCAATTAGTGCCAGCTGTAGCATTTTTTTGTAAGCTCCAACTGAACAGTCTACCTTTCATTCCATTTCTGACCTTGTCCTCTTATGGATTTATGTTTATTTTGGTTGTTAAAATTTCCAGCTCAAAATACATTCTGTTTGTTTTTATATTTATAGGGTGATTTATATAAAGTTCTATTATTTTATCATAAACTAACAAATTTGACAGAAGTTTTAAATTTAACTCCTTGAGTGCCATTGATAAGATATTTCCTTTACAGACTGGAAAAAATGTTTTTTAATGGAAAACAAAATATCTCATTCCTAGACAATTTTAGGAAATATCTCATCAGTAGAACTCAAGACCCTAAATGAATCTTCATAATCCAAATTTGTACTATATTTTATTTTAAAATATTTTAGGAGTATGAAAATCAAGAAACTTTGGAGGCCAAAGCTGTTAAAGACTTAGATAAATTTGACATGATTCTACAAGCTTTTGAATATGAAAAAGATATGAAGAAGCCTAATTTTTTACAAGGGTTCTTTGATAACACAGAAGGTGATTATTAACATTCGGTTTAATTTGTGCTTATAACATTTGTTTTCTTGATGTTTTTAAGAAAAAATATGCAAAAACATGCATATAAAGTAATTTGATTTTCCTTGATGTATAGTAAAAAACCAGTAATAGTTATCTTTATCAGGTAAAATAGGTAAAGAGTCTCTTCATCTATAATATATTCGTTTTTTTTTTTTCCATCTTTTCTAATTATTTAATTAACATTTGCACCAAATTGTTAATAAATGACAATCACAAATCTGTTGGAATAATTAAAGTGAAACTTTTTGTAGAACTAATTTGATGTGTGAAAACTTAAGCAAAGTTACTTTTAAGCTATGTCAATTTTGATCATTTGCCCTAATTACGTGGCATTAGCTGTAGCAGCTTTTTTTTTTTTTTTTTTTTTTTCAAGGTAACAATAGTGTAAGGCTGACTGTTAAACATTTAAATGCTTCACACAAAAACTAGGATATTATTTGCAAACACTTTTAACTCATTATTGTTAATCTTTACCTGCTTTTCAAACCATGGGTTGCCATTGAAAATAAATAACAATTAGATTTTTATTCATTTATTTAATTTGATGAGTAGTGTGCTTTATGGTTGGCCAGTAGCTTTTTAAATAGCTTTAGTAAACGATTAAAGAAAGTTTCATTTTTTTTTTATTAATTCTCAATTTTTGTGGGATTGTCTTTTCTTTATACTGCAAAAAAATATCTATTAGAAATTTCAGTTTCAATTTATTGTTCTTGTGACGATATTCTGTATATCTGTTTAACAAGGAGAGGGTCCGAGGCTTGTGTCACCGAATTGAATAAATGTTTGTGTATCGATAGAGTATAGTTAGTATATAAATATATGACAGCCATAAAGTGCAATACCCAGGGGGTCTGGAGAAAATAACACTTAAAGTTCATGCTATAGTTTATAATCAGATAAATTTCCACCATCAGCAAGCACCTCTGTGGCTCGATTGGTAGAACGCTGGATTCGAATTTTTTCCTCCTGGGATCTAACCCCGCTCCGACCTTTTTTTTTTTTTTTTTGAACAAAAATTTACAGGATTATTTTTGAACCGCAATTGAAAAAATATGCATGACAATTGAAATTTACAAAAAATGTAAATTAAATTTACTTTTTTTGTAAAATATAAATTGCATTTTTAACTGCGAAATTTCGCATATTTAAATGTGTACTCCTTTTTTTTTTAAGTAAGCATGTTTATATATATGTATAGACTTGAAATTTTTCGTTGTTATTTAAAATTATTTAGTTTTTTTTCTATGATTTGCTACTGTTTTTAACAGAGAAATAAATTAAAATATGTGAACAAATATGTTATTTTAATTTTCTCTTTGTGCAAATACTTGAAATACTTCCAGATTTATTTGAAATATGATTTTTATATTTTATGATGATTTTTTTTTTTTTAATCTTGGATTCTGGATTTTTAATTAGTATAAACATCTATTTAGTAATTTTTTTTATTATTATTTTTTTCTTGTTTAATATGTTTATATGATACAGTTTCATTGTATTATATTTGTATAATGAAACAAATGAAAATATTATTCACGCATTTACATCATGAATTTATTTATTTGTCTGTAATAATTAGTAGATTATTCATAGAAATAAATGTAAACAATTTTAAATAACAAAATAAAATTTTGGTCTATGGACAAATAAATTAAAGTACTTTTTTTACATAAAATATTTAAACATGCAAAATTTTGCAGTTAAAAATGCATTTATATCTTACAAAAAAGTAAATTTAATTTGTATTTTTCGTAAATTTCAATTGTCATGTATTTTTAAAAATTTCTTTTATTGCGGTTCAAAAATAATCACTGTAAATTTTCGTTCTGAAAAAAAAGGTCGGAACAGGGTTAGATCCCAGGTGGAAAAAACTCAAATCCAGCACTCAACCGATCGCGCCACAGAGGCACTTGCTGATGGTGGAAATTTATCTGATTATAAACTATAGCATGAACTTTAAGGGTTATTTTCTCCAGACCGCCTGGGTATTGTGCTTTATGGCTGTCATATATTTATATACTAACTATTCTCTTTCGATACACAAACGTTCATCCAATTCGGTGACACAAGCCTCAGACCTTCTCCTTGTAAGAGTAGTATGTTGCTTACATCCCTAGTGCTATGGTATGCATTTTGACTTTGAGCTTGTCAAATATAGTATATCAAGAATTGTGAACCTGGAAAATTATAAAACTAGCTAGCAAACTCGGAGAACTATTTAATTTGCTTCACAATGAGAGGGCAAATACTGAAGTTTGGCTTCACAATTTAAAGTGCTCTCCACTTCCAATAAATGTCTTTGTGATAAGACCCTGCATACAACAATATATTTGAATTACAACTTAATGAATTCCAATCTATTTCAATAGTGTCTCAATAATTTAAAAAATTGGGCTTAGGAGAGTATAAAAAGGAAAGATTATTAAGAATTATTGCAACATAGTTTAAAAATTGGACATTTGAAATTGGGCATTTTGAAAATTTTCTCTGTTACTTATGCCTATGAGTCATTATTTTCAGAAATGGATGATATGAAAAACTCTAATACTATGTACTTGTTGGATGACTTCTGCTCAGCTTGCCTTCCATTTAAAGTAGCAAGAATAGAATATTAATTCTTTTTAATTACTTTCTAAAATCAATCCTTTTTTTTTATAATTTATCCAATTCTTGTATGCATAATACCCATATTTGTTAATCCTTTTAAATATTAAATTAAATACTTTTGCTTCATTATTTTTGATCCGCTAGTTTATATATTGTCGTGTCATTGTTATGTTAAACATATATATATATATTTTTCTTTTAATTTTGACATGCAAATGTGAAAAGATTCGCCATCCCTGTATTATATTATTTCATTACATAAAAACTGAGTTATGAATTTTTTAAAGCTGATAAATTATAAATTTGTGTATTTGTCTAATCATTGTGCTTTTCAATACCTATATTCTTTGATATCATTTCTGAATCTTGAATTTTATAGAAATTTACGATATGTACATTTTCAGGTACTTTTCAGAATCCTTTAATTTCAAAGTGGGTTGAAGAACTGAAGACACACAGACATGAAGCCCATAAAAAAATGGATATAAAATCAGAAAATGTAGATAATGTATAATTGTTTAATTTATTAAAATATTTTGTATATATCTTTTTAATTTGTGTTGTCATTTATTTCAGCAACATTTTACTTTTAAAAATATAAGATAGTACCAGATACACGATCTTTTACTTTATTTAATGCATTGATTTCATAATTGTAAAATAAAATTAAACTTTACAATTAAATAGTTATGATTTAGAAAAGCTCTCATTACTCAGGAAATCGCGATTTTTGGTATTTATTATTATTTTAAGCACACTTAACAGTTTAGTTTTCAGCATTATATATAAAATCTTTTTTCTGTTAATTGTTTACTTCTTCAAAATGTCGTCTAACTAAAATTTTCATTGTTTACATCTGTGATGGTGTGCAGATTTTTGGTATTTGCAGATTTGAGGGAGTCTACTTATTGCATTTTTGTAAAATCAAAATATATTCACTGCCAAATATTGCATTTTAAAAATTTCTTTAAATAAAAAGTATTTTTATAAAATTTTGTAGCTTAGTTAAATCATCATTCTAAATAAATATGAGGTAAAATAATTCACCATAAAATAATTAATATTGCAGGGAGCTTTTTTTTTTTTTTGTGTGGAATTGTGTTCTCTGTTCAATTTGATATAAAACTTTGGGATCTTCTAGTAATTTAATGTAAAAGAATCTGTTTAAAAAAATTGAACAGGGTGTTTTTATAAAAAATAGTCATTTCATTAAATCTGCAATAGATTTCTGTTAATTTCTCCATTTCTGTTACTGAGAACATGATTAATGGCACTTAACCCATCAACACACTCATGCTGGGATAAAATTGAAGCTAATTACATTGAGCCAATCTACAAATATAGGCATTTGTGTTGGCAAGTTAAGAATAGCATCTGAACTTTTGATTTTTTTTTCTTTGTGTAAGGGGGGGGGGGGGGCAAGATTTGCAACAAAAATGTAATATTTCTCAAACAAATGGTTAAAGGTATTTAAATTGAATTGTTAAAAATTGTAATGAAAATAATACCAGAAATTTAGATGAATAAATAAATAAATAATTTTGGCTCAACATTTGTGGTTGGGATTTCACCAATCACTTTATTATATATAATAATACTTGAACATTTTCTTATAAATCTACTAGCATTGTAAACATTCATTGCACAAGCAGAAGAAAAATGCAACAAATTCAACTACCCATTAGAGCACATTTTAAGCAATAGAGGCATAATTATTAAAAAGTACAATTCTAATTAAATCTTTATATGAAAAATTCATTTGCTTTGAAGCTTTTGAGGGGAGGAGGGATGTGCATATCTGATATGGAAATGATTAAATTTATAACTAAAATTGTAATAACCAAAAGGCAGAGCCCAACTATTTTTTGAGTCCCAAGGCACAGATTTGGTGTGACCCTTATTGATATATTATGTAGTCTTAAATAATTTTCCCTTATATAATTCTTAAGTTAATTAGACATTCTTATCAAAAAAAGTCATTAACAAAATTATTACACATAACATATGAAAATATAATTAATTTAAAATCTTAAATTTAAAAAGTCTCATGAATGTGTGTTTTAAAAATAAATTTTAAATTCAGTATAGTAATTGGATAAACTTATGTATAAGTTTAACCTTAAAATGAAAGAAAGTAAGTATAAAAGTAAAAATTTCATATTGTTGCAAAAAATAAGTAAATAAAATACATTACAATATGTTAATTTGGCATGGGCTCTATTTATGGAAAATTCCATGCTTTGATTTACTATTAGTGAAAAGTCCAAATTAGTAAATTTTTTTAAAATATATATATTAAAATATTGTAACAAAAACAGAAAAAAATACATTTAAACAATGTAACATTTTATTCAAGATTTCTAAATATTTTTTTCAATGTGCAATTGGAATCTAATTAATATAACCATTAATTAATAAAACTCATTATTTTTAATATTATACTCTTTATATTTCACTTTATTCTTACTATTAAAAATAACTTCATAGCTAGGTGGGGTTTGACACATAACTCCATTGTTGTTGTATCTTGTGTATGCTTTTGTAACTATAAAAAAAATTTTTACGATTTATCACCTGTGCACTGCTAATGGAAAAGTGTTTTAAATTTATAAAAAAGTTCTAAAAGTATTAAAATGTTTTATTGTCTACAACACAGCTATGTATATAATTTTTACAATTCTAGCCTAAAGCAAGTAAAAATAGATTACAAAATTCCATTTTTTTATATACATGAACCAAGCTAAGAGCGTAAAAGTGATTTTATTTGCATCTTTTTCTTAATGCGACATGAAATTATATAATTTTTTTAACTTTTGTTGATTTTTTTAATTCTGGGCTTTCGTGTACTCATAAATTAATTTTACTCTGCTTAATCCATTATCTGATCGATATTTTTAAAAATAACTTTCAAATAATGCTTTTTTTTTTTTTTTTTTTTAAATAGCATTTTTATGTCATTTTTAAATAAAATATATAAAAACAAGTCGGATGTGGCAATCCGAAAACTTTCTTTTGATTTATACACATTAATATTACCAGAAAAAGGAAACATAGCAGCGTCGCCAGTTAGGTAATTTACACCAAAATCTAATCTGCAACAACTTATTTCAAGTTCTAACTGAATCTGAAATTTGATGAAAATCTGTGTATTAGTATTTGAAATTGAATTATCATAAAAATCGTTAAAAAAAATAACTGGATAGAAATGCATAATGTTAAGCGATTTATTCCAAAAAGTAAAGAATGCTAATTTATACAAGGGACAAACTGAATTTGAGATTTAGTGAAAATTTGTGCATTAGTTCCTGAGATAGAGCTATTGCAATAATCATGAATAATGCCTCATTGCAGCGCCACCTGTTGAGTGATTTACTGCAAAAAAATAAAGAATACTAACTTATTAGAGACTAACTGAATCTGAAGTTTGATGAAAATTCGAGCATTAATTCCCGAGATAGAGTTATTGAGGTAACAATGTATAATGATACATAACTGCGCCACTTGTTGAGCTATTTACACCAAGACATAATCAGAATCACATTATATCAAAGACAAACGAAATATAAAGTTTTATGAAAATCCGTCCATTAATTCTTGAGATATAGCTATTGTGAAAATCGTGGAAAAGTCCGCATAGCAGCACTACCTGTTGGACGATATACACCAAAAACTAATCGTATCCAATTTATATCAAGATCTAACTGAATCTAAAGTTTTATAAAATTCCATGCATTAGTTCTTGAGATAGAGCGCCCACAAAATTTATGTCACATACAGACAGATTGACTGACAGAGTCACACACAGATATTTTGTAAAAATTCTCTGACCCCTAAAACGTGTAAATCAGTCGAAAACCATAGTTTGATCATTTTCACGAATCCAATACTTCTTGTAATGATAGAAGAAAGTAAAATACAATTACAGGTCAAAAATAAAGATTATATATGCAAATATAAATTTGTTTATTTCTGCCTTAACCTATTTGGGACGAGCATCTTTTACAGAATTTTTAATTTTTTGTCACTGGTTTTAAAAATGAATTTTTTTGCTAACTGAATCAGAAAGATGCTTAGATTAAATAATGCAAAATTTACAATAAAAATTTTAACACAGTTTTCAACACATCCAGAGTACTGTAAGGAAACTTCATCTTTAAGACAAAAGAAGATAAAATAAGCGATTTTGAAAATTTATAAAGGTAAATATAAAAAGAAAAATATGGTAATTACACAGTCCGTACAGTAAAATTTATATTAAATGTTACATAATGCAATTTATTTTGATATATTTTAATAAAAAATATCCTTAGAAATATTTTCATGGGGCATTACATTTCTAATAACAAAAATAAAGCAATTAAAAGACTTAGAATTTCAGATTGTCATTTTCCTGGCATGTCACACTCAGATGTGTGCAAAGTAAAGTGCCTTCTGCTATACTGTATAAATACAGTAAAACCTCCATAACGGACACTCGCAAATAGCGGACACCTCTATTTAAGGGACAGTTTACCGATCCCCACTCCCAAAATTTAAATTTTTGTATGTTTAACCTCTGAATAACGGACATTCTAAATAGCGGACAGTATTTTTTGCGATAAAGTATGAGAAATTGTTTTTTAACAAAGACAAAAAAAAAAAAAAAAAAAAAAAGTAAAAAACCTCTAAATTTGTCAGGGCGATGTGTCGAAATTTTGTGATCACAGATAAATGTAGAGAGTGGGACGGGTCCCACTCGTTCCTTCCTTTCCACGTCCAGTATTAAATTCAGGGGATGGTCCGAGGGACATTACATCCCGGAGCATCACAATACCCCCCCCCCCCTCCCACACTCCACTCCGGAAGATTTCAGATATTATGCTAGTATTGACATGGTTAAAACTTCACTTTGAAAAAAAAAAAAAAAACGTAATCTTTAAATGCTAAAGGAAACTTTTAAAATACTTTTTTTAGGTAGCTTTCATTACAAAAAGTAAAAAGCTACCTATTGCAGCCGTCCGGAGGAAAGCACTTCCGAAAAATTTTGGTATATTTTCACCGATCATGACCCCCAGACCCCAAAACGACCCTCCGTTCAAATGTTGACATATATATATATATACATATAACCATATATATATGTATATATATATCTGATTTTTGTCATGCGATAACTAACGTATTTATGAACCGATTTGAATAAAACTTGGTATGTACATAGTACATACAAATATCTCGACCGAATTCGTTGGCCAGCATCATCCGCCATCTTGTTTCAAAATGGCGGCCATTTAAAAAAATTTAAAATTAAATACGAAAAAATTAAAAGTTGAAAACTATTTTTATTTTATGTGTTAGATCTTAAAACACCAATTCCAGAACACTTTTTATTTTGTCTATATCTCAAAAATGACTGAGTTATAGCACTTTGAAATTTTCTTATGGCTGACATTTTGAAACGATCTGATTTTTGTCATGCTATAACTAACTAATTTATGAACCGATTTCAATGAAACTTGGTATGTACATAGAGCATACAAATATCTCGACCGAGTTCGTTGGCCAGCATCATTCGCCATCTTGTTTCAAAATGGCGGCCATTTAAATTTTTTTTTTAATTTTAAATTTAAAATTAAATACGAAAAAATTAAAAGCTGAAAACTATTTTTATTTTATGTGTTAGATCTTAAAACACCAATTCCAGAACACTTTTTATTTTGTCTATATCTTAAAAAATGACTGAGTTATAGCACTTTGAAATTTTCTTATGGCTGACATTTTGAAACGATCTGATTTTTGTCATGCTATAACTAACTAATTTATGAACCAATTTCAATGAAACTTGGTATGTACATAGTACATACAAATAACTCGACCGAGTTCGTTGTCCAGCATCATCCGCCATCTTGTTTCAAAATGGAGGCGATTTAAATTTAAAAAAAATTAAAATTTGAAATTAGGTACATAAAAGTGAGAAATTGAAAAAGATTTTTCTTTTATGCATTTGACCTTGATACAAAGATTCCAAAGCACTTTTTGTTTCGTCTGTATCTTAAAAAATGTCTGAGTTATAGACCTTTTAATTTCTAGTGTTGCTTACATTTTGAAATTGCTGGGAACATAAGCATCCAGCAATCTTCCGAGATTTATAGATATATATATAAATGGTATATTATACATATTGTATCCTTTGATGTTTTTGTATAGTGATTGTAAATACTAGTGTATGTTTAACGCTATTCATGTCAGGAGCAAGGCAGACCCCTATCTCAGCTGGCATCTAGAAGGCACCAGTTTTGGGCTCTCGCATAACAATCGCTTGACATTTACGTCAAGAATGGTTTATTGGTAGATTTACAAGCCAATTAAGCGAGACCGCACACGTTTTTCTAGTTGAGGCTCCCGGTCATTTTCCGGCTAGGAGCGAGTTGCAGACAAGAGGGGCCAGCCCCCCACGCTCGAACAAGAAGCCAACGAATCTGCTTCAGGAATAGGCCGGGGGAGAGACTGAATGGTCGGTTTCGGGCAGATTGAATCGAAGGGGAGTATTAGCCACGCCCGCCATGAAAAAAAAAAGAATATAGACTTTTCTTGAGGAGGTTAGATGAAAAGTTCGCTCCGAGATGCGAAGATGTATTTATAAGAGAAGCGTTAATAATTCCAAGGAGGACCTACCAACATAGCCTGTGATCCGAAAATGATGACCGCCGATGAGGATGTGTGATCGCCTGTGATCCGAAAGTGATGACCGCCGATGAGGATGTGTGATCGCCTATGATCCGAATGTATTGTCCGCCAGTGATGATGTGTGATCGCCTGTGATCCGAAAGTGATGACCGCCGATGAGGATGTGTGATCGCCTATGATCCGAATGTGATGTCCGCCAGTGATGATGTGTGACCGCCTGTGATTTCTCCGAATGCGAGCCTTAACTGAGTGCTGGGCACGAAATAATATGAAGGTACGGTTTTTCTTAAAATTTATATTGTTTCCCAAAATGTTTAGGGCAAAATGCCAAGTAGGGGGTTCTGCACGCTCCAATTGGTATTCAAGATTAGAGTATTAAAACCAATAATTATACAAGTAGAATTAATAGTGTTTTTTTTTTGTTTTTTTTATTTTATCTATATTGAGAATAATGTGTCTTGTGACGCACCGACAATTTGTAAAATACTTGTAAATAAATTTATATGTTAGTTGTTAAAAAAATGTTGGTATCTTTTCGACCATGAGTCTTATTTTATTTAATTCTATTATGATCTGATTTAAAGTTATGTTTTATTTACGACCTATAAGTTAATTCCATCTTCAAAAACAATCACAACGCAATTTGGTAATGAAGGCAGTTGCCTCACTTATATCGAAGGGATTAACCAGGATTTAAACGAACGATCACTGTTATTTTTGTATTAGATATTAAAAAATTGCATGAGTTTACACTATGAATACTTTAAATTAAAGTGATTAGGAGTGACTAGCCTAGTTCATTCAAGGATTTGGGTTATGCTGACATGTCGAAATAAAGATTTCCGTTACAGGAGCCCAGTTCTGTCCAGCATAAGCCCCAGAATCCTATTTGGTACCGTGACCTTTTCGGATGAGTTCCGGAGGTTAATAATATTGTTTTTGTTATAAAAAGTTAATAGTAATTCATAGTGTTAGTTTTACTCAAAATTCTACGCGCTATTCATGGTTTTTAATGTTAAATTAAATTTTAAAAGTAAAACTTGGTGCCAATGGAGTGTGCTACAACGTTTCTGACTCATTCGTCCAAAATGGCTATTTTTTGATGTGTTATACTAAAAATAAATATATATGTTTAAGTATGATTATACTGATGATATTGTGTTTTAAATTGGAAACAAACAATCTTATAATTGTGTGTGGAAAGGTTTTAAGAGTAATATTATGAAATAAGGTTTCAAATTATATGATATATTTGAAAAATTTGAAAGAATTTTAAAATAGATTTTGCATCACATTGAATTTATTTACGGTATTTTATTGTAATGATTATATTTTGGGGGTACATGGCATTTTCTATGTTATTGAACAAAAAAAGAAGTGTGTTATGTGAATTTATAAGACCAATTTTATGCCGCAAAGGAAAAAAGCGGGAGTAGTATTGCAAATGAAATAAAATAATAATAATAAGAAGAAGAAAGGGCAGTTTAGAAAATTAATAATTTTGGTACTGATTTTCTATGTGTATTTTATACATTTATTTTGAATTTGATTGTATTTGGATTTTGAGGGACAGTGTATATATATATTTATATATTTTCTTGTGTGTTATAGAAAATTTTATTCAGGAGTTAAGTTGTATTGCAAAGTTGTTTGTGTAAAAATATATAATATAAGGGTAATGAATGTCAATTAGGACAATATATGCCGAGGAAAAGAGGAAGGAAAAGTTTACAAAATCAATCTAAGCCAGGGGTGGTAACAAGAAATAAATCAAAATTGAAATCTAAAACGTTAGAGATTAAAATGGACGACCCGTTAAAACCGAATTTGTCGCAAATGTTATCATTGATTGTTCCCTTTGACGTAAAAAAGATTAGCAATGTGTTATTTTATTTGAAAGAATTCGATGAATTATTGGATCGGGTCCACGTAGAAGAGGATTTTAAATTACAGATATTAAAAGCTAAATTTGTGGGTACGGCCCGTGAGAAATTAGTATCTGACCAGACGCTAAATGAGGAAAAGAATTATACAGAGTTTAAAAGAAAAATCGTGGAATTGTTTCAGAAAAAAGATTCTTTTATCGAAGCACAGATAAATTTTAACTCAATTAAGCAACTCCCAAATCAAAACATGAAAGATTTTATAGAAGTTTTTAACAAGGCCGCATCAATGTATTTAGGTGCTTCTGGCCAGGCAACGGAGGTGGGAGCTAATAAACTATTCGATTTAATAAAAGCCAATAAATTTTTGGAGGCAATATCGCCAAATATTGCGTTGGAATTGCGAAAATTAGACATTAAAGATTTTGGGAAATTGTGCGAAAAAGCTCAGACGATCGAAGCCGCGTATAAATCGACAGTTTTAGATCAGATTAATGCGGTAACAGCCAATACAAGCAAAGAAAATGAGGATTTTTGTACGAATTTATTACAATTAAATAAAGAGCAGGCTACGGCCATAGCAGAATTAACCGCTCAGGTCAACGAGTTGAAATTACAAACTAAAACCCAAGTTAGGGAAGATAATTTGAAAGAAAAACGATGTGAAATCTGTAATACGAATCGGCATGACATTTCCGAATGTTGGTACAATTTGAAAAATTCAAATACTAAATTTCGGAACCAGGGGCAGAGAAATTTTGCAAATAAGAATTTTGGTGCGAATAATTACAGGACGATGGAAGGCTATGGATTTGCAGCGCCAGTATCACAAAATTATTTTCCCAGTGCACAAATGTATAGTGATTTTAATTATGACAGATTTCACAGGGATAGAAATTATCAGGATTATAATAGATTTGAAAATTTTTATGAAAATTTCAATCATAGTCCTCCATGGAATAGGGATTCCTCGGATAAAAGCTATAATAACAGAGATGACATATCAGGGGTTGCACGCTACGATGCATATTATGGAAATCGTAAACAATCGGATGAACATAGGAGAGGGCGAAATGACTATTCCAGGGATGAACCGCAGCATGACAGAAATAGAAATTCAATTCAGGAAAAAGAAAATAAGAGAGATATTTCGGACAGACACAAAGGGAAAAGTAAGTCGAATTCGGGAAACTTTTAAGGGAATCTGCAGTTGTAAATAATAGTCATAAGAAAGACCCCGGTAGATTCCCGATAAGGGGGAATAAGTTCGTGATTGCTAGTGTGAATTCAGCGGGAAAGGATAAACTTCCCATCATTGCATTACAGATTTTTGGGTTAAAAGTTGACACGTTGCTGGATAGCGGGGCCGCAGTTTCGCTTTTATCACCGGAGGTTTTAGAGGCGCTCAAACAAACGGATGCAAAAATTAAATACTTGGCGAATAGGGTAACAATCCACACATTCGATAACTCAGTCATACCTTTTCGGCAATGTATAAAAATTACATTTAAAATTAACAATGAGTTTGTGACAGGAACATTTTATGTTACATCTCATAATTTTCAAGGGGACTATAAAATGTTGCTAGGTTTTGATTTCTTGAAAAAAAATAGAATGATTTTAAATTTTGATAAGAAAACACTAAAATTAAAAAATACGGAAATTGCACTAGAACCGCAGGTTATGAATAAGGAAATAGTTAGTGTAAATAGTATAAACAAAAGGGGGGCGGAAGTGAAAAATGTCATAAAAGCGGTACGCACAAATATTACCAAAAGGCATTTTAAAGGAAGTGAAGTATTTGCGTGCATGGAGAAAGAAGCACATTTACACCCAGGACAAACGAAAATAATATCGTTGAGATGTCCGGAGGCGGTCCAGCCTAATCAGCTGATTTTAATTGAACCAACTGAGGAATTTAAAAATTTATTTACGGAATGTTCAGTTCATGAGGTACCAGTCACTAACAAAATTAATTTAATTATAACAAACAATACTGAAGATAAGATTATAATTAGAAAGGATACTAGGGTCGCACTGATCAGTTCGGATTTTGTTAGTAAAAATAACTTAAAGCTTAATGAGATTGAAGAGGGAGAAATTTATCAAATTAATAATCTAGATTTACAAGAAGTTAGGGCTTTGAGAGAAGCGGAGCTTGACAGATCGGATTTTAATTTAGATCATTTAACAGGTGATTTTAAACAAATGATAGAAGACTTATTGATAAGTCATGCACATGCTTTTTCGAAGTCCTACAAATCTTTGGGTCAGTCTTCATTGGTATCGCCCAAAGTACAATTAAATCACAATTTTCCTATTCAGCATAAACCATATAAGACGCCTCAGGCAGTTAAGCAGTATGCGCAGGAAGAACTACGAAAATTGCTAGAAGCGAAAATAATCGAAAAATCTGATTCGGATTATGCATTTCCGGTATTATTTGTTAAAAAAAAGGCACGGAAAAAAATTTGGTTCGCTATAGAATGGCGGTGGATTACAGGACGTTAAACGAGATTTTAGAGGGGTTTCCATATCCGGTACCGGACGTAAAAGATGTTTTACAGGCAATTAGTGGAAAATTTTTTTATACAACATTAGATTTGCATTCGGCTTTTTTCCAAATTAATTTACGTCCGGAGGATCGTCACAAATTAGCATTTGTGACGGAGTTTGGGAAGTACGCCCCTTGCCGTCTCAATTTTGGGCTTAAAATAAGTAGTACAAAATTCGCTGAACTTATGGATAGGGTCCTGGGACACTTTCCTAAGGACAAAGTAGGATATTTTATAGATGATGTGGTTTTGGCCGAAGACAGCCCGGAGGGAATGGCACAGTTGTTAAAGGAAGTTTTGGAAACTCTAATTGATCACAATTTAACAGTTGAACCCTCTAAGGTGCAAATATGTAAACCTGAAATTGAATTTTTGGGTTTCAAAGTTAATAAAAACGGATATGCCCCATCAGAAAAAAACGTGGGGAAGGTACAACGATTAACTAGACCTAAAAATAAAAAGGGGGTAAAGTCACTTTTAGGTTTGGCAAATTATTTCAGAACTCTTATTCAAAATTATGCCGATATTGTCAATCCTCTAGTCGAATTGACTAAACAAAATGTAAAATTTAAATGGACTGAGGAGACGGAACAAGCATTTTTAAATATACAAGAGGCAATCGTGAGCAACCCCACCCTTAAACCGCCAAAATTTGATAGGGAGTTCTTTTTAATAACTGATGGTTCAAAGAAAGCAATATCAGGTGTCCTTGCGCAGGAAGATAATGGATACTTAGTCCCTATTGAATTTTACGGTAGAAAACTTAAGCAGTCAGAAACGGCTTACCCAAGCATGAAGTTCGAATTATTGGCTATTCATGACGCAGTTATGCATTTTAAACACATGCTGTTAGGGCGAAAATTTACTATTTTAACGGATAACAAAGCTCTCACATATCCGCTGAAAATTGAAATGCAGTCGGATATAGTGGCTAGATGGATTTTAAATCTCAGCGGCTATGACTACAATATCGAATACATCGAAGGGAAAATTAATCCTTCGGATTTTTTGTCTAGAAACTTAGTAAATAATATTACTAGTAGCAACGAGTTACAGAATAACTTATTCAAAGTAAATCTTAACTTGAGTGAAGAGAACATTAGAGCCAAGCAATATGCGGATGAAAAATTAATCACAATTATAAAAAAGGTTGAGTCAAAGAAAAACAACAGAATAACAAAAAAGTATAATTTAAACGAGAATAAAACGCTGGTATTAAAACAAAATGGGAAATATCCAGAATTAATAATCGTACCGGACGAGCTTAAGTTTACGGTTATGGCGGAGGCACATGGACCCCATTTTGGTTTTAAAAAAACATACGAAACTGTCAAAACTCGTTTATTCTGGTACGGAATGTACCAAGATATAAAAAATTATTGCACGAATTGCGTAAGATGTAATTGCAGTAAGCAGCATCAGACGATTAAAGTACCACTTGAAAAAATGGAAAGAAATTTACAAATCGGAGCAAGTCTACAAATGGATATAGTAGGTAAATTACCCATGACCCTCAGGAAAAATTGCTTCATTCTGACTATCATAGACGCAGGCTCTAGATTTTTAGAAGCAGTCCCTTTACGAAATGTGGAGTCCCAAACTATCTTGAACGTTTTAAATAGGTACTTCGGAGCCTACGGCTTGTGTTCCGAAATAGTTACAGACAACGCACAATATTTTCGCAGTACGCTTTTTAAAGAATATTTGAAGACACTAAATATAGATCTACACCCGACAAGCGTCTACAAACCTTGTGGGAATGGTCTGGCTGAAATCATTAATAAATCGATTAAGGCATCCTTGGTGGCAATGTCCAATTCCACTCTTGAGTGGGACACCAGACTCGAATATTTTAAACTTAATTATAATACCACGATCCATCGAGCACTAGGTTATTCTCCTTCAAAATTATTCTTTGGTAGAGAAATTAAAAATCAATTTACGGTATTAAGTGCTCCGGATTTAACGTGCACTCAAGCGTTCGTTAAAAATAGGATAGAACATATGAGGGCAGTTCACCGGCAAGCCATAGCTAACCAACAAAAAATTATGGCGGAATATATCAAAGAAAATGATCTTCAGGAAGTTAAAAAGTTAGACGTGGGTCAAGAGGTGTACGCAAAAGTAATTGGCAAGCCTAGGGCTTTACACCCTCGTTTTGAAGGGTCTTTTGTGGTAGTAAAAGTTGTTCGACACAATAATTATGTGCTCCATCTGAAAGACAAAATAAATGGGCCAACAATACGTCGACACATACAATTTCTTTTTGCACCCAAGGCTACGACGAGGAATGCCAGAAAAACTAAGGGCGAGTTAAATGAATCAGACTCGGAACAGAATATTGAGGATTAAGTAAGGGCACTCTTACTTAGATATATAGGTTACGGAGGATTAGCTTGTACAAGACTGTCACAAAGACTTAATTTAAAAAAAAAAAAAAAAAAAAAAAAAAAAAAACTTTTGCATAACTTTATCTTTGGCGGGGCAACCAACATTGGGGGTTTTGGGACTTTGCATGTAAAAAATTCTTTTGCGGGCAGAAGATTTTGATTTACTTGGCCAAGGCATGCAGGGTCGTGAACTATCATTGTTTTTATTTGCTCCGAGAAGGATAGATTTCGAAATTGGGTAAAAGGGTTTGGAAGTAAATACATTAATAATAGTGATACAAAAAATAAAACGGATATATAATAAAAGGGTTATAATAATAAGGATTATATAAGTAATAAGGAGACATAATGTAGCGTTGGTAGGATAAAATAAATAAATAAATCAATAAATGTGGTAGCTTTTTGTTTTTCCCTCCCTGTTTGGTTTCAAATTAGTTAAAAAAAATAAATTAAAAAAAATAAAATAAAATAAAATAAAATAAATAAATAAATAAATAAATAAATAAATAAATAAACAAATAAATAAAAATTTCTTTATATCAGCACATAACAAAATGCTTATAAGGCTTACACAATGGATTACTTGTAGAGTTTGACTACTAACAAAAAAATTTTATTGAAGTATATGGTTTCCGCGGTCATCAGAATGACATAAAATTTTAGAAATTGGGATTTTTTTTTAGTGGACAGGTTATATTATATATATAAATGTTATATAAAGAAAAAGGGTAACATTGGTCTTGTAAGATTAATTTTTCAATATGTATAAGGAATGAAACAAAAACAACAGGACTTACTATAAGTTTTGAATAGGGCTAAGGGTGAAAATCATCCTGCACAACAAAATTGTAAATATAAAAAATTGTGTGTATTGATTTTATAGTGAAATAATGTGAATGGTATAAAATGTGTATCATATATAAAAAAATTATAGTGTAGCATATAAATATGGTGATGCATTGTTTGTACGTTATGATAACAGCCATACTTGTAAATGGAAAAATGAGTCAGAAATGTGTTCTTAAACTATTTCAGTAACTAGTTTTGGACATAATAACAGCTTTAAAATAAATAAATAAATAAAATACATATATATATATATGTATATATATTATCATTGCTTTATTATTTCGGAAATTCGCGATTTTAGGTTAAAATTATGGGAACAATATAAGTATTGATGCATAACGCAGAGAAGAATCCTCACACATCAACAACCTCCCAGCAGGGGAGATAAGCAAGTAGCAATACAATCAGAGACTGCGAATCATTGTGTTACGTAACCTGAACTTTCTTTACAGACATGAACAAAAAAAATCTAGGCATTCTACGATGATCATTTTAGATTGTGATGTACAGAATTAGACAACTGATGGCGTTGCAAGTGTTCAATCACAAACAGACTTTGAAACAGTGATTTATCTTTCAGGATCGCCGAACACTTATATTAAAAAAAAAAGAAAAAAAAACTTGAGTCATGACGGGAAGTTTTCACGAAACTCAGTTGTTTCCCTTGAAAGATACAAGGTTTACACACCTAACCAAAAAAAAAAAAAAAAAAAGGAAAAGAAAAAGTACTCTTTTGTCTGTTTGTTTCTTTTTTTTTTCATTTACAAGTATGACTGTTATCATAACGTACAAACAATGCATCACCATATTTATATGCTACACTATAATTTTTTTATATATGATACACATTTTATACCATTCACATTATTTCACTATAAAATCAATACACACAATTTTTTATATTTACAATTTTGTTGTGCAGGATGATTTTCACCCTTAGCCCTATTCAAAACTTATAGTAAGTGCTGTTGTTTTTGTTTCATTCCTTATACATATTGAAAAATTAATCTTACAAGACCAATGTTACCCTTTTTCTTTATATAACATTTATATATATAATATAACCTGTCCACTAAAAAAAAAATCCCAATTTCTAAAATTTTATGTCATTCTGATGACCGCGGAAACCATATACTTCAATAAAATTTTTTTGTTAGTAGTCAAACTCTACAAGTAATCCATTGTGTAAGCCTTATAAGCATTTTGTTATGAGCTGATATAAAGAAATTTTTATTTATTTATTTATTTATTTATTTATTTATTTATTTATTTATTTTATTTTATTTTTTTTTTTAATTTATTTTTTTTAACTAATTTAAAACCAAACAGGGAGGGAAAAACAAAAAGCTACCACATTTATTGATTGATTTATTTATTTTATCCTACCAACGCTACATTATGTCTCCTTATTACTTATATAATCCTTATTATTATAACCCTTTTATTATATATCCGTTTTATTTTTTTGTATCACTATTATTAATGTATTTACTTCCAAACCCTTTTACCCAATTTCGAAATCTATCCTTCTCGGAGCAAATAAAAACAATGATAGTTCACGACCCTGCATGCCTTGGCCAAGTAAATCAAAATCTTCTGCCCGCAAAAGAATTTTTTACATGCAAAGTCCCAAAACCCCCAATGTTGGTTGCCCCGCCAAAGATAAAGTTATGCAAAAGTTTTTTTTTTTTTTTTTTTTTTTTTTTTTTTTTTTTTTTTAATTAAGTCTTTGTGACAGTCTTGTACAAGCTAATCCTCCGTAACCTATATATCTAAGTAAGAGTGCCCTTACTTAATCCTCAATATTCTGTTCCGAGTCTGATTCATTTAACTCGCCCTTAGTTTTTCTGGCATTCCTCGTCGTAGCCTTGGGTGCAAAAAGAAATTGTATGTGTCGACGTATTGTTGGCCCATTTATTTTGTCTTTCAGATGGAGCACATAATTATTGTGTCGAACAACTTTTACTACCACAAAAGGCCCTTCAAAACGAGGGTGTAAAGCCCTAGGCTTGCCAATTACTTTTGCGTACACCTCTTGACCCACGTCTAACTTTTTAACTTCCTGAAGATCATTTTCTTTGATATATTCCGCCATAATTTCTTGTTGGTTAGCTATGGCTTGCCGGTGAACTGCCCTCATATGTTCTATCCTATTTTTAACGAACGCTTGAGTGCACGTTAAATCCGGAGCACTTAATACCGTAAATTGATTTTTAATTTCTCTACCAAAGAATAATTTTGAAGGAGAATAACCTAGTGCTCGATGGATCGTGGTATTATAATTAAGTTTAAAATATTCGAGTCTGGTGTCCCACTCAAGAGTGGAATTGGACATTGCCACCAAGGATGCCTTAATCGATTTATTATGGTGTACGCAAAAGTAATTGGCAAGCCTAGGGCTTTACACCCTCGTTTTGAAGGGCCTTTTGTGGTAGTAAAAGTTGTTCGACACAATAATTATGTGCTCCATCTGAAAGACAAAATAAATGGGCCAACAATACGTCGACACATACAATTTCTTTTTGCACCCCAGGCTACGACGAGGTATGCCAGAAAAACTAAGGGCGAGTTAAATGAATCAGACTCGGAACAGAATATTGAGGATTAAGTAAGGGCACTCTTACTTAGATATATAGGTTACGGAGGATTAGCTTGTACAAGACTGTCACAAAGACTTAATTAAAAAAAAAAAAAAAAAAAAAAAAAAAAACTTTTGCATAACTTTATCTTTGGCGGGGCAACCAACATTGGGGGTTTTGGGACTTTGCATGTAAAAAATTCTTTTGCGGGCAGAAGATTTTGATTTACTTGGCCAAGGCATGCAGGGTCGTGAACTATCATTGTTTTTATTTGCTCCGAGAAGGATAGATTTCGAAATTGGGTAAAAGGGTTTGGAAGTAAATACATTAATAATAGTGATACAAAAAAATAAAACGGATATATAATAAAAGGGTTATAATAATAAGGATTATATAAGTAATAAGGAGACATAATGTAGCGTTGGTAGGATAAAATAAATAAATAAATCAATAAATGTGGTAGCTTTTTGTTTTTCCCTCCCTGTTTGGTTTCAAATTAGTTAAAAAAAATAAATTAAAAAAAATAAAATAAAATAAAATAAATAAATAAATAAATAAATAAATAAATAAATAAATAAAAATTTCTTTATATCAGCACATAACAAAATGCTTATAAGGCTTACACAATGGATTACTTGTAGAGTTTGACTACTAACAAAATTTTATTGAAGTATATGGTTTCCGCGGTCATCAGAATGACATAAAATTTTAGAAATTGGGATTTTTTTTTTAGTGGACAGGTTATATTATATATATAAATGTTATATAAAGAAAAAGGGTAACATTGGTCTTGTAAGATTAATTTTTCAATATGTATAAGGAATGAAACAAAAACAACAGCACTTACTATAAGTTTTGAATAGGGCTAAGGGTGAAAATCATCCTGCACAACAAAATTGTAAATATAAAAAATTGTGTGTATTGATTTTATAGTGAAATAATGTGAATGGTATAAAATGTGTATCATATATAAAAAAATTATAGTGTAGCATATAAATATGGTGATGCATTGTTTGTACGTTATGATAACAGTCATACTTGTAAATGGAAAAATGAGTCAGAAATGTGTTCTTAAACTATTTCAGTAACTAGTTTTGGACATAATAACAGCTTTAAAATAAATAAATAAATAAAATACATATATATATATATGTATATATATTATCATTGCTTTATTATTTCGGAAATTCGCGATTTTAGGTTAAAATTATGGGAACAATATAAGTATTGATGCATAACGCAGAGAAGAATCCTCACACATCAACAACCTCCCAGCAGGGGAGATAAGCAAGTAGCAATACAATCAGAGACTGCGAATCATTGTGTTACGTAACCTGAACTTTCTTTACAGACATGAACAAAAAAAAATCTAGGCATTCTACGATGATCATTTTAGATTGTGATGTACAGAATTAGACAACTGATGGCGTTGCAAGTGTTCAATCACAAACAGACTTTGAAACAGTGATTTATCTTTCAGGATCGCCGAACACTTATATTAAAAAAAAAAAAAGAAAAAAAACTTGAGTCATGACGGGAAGTTTTCACGAAACTCAGTTGTTTCCCTTGAAAGATACAAGGTTTACAAACATATCCAAAAAAAAAAAAAAGGAAAAGAAAAAGTACTCTTTTGTCTGTTTGTTTCTTTTTTTTTTCATTTAGTTGGGGGGGGGGAGATGCTGGGAACATAAGCATCCAGCAATCTTCCGAGATTTATAGATATATATATAAATGGTATATTATACATATTGTATCCTTTGATGTTTTTGTATAGTGATTGTAAATACTAGTGTATGTTTAACGCTATTCATGTCAGGAGCAAGGCAGACCCCTATCTCAGCTGGCATCTAGAAGGCACCAGTTTTGGGCTCTCGCATAACAATCGCTTGACATTTACGTCAAGAATGGCTTATTGGTAGATTTACAAGCCAATTAAGCGAGACCGCACACGTTTATCTAGTTGAGGCTCCCGGTCATTTTCCGGCTAGGAGCGAGTTGCAGACAAGAGGGGCCAGCCCCCCACGCTCGAACAAGAAGCCAACGAATCTGCTTCAGGAATAGGCCGGGGGAGAGACTGAATGGTCGGTTTCGGGCAGATTAAATCGAAGGGGAGTATTAGTCACGCCCGCCATGAAAAAAAAAGAATATAGACTGTTTTCTTGAGGAGGTTAGATGAAAAGTTCGCTCCGAGATGCGAAGATGTATTTATAAGAGAAGCGTTAATAATTCCAAGGAGGACCTACCAACATAGCCTGTGATCCGAAAATGATGACCGCCGATGAGGATGTGTGATCGCCTGTGATCCGAAAGTGATGACCGCCGATGAGGATGTGTGATCGCCTATGATCCGAATGTGATGTCCGCCAGTGATGATGTGTGACCGCCTGTGATTTCTCCGAATGCGAGCCTTAACTGAGTGCTGGGCACGAAATAATAAGAAGGTACGGTTTTTCTTAAAATTTATATTGTTTCCCAAAATGTTTAGGGCAAAATGCCAAGTAGGGGGTTCTGCACGCTCCAATTGGTTTTCAAGATTAGAGTATTAAAACCAATAATTATACAAGTAGAATTAATAGTGTTTTTTTTTGTTTTGTTTTGTTTTTTTTATTTTATCTGTATTGAGAATAATGTGTCTTGTGACGCACCGACAATTTGTAAAATACTTGTAAATAAATTTATATGTTAGTTGTTAAAAAAATGTTGGTATCTTTTCGACCATGAGTCTTATTTTATTTAATTCTATTATGATCTGATTTAAAGTTATGTTTTATTTACGATCCATAAGTTAATTCCACCTTCAAAAACAATCACAACGCAATTTGGTAATGAAGGCAGTTGCCTCACTTATATCGAAGGGATTAACCAGGATTTAAACGAACGATCACTGTTATTTTTGTATTAGATATTAAAAAATTGCATGAGTTTACACTATGAATACTTTAAATTAAAGTGATTAGGAGTGACTAGCCTAGTTCATTCAAGGATTTGGGTTATGCTGACATGTCGAAATAAAGATTTCCGTTACAGGAGCCCAGTTCTGTCCAGCAGAAATTATCTGGTTTTCGTCACGTGATAACACGCGTATTTATACACAGATTGGGATGAAACTTGGTGCGTAGATAGGACATACTGATGCCTGGACCGAATTTGTTGGCCAGTTCCAACCGCCGTCTTGTTTCAAAATGGCGGAATATTAATTTTTTTTTAATTAAATTTTAAAATTAGGTACAAAAAAGTAAGAAATGGAAAACGATTTTTCTTTTGTATTTTGACCTTGATACAAAGATTCCACAGCATTTTTTGTTTCATTTATATCTTGAAAAATGGCTGAGTTTTAGCACTTTCAATTTCCAGTGAGATTGACATTTTGAAACTGTCTGAAATTTGTCACGCGTTAATACGCATTTTTATAGACTGATTTCAATATAACTCTGTGTGTTCATGGTACATACCAATGTCTTGACCGAATTCATGGGCCAACTTTATCCGCCATCTTGTTTCAAAATGGCGGTCATTTAAATTTATCAAAAATCTTTTAAATATATAATGATGTATAAACAAAAAATTTGAAATTGAAAAAATTTTCTTTCTAAACTATTTATCTTAATAATGAATTCCGGAGTATTTTTTGCTTTGTCTTTACCTTGAAAAACGCTTGGGATATAGCAGTTTGAATTTCTAATGTGGGTGACATTTTTTAAAGTCAATTTGCCCGCGACAGCACTCGTATATATTAATCGATTTCGGTGTGAGTGTGCATGTTCACATGAATTAAGATTTCGATCAAGCTCATTGGGTTTTTTTATCCATCATGCTGCTTTAAAATGGATATCGTGGAATTTGGCGACCCTATAAATTGCTTAAAATAAAACCAGTTTGAATAAAAGATGACTAATTTTTAAAATTTCCTATTATTATTCAGTATTGACAAAAACTAGTATTCAATCTTACATAATCGTGTTCCAGTATTTTGAGCTTCGTATATTTGATTTAGATAACTGAATTTAAAATAAATAAATAAGCATATGAAAGCTACCTCTTCCTCCCGGCATTGCCAGAAGGACTTTTTATGAATGTAACAGTGTATAAAACAATGTACTATTTTATTTAAATTTTTTGCTTAACAAATAATTTAATTTCTGATTGATCATATATTAGAATTTTAGGACATATAAAAGTCAATTAATGACACTTTAAGTATTTCTTAGCAATTTTTGAATCTCTTGGATTTTCCCCAATAGTGGACACCTCCGAATAGCGGACACTTTCCGTGCTCCCGAGGTGTCCGTTATTTGGAGGCTTTACTGTATATTTTTCTAGTTTTAATTTCTAATTAATATTTAAACCTTATAAGACAAATATATAAGGAAGATAACGAATTCTGTATTTTACAAATAATTTTTCATGACCTGCATTTTAGTTCTCTATGAAGTATAAATAAGGCACTGCTGAGTAATTCTTATTTTTGACATAGCTCAAGTCAGAAGATTTAAAATCATAGCTACCAGTGAGAAGTTTTAGATATTTCTTTGAAAATAAAGCAATTAAAGTGTTTGTAAAATTTGAGTAGAATTTTATTGTGTCATTTTCCTGGCTTCCATAAATTATCAAATAAAAATCAACATTTTATGGAATTAAAGCTACTAAATTGGAAACATGTTCCTTTAAACAAAATTTAAATTTTAGACCTTAAAGGAGAAAAAAAAAAGAAAAAAAAACAAGAATGTAAAAAATGTTTTAGAAGGAAATTGTCATTATCCTGGCATATATATACCCAGAAATGACATATGATTAAATACAAATTGACTTATTATTTAAGATCTTCAAAATTTAACAATTTTACATGGAGAATCCTTTACTCTCTAATAGAAAATAAATTTACCTCTTGGAATTTTGAATTGTTTTCAATGGATACTTTGAATATCTCCGATGATCAAAATCTGACATTTCGTGATATTCACCCTTAAAGGTCTAAATTTTAAGAATGTATAAAAAGAAAGAGAAATATTTTTACAAAATAGTAGGCTACTTTTACAAAATTCTAGGCTAGAATATCTTTTTAACACTATTTCTACCGGTATCAAGTGGAACCTTTTGAGATTTTGATTCGTGGCTGTGGTATTATTTCTAATTCTTAAACTAAGATAATCATAAATCAAACATTTAGCTTATTAAAAAAAAATTGTATTAATTTCGGTTTGAAAAATAACGTATAAAATAGAGATGCAATCAATGGCGAATCTAAGGGCTGAAGAGGAGATCGCCCCCCCCCCCCCTCCCTTGAGCTCAATAAAGGGTCTGAAAAATATTAGATTCCTGCACGGAAAAAGGATAGGACTTACATTCGACACCATCGCAGCCCGACCCGGGCCGTGCCATCTTTAAGTCACAGAACTTTGTCAGGTCTTTTAACTTTCAGAATCGCGGAGGGTCGAGTCTTACTTTTTACTGCAAAGCGGGATGGTGGCGCACCATTTTTTTTTTTTTTTCAGGGCGGGCCTGGGATGGATTTCGTTCTTCCTAGAGGTAAACGCTCGTTCTGAGAACGACCCAAACTATAAGCAATGACGGATCTAAAAAGAAAGGGGGGGGGCAGTAGGGACAAAGGGACGGTTGCCCCATCTGGTCTAGTAAGGGATTTACAAAATGCAAAAGGATTTACATTGAGAATCATCATGGGAAATAACTTGAGGCGGCGATCCCGACACGGCCCGGATCGTGCCTGTTTAAATCCACTCTGGCTGGGTTAGGTCTCCTCTCTTTTAGAACCTGGCCATGTCCTAATCTTATATTTTTGCAGATTCGGATCGGGAAGATTTCTTTTTCTTCCTATTCGGGCTTGGGCAGAACTCCATTTTCCTAGAAGTCTGCACTGGCCAAAATTTCCAGGTTGGGACTCGGCCCGAAAGAAAATCTAAATGTTCGGTCCGTCTCTTATCTAGATAGTATAATAAGTATTATTGCTCAGACCGCGACCTGGCACTCTTCTAAATACTTTTCCATAAGCCAGAGGTCTGCCTAAGCCGGAATTTCTAAATCCGGTCCTAAGGAAAGTTGTTTTGGCCCGGCCCGTTTATATTTTTACATTTTTAGGCCCGGATCGTAAAGAAATGAGTGAAAAAATTCCTTGGTCTTCGAAAAAAAAATCAGATTTTTATCATACATTTAAGATTTTTTTAAAGAATACTGCATATATATTTATTGGATGATTTTACAGTATATTTTTCAGAAAATACACAATAGAAACATTAATGATTACTTAGATTTTTAGAATTTCAACATTCAAATAAAGATTCATTATAAAACATTAATATGGTTTAGAATAAAAGAAAGAAAGTTAAAAACATCATAACTTTTGAAGCTCGGAACAAGCCCGGGCCCGTGTAGATCTCTACCCTGTGCCCGATACAAGTTGGGCTGGCATCTTACTTATTTGTTATTCGTTAAAATTTTATGTATTTTATAAAATTTATTTGATTTGATAAGTTACAGAGATGCATAATATTTTTTTCTTTGTAGAGCTTTATATTGATGATTTATTTTTATCATTCTTTTTTTTTTTTTTTATTGGACTGATTTTCTTTCTAGATTTTCATTTGAATAGAACTGTCTAAGTCATATTTTTACACATTGTTTATGTACATAATTACCTAAATAGTCATTAATAATATTCATAATACGTTATCACAAATAACATTAATAATATGTTATCACAGATTTTAACTATAATCTGAAAATAAATTAGTATATGCGATAATAAAAGTGTTTCATGAATAATTTTAATTGCAAAATGCAGGCCGGGTTTGAGTCGAATTTTTAGCTTTTGTACTACTGGGCCGAGCCAATAATTTGTTCGTACGGATTGGACCTGAAATATTCAGCCCGCGTAAATCTGTAACTGGCATATCAAAGCCAGCTTCATTTATTTCTTTTTTTAATGCTGCTTTCAACCATATTGCGTAGCTATTGAACATACCGACTGTCCTAAACTGTGCTGACTGATTTTAAAATTCAGTAATTTGCAAATAATGACGCATATTAAAACACTTGCAATAAGGTTATAAATCGGGAAGCGGCCCCACAAAGTATCAAAGGTCGTCGATTTCACGGATGAAATTAAAATATTAGTTAAAACTTGATTCGCATATTACAATACAACTGGTCTGCCAGTCATATTTTCGTGGAAAACATGTGAAAACCGGATTTTAGTTATTAATTGGTAGGTTTATTGTGTGTTTTCCTGCACTGGAAAACTAGGAGCAGTAGTAACTCTGTTCCAAATTTTCTGAAAATTAAAAAATCATCAGTCGGAAAAGTCGGACATAAAAATAATCGCAAATTTTAAAAAACGCGAATTTTGTCAAAGAATCGTGAAGAATATGCGAACTTTATTAAAGAATCGCGATAGAAACGTGAATTTCATCAGAGAGTTACGAAAGAAACACGAATTTCGTCAAAGAGTCGCAAAAAGCCTCAAATTTTTTGAAAGGATCGCGTTGAAAGTGCAGTTTTCTTCAAAGGATCGCGAGAAAAGCTAATTTTGTTAAAAGATTGCAGAAAGAACCCGAATTCCGTCAACGGATCGCGAAAAAAAACACAAGTTATATATAAAGGTCCTTAACCTGATCAAAATTGGGTCAACCCGAACTCTTCTCTCAAGAGTGAAAAACCAATCCAGAAACTGACCCAACTGCGAAATAATGTATGAAAATCTGCCCCAAATGCGAAAAGTGCAGCTTAAACGTAATAGTCAATCAGACCAAATTGTATTAGTCAGCCGGACCCAAAAAATCCCGAAACAAAAAAGTAGAAATTAATTCAATCCACAGTAAAAAATAGAATTCGATCAGACCCAAATACGACCCATAATAACAACAAAGTTGCTCCGACCAGCAGCAAAAAAAAAAAAATAGAATCGAACTGAACCCAAAGCCGACCCACAGCAAAAAATAGAATCGAACCGGATCCAAACCCGACCCACAACAAAAAAGTAGAAATAATACGACCCGCATTGACAAAAATGAGTTCCAACCCGTGCATCAGATTGGCATTTCCAACTTTCTAAAATCGCCTCCCCCCTCCCTTGAGGATTCTCCAGATCCGCCCTTGGATGCAACGATTATTCAGCCGTAGCCGAATAATCGGCTCATTCAACCTGTCTACCGAATATTCATCTTTGGCCGTATAGCAAGTTCATTATTCGGCCTTGGCCTATAATACTGTAACAAATATTCTTATATTTATACAGTAAAACTATTATGAAAATTTTATGTGAATTTTTTTCTTTCACTTCTTTTTTCTTAATTGTCTTACTCTTTATGGGTTTTATCTACCAATCTATCTATCTATACGTACGTATATAAAATAGTTTGTCCTGATTGACTGATAATCAACCCACAATCCAAACTACTGAACGTAGAAACATAAAAGTTGGGGAGAATATACTACTTATGATGTAAGCCTGCACTAAGATGGAATTTTTGAAAATTCGTCCCCTAAAAGCAAACGCGGGGTGGTTTGAAAATTCTTGAATATCTTCCTATATCTTAGCAGACATTTAAACTTGCAGCGTGATGTCCCAGATAATAAGTCTACTAAAAAAATAATTAAGCACATTTTTCAGTAATTTTACAAATTGCCCCCCTGAGGGGGTTGAAAGGGGGCTGAACAATTTAGAACATTTGGTACATCTCAGCAATCGTTTAAGTAGAAGCGTGAAACGGCAGAAAATAAATCTATTTAAAAAATAATTAAAGACGTGTTTCTGCGATTTCAAAATTTCTACCAACGAGAAGATTAAACTTGGGGTCGAAAGATTTTTTTTTTTTTTTTTTTGGACCCATCATGTGGCATATCATCGGAAAGCTCGCGGAGCGCTGAGACCAATTTAACTCCGCAAACAAACTATAAATGAAGTTCATTTTTAATATTGATGAAGTTATATTAAACCTCAATAACATCTATCAATTACATGGCAGTACGAGTACATTTACTAGAGTTAGAGCCCAGTGAGATAAAACCGAAGTCAAATAATTTTCAACTTGGTAAAAGTAAAAAAAAATCTATGAACAATGTTATTTTAAAACTATAAAGGAAATAAAAAAAGAAATTTCAAACAAGAATTCTTTACAGATTTTTAAACCAAAATAAATATCAATAAACGACAAAATAAAACAACAATATGTTAAAAAGAATTAATTATTACGACTACATTTAAAACAGACAAAAGCCGAAAAAACTCGATAGCAATTATAATAAAATTGTTCTAAAAAAATGCTTTACTTTAATTAAAAAATTATTACTTCTAATTTCACAAGACCACTCAAACTGTTTGTTAATCGATTTATGCTTTATGTAGCATCAAATCTCGTCAAGCCCACCGGAAATATTCGGTTATTAACAAGAATTTATTAAATTTAACAACTTAGTCAAAGATTTGTGATTACGCTGTAATTTCAATTATCACAAATAACGCATGGACGGTATTTCATTTGGATAAATTTTAACATTTCCCTTTCAATTACTGAGGCATCAAAGGGACATGAACTATTAAGTTCTGATCATTAATTTAATTTTTCTATCTAGCAAACCTGCATATCAGAGGCTTCAACGTCAGCTTCGCAATTCACGTATTAATTTTGATACCTGCTTCGAGTAATAACTGATAGCCTAAAAACAGCCATTTACCGGGTGTCCCAAAAATGACTGATGGATTTTAAAATTCAATAACTTGCAAACGGTGACAGCTATTTAAAAAAATTTTTGCAGGAGGGTTATGTACAATGTCAGGAGTTTTTTTACCGTAATTTTTTATTTTAGTTCGCATATCAAACAATAGATGGCGCTGACTGAGATTGAAGGCCACGTGATCAATGCTGAGTGAAGTGTCGACCTGGCCTTCAATCGCCGTCAGCGCCACCTATTGTTTGATATGCGAACTAAAATAAAAAATTACGGTAAAAAAACTCCTGACATTATACATAATCCTCCTGCAAAAAATTTTTAAATAGCTGTCACCGTTTGCAAGTTATTGAATTTTAAAATCCATCAGTCATTTTTGGGACATCCGGTAATTATTTTAAATTAGATATATACACTAACTGATCCACCTGGCGATACCTGAGTTCATGACGAAAAATGCTGAAATTTTTACGTACATTTTACTCATTGCAAAATTTTTATGTACGGGAGTCGTTTAAAAATTTAAATTTTGTATATCTTTAAATTTAAATTCCTGAAAATTTTAATCTATTTCATAAAATCCTATTATGTTACTTTGTAATTATATAATAAGTCTATGATGAATATTTAAGGAATAAAAGCCAGGACAAATGTTTTTGAGACATCCTGTACAATAACGATCGAAACGAAAATTCGGTTTCGTTTACAACCCAAAATTAAAGTTTCATCGAAAATTCATTTTCGACGAAAATGCTATCCATTATTAGGCCGGACCGAAGCTATCTTTCTTTCAAAAATCTCTTTACATCCTTCGGGAATTTTCAACATTATTCATTGATTTTAGCAGTTTCAGCTCAAACAAAACTATTTATTGCTACGAACTGAGTTGTTTGTAATTATGAGACACGACTGACTCAAAATGGAATGCAAATTAAAAAGCAAGCAATGCATATATCACTAAACTTTGAAGACGTTTTTCACGTGTTCATTAAAAGCTGTGAACTTGAAAATAAAGAAAATTTTCATTTTGAAACCTTAGAATTGTTTCGAATATTTCTGGAAAAAGTTTTTGTATAACAGATGATCTTTTACAAAAATCATTGTGGAAGATAAATCGATATAAATATCCCAAAACATTTTTTAATGAGATAAAATAGATAAAATTCATATAATTTAAAAAACATTTAATGCCGTTGGTGAATCAATTACATTTTATTTTATAAGGAAATAAATAAACTTGGACTACACGTATAATTAATTAAAAATTGTGTATATTTGTGTATGTATTAATTACACTGGTGTGCAAAATTTAAGGACGATTCCCAGAATGCCAATTTTCAAGGGATTTTCAAGCGATAGTTTTCACGCGAATATTCAAAAGAAAGTAATATAATTCGAATAATTATCATCCCACCATAACAGCTAGTCCATATAACATCTCATTCAGGTCACACGTGGTCACAAGAGTCGCAGTCACTACGGCGAAGCAAAAAATAGGAAATTCCATACGGATCTTTTATGACTCCACTGACAAGTCATTGTGACTGCTGCTTTGTGGCGAGTCACCAGGTGACTTTACAATGTCGTTTCATTGAGACTCTCGTGGGACCTCTTATCTGGAGACTCAATTTCAAAGTCATTGTGAACGTTGCATTATGATAAATTACCAAATAATGTCCCATTAAAGTCACATGGTGACTTTCACCACTTTTCACAGTGGTTACTTCACAGTAGGGTCTCTGTCACCATTTCACAAAGTCTTGTGACAAAAAGTCACCATGTGACTTTAATGTGACATTATTTGGTGATTTATCATAATGCAACATTCACAATGACTTTGAAATTGAGTCTCCAAATGACAGTCACATGAGAGTCTCAATAAACCGACATTGTAAAATCACTTGATGACTCGACACAAAGCATCAGTAGCAGTGAGCTGTCATTGAAGTCACATATAGAAGTCATTTGAGACTCATAAAAGAGACGTATGAAATTTCCTAATTTTTGTTTCGCCGTAATGACTGTGATTCTTGTGACCATGTGTGACCTGAATGAGATGTTATATAGACAAGCTGTTATGCAGGGATAGTAATTATTCGAATTATATTATTTCCTTTTGAATGTTCGCGCGAAAATTATCGCTTGAAAATCCCTTGAAAATTAGCATTTTGGGACTCGTCCTTAAATTTTGCACACCAGTGTACTTAAAATTATTTTGGTGACATTTTCGTTGTCGGCCGAAACTAAGAGGATTACCGAAATTTGTTGTCGTTTTCCGCATTAAAACGTGATTCGGTCTATCATTACAGTGCATATGCTTCGGAACACATAACAAAGATTCAGAAAATTCATTAAACACGATTTGATAAAGGTTAATTGCAAAAAATAAGCTAAGCATTCATAATTATGTAAATCAGGTATTCCCAATCTATAGTATTAATACCAGTTCTTTTGCAAGAACTTTTGAGATCTCTTCGTATAACACCTTTCTTAGCCATAGTAATACGAAAGTTTGGAAGTAAAAAGTATAGTTTTACTTTCTTCTATCTTAACAAGAAAAAAGTATTGAATTCGTGACAATTTTCAAAATCCGGTTTTCGACGGATTTTTACGATTTAGGGGTTAGAGAGCCCGAAAACATGTTTTTAGAAAAGTCTGTCTGTATGTGACAAAAATTTTGTGGGCACTCTATCTCAAGAACTAATGCGCGGTATTCCACAAAACTTTAGATTCTGTTAAATTTTGACATAAACTAGATCTGGTTAGTTTTTGGTGTATGTCGCTCGGTAGGTGACTCTGCTATGCTGCATTATTCACAATTTCCACAATAGCCATATCTCAAGGACTAGAGCATGGATTTTCATAAAACTTTAGATTCCGTTAGATCTTGACATAAAGTAGATCTGGTTAGTTTTTGGTGTATGTCGCTCGATAGGTGACTCTGCTATGCTGCATTATTCACAATTTCCACAATAGCCATATCTCAAGGACTAGAGCATGGATTTTCATAAAACTTTAGATTCCATTAGATCTTGACCTAAACTAGATCTGGTTAGTTTTTTGGTGTATGTCGCTCGATAGGTGGCGCTCCTATGCTGCATTATTCACAATTTCCACAATAGCCATATCTCAAGGACTACAGCATAGATTTTCATAAAACTTTAGATTTAGTTAGTACTTTATATAGCATGGTGAAGATTACGTTATTTTTGTGCAAATTGCACAACAGGTGACGCTCCATAGTGCATTATTCGTGATTATAGCAATAGCTCAATCGCAAGAACTAATGCACGAAATTTTCTAAAACTTTAGATGCAGTTAATCCATAATATAGATTAGTATTGCTTAATTGTTGGTGTAAATCGCCCTACAGATGGCGCTGCTATGCTGCATTTTCACGATTTTGAAATAAATATATCAAGAACTAATGCATGGATTTTCATCAAACTTCAGATTCAGTTAGTACCTGATAAAAAAAAATTGATCCTGATTAGTTTCCGGTGTTCACCACACAATATGTCGCGCTGAGCTCTATCTCAAAAACTAATGCACGGATTTTCATCAAACTATAGATTCAGTTATAAGTTGTTGCTGACTAGATTTTGGTTTAAACACCTAATCGGTAGCGCTGCTATGCTGCATTTATCAGGAAATGTTAACATGGGTAAAGATAGAAAAAAGTTTTGGGATTGCCACATCTGACTAGTTTTCATTTTGGATTTCATAAATACAGTAAAAAATTAGTTAATACTGTTATTTAATTGTATTGGTAAGTGGCAAAATTCTGAATTAATGAATGTAATATAGCAAATTTTAATGGTTATTTAACTACTATTTTAATGATTGAAAATTTAAATACAGATTTAACTGTAGGACATTTAAATTTCTTTAAATGCTTCCTTCACTAATTTTTTTTATGATTGCGTCTTGCGTGCCTTTCTTATGGAAATGGCCATTACATCATTTTTTTCTATTTTTAAAATTATCATAAACCAATTGATATAATGACATACATAAATCGTAGATCCTACATAGAAAAGTAGGTCAGTCATAAAAACAACCAAAATTGGCTTTTTTTCTTGAAAGATTTTATTGTGTTTCTTCCATTTTCTTGAAGCAATAATGAGGCCAATTATTAGGAGCAACTAAATTGATCTTTAGTGTAGGTATTCTTCTAAAAATTAACTGTTGACTCTACTTTGTTTTAGAAAAGGGTAAATTTATATAATTTTAAAATATTTAATGCTGGCGTCAAATTTCTTTGAAATAACTTTGAAGAAAATGCTGAAAAAAGTAATATTAAAATAATTCAAAGAAGTTTTTCAGAAATTAGAATTCCTGAGACAGCATTTGATAGATACAAAATTTAAATAAAATTTATATTCTTAACTCTATATATTTACCATTCACTCTTTAACAAGATATATATTAAAATTTTGAAAAATTACGGGTTTTTTTTCTTCCTTTCTTTCTTTCTCTCTCTCTCTTCTTCTTCTTCTTCTTTTTTTTTTTTTTTTTTTTGAAAAAACAGAATGAAAATTAAATAAATTATAAGTTGGTAAAGTTAAGAGAAAAAAAAAAAAAAAAAAAAAAAAAAAAAACAGGGGGTATGCTAGTTGAGACGACTGAATCTCATCTGCTCATCTGAAACAAAAGGGAAAAAATCGTGATCAATAAGAATGTCGTTATAAGTAAGTTGTAATGTCGCCTAAGAAAAAACGAAAAAAAAAATATATATATATATTCTTCGTAAAATTGAACTGTCTGAAAAAAGGCATTTTCGAATCTTTTTTTGCATAGTTTTTAATAAAAAAAAAAGGGGTACAAATGCGGCAGGGGCGATAGATAGTTATACATTGAAGATTGGAGCAAATTTGAAATAAACCGATTAAATAGAACTTGAGACATCATCTCAACTATGTTAAAAAAAAAAAGTAATTTTAAGAAAAAGAGGTTTAAAGTTTTGAACAAAAGTTTCACATAACCGTAGCAGTCTAAGTCAAAGAATGGTATGTTATACTAACATGTTTTCTCGAGGATACATTCTTAAAGTTCTAAATTTTATTAGGGCCGCCACAGGCGACTATTTTTATATTCTGTTCATACCAGTATTTTTCTAATATAAATCTTAAAGTGTATTTTTCTTGCGACTTCGACTTCGAATGGTGTTTTACTGAGGCGCCTGTGGCTAAACCACACATCCCCGGTTAGTAACAGGTGTAGAGCACAGGAGAGCAACTAAAGTTCTGAATGGTAGCTATAGCAGATACCGATAAAAATATTACAGTATTTAAAAATTAAAAGAGAATTTAAAAAATATAAGCTTAAAATAGGGTTAATGAGTTACTATATAAACACCCTGCCCAGAGGGTGTTTATACAGTATCAAAGTGTATCTTAAGAATTTCTATTTACAATAAATGGTGCCAGTGACAATTAAAAAATAGTCGCCTATGGCAGCCCTGTTTTAAGAATGCGAAAAAAAAAATAATGATTTTTACAAAATTCTAGATTAAATTAAAGACTACCAAAACTACCTCATTAACACTATCACCGGTGTTAAGTGATCCTTTTTTGAGATTTTGATTCATGGATGTAGCATATTTCTAATTCTTAAACTTATACAATCATAAGTCAAGCATTCAACGTATTGAAATGAATTTGTGTTTAACCCTTTCCGGCACACTGTGCCCGGGCCTGGGATACCTAATTTTAATTCCAAACTTGCAAACGGCACCAATAATATTTCAGTAAAATTTTGCTTTTACAACAAAAGTTTAAATTGAGGAATTCAAAATATCTAAAAAATTCCTTTGTGAATTCCGGTGTCAGTCGATAATTTCTCATTTTACTAACGGATTTTGTCCGTGCCGGAAAGGGTTAAGGTGTTCTGGGGTAAAAACGCCAGGATGGGTGATTAATAACGCCAAGATTGGGTAGTAACGCAATATTATGCGTAATATATGAAGGAATCCGTGTGATGGCACGTACGGGTTCTGCGCAGAAAGGATATGAATTATTTGAATTTCAAACAACCACCAAAAATTAATTTATTCCATTTGTAGACCTTATCGCTGAAAGAAACACATAAGAGTCAAACCCTAATCTAAAATTTGTGAGATAAGACTACATTGTTTTAAGGAAAAAGTTTGTTCATTGCATAAATGTGTAATGTATTTCATGTACTTTCAAAATGCTGTGGGAGATTTTGGATATGTTTGCGAGGTTGTTTGTAGTTTAAAATATTTTGGGGTAGTTTGTAGTTAAAATATACCGGTGTATTAAAACCATCTACTGGAGTTATTATTCCGGTTGATTCTGACATCCGAAGAGGGTTTATTTTTATTTTATGCACGAGATAACATAACTGATTGTTGAAAATCAAAAAAGTTAAAGAGAAATTTGTACGTCCCAAGTGCTGCTAATTTTTTCATGTCAGAAGAATAAAATATCATATAATTATTGCTAAGTACCGTATAGGCATAGAAAGCCGTATACATTTTGGATTATTTTAAGGAACACCGTATACCCTCTGTTTCTCATAAAAGCTATAGACCATTCTATCTAAGGGTATACCGTGAGCCTGGATCGTATAATCTCTGTTTTTTTTTTTTTTTTTTTTTTTTTTTTTTTTTAAGACTACATCACTGCATAAATGGGTAATAACGCTAAATAGCATTGGTCAAGAAATCACGCCATTACATGATATGAATACATATCTGCTAAAGTAGTCTTTCTTATATACATAGTCAATAAGTTGCTGTATCAAATCCTATATTTGTTTGAAAATAAAAAATAACTAAGCCGTTAAAATTGGTAGAGGCTTAACGTGGCGTTATTACCCCAGAACACATTATTTTCATTTACAAAATGCCATATAAAATAACTATCAATCAAAAATTTAAAAGATGTTATTTGACACCAGTAGAAATTAGTGTTAAAAAAACCATTATTTTAACACATTATCATGTTATCTAATTTTGTGCATTGGGTTTTTGAGAAAGTTGGCTGTGGTATTACAGTTTTCCCCCATTCAATGTGTCTTTCGATTAGTGAGATAATAGCGTCTGGAATTAATTAACCGCATGAATCGCAGGAAACTTGCATTATCTTTTTAAATATCACTAGACTATTTTTAGCTGACGGTCGATAAACATCAAATATTTTTTAAATATTCAACTCAAGTTTTCATCTCATCGAGAAATATTTGTTGTTCAAGTCTTTTCTTTAGTTATTTTCACTTATAGCAGATTATATTTCAATCATATTAACATTACTTTTAATTTTTTTAATCGCCTTTTTCGAGTAATTGAAAAATATTTAAAGCTGACATTTTTATTCATCTATTTTTAGTTGATAGCCGGTTATTTAAATTGTGATAATCTTAAATATTCATCTCGCTTTTCACATGCAATTTAAAAATCCTTAAGGTTTCGTTTCTCTCATGCATTTTGTTATTATAATAGATTTAGGTTTCAATTATAATTGTTTTTAAATGTTAAACCCCTTTCTCACATAATAATAAAAATGTTTACGGTTCGGTGTTTTTGTGTGGTTGATTTTAGTTCATGCTCGATTGATTTGAATGGTTTTTATTTTTAAATAATTCAGCATATTTTAGATGTTATTGAAAAGCATTTGTTGTTTTTTGGTTTAAAATTCACGGGTTTTTTTTTCTTTCTTTGGGCTACAAAAGAAAGAGATATATGTAATTTCAAACTTATTTTATTATATTTATTAATATTTTACATATATAATTAAAATTTTATGTAAAAAAAGCAAAAAGAAAGAAAAGATTAATACATCTTGTGTGACAAGGACTATCTGCAGGTGCGTTTCATGAACTAGAGGTTTACACAGGCCGAATTTTCTAGACCGAGGCCGGGCCGATTCATAGAAAAAAAATTGGTCCGTCCCGATATAAAAAAGAAAAGTTCGACCCGGTCCGTTCAAAAAAATTATTGATCCGGTCTGATATAACAGTTAAACATTAGGCCCGAGACCGGCATTACCCGACAGAAAATTAAAATCTCGGCCCGACCCGACTAAATTTCTACAAAACATTGATTTTTACGTCGATTTGGTTTAAAAATTGCCTCAGATTTAGGAGTTTTTATTAAAATACTCACCTTAGCTTTTTTTATGTTTATAATCTTCCTTCTTATAGAAATACTTAGGCTTCGATATTTCTTTTTATAATTACTCCCTATTTGTAGTGTTTCAGTTGTCATTAATATTGTTGTCATCATATTGCCTGTATTGAAGATTTAAAAATCTGAAAAATGCTACAGCAAAAACTTCTTAGACGAAATTGCATAGGAAAAAAATGCGTTATAGAGAAGTTCCATTCTTAACAGTTGTAAATATATTGTAGATTCTTTTTCCACGTATTGTTAAATTCATTTAGCATGGATCAACACATTTTTCAGTTTAAGACAAGATTCCATCATAGGCAATTTTTTTCACATATTTTATTATATTTTATTAAATCTTGATATCTACTATTCTTTAAAAAGAATAAATTTTAATGTTTAATTGCAGAATAATGGTATTTTTATAATGCATGCACTTTTTACAAAAATTTTTGGTCAGGCTAAATTTTACTGAACTTTGAACGAATCAAGCCACGCTGAGACAATGATTTTTCTTACGGGCTCAGTCACAACTAGGACTGAAAATTCTGGTTCGTGGAAACTTAGGAAGCGTGAAACCAGTCACGGCTCCGATCGGAAAAGATAAGTTAGACCAACTCAGCCCGGGCCTATCCGATCCATAGTGTGCGATTTTGCAAATCTAGCGGGAAAAAAAGTCCAAAAATCGACTTGCAGTAATTTAACTTTTAAACATTTCAAATAACATCTAACACATTGGAAGAAAAAAAGTTAAAGTGATGGCAGCCTAACTTTACAACAACACTACCAAAACTTGGCTCAAAAAACAAATTTTCTTTTAATTTTTTTAGAATGGCGATCGATGTAGTTCTAACTGCCATCGATATTTTAGGCTGAAAACACACTTATTTTGTAAATATATTTTTATGATAGCATGGAATCTTTACAACAATGTAGATACTTTGTCTTTTATAGTTACAATAGTTATTTAATAATTTTTTAAGTCAATATAAAAATTATTAGAAAATTTAATATCATATGATAAATTTTAAAAGCAAAAATTTTGTCGATGCCGGTCCATTATAATATATATATATATCATCATCATCATCATCAACCGTTTTCGATCCACTGCTGGATGTAGGTCTCTCCCAGATTTTTCCAATGTTTTCTGTCTAGTGCTTTCGTCATCCAATTTACACCAGCCACTTTTCTAATTTCGTCACTCCATCTTACTTGTGGTCGTCTTCTTGGTCGTTTTACATCTCTGGGATACCACTGTAGTATATTTGTGCTCCATCTATTGTCTTGTCTTCTTGCAATGTGCCCAGCCCATTTCCATTTTAGCTGCTTGATTCTTTCAAGGATGTCAAAAACTTTTGTTTGATTTCTTATCCAGGTTATCCTCTTTCTGTCTCTTCTAGTTATGCCTAGCATACATCTTTCCATGCTTCTCTGTGTTGTTTGTAATCTTTGTATCATCCGTTTTGTTAGTGTCCATGTTTCTGCTCCGTAGGTTAATGCAGGTAAAATACATTGATTAAAAAACTTTTCTTTTCAAACAAAGAGGCATATTACCCTTCAGAATAATACTGTTCTTCCCGAAAGCACTCCACCCATTTCTTATTCTTCTATTGATTTCATTCAAGATACTATTATCCGATGATATTTCCTGTCCTAGGTACACATAACTTTGCACTTCTTTAATCTCAGTGTTCTTGTAGACAATTTTCTTTTTTGATGTAAATGAATTAAACATCACCTTAGTCTTTTCTAAATTTATTTTTAATCCCACACTGATGCTAGCTTCTGCAAGATCTTTTAGCATAATTTCCAATTCTTCAGGACTGTTACTGAAAATTACAATGTCGTCAGCGAACCGGAGATGACTTAAAAATTCTCAATTTATTCTAATCCCTTTGTTTTCCCAATCCAGCTTTTTGAAGATATTTTCTAAGACAGCATTAAAAAGCTTGGGTGAAATGGTGTCTCCTTGTCTTACTCCTCTTCCGAGCTTGATCTTCGCTTTTCCTTTATCTAAACGGATGGTTGCTGTTGCTTTCTTGTAAATCTTCTTTATGATATTGATGTAAGGTTTGTCTATACCAATGTCCTCCAGAGAATCTACTACTGCTGATGTGTAGACGGAATCAAAAGCTTTTTCATAATCAATAAAGGCAAGGCACAGAGGTAAATTATATTCTTTATGCTTTTCTATGAGTTCCCTTACTGTTTGGATATGATCCATTGTGCTGAATCCACTTCGGAATCCTGCCTGTTCTCTAGGTTGAGCTGAGTCCAGAGCTGATTCAAGTCTTGTCGTTAAAACTTTGGTGAAAATTTTATAAATCACGGACAGTAAGCTGATCGGACGGTAATTTTTAATGTTTTCCTTCTCTCCTTTCTTGTAAAGTAGTACCATCACAGCATTATTCCAATCTTCTGGTACATCTGACCTTTTGAGACATTTGGAAAACAGTAAGGATAGCCTTTTTGCAAATTCTTCTCCTGCTTCTTTGATAATGTCAATTGTAATTCCATCTTCTCCAGGGCATTTACCTTTTTTCATAAATCTAATAGCTTGTAAAACTTCATCTGTCATCACTGGGATTATCTTTTCAGTTTCTGTTAAGATTTCTCGTTGATCGTGTACGTTGATTTCCCTCTGATCTTCACATTTATATAGATCATTATAGAACTTTTCAACAATGTGTACTATTTCGTTGCTGATTTTGGTGATTGTTCCATCTGCTCTCTTCAGTGCAAAAATACCTTTTCTTCCAACACATAACTTGCGCTTAGCTGATTTTAAACTTTTGTTATCTTCCAGAACTTTTTTAACAAGATCACAGTTAAATTTTCTGATATCTTCTGCAACGCATTTTCTTACTGTTTTACATAATTCAGCATATTCAACTCTTGATTTAGGATCACTTTTCTTCATTTTAAATTCTCTGCGTTTTTTCATCAATCTTCTTGTTTCTTCTGTTATTTTCTTTGTCTGTTTTACTTGTGCATCACCGGCTATCTTCTTGGCAATTTCTTGTAGAGTATTGGTTATCTTCTTGTTCACTATTGTAACATCTTGCTCTTCTTCTAAAGTTGATTGAAGTACTTGGAAACGGTTTTGAAGTTCCAAATGAAATTCTTCTTTATGTTTCTGGAGGTTTATAATATCGATTGATTTCTTTGAGTGTAGCAAAAGCTTCATTCTTTCCACTTTAGTATTTAACAGCAGTTTACATCTAACCAATCTGTGATCGCTTCCTGTATTGAAGTTATTGAGAATTCTGCAGTCCTGAATAAGATACTTTTTGTTGGTCAAGATGTAGTCGATTTCACTTGTTGAGCCATTTGCACAACGCCATGTCCATTGTCTTTGTGGCTTTTTCTTGAAAAATGAATTCATGATATACATCTGTTCACATTCTGCAAACTCAATCAATCTGTTTTCTCTTTCATCTCGCATACCATATCCATGATTTCCTACAGATAATTCACCTTTCTTCTTCTCTCCAATTCTAGCATTCCAGTCTCCCCTTATTAATTTTATGTAGCAATTTCCCTTTTGGTGCATTGAAGCTACGTCTTCATAAAAATCTTCAATTTCTTCATCAGAATAACTTATTGTTGGTGCATAAACTTGGGTAATTTGCAGCTTGTATCTTTTGGACACTTGTATTACTAATCTTGCAACTCTGTCTGATGCACTGTCATATTCTACAATGTGATTCTTCCACCTTTTATGAATCAGAAATCCTACACCACTTGTTCTTCCATCTTCTGTACCTCTGTAGTATAAAACATGTCCGCTTGCAAGATCAATCTTTTCTTCGCCTTTTCTTCTTACTTCACATAATCCTAAAATGTCCCAGTTGATCTTATCTAACTCTTCTTCAAGTTCCTGTAAACGGTTTTCAGAAGATAGGGATCGTCCATTGTACGTAGCCAAGGTCATCAACTTATGGCAGCCAAGCCGAGCCCGGTGATTCTTTGCACCCTCTGTTTTCATGTCTGTCTGATCGCTGCCGTAACCAGGAACATGCAGACTACCGGGAACTGAGGGCCATGATTTGTTTTGTGAATTCATGGTAAAATAAGGGGGGTTGTGGCCAAATCCCTCCACGCTGGCCAAGCGGGTTGGAGGAAGCCCATCCGCGTTCGTTTCCCTTGCACTAGACAAGAGTACTAACAGGCTGTACCGATGGAAGGTGCGGATTGGACATTAAGTCTCTGCTCCCAGTCGATTCCTTTAAGTCCTTCTAGAAGGCAATTAAAGGGTCTTCTCCTAGTTGATAAGCAGAGGCTATTAAACAGCCCATATATATATATATATATATACAGGGTGCGGCAGGTATTTGAGAACGCGCATTATAGGTTAAATATTTTTCAGAAGGTTATAGTTACAATTTTTTTTCTGTTGCAGGTAAGTATGTCAGAGTCTAACCTAACGCAAGAAATGAAGCGGCACGCTGTTATTGTTTCCTTGGTTGCAGGGCACTCCGATTTAGAAATTGCCACATTTCTGAAAGTCGCCCGATCATTTGTTTTCAAAGTACGGAAAGAACTGGAGGCTTCCAAGGGTGATGTGGCGCAAATTACTCACAGGAAACGACATTGTCAGCGATCTGACATTATCAGGACACCAGAATTTGTGAGCCAAGTTCAAGTTAACATCGATAATGATCCTGGGAAGTCAATCAGAGCACTGGGTAAGGAATTGGGAGTTAATGAGGCCACCATTCGACGAGTGGTTCATGAAGACCTTCGATACAAGTCCTATGTCATCCGGAGAGGACAGTTCTTGTCTAAAAAGACCAGAGAGAACCGTCTGATTAGAGCCAAACGTCTCCTGATTAAATTAAAACATCCAGAGGAACCGGGAATGCTGTGGTTTTTTTCTGATGAAAAAAACTTTGTGCAGGACCAGAAGACAAACCGAAAAAATGATCGCTGGCTATGTAAAACACCCGAGGAGGTTCCTACCGTCATGCACACAAAGTTTCCAGCCTCTGTGATGGTTTTGGGGGTCGTTAGCAGCAAAGGAGATGTGATGCCGCCACATTTTTTTGACCAAGGTGTTAGAGTCAACGCCGCTGCTTACACTGAGGTTCTGAACACGGTTGTGAAGCCCTGGATTACTACTGTAGCACAGGAGAGGCCGTATGTTTTCCAACAAGACTCTGCACCATCTCACACAGCTCATACAACTCAAGAATGGATGGTGGAGAATTTTCACGATCACATCACCCCAAACTTGTGGCCTCCCAGCTCCCCAGATGTTAATCCAATGGATTATTATGTATGGGGCGTTGTTGAAAGAGACTCTAATAAACATCCTCATAGCACAATTTCGTCTCTCAAAACAGCCATTGTGGATGCAATGGCGAATATTAACAAAAATCATCTGATTGCTGCCTGCCGTCGGTTTCGACACCGTGTAGAAGCTGTTATTGCAGCTGAAGGAGGTTTTATTGAATAATATTATTTAATGTACATATGATCAACTGTATATAATGTCAAAGTTAATAAATGTTCTTTCGTTAGTATTTATTCCTGTTTGTCTGCAGAGATAACTTTGTTCTCAAATACCTGCCGCACCCTGTATATATATACATTGTAATTATGTATACGGGTGATTCTCAAAATAGGGGACAATTTATGTCTTTCGGCATACAAAAAAAAATGAGAGGTTTTCTGTCATGTTTTTATATTTAGATATGTTTGTCTTAATATTATTCATTATTTTCACTCAAGAATTACTCAATTTTTAGTTAAAAACACCTTAAAATAACAGAATAAATGTTCAAAATGTCATTAGCATGGATGTCCACAGCAGCTGTGCCTTGTATATACTAGCTTTTTAAAGAGTTAATATCATGTTTATAAAATACAAAAAATGTTATTCTTTCTTTAAATTAATCAAGGAGAGGATTTATCCAATAAATTTCTTTTTAAAAATAAAATTATAGTATATAAAAAAAGAATTAAATTTTGTCCTCCATATTCTATTTTCAAAACAAGGTCATGCTATAACAGCTGGTTAATAATCAAAATTTCATTTTCACATATGACAATAGTTTGAAAATATAAAGTTTCTTCATGGCAACAAGTAGCCATTTTATCCCAGCCTGAAAATAGAAGCATGTATTGTATTTTAAGAATAGAAGTTGAGTATTAGGCGAGTACATCAATTGTATGTCATTAGAATGGATAATAATTTTCATGTTTATTTTATAATTAAATTTTTTATTTTACTTATTTGCATAGGACTTTTGTGTTTTAAAAAGCCCCAGAAAGGGCTATTGCATTGTGATTATATTATGGCTGATAATCTTATTTAAATTAAAATTTGTCATTAGCATGGACAAATATCAGTGTCATTAGCATGGTTTTTCTATCCATGCTAAAGACTCCTATGTGCATAAATGTAACCATTGCTTATATTGTATCTTTTACAAAGTTTAATTTTACATATAAATTTAGGTATTACATTTATTATCCCTAAAATATGCATTAAATCTGTCAGAAAATCACTAAGACAGCTTCTTACATTGTTAGTGTCAGAATGTTGCTCATGTAACCAAAGTTTGCTTTTTGATAATGTTTTTATTCTCCTTATATGTATATATGTAAAAATGGAAACCATTTGCTGAAAAGGAAGGCTAATAAATATAGAAAAAAAATATTTAAACAGGAAGAAAATAAAAATTTCTTAATATATTTATCCCATGCAATTTGTTTTGTCATTAGCATGGCTCAAAAATACTAATTATTTTTTTAAGTTAATTTTTAAATATTTAGCTCTGCTGACTACATGTAAAGTATACCTAATATTATATTAACAACACCTATTTTTTTCAGAAATTTTGCTAACAGTAATTTTTTTAAGATTTCACTTTTGAAATTGTCCCCTATTTTGAGAATCACCCATACACATAGATATAGAAAATATCAATTTCAGCTGCAATTATTTGCAACTCTTGAATATAAGCAATTATTTTTTCAGGTACGGATTTTATGTAATTTTGCATTATATGTGGCTATAAATTAAATATAACTGGTTTTAAGCATCATAAATCATGACATTAAAATCCCAGTAAAACTGTAGAATGGCTGAAATTCACCCTGAAGTTTTACAGTCATACTTTCTTACAAATAATGAAAGAATAGCAAACGACAATAAATGACAGAGTGATTCATTTTATGATAACACTGGTATCTATAGCAGTAGGTAATTATATTTTTTAATGCAAGAAAACTCTTATTGTTGAAAATATATATATGCTATATTTTTAAAAACATGCAATGAATGCAATAAAACTACGCAAATGTCAATGTATGAAAATGAGAAACATGTTTTTATTATGATTATGATGATGGAATGACAATGACGTAAATTGTACTATAAAATATGTAAAGATATATTTTTTCATAATTCATAACCATTTTATCTCTCGTAAGATCAACTTTATTACTTTAATATTGGTATTTTTCACAAATTTAATTTTGACCCACTAGATTCGCAAAATCTTACACTATGCGACCCATCAGGAAGAAAGTAAGTTAAAAAAAAGTAGCGATTAGGTTTTTCGCCAGCGACAAGCATCTGAAATAAATGGAGTCGCCAAATGATTAAAGGGCACTGAATTCTTTGGAGTTAATACCACTATTTAGTTTTAAAAGTTGATTTTAAGCAAAATCGCGTTCATCTGAAAAAAAAATAGTTTTTTTTTTCACTTTTTAACACTTTTTAACATAGTCGAAAACGTTTATGCATTGCGTTTGTCTGTCCGTGCTCTAAATCAAGTAAATTTACTCCTTACTCGGATTGTCATTTAATGTATATACGTTACTGTGGATCATCAGGGCATATTCGGTATTGAAAATGAAATGTGTACCACTGATAGTTCATTTACAGTGGCATTTAAAAGCATTACATTATGGTCTTTGGATAAAAATCCTTTGCGGTGTATTTTAACAGTCTTACAATATTTTAAACATAATGACAGTTTTATACATTATTGAGAGCACTCATGTACACACCCTCACATACACATAGAGAGAGAAAGCGACGTTTTTAAACACAGGAGTGCTAGAATTTTAGCACAAATTATCCGTATATTTAAGAAAGTTAAAATAAACTAAACACGAATTATTAAATTAAAGAACCATTTTATTGTTCCTTAGTACACACATAAAGCACAACCACAGCATCGTCCAAAAAGAACATTTTAAAATTAACTGAAAATGTTCTTTCATTTATTAGTCTATTCTATCTTATAAACCTCTGCTTACCATTACCAGATGGATCCAATGGGCCCAACAGGTACATTCAATATGTTTTTTTTAATGAAAAAAAAAATGGTTGAAAACTCTGTAAATAACAGACTTTTTCTGGAATTTTCTATGTAAAAAGAGTAGAACATGCCAGAAAAAGTTACATATATACAGAATTTTCAGTCTTTGTTGTTGTTTTTGTTTAATGAGAAAAATAAAAAGAATACAAGATTTCAGAAAAAGTAACATATTCACTAAATTTTCTGTCCCCCCCCCCCTATGAGATAGCCGGATGGTTAAGTATAAATTTTCTAGGACTCGATCGGCACGAGACTTGGTCTGGGCAACCTTTTTATTTACCATTTTGCGCGATGGTTGTGGTGGTCCTGACAGTTTTGTTATAGTTGTTATTTAATTTTGGCTGCAAACTTCTAAAAGATGATGGTGAAATTCGATGATTTGTTCAAAATGTGCGGGTTTGTATTTCCAGTTTATATGCACCGAATTCAACGAAGTTTTAACTTTCGAATCCGAATCCTCATAATGGGAATACATTGTCATTCAATTTTGATTGCTGATTTCTAAGAGGGGCTGCCGAAATTTGATGCTTTGTTCGAAATATGCTGTGCTTATCTTCAGTTTGAATCCATGCAAATAAACTTGTTCTCCTGCATTTTAAAAATTATTTTTCCGACATTAACACATTCTCTGCGATATCGAAAACTAGCTAATTTATAGCACCGGTATGTGTATTTCTTTCACTACAAATAATCGCGCTATTAAAAAAAAATATTTTCGCGCATAGAATTTTTTTGGCTAAAGAAAAAAAATTAATAAGCAGGTAAATAAGTTAGCCGCCAAGCGGAAATTTTTATTTACCCGGGCGCCAGGGCGCTCGGGGTTTGTCGGAACCTGCATACACACACACACATATATATGTATATATATATATATATATATACAGGGTGATTCAAAAAAGATGGGAAAATTTTTAAAGGGTAATAGTGTACATCACGACAAACAATATTAAATAGGAAACCAAGGGTCCCAAGCGTTTTCCAAAGGAGATAGCCGCCATTAAAGTTTAGGATCCAAAATTTCAAATAAACATAAAAAGCGGAAAGATTGGTCGATTGATTTGCGGTTTTCACTAAAACTATTCTTTATGTTGGTATTTTCTTAAAAATAAATTATAAAGATAAATTCCGAAAAATGTCGATAGAGGGGGCTTTAGATTTTGGAGTAACGAACAACTGTTTTCTGCAGTTATTTTTTGCATCTCATTAAATGATTTCACAAGCTTAGACTTAAACTTAAATTTTGAGCTCAAAATCTAAATAGTTGGGAGTGGTTAAGTAGCGCAAATTAACTGTGTTCAGAGGGTTCAAATTTCAAATGATTATAAAAAACGGAAAAATTGGTCGATTGATTTGTGGTTTTCACTAAAACTATTCTTTATGTCGGTATTTTATTGAAAATAATTTATAAAGCTAAATTTTAAAAAATGGCGATAGAGGGCGCTTTAGACTTTGGAGTTAATAAAACTATTTTTTAAATTAATTAGAATCTCGTTAAATTTTTTTAGAAGCTTAGACATAAACTTAAATTTTGCGCAAAAAATCTGAATCGTTGGGAGTGGTTTAGTAGAGCAAACTGAACTGCGTTCAGTGGGGGTGGGGAGGTTCAAATTTCAAGTGATCATAAAAAAACGGAAAAAATGGTAGATTCGTTTACGGTTTTCGCCAAAACTATTCTTTATGCCAGTATTTTTTTGAAAATAAATTTTAAAGATAAATTAAAAAAAAAAAAAAATCCTTTAGAGGACGCCTTAAACGTTAGAGTAACCAACAACTATTTTAACTGGTATTTTTTGTATCTTGTATCTTGTAAAAGCTTATAGTTAAATTATGAGCTCAAAATCTGAATCGTTGTGAGTAATTATGTAGCGCGAATTTGAACTGTGTTCGAGGTGTGGGGAGAGTAACATTTCAACTCCTGAACACAGTTCAGTTTGCCCTTCTTATCCCCTCCCAACTATTCAGAATTTCAGCTCAAAATTTAAGTCTAAGCATTTGCAAGCATTTAGTTAGATAGAAAAAATAACGTTTAAAAATAGTTGTTGGTTACTCTAAAGTTAAGGGCACCCTCAAACGAAAAATTAAAAAAAAGTATCTTTAAAATTTATTTTCAAGGAAATAGTGATATAAAGAATAGTTTTAGCGAAAACCGGAAACAAATGTACCTTTTTTATCGTTTTTTATGATAACTTGAAATTTGAACCTCTCCACCCCCAGTGTTCTCGCTGACATTTGACCAACGTTAGTAATTTGACTAATTAAAAATAAAAAACATTCGCCAATTGAAAAAAGTATTAGCCAAATAGATTCGCCGTGTAGCACAAAAAATATCCTTAATCCTATAATGTACCCCCCCCCCCCTCTTTCTTTCAATATGTTCTAAAATAATCTCAGTTTTTATAACTGCGACAACGATTGTTATTAATCTAAATTCAACTATTTGCTACAAAAGTATTAAAAATATACATATATTCTAAATATCTTCAGTAATCATGGAAAAAAACCTAAAACCGATTTAACTCATTAAAATGTTATGAAATAAAACTTCCTAAGATAATTCAGAATTTTATGATATTACACACAATGAATCTGAAAAATCAAATTGTTGCAGATCGTTTTTATAAATGAAGTCGATGGTATGTGCTAAATTCATAGTTCTGCATAGGCGTAGCCAGCCTCTTGAACGGGGGGGTGCCCAAATTTTTTAAGCTGAACATGTTGAGTACAAACAATATCTTATGTAATATAACCTAATAAAACAGAACCCCATAAAACCTATCAAATTTCCGTTTTAGACAGGTTTTTTGCGGAAGGTATAATTGTGTAGAACTTCTTTTAAAAAGGACCCAAACGCAATTTTTCATTGCGTGAAGAAGGATGAGAAATTGCTTAAAACTAAATCTAATGGACAGGGGCGTGCGAAGAGAAAACTGCTCCCGGGGCAAAGTTACAATTTAGCGCCCCCTCCACCCAACTTTTTTTTGCAACAGCCCAAAATGACGTTGGTAGTAAAAATTTGGCGCCCCATAAAATTCCACGCCGGGGCAGCTGCCCCCTACGCTCCCCCTTTCGCACGACGCTGCTAATGGATAAGAAAAAGATATATAAACATAAATAAAACATGATAGATATAAAATAAAGGTATCCGTAAACATAAATCTGTAATTATCACAAGTTTTCATTTCAAACAGCAATAAAATACTGAAATAAATAAGCACGACTTTAGTCCCCCCCGTTATTTTGATCAAAGTAGCATTGAAATAACTTGTATTACGCAATTTAAAGTGAAAAATAGTTCTTATATTTTCTACTCATGAATAAATAAAATTTTCCCGTTAAAAAAAATGAGCCCGTACGAATGTCAAAATATTATCCCAAAAAACGAAATTTAGCAAACTAACGAACCAACCTCCATATTAATTTGAATTTTGCGTAGCATCATTTCTTATTTTCAGAGGAAGCACAGATTTGCACTAGAGATGAGTTCGGACTCGATTTTTGAAACTCGCGCCCGAAAGATTTTTAGTACATTGGAGCACGAGACCATCCGAGCCAAGGGCGGATCTGGAGAGTCCTCAAGGGGGGGGGGGGGGGGGCGATTTCAAAAATTGCAAGACTCGCATCCTATGCGCGGGTCAGGGCTAATATTTTCACTATTGGTCGGGTTTGGGTCCGGTTAACTTATATATTTTCTGCGGGTCGGGTTTGGGTCCGGTCGACTTTTTTTTCAAGCGGGTCGGGTTTGGGCCCATTTGATTTCTACTTTTTTCTGCTGGTCGTGTTTACTAATCAGAGGCGTGTGAACAGAAAACTGCGCCTGAACAAAATTTCAGCTTTCCCCCCCCCCCCCCCAGACTACTTTTCTTGCAAAAATGACGTTGGTAGTATAAATTTGACGTCGTTTAAATTTCCGGACCCAGGGCGACCGCCCCCACCCATTCGCACCAAGCTGTAACTAATACTTTTTCTGTGGCGCATTTGGGTCCATTTGACTTACAGTCACTCAAAAAAGTATTGGGACACTTGGAAAATATCAAATGTTAAGCTATTTATAAAAATATTAATAACATTAACGCCAAAACAACATTAAAAATGAAATGATTTAGCGCTTGGCAAGCATTATGTATAAATAAATCTGAAATATTTTACAAAAGCAGCTTTTTTTAGTTTTATAAATATTATACAATCTCAAGTAGGCCTCAAAAAAGTTTTGGGACACTTTCGAAAACAGAGAATTAAAACACATTTGTCGTATTAATAAAATTAATTTGCCACCAGTATTTTTAAAGTACATTTTAAGTACATGTTAGACGTTAAATTTCTGTATACGTATTTGTATTTTTCGTCTAAGGATGGGGCGAAGCAAAGATATTTCTGTGGATGTGAGAAATCTGGTTATAAATCACTGGAAAAATGGGAAATCAGTTCGTCGTATAGGAGAAATTTTAAAACTGAGTAAGTCTACTGTGTTTAATATTATATCCAGATTCAAGCAAACAAATACTGTTGAAAACAAACAAGGATCAGGGCGTCCAAGGATATTTAATGAACGCGAAGAGAGATGGATTGTGAAACAAGTTCACATTAACCCCAGAACTAGCGCAGTTAAATTGACTCTGGAAACTGAAAAAAGATTAAGAAAATCTACAAATGTTGAAACTAACAGGAATATCTTGAGAAAATACAAGTTTCATGCCAGAGTACCTAGGAAAAAAAACCCTATATCAGCAAAGCAAACCGACGTGCTAGACTGACATTTGCTAAAACCTACGTAAAGTAGCCAGCAGAATTTTGAGAAAATGTTCTTTTTGTGGACGAAAGCAAATATAACATTTTCGGATCTGATGGCAAACAAAAAATTTGGCGCAGACCAAATACAGAATTGCAGACCAAAAATTTACGATTTACTGTAAAATACGGAGGCGGCAGCCAAATGGTGTGGGGTTGTATGGCGAGTACTGGTGTTGGAATCTTAGAACTTATTGATAGTACAATGGACAAATATGTCTATCTTGACATTCTAAAACGGAATTTAATACAAAGTGCAAATAACTTGGAAATTGTACAACATTTTAAATTGTACCAGGATAATGACCCGAAACATAATGCTTACATTTTCAAGTTGTGGGTTCTTTATCATTGTCCTGGTGTGATTCAGACCCCTGCCCAGAGTCCGGACCTTAATCCCATTGAGCATGTTTGGGATTACATTCAGCAAAAAATTTATGAGAACCCTATTTCTAACAAGCGAGATTTAAGAAAGTATCTTGTTGCAGAATGGGCCAAAATTGAACCATCCTTTTGCACAAAATTAGAAAAATCTATGCCAAATAGACTATGAGAAGTCATAAAGCATAATGGTGACCCAACACGATATTAACTATCTCTTTCATAATATTTTCTTAATTTATTGGATAGTGTCCCAATACTTTTTTGAGAACTTTTTTTGACTTTAATTCTTTTATTTTAAATATTAACCATAATTGCAGTAAAATATACATTTTGTTTTTGTTATTATGATCTGCATTCATCAAAGTATGATGTACTATATTCTCTTTTTTTTCTTCGCATATATCAGTCATATAGGAAATAAAGTTTAGTGCAATTTTATCATGTCCCAATACTTTTTTGAGTGACTGTATACTTTTTGCAGTGGTCAGGTTAACCTCTTTTGCTGTGGGTTGCGTTTGGGTCCGGATGACTTCTTTTTTGCTGCGGGTCGGGTTAACTTCTACTTATAATATAAATCATAATAGTAAAGCTGTACAATACGAAGAAAAGCAAATTTTAAAAAATGCATTTCTTAAGATTTCGCTAAACAAATGTGCAACATAAAATATATTTTTTACGAATAATAAATAAGATGCCAGCACGAATTGGGCTCGGAGTGAAGAATTGCACGAATCGTTTGGTAAAAAATAGTATATAAAATAAAGTTTGGTATAAAATAAAATTATACTTTATACATAAAAAAGTCTCATATTTTGTCTCCTTTAATAAGAAAATATTATGGACATGTTAATGAAGTGTGTTTCATGAATAAATGCATGGAACTTGTAGAAATTATTATCGATTATTTGTCAAATCGAAAATTTATCAATTTTCTATAAAATGTGCACATTTTTAACTATAACCATTTCATTCTTCATAACAATCTTTTGGGATAGGCGTGACCCAGCAATAACATTAAATTAAAAGTTTTAAATTACGATGCTTTTATAGGAATAAAGGAAACACTGCTCAATTGCTTTCTATCGGAATAATATGGAAATTAAATTTACTTACGACCAAAAGTGACTTCGTAAATTGCAGAGTAACAGCTTCAGCATCATCAGAATTCACAAAAAAGCAACAATCACTAAAATTATTTCCATATGAAAAGCGATTACGATCTGTGTACGCTGTGTACAATAGTAATCTAAATTATGCGCCAAAAGCAAACTAAAATTGGAAGAAAATATCCTCTTCGCATTAAATGTCTAAATAATAATGATAATAAACAACCCTATTACAAAATAACCTCTGCTACAGACAAAAACCAAACTACAGACAAATTCATTATTCTCGCTTTTTTGTTGGCGCCAGAACATCGTCGGAAATGGCTGAAAAAGGTTTGTAGAAGTGACTAATTATTTACTTTTAAAATAGCATTCTAAAGCTAAAATAGAAAAAAACACAATTTCTGCTTCCCCTTCATTCTAATCAAAATGTCAATATAGTGATTTGAAAAGGAACAAGTAATGTTTAAGGGGTGGGGGGGGAGGCAAGTTCTTTTAATATTTTCTATTCATTGAAAAATAAAATTTATAGGTTTCAGAAAAAATGAGTCCGGGTCCGAGCACTGTCTCTTCTCTAATACAGACATTTAGGAAGAATGACTCCAGGCAGGGCTCGACATGGAAGAAAAACAAGTCTGGCCCGACCCAAATCATCAGGAAAAAATAAAGATCAGGAAAAAATAAAGATCAGGCCCGGCTCTAAAAGTCAGAAAACCTGACCCAGCCCAACCCTAGGATGTGTGATCGCCTCTTCGCCATCTCCCCCCCCCCACCTTAGATCCGCCACTGCATGATTAATGAATTGGCGCGGCCAGGGCCGGGCCGCGTCGCGCCGCGCCGACATTGGCCTTCAGCCTAAGTCCTATTCCATGAAGATCTCTCATGTTGGTTTGAAAACCTTTATGGGCCCAAGGAGGAGGCAATCTCCCCATCGCCCCCCCCCCCTTAGATCCGCCATTGATTCGAGCCCGATACAAAAAGTATACAAAAATAAATAAATAAAAATTTAATGATATTTTAAAATTGTTTCAAATGTGATATCCCATTTTTAAAATTTTCTTATAAAATTTACTGTTAAATAAAAATTTAAATTCAAGCTTATGAAAAGAGCAATTTGCTATCAAATAAAAATATCCTTCATACCTAAAATGATTCCCATATTTCTTGTCCTTTAAGAAGAAAATTTGATGGACATATTAAACAAGTGTAATGAATAAATGGATAGAGTTTATAGAAATTACTATTTGTATGCTGAAGAATCAAAAAACGTTTTCAATTTCCTATAAAAAGTGTACATCTTCAGGGGTGTAGTCGTAAAAAAACCACAGGTTACACGATCGACGCAGAGGGTTTATGCTCAAGGCACAGAGTATATTCTAGAGAGTACATCCTATGGGTTTCATGCGAAACAGAGGGTTATACGGTGTTCCTTAAAAAAATCCAGAAGGTATACCCCAGTATACCCTTCACTACATCCCCTGTACATTTATCTATAATCAATTCATTTCTCTTAACAATTCCCCATGACTGACGGGAACCTTAAAATCAACGCAAATTAAAACATTGATACAGTTATCTTAAAGTTCCGTTGTTTTTATGAGAAAAGAAGAAACATTAATCGAATGTTTTCTATAGGAATAACATGTAAAATATGTTTACTTACGAAGGGAAATCAGCATAAGCAAAATTCATGATGACAAACAGAAAAAAAATATCACAATGTCATATGAAGAACGATTGTGATTCGTGCACAATCAAATAATTTGCAAACCTCAAGCATCTAGTCTGCATCAAAAACGAAGAAATCATTCTCTAACAAAATAAATAAATAAACGATCGAATTAAAAAATATCTTCTGCCTTAAACGAAAATCCAACCAGAAGCTAATTTATTATTTATGATTATTTTGATAGGCGCTTTATCAATTAATCGTCGACGGAAATGCAGTAGACATAAATCTCCATACATCACAAATTTTCTTTTGAAGCAACAATCAACTATTGAAACATTAAAAAAAAAAAAAAAAATTATCTTCCTTTCGTTTTGATAAAAATAACACTGAAATGACTTGAAAAAGAATAAATAATTTTAAAAGGAAAATAGTAGTTCTTTCAATCTCTTCTACACATAAAAGTTTTTTAATTCTCAGAAAGAATGAGCCCGAGCCCCACCCCCCCCCCCTCGGGCCCGAACACTAAAATGAAAATAGAGCCCGTACCCGCTTCGGACCCGGGTTTGGGCTCGGGCTTTCGTGCTGGGACTGAGCCTGTCTCATCTCTAATTTGTTCAACCTTCCACCCCCTCCGTTCTCCAGGCTAATCACATGGTGGAATTATCGTTTCACATCTGTATTTCCTGTCAATTTTTTAATTTTTTTTTTTTTTTTTTTTTTTTTTGCTCCTATCTAGACTTTAGGTAACAAAAGCAACGATATAAATAGTAGTTTCTATCCTTGTCGAGAATTTACTCTAATTTTTTATGGAAATATGCATGCAATGGACAGGTGTTAAAAAAATTCCATAAAGAAACGACATCAAATTGGAATTATAAAACCAATTTTTTTGATTTACTGTGATTAATACAGATTCTAGTAAATATTCTAGTTTTAAAAAAGATGAATAAAATAATTTTCTTAAAAAGAAAAAAAGAAAGAATCAAGGTCTCTTCTTTTATCACATTTCAAAACATAGACTGTTAGTTTTGATTAACTAATTGAACTAACTTTGCTTACATTTTTCTTCTTTTTTCTTTTCTAAATTTTGATTTAAAAAAAATCAATCTTGGATCTGCGCGAGCGGGGGGGTGCCCGGGCACCCAGGGCACCCCCCCTGGCTACGCGCATGTTCTGCAACGAGTGCTTAAGAAACTTTTAGTTTCCATTCTGACAGTAAGGTGCAATTGAACATGATAAACTACACACACACACACACACACTCAAAAAAAAAAAAAAAAAAAAAAAAAAAAAAGAAAAAAAGAAAGAAAGAAAAGGAAGAAAAAGCAAAAATTGAGCACTAGCAATTTGGCGAATCTAATCGCTTGTTTACTCGCCAAATAATGAATTTAGTCGCAATTTGGCGCACACTGCCCACCCCCATTGAACACAGTTCAGTTTGCTCTACTTAACCACTCCCAACGATTCAGATTTGTTTTGCGCAAAATTTAACGAGATGCAAATAATAACGGAAAAAAAATAGTTTTTCGCAACTCAAAAGTCTAAAACGCCCTCTATCGCCATTTTGTTAAATTTAGCTTTATAAGTTATTTTCAATAAAATACCAACATAAAGAATAGTTTTAGTGAAAACCGCAAATCAATTGACCAATTTTTCCGTTTTTTATAATCATTTGAAATTTGAACCCTCTGAACACAGTTCAGTTTGCGCTACTTAACCACTTCCAACTATTCAGATTTTGAGCTCAAAATTTAAGTTTAAGTCTAAGCTTGTGAAACCATTTAATGAGATGCAAAAAATAACGGCAAAAAACAGTTGTTCGTTACTCCAAAGTCTAAAGCGCCCTTTATCGAAATTTTTCGGAATTTATCTTTATGATTTATTTTCAAGAAAATACCAACATAAAGAATAGTTTTAGTGAAAACCGCAAATCAATCGACCAATTTTTCCGTTTTTTATGTTTATTTGAAATTTTGGACCCAAACTTTAATGGCGGCTATCTCCTTTGGAAAACGCTTGGGACCCTTGGTTTCCTATTTAATATTGTTTGTCTTGATGTATGCTATTACCCCTTAAAATTTTCCCCATCTTTTTTGAATCACCCTGTATATATGCCACATGCCTTGAAATAAATTGACTAATTCAGAACTTCAATAATTTACAAACGACAACTATTATTATTATTTTTTTTTTTTTTTTTTTTTTTTTTTTTTTTGTAGAAGAGACATGTAAGATGTCAGAATTTTTTTTCCCCTGCGATTTCCGATTTTAAGTCCGAATAGCAGTGATAAGATAGCTCTAAAGACCTTATAAAAAATTAGATTTTGTAGCTTTCACAAAAATAATTATTTTGACTCAAGTAGCTTATAATTAAGTGTAGGTGAATACTTGAAGGAAATATTCAATTGAACTGTTATACCTCTAAAACTGACGGATTAATTGGACAATAATGAGAGCTATACATTTGCATACAGTCTCTGTATACGTGTAATATCTGAACATAGTTATGTAGAACACTGTCGACAGAATGTAAAATTCAGCTCTAAATCACACCACTTAATAAGAAAATTCCATCAACAACACTAGTAGATTTAGCAATCGTGGGCACCGGGTCATAAAACAACAAATGAATATCCTTTGTCATGTTTCTCACTTAAATTAAACAGAAGCGTCGAATACTTTTAATTACATTTATTCATATTCCACATCACAGAAAAACAATTCCACTCACGGCATAAGATGCAGCCATGATAAGTAAAAGGTGTTATTATCATAGAATTTCACCAGATAAATTCTTCTCACAGCTGACAGGAGTTTATTAACGCAAGAAAAAATGTAGAAATATCATTCCGAAGCCATCGTAACAAGATTTGATCAGACTCTGCGGAAGAATACAGGATTTTATGGCTAAGTTCTAAGTTGCCAATTAATTATTTAGAAATTGTGATTTCAACCAATGCGAAATTTTACTCCACGAAAAAGGAAAAGCGTTCTCTCAGATCATCGAAAGATTATGATGCAATCCAGTTTTTAGCGTCATTTAGAAAAGAATTGGGGGTAATCGAACGATTTTTTAGAACGTAAATACAAAAGATATTATGCAAAAGATAAAAGAATAAATTTAAGTAATGGGATTTTAAGAAAAGAATTTTTTGACAGATTAATGTTTTTCAGAATAAAAAAAATAAAGAAAGCGTTGATTAAAGGTAAAATAAATATTTTAAGACATTATAAAAAGGAAGGGAAAAGTTAAATATTAAAAGAATTTGGAAATATTTTAGCATTAAGGCGAAAATTTTTTATTATTACATACATATTTTAAAAACAGGTGAGCTTTTACCTACGAAAAATGACATATTTTGCATGTTAAGCAAACTTTAATGATCAATTTTCGAGTTAACCACACGTTCTTCGTGACCTGTAATGTGAAGTGCTGTCAAACAAGAAAATTTTGCAGGTGTGTCACTACAGCAATCCTCAAGTGATATATTTTGGCAAAGATCCTAACCAAAAGCACTTAAATATATTGAAGAACGGAGTGAGAAACGCATTCTGCTATTCCAGGGTTTAATTAAATAGCGGAAGCTAAATGGTAAAATAATTTCCTCGAATAAAAAACAAATGAATATACTTCATACGGGAATAGAATAATCATTAAGTGCAATTGCTTGAGGTGGATATTTTACTTTCCTTTAAATGTCCTTGTTTTATTAGAATCTTTTATTTAACTTTTGGTTTCTTTACGTAAAGGTGGAATTCTATAATCGATTTTTCCTTCACTTCCTGATAAAGTGAAATTATTAAATAATATGTAATATGTAGGCACTGGTGTTTCAGATAACCAGTTATAGTTGCCAGGTTGTACGTTTTCCCCATCAAATGCACGTTTTTAGTGATTTTTAGATTTATTGTACGATGTACTTTTACATTTCTCCCGTATGACAATTTCTTCAGTTTTTGTATCACTTACTTTTGGTGATTTCAAGATTTTTTTTTTCTTTTTGAGTTTGCTCTAAAATTCCACTTTTTGCAGGAAAAAAAAAATGCCACATATACACCTATCAGATGTAAAGACAAATTGTTTCCGATCAGGATGAGAAAAATCTTGAGAGAGTTGTTATTAATTGACCATTCGCGAAATCTCGGAGCTTCCCTACAATATGCACCACTGTAGCATTAGATCATCTCAACGTGGCATTATTAAATACTACAAGTACAGTTGTCTCTCGTTAATTTGAAATCGGATAAATCGAATCTTCGCTTAATTTTAACATGAATTCCCGAAAATTAAATGGCAGAATGACATTAAAGATTTTCATTTATTCGAACTCATTTTCTCTTGACATCGTTTAATTCGAACTATCTAGAATTCCTATTTTTCATTTTCCTTACTTTCTTACGGATTCCAGTTCCTTGAAATAGCTTTCTTTCTTTCATTTTTGTCAGAATTGTTCTGAACTAGTCTACATATAATCCCATGCATTTGATATCCGCTTTCTTATTAGTGTTCCATCTACCATCTGTCCATCCACGGCCCTCGTGAAGATTTTTTTTACTGGTGGGGGAGACAGCCTTAAATTGCCAAGTCAAAATTTATTATTTGCCAACTCAGTGAAAAACAAATATAAATAATTCTCGGCGTTTGCCTACTAGTTTTATGATTTTACCAAGTTATCACAATTAGAAAATGTAATATAGTTTTTATTTGTAAAAAGCTTAGTAATATTTCTAATTACATTGGTAACTTTCGTCAAACCTATCAGAAATAGAAAGTGTATTATAGTTTTTTATTAAAGTTTTGAACAAAAAGTTATATAATAATTTTATTAAAGTTTTGACAAATTTACAAACTAAACTGGCAAATTAGATTTGGCAGTTCAGTTTGTAAATTTGTCAACTGTAACAGCATGTGCAAACGTTTGGGGATGAGGCTCCCTCCTTCTCCCTTAACAAGGCCCCTGTGTCCATCAATGACACCTACATCACTGCTTTCATTGTGCTTGATTCTAATCCCTTAACATGTTTATGTATTGTATTTTTTAATTTGATATTAAGTCATATTCTAATGATAACCGCGGAAATAAATTTAAAAAATACTATAATATTAAATCCGTTGTAATAGTACCCCTTTAAACATGTTTTCCTTCCATACTTTCCATAATTCGAACAACGGATAATTCGACCATTTTTTGTGGTCTCGGTGAGTTCGAATTAACGAGAGCCGACTGTATATCACTAATTTGTTTCATTAATTAGAAATTTTCTGCCTGCAGTATGAAGAGATCAAAGACCCTTTCTTGATTGAGTCAGTCACTGCGACACATCTGACTTGGAATTTTGGCAACTGCTAGCATTTTCCAGTTTTATTTACCTTCCCTTTTTTTTTCATTCCTGTCCTTACTTCTTTCATTATCAATGCCACTATCAAGAGGATGTAGCGGCAGACATTTTCACCCAAAATTGTTGATATTTACTGATCCATAAAAAACTTTATGATGTCATTACTTACGTAGGGAAATATTACCTTGACCACTTTTTGCGGATTTTAAAAAACGTTTGAAATGTTGTTTTTTAACTTTATTTTTTCATTTTCCTTTCGCAATACAGTAGTCGCTATTTCTTTCGTTTGTTTACAAAGTATTGTTATTCAAATATAGATGGCACTCAATTTCGGAAGCTTTTTTTAAATTTAAATCTCTATTTATAGAGTTTTTATGCAATTAGGGTTTTTATTATTATTACTAGCCGCTCTTAGCGATCAGTCTGGTTCTCTTAAGTGTAATGCTAAGCATTTTATCATGTCAATTTTATTCATAATTTAATTTACTTGTTCAGTCCTTCGCCAAATCAGTAGATTCTGGTAGAATAATCAATTGGTATATAAATATTAGCCGGGCGCAGGAGATTAAGATCACCGAACACTGTTACAGTCCCATTTTATCGTATTTCAATACTTTCAATTAAAATATAATCCTTTCAATGATTTTATTTAAAGTCATGACTTTTTCTTATTTAAAAAAGGGAAAAAAAGAAAAAATACTATCACAAACCATGAAATTTAATTTCAGCATCAAATTATTATTTTAATTCACCACGCAGAGAAAAAAGTGCTAATTGGCGAGTTAAAAAATTCTGTTGGTGAGATTTTTACCCAGCTAACATAAAAATACCAATAATTCTTTGCGTTCATGTCAACTCTTATGGAGTTTTATTCGACAAATTAATTTTGAACGTAAATGGTTGATTTGTATATGAAAAGTGATGAAAATTGTTTATAACAGTCACGTGACTTAAACAAATTATGATATAGATGAAATGATGGCGATGGAACAATATTTGGTGATTTATCACCTGCGCCAAGTACAAAAATGATTTATTGGGTATAAAAAGCGAAATGGACAACCCGGAACTGTTGATGGCAGTCACATGACTTTTATTATAATTATTATATATTACCGTTATAAAATGTTTACCGCTATAAAAATTTATTATTCAAAAAAAGGAAAATATCATAAAATTAATTATAATAACAAGCAAAGTAAAGAATTGAAAAACAGTAAAACACTAAATATCACTAAAATATAGGAAAACTTGAAATATTTGTGGAACTAAGGCCGAATCATCAGGTCAAAATTACTTTAAGTTTTACTAATAACATGCACGGTTTCAGGTAAAAATTATTTTAAGTTTTATAAATAACATGCATGGTTTCATCATTGCATGAGTCATTCATAAGAAGCTAAAAACTGTAAAATTTGTGCTATAGTATATATACAAACTAACCTACGAGCACATGTGATCAGTGGAAATTATAATTTATGGAGATTTTGAATCAGGATTTTCTTTTCTTGTTTTTAACACTTTCAAGGTAGTTTAAAAGTAATTATTCGTTCGGTTTTCTGGACGACTGTCTGGTTCCTGTACTCTTAACCAGCGTAAGTATACTTGAATTGTTGTGTAACTGATTTACAGAGGAGCACCAATTATCCAAATTGTCCAATAGCCAAAACAATCAAAAATCATACTTTTTTTTTTTTTTTTTTTTTTTTTTTTTTTTTTTTTTGCTTTCTCCAAAATTTTTAAGGTGAAGTTTCTTTAGGCGCGGTTAGGTTAAATTCGCTAGATGTCACGTAAATTAACGGTTAAATAATCATTTTTTAATTCTCAAACAATAAAATTGCCAACAAATGCAAAGAGAGTTGTCATAAAATCAATTGCTTCTAGAACCTGAGAACACCCCTTCTAATGTGCGAGAGTTCTCCTATTTTCTCACAAAAAGCTTTCTTTATATTCTCTGAAGGTTGTCGGAAAATTATTTCCCTCCTAGTGTCCTCGGAAAGAGGACTCTCTCTCTTCGTACAATATATGTATATATGCATGTAATAATTTTCGTGTGAACTTCTATGCATAACTTTGTACCAATTTTGTAGAAAATAAAATTTTTAAAAAGTTAAAATAATTTCTAAATACGCCAGTTGTAATATGCTAAAATAAGCACTACTACAACCGCAGTCCTAAACCTAAAAAAAAAAGTTTCAAGAGAAGTTTATCTAGAAGACAATGTCATAGCCGTTTTTTTCTTAAATTGGCCGATTATCCGGATTTTTCATTAACCGAATCGACCTCCGTCCCGGCCGGTTCGGATAATCGGAGCTCTACTTTATATTATTGAGACTTAGTGTGGCAGACATACGTTCGGTATTAAAAATAAAATCTGTAGCATCTGTAGTTCGTTTACAATGGCACTCTAAGGATTTTTTGTTATATTATTATGGTGTAAGGAATAGAACAGTTTAGGATGTATTTTCTGCATGTCACATTATTTCAAATACATTGATATAGATCACTATGGTGCTGTATTCTAGAATATGCTTAATGTAGAATGGGATGCGCAAGCGCATGTCACTTATCAATCATTAAAAAGGATATAAAAAATATCTCGGTTAGAGAACTAACTATGGACGATTGCTGGAAGTGCGTTTTCAATTGTAGTAATGGTTTTTTAAATGTAATTATTTTTTGCATATTAAGGGCTATATATATATAAAGTTATATATATAAATACTTTCATAAATAAATTCAAAGTTATTCAGACAATACCATTAAATAAACCAATAAAACCAGTATTTTATATTTTTTAATTTTGAACCCCTTCGCCCCCTTACGATATTGTATATTATCATTTGTCGACCCCCTTCATGATATTGTTATGAGTGTCTAAACATTTTTATTATTTTTACAATCTTTTCTTTGTTTTTCGTTTTATGCAGTAATGCTTCGAGGGATCGTTCACAAAATGCTTAAAATATTAGAAGGATTTATTTCGCGTGCACATTTCTCTATTGCAGCCGAAGGGAGTCACTCTGAGCAAGTTTTAAAATAACTTTTAATTTTTATAATTAAGTTTTAGGTTAGATAATCTAATAGCATTTTAAAATATCTATCCTTTTGCAAGGAACTGCGATTGTTGTTTTTCATCATTTCATTTTTTAAAATATCTGTTATTTTTTTTTCACATATATATTTTTAGTAAGCTATTATATATTTTTTAATATGTCAGAATGAAAACAGATTACAAATTTATATTGTAATGTTAATTTTACTCTCAACTATTTTTTTTTTTTTTAATCTGACATTTCTTTATATTTATAGCAAATTCGTGAGTGTCCCTTATTTCGCGGCAAAAAAAGATGCTTCGACTTTGAACAGCTGTTATTCGATCAGTTTTAATCCTGGAAGACTTAGGCCTTTTATTTGAGTTACTTCTTGGAGTAATATATATATATATATATTACTAAATATAACAGTCCAACTGCCGAAAACCTACAAAGGAATTGATTAAAATAACAAAACATGTTTTGTTGAGTAAGTTTTGGTTGTTTTAAGTGAATTTTTTAGTTCAAGTAAAAGATCGGTTTTGTTGCTCAAAAAAAAAAAAAAAAAAAAAAAAAAAAACTGTTAACATTTTTGTAAAATTTTAACAAAACTTCATCAATTTTATTTGAGTCTTAGTCTTGTGTTTTCAATTTGTAATTTCAATAAAATTTTGTTGTTTTTGCAAAATTCAAATTGGTGCGCTGTAGCCATAATTCTCTCAAGTAATTTTATTTAATTGACTTATTTAGCTATAAAGGATTACTATAGTTTTTGGCTAACAAAAACTTTTCAAATTCAGACGGATTAATGACGTTATTATTACTTTATTATGCATTTTAGATGAAAATTGCGGACAGAAAATTAAAAAAAAAAAAAAAAAAAAAAAAAAAATCAACAATATTTTTTTGTTTATTCAAACAAAATTTCAATTGACCCATATTTAAACGAAAAGATTTGTTGGACCAAACAAATTTTTGTTGATTCAACAAAACATTTTTTTTTTTTGGATGTAAAGTATCGAGCGCAAGAAAAAACTCTTTATTTTATGGAAGAGTAGCAATAGGGGAATCAAATAATCCATGTCTGCCGGAAGGGAAATGGTGCATAAGCCAAAAATTAATACCACTTGTGGTTCACTCGTAGGCTTATCCTTGTATTTGTTGTACAATCAAAGATATGAAATGACGGCAAACGCAATGATAAACCTACGAGTCAATCACAAGCGGTATAAATTCTTGGCTTATGCACCACTTCCTTTCCGGCAGACATGGATTATTGGATTCTCCTATTGCTACTCTTCCATAAAATAAAGGTTTCTTTCCTGAGCTCGATGCTTTAGGTTTCTGTGCTGTCGGCTCTTGGGCTATAACTTAGAGGTCCGAGGAACCGTATAAAAATTAAAATTTTGTAATATTTTAAGGAATGTTTTTATTGACCCAAATCGCTTTGAAAACACTTCATTAAAAACATTTTTGTGATTGGAACTATGTTTATGTCTAACGGCTTATAAATTAACCATTGGACACCGTTGATAGTAGACAACCTGTATACTATTATTACTACATATAAGATAATAGTAAAAATAATTGTTAAGGCAAAATACAATTCAATCAAATGACATACATATCCTATTTAGGGCACCAGAAACCAAAACCCATTCGTAAAAGATCATGTAAATCCTTGAAAAATAATGTAATTCCACCAAAGAAAAAAAAAAAGAAGAAAGAAAGGAAGACCGAAAATTTGACCCAAAGAAATAGAAGCTCTCCTTAACCCCTTCGCGACGGGAGATTTTTACGAAATTTTTAATGTTTTGTCACCGGTTTTTAAAATGGAAAAATAGCTTATTAAATCGAGAAAAAGCTCCTATGAAGTAAGGCAAATTTTACAATAAAATTTTACTGGTGGGACTAAAAAAGGATTCTGAAACCTTTTGGGGGAACGTAAACGTGTCGATCGTCCCAAAGGGGTTAAAAAGTGAAATGTGTTCGAAATAAAAGAATCACCGAAAATGTAAACAGATTTAAACAAACTTTTATCATTATTATTATTAAATGTTGAAACATAAATCCAGTTATAATAATAAATGTATAGATGTATGCTATCATTACTACATGTAAGATAGATGTAAAAATAATTATTAAGATAAAATACAATTCAGTGAAAAGACATATCTTATTTAGGGCGCCAGATCCCGTTCAGGAAAGATAATGTAAGTCCTTGGCTTACTCTACTTTTCATCTGCTAAAAAGAAAGACATTCATATATTTTCGGAAGAAAATATGGGTACCGTTCATTCAATTCATACTTTTCGGTTTATAAACAATGCTTGACTATTATTCTGAAAAGAAAAAAAAAATATTTTCTATATTTCTTTTATAATGATAGATTGGGCTTATTATCAAAGGGGTGATGGTTGTAATTTTGTAATACTGGTAATTTAATAATTTTATTTAATTCTTGAAGAATAGCAAAATATTTGATTCAAGCATTTTTACTTTCTCCTATCTTTACAAGAAAAAGTACTGGAATCGTGAAAATTTTTTATTTTCGGTTTTCGACGGATTTACATGTTTTAAGGGTCAGAGGTTCCAAAAAACATGTTTTTACAAAAAGTCTATCTGTGAGTCTGTATGTGACACAAATTTTGTGGGCGCTGTATTGCAGGAACTAATGCACGGGACTTAATAAAAAATACATTAAATTAGCCCATGATATAGATTGTTACTGATTAGTTTTTGGTGCAAATATCTCAACAGGTGATGCTGCTATGGAGCATTTTTCACGATTTCCGCAATAGCTCTAGTTCAAGAATTAATGCACGGATTTTCATCAAACTTCAGATTCAGTTAGTCACTGAGATGAATTAATGTTTTCTAAATTTTGGTATAAATATCTCAACAGCTGGCGCTCCTATGCAGCATTTTTCACGATTTCTGCAATAGCCCAGTCTCCAGAACTAATGCACAGACTTTCATCAAACTTCAGATTCAGTTAATCCTTGATAAGAATTGACGTTTCCTACATTGTAGTGTAAATCACTCAACAAATAACTCAAATATGGTGCGTTTTTTTTCTTTTTTTTTTGGGGGGGGGGGGGCAATAATTTTGCCTCTAGAATTAATGCACTGATTTTCATAAAATTTCAGATTCAGTTGAGGAAATTTTCTTAATATAAAGAAGAGTAAGAAAACAAAATCTGTTGGTTCTTGGAATAATTGAGACAGTGTGTATTGTGAAAAAAAAATTGAAATTGAACGTTTGATTATTTAACTAAATAAAATGTTCCTTAGTTTCTCGTAGTGTTGATTAAAGTGTTTTTAAAAGATTTTTAATAAATTTTTCCAATAAAAAAATGAAAGGTAAAGAAAGTTTTCGCTTAACTTTTTTCTGTGGTAGCTGACCAGGAAACTGTCCCATAAAGTAAAAATGAAAGAAATCTAAGCAAGCAGCAATCGAAAGAGTATATATAATTTAATGTATGTTTTAATTAAATCGAAATAAACTGTACAATTAATATACTATTAAAAAGGCAATGATAATACATAATATTACTAAAAAATCATTTAAACTAACTAAACTTGGTTTTAACCCCAAAAGAAAAACCTTATTTAATTTTTTTTTTTTTTTTTTTTTTTAACTGATTTTTACGCAACTCTGGACTTAATGCTAAATTCAGAGAAAAAAGTATAAGAAATGCATACTGATAATCTGTTTCACAACTTTTCTTTGGATTCTACGGTATATTTCTAGGTTACTCTGCTTATTTCTTATGATTCTCCTGAGAAATTACTTAACGAGCAAATATTGGAATAGTTCGAGTATTTTTTTTTCCGAAATGTAACCATAGAAATTATTTTCCCAGTAACGCAAGAGAAATCGCGTTTTTTTTTTCTTTTTCGCTAGAATGGACTATTTGCTTTAACATTACTTTCTTTAGATTTTATATTCCTTTTGGACATTTTTCGTCGAATATCTGGCGTAAGTTATTAAGAAAAATCTCCGAATATGCACAGTAAGAAAATAAAATGTATTAATTCTTGGAATAATTGAGACAGTGCAGACTGCGAAAACAAATTGATATTGAACGTTTTATTATTTTAAGGAGGTCTGGAACACAAAAATCTTCAAATTCGCTATTAAAAAAAATTCTCTGTTTTTTAATGCTTAAAAAGACGTTAAAATTGTTTCTGTCTTACATAGAAGAGGAAATATTATTTTTTTAGTTTTGGTTTGTCTTCAAAATCTTGCTTACAAGAAGTCGTGAAAATGGTTTCTTGTAAAAATGTTTTCTTCTACATGATGGGTTTTTCACAATTACTTGGATTTAAATTGTTATAACTCAAGAATCGTTAAAGGTAAGTGCTTCAAACCTGAAGCATCTCTTCTTTTATTGCTTTACATTGCTTTTTATTGCTAGTTCTATCCAAAGTAGTTATATGCTAGAACCAGGGCTGCGGAGTAGGAGTCAGGACCATTTTTGAGCAAAAGGGTTGTTAAGCAAAATTAAAAAATTAATAAAACGGATTTTTATTTCCTGCTTTTCTTTCAAAACTCTAAGAATTAAATTAATAGCGAAATAGTGAAAATTTGTCTTATTATTCTTACGTTCCCTTATAATTTTAACTAACAGTCACAATAGTATCTATTAGCCAGCCCGGAGTCGGAGTCTGAGTCGAAGACGTTAAAATATCAGGAGTCGGAGTCGGCCATTTTTCCCAACGACTCCGCAGCCTTGACTAGAACACATTTGAATCCGCGTGATGGAGATATATATTCACTAATATATTTCATTTGGTGTTGTGTCACTTATGATATAATATTTTACCTTAAAATATATTTAATTATTGATTCATTCACAGAAAAAATACATCTAGAAGAGTATTATTAACATTAGAAAAAGCGGAAAGGTATTCAAAAAGTTATTTTTAACCCTTTATTCCCAGACTGTAGGTAAAAGTACCATTAAAATAACTTATTATAAAACTAATTTAATATTTAAAAATTATTAAACTTTTTTTAATAATTAATTTAATTTAATTTTTAATAATGCAGTTTAGAATGTTTATTTTATGTTGTTCAAAAGCATCATTGGTTACACAAAACAAAAATATTTTTAAAATAAGGATTTTTTTTCCTTCATTTTTTCAGTTCTTTTGGCGTTGAAAGTTTGTGGGAGAAAAGTTTCAGTGAATAAATAGTATTTCTATTTTTTTTTTTTTTTTTTTTTTTTCATTTTTGAAAAGATTAATAGGAAAAAAATATTTTGAAAAGTCAAAATATTGGAACATTTATTCAAGTTGGTTCAAAATGTTAGAATATTCCCCATTCATTCTCCTTCTATTACCACTAATTCGTAACTGGTAGCATCATTGATTAAATTCAAACGATTTCATTCAAAATCAGTATTCTTTTTGCAAGTTTATTTTTTCGTCTTAAAATGGGCCGTGTGTGTGATATTCCTGACTCTATTAAACTTCGTATGGTTGATTTTTATCGGCACGGTAAAGATCAATATTATATAGCGAATTATTTACATTGTTCGCAATCAAGCGCATAATACTAATGCAATATTCAAAAAATGGAAAATTTCAAAATAATCGCCGAAATGGTGGTAAAAAACCAAAAATATCTGCTAGAGATGACAGAAAACTGAAGCGTATAGTTAAGAAAAACCGTTTTAAAAGTATGCGATTCTTGCACTGCAAATGGAAGGAAGATTAAGTTCAAGTTTCTACATCGACAACTTTAAGGCTCCTTCATAAATTTAAGGTTGAATCTAGTGTACAGAAAGCAAAACCTCTCATGACTGCAAAACAAAAGCGTATAAGATTGATTTTGGTGTAAATCAAGACATTTATGAAGCGAAGAAGATTGAAAACTATATTATTTAGTGATGAAAGTATGTTTTGTGTTTGATATGGTAATCAAGGTATTCGAATTTGGAGAATGAAGCAAGAAGCATTTTATAAAAAATGCCTTAAACGTTTCTTAAATTTGCTGCTAGTGTCATGGTTCGGGGTTGCATGAGTGCAGAAGGATCTGGAAAAATTATGCATCGTTTACGAAAAGGCTAACTCTCAGATATAACAAGAAGTGTTGGAATATTACATGATACCATCATCAGAAGATTTATTTAAAGATGATTTCATCTTTCAACAAGATTTAGCGTCACTGCATACCTTTAAGTGTCAACTAAGAATTGGTTCCGCTTATACAATATTTAGGTACTTCCTTGGCCACCAAATTTACCAGACTTTAATCCCATCGAAAACTTATGGTGTTTAATGAAGAAAAAATCCCAAGAAAATCATCCTTCTAGTAATACTGTGTTAGTGGCATGCATAAAATCGGGGCTAATATTGATAGAAATGTTTGTAAATACCTTTTATAATATGCAAGATCGAATGTATGCTGTTATGAAGCTAAAAGGAATGCTACAAAATATTAACTTCCATTTACTTCATATTCATAAGGAAATAATGATGCGTAAAATAAAATATTCTAATATTTTAAACCAATCTAAATTTTATTCTAATATTTTGATGTGTTTTATAAAGCTGCTTACCTAATTTATTGTATCGCATTTTATGTTTTGTAAATGTTAAAATCTTATCTAAATATTCCAGATTTAATTTATAAGAAATTTAATTGCATTTATATGGTATGAAAAATAAATAAATGAAAAATAAATTTTCCCTATTGCTTTTTCTCAATTATTCTAATATTTTGAATATGAGCCTTAGAAGAAAATAAGAACGCTTATCTAATTTTTATGAACCTTGAGCAAATTTAAAGCACAATAATCAAGAAAAATTAAAAAGTCAAATTTTAATTCAGCATTAGTATAATTCTTTAGGTTATCTTAGCTTATTTACAATTGCATTGTTTTTTGGTTTTTTTTAATTTTACATAATTTGATTTAAGATCTTCCTGTAAAGATAGAAGAAAATAAAAATAGCTGTATGGTAGTTTTTCTCATGTAATGTATGTTTCAATTTGTGCGGTAATACCAAGGGATCAATTAACAGCATTAATTGAGGAAACCTGAAATAAATTCTGCCAATAAAGCAGATTATAGCTGTTCTTTTAGATTGTAATGGAAATAGAACAAATCTGGGTTGCATTGATTTTTAAACATGTTTTAAGACAGTTTCTTTTTATTATTACTGAATCATTTTTAACACGTTTTTAGAAAATATTAAATATTTTTTTTTCGCTAAACACTTTTTTTAAATAGATTCTTATAAATACTTTTGCAAAAGGTACTGTCTACTGGTAGTTTTGGAAAAGATAAAATGACGCCCGGTAAAAATGGATTAGCTTAATTTTTTTGGCATTTTCAAACGGTCTACTTTTTTTTTCTTCTTAAAAACGAAAACTTGTAAATTAGATATGGATTATGAAACGCTTTCCAGTACTAACGGAATATTGTTAAGAAATTTTATTCCATCTGACAACGGAATAAAGTACCTAAATAAACAATTAAAAAAACACTCAATGCAGTAAGAATGTCTTTTTGGCAATTGCTGTATCCGGTAAGTATTCGAATTCTTTCGTAATGCGCTGTGCACGGTAAAAAAGAAAAAAAAAACTATAATTATACAGACGCAATATTTCAGAAATCTGTATGCTTACTAAAATTTTATCTGTACACTGTACAAAAAAAAAAAAAAAAAAAATAAATAAATAAATCTACTGCAGAAATTTGTAGATTTGCAAAAGAATCAATTAAAATTACAATAATCTTGTTAAAAGTTTATGTCTAACCCGAGTTGCAGTTACATAAAAAATTTTAGGCATCCCAGTTTCTAAAAATATCTTCGTAATCTTACAGATCTTTTTTTATTCACGGTGCAAATGTGTATCTGTTTATGAGTTCCGTTAGATGAGTTTTTGTTGTTGCCGTTACATAAAATAAACTCCACCAGTGGCCGAGGGATTCTGCTCCTGAAACTGGTAGACTGGGTTCGAACCCAACCGCGGCCGTCGGTCTAATCGTTCGAAGTTTCTCATGGTTTTCTTCGAACCTTGGATTTCCTACGTAAATACGGGTTAGGTTCCCTTATAAATACCACCCAAGGAAAGCACCCCCCCCCTTAGGGCTTATATCCCAAGTGTGATAATTGGCCGTCACAAATACAACTAAAGACAACAACGTTACAAAAAAAGTTGTAAGCATTCCAGTTTCCAAGAAAATTCTTAGTAACGTTGAAGATTTTTTTTACAGTGTCAATTAGGGGTTCACAAATTCATTAATTCAAGTCCATTTTGAAAAAAAAATGAGATAGTCCATTTAGAATGTTTATAGTATCTGTTTTATCCACTGCCATAGTGAACCAAGTCTGTATTCTTATATACTTTATCGCATCTGTATCTTATCATACTTTTATATGATCTGTTTACAGACTTTTGTCAATGTCTGTAAATGAACTATAAATGCAATACACACTGTACTTTTCAGTAAAAAACTTATTGTGAATCTCAGAAATGCATTTAAATTTCATTATCTTGAAATAGTGCAACAACATTAAAATATGTTGCAAATTATTTGTCCTCGTACAGTATGCTCCCTATATTGTAAAGAAAAAATGTTTTAGTGCATTTCATAAATGCATATCAATCTCATTATGTTTGAAATGTTGAAACATTCTCAAAATTTATTTGAAACGATTTTTTATGACTGTAATGTAATGGAATACTTTTGACTGTCCTTGCAAATGAACTGTAAGTGCTAGACATTTTATTTTCAATAGCGGTCGTGCTATAGTATATAAACATTTTCGGAATCCGAGTATATTTATAAGATTTAAAGCACAAATAGACAAACAGACAAGCGGCAGATAAAAGTCATAAATATTTCTCAACTACAATCGTTAAAAAAGTCGCTCAGAATAGGTATTTTTGAAAATTATTGATGTGGAAAATCTTGCACAAGTGTATAAACTATTGTATAAGCGAAGCAAATACTTTTGACGAAACTTTAAATTTTAGAAGTTCTTTATTTAATTTCTCAAAACTTAAAAACTGCTTTATACATCAATTCTTTAATATTTACTTACTTTTTTTCTTTTCTTTTTACTTTCCCTTAACTTTTTTTTTTTTTTTTTTTTTAGGAATTAAAAAAAGTATAGAAACAATAGAATCTTGTTTTAAAAATAAGGTATTTTTTTCAGCCAGAAATCATTGCGTTTCCTAGCAACCTTGTTAAATGTACTCATTCTTAAAGATAACAGAAATATTATCCCTTTATATATAGAACACTAGTCATACAAAGCGTGTTCACAAGAAGATTGAATAATACTACTGTGTTACTTATTCTTTTCGTTTAAATCTCAAAATAGTTAATATTATCTAAAACGTGATCATTTCCATTTTATTCTAGTTCTTTTATCTTCGAGAGGATTTTTTTTTTTTTTCGATTTTACAGAAATTTTCTATTTTAATATCATTTTTACATTCCTTTATTTAATTCAGTCTGGATTTTTATATACAAAGATGGTATTTTCCAATCGATTTTCAACTCTCTTCTTGATATGTTAAAATTATATAAAATATATGTACACTATATGGCTATTAGTGACTGAACACTTTCAATTTTAGTCATTTTGTCGAATATATAAAAATATACTCGAATGATTCTTTTGGAACATCAGGATTATAAAGATTATGTTTGACCTCATATTTATCAATGTTCATTTCACAAGGAGGACAATTAGAGCGCCAACAAAAATTTAAAGAAAAGTAATGATATTTGAGATCACCCTGTATATTAAAATGCACGAAATGATCTATCGCGGCAGAAAACAAATATGTGCAAACTGTACAGCATTTCTACTGATTTTTGTAAGATTAATACTCATATTCATGGAGATATAGCAGATTTTATGAAAAGTCCAAAAAATTCTTGCGTGTTTTTAGCTTATATCATGCAGGGTTTTCTACCAAACTTAGCATCAGTTTTTTTAAAAAATGGCAAAATCAGTAGAAACAATTTAGTGCAATTGAAATATAAATATATTAAATATTTTATGAAATGTTAGTAGTTGTATTAAATCATTTTTATCTGAGCATGTGCGAACGATAACAACGATCTTTTTTTTTAATTTAATAGTAGGAGAGCAGAGCATTTAAAAAAAAATCCAATCAAATATCGGGAAAATTCAAAAATATATAGAAGTGAGCTGATTTTTAGTTCTCTCTAAAAGTAGCTGAATGATAAGGGATTTTCCACAAATTGTCAATTTTAATTTAATTTTTTTTTTCAATTTTCATTGATGCTTTACATCTTCTTGGATAACTACCAGAACGAACTTATTCCATGATAAAACAAGTTGGAAATTGCACGTGAAGCGTAGCAAATGAGGTGCGTTCATCCGATAACGAAGTTTTAAAAATATTCAGATCTTGGTGATATAGAAGACCGTACTTCGGATACAGTATAGTAGTCGAAATCTTTGTGTTTCTGTAAATATGCAGGAATTAATTTTTATTGCACCTCAGCAACGTATATCTTATTCATAAAATGTGAAATAGTTGAATATAATTAAAACATACCCCAAACAATGTTTCCCCGTATAGCATTATGTAGTGGAATACTTTTGTGTGGCCCTGTAATTTATAATAAAAATTCTTTGCATCACATACTGAACAGAATGCATATTTTAGTATATACTTCATAGATTCATGCCAATTCTATTATGTTCGAATGAGTGTAACATCATTAAAATGCATTCGAAAATTTTCCCATTGACCGTAATGTAATGGAATACTTTTGATTGTTCCTGTAAATGATCCGACTTTCATAACATTTGAAATGACTCGACAAAATTACGTAATAATTATATGTTCTGAATTTCAAACGATTAAAATGCATTTGAAACTTTTTTCCCCATTGACCGTAATGTTACGGAATCCTTTTGCTTGTCCCTGTAATTGATCTATACATCCGATTGTCATAACATTTGAAATGACTCGAAAAATTACGCAATAATTATATGTTTTAAATTTCAAACGATTAAAATGCATTTGAAACTTTTTTCCCCATTGACCGTAATGTAACGGGATCCTTTTGATTGTCCCTGTAATTGATCTATGCATCCGATTTTCATAAAATTTGAAATGACTCGACAAAATTATGTTATAATTATGTATTTTAAATTTCAAACGATTCGGTTGGGTAGTTTTTGCGTTGTTATATGCGGACAGACAGACGGACGGACTGAGCGACAACAATAGGTGCTACGTATTTACATATTTACGAACGCACTTAAAAAGAAGTATCAAAATTGACGAATTTGTTCCAAATCTTCTCACTGATATTTATTAAATACTGACTTTTTCCTAAAACTAATAAAAAATGATAATTTGTGGAAAATCCCTTTCCATTCAGATGCTTTTAGAGAGAACTACAAATCAGCTCACTTCTAGTTACCGATATCTTTCTGAATTTTCACGATATTTGACTTGATTTTTTTTTTCTTTTATGAGTTGCTTCCTAGAATTGTCTATGAAATTATGTAAAAAGATCGTTGTTATTGTACGGGCATACACAGACAAAAAAAATTTCATACAATCACTTATATTTAATATATTTATATTCTAATTGCACTATATTTTTTCTACTATATATTATACTATATATTATATATTTATACTGCTATTGTACAGGGTATTGTGTACAATGTTGTTTGTCACATTTTCTGAAAAGAAGATTTTTTTTTACATTAAGAACTCTGCAAATTATAAGCGAAAAACCTGGCAAAATTTGGGGCTGTTTTTATAAAAACCTTAATTTCTCTACGAATATGCATCCTATCCACATACCGTTTATTACAATAAGACACTTAATCATAATCTACAGTTTGAAGGCTTTTACTACATTAGTTTTGACAGGGTTATCCAAAAGATATTCGTTCTTTTTCAATTTACGATAAAAATCTTCGCGGAAATGTATGACCTGCACTATTATGTTTACACACTAAGAGTTTCAGGATAATTCCTCCTGTATTGTTCTAGATATTTAACAAAACGTCTAAATTCGCAAGTGCCGGTCACCTTTGGCCATATAATATATTATCATCTGTAAAAGTTTTACCGATCTTTTATGAAACACACTGTATATCACTGAGATGAATTACACGTTGTTTACTGTAGAACATGGTATGCATAGAATATATCGTTCATTTAATTTGATTACACAAAATAATTTGACTACAGAAGAAATTGAACTATTAAAGTCCATGAACAATAATTGCTAGAATTGCGGTTTCAGTTATGGTACGTGTTTTTATATTGAACAATTTTTTTTATACTACTAGGTATGTATGAATTCCATAGATATGCTAAACTCGGATGTGCAAAATTTTCTAAATACATTTACATTATTTACAGAAACTGCTGAATGGAAAATTACAACTGTACTATTCGTTTCCAGGAATGACTTTTAGCACACTATAAACGCATAGATCATATGCGGGTCTGCACAAAAAAAAAAAAAAAAAAAAAAAAACAGGATGTTTTTCCGATCAAATAATAATGTAATAGCAGATATCAGGATTTCAAATACTTGCTGTTTGTTTTTAAATTGCTTATTTGTATATATCGTATTTCACTTTAAATTCAGACCTCAGGGTTTATTTATATAGTTTTTTTTTTTCAGTTATGGATTTATATTGTGAAATTGATAACTAAGCAATATTGAACGGCGAAAAAAATTAAAATTTATTTTTTGTACGTAAAATTTAAAGATAAATGAGGACTGTAAAAGTACATTTTTTGACAATTTCTTAAGATTTTATTTTATTTTATTTTACATTTTGCATTGCAATAATATTGAAAAACATAAAATAAATAAATATTTAATAATGTTTTATTACTAATGGACTCTAGAGACGAAATCTTACTGCTCAGTAAAATTATTTACGTTTTCATTTTTGTACATTTCTTACATTTCTGCTGCAAGCCATTATTATATAACCACGTAGCTCGCTAAAACTGTGCTGTAAGATACAAATTAACAGTTTGTTTATTGTACAAGAGCCGACCGCACCAAAACCCTAAGTCATCGAGCATAAGAAAAAATCCTATATTTTATGGAAGATTAGTCATAGAGGAATCTAATGATCCATGGCTACCGGAAGTGAAGTTGTGCCTAAGCCAAAAATTGATGTCACTAGTGGTTCACACGTAGGTTTGACATTGTGTTTGCAATACAGTCAAAAGTATGATAACACGGAAAAGTGGGTGCAGGAAAACGAGTCAACCACTAGTGGTCTTCATTTTTGGCTTATGCACCACTTCGCTTCCGGCAGACATGGATTATTAGATTCCGCTATGACTACTCTTCCACAAAATAAAGGATTTTTTCTTGTGATCGATGACTTAGGGTTTTGTGCGGTCGGCTCTTGGACTATTAGTTCTGTTATCTATTGGACTCCATTCACACCAATTTCTCTTTTTTAAGATTAATTAGAACGTGAAAAAAAAAAATATATATATATACCGTAATTTCGGGTGTATAAGCCGCAGATCAAATAATTCGTTTTCGATCCAGAATTTTTTAAGAAACAAATATAACTAGTTAGATCGCCGTAAATATTTGTCTTCAATCACTAAAAAAGATTTCTGGGTCACAAAAGAATTGTTTGATCCGCGGCTTATACACACGAAACTACGGTATAAAGATGCCCTATAAGATACATCAGATCTGAGAGGATAATAAGCTGCAAAGTTTTGTTACAGTATTTGGAATATATTGGAAAGTGTTACATAATCTATGCTGGATACTTAGTTTTTAGGTAGATTTCGTATGAAATACTACCTATTGCATTGTCTCCCATGTTGGAATTTCTGAAAAATTTTTGCGGATCTACACGAATCATGACTCTTAGACCCCAAAACTACCATCAGTAAAAAAGTTTATCTATCTATCTATCTATCTATCTATCTATCTATCTATCTATCTATCTATCTATCGGTGTATATCACTTTCTTCTAGACACGATAACTTCCATAATTATGCTCAGATCTTCATCAAACTTTTACATAAAATCAAAGGGCATAAAATCTCGGTTAAGTTCGTTAATGGGCAAAATCGGACCAAGGAGGTGAAAGTTAGGAGGGTTTTTGTGAAAACTGAAAAAACGCGATAACTTTTTAATTAAAATAGATATCGAATCAGTTTAAAGTTTATATTACTTCTAAAAAATGAGGAAAAAGTTTATGCGTGACAGATTTTTGATAAAGTTAAAAGTGGGCTCAAGGGGCGAAAAAAACATGGTTTTTGGGAGAAAAAAAATCATAACTTCGTCAATTCTCAAGATATCAAATCCAACTAAATTTTATATAAATGTACTCAATATTATCTAAAACTTTTGTATTTACAAGTTTTTGATAGGACCAATTTTTACCGATGAAAAAAATTAAAAACGAAAAGAAAAAGGGGGGAGGAAAAAGAAAAAAAACCATAACTTACTCAATTCTTAAGCAATTAAATCTAATTAAATTTATTTTACATCTTCACAATAATATCTACAATTTTTATATTGACAAGTTTTTCATAGAACCAATTCTTATAGCAAAAATAAATTAAACAAAAATAGGAGTTGGAGAAAAAACCTCAAATCCAAACTGCTTATATTCTGACTCATTTTAAAATTCATTTTTGATTTTAAACGCATCCAAATGACAGATCCTATTATTTAGCAACTATATAATGCGACGTATTGGCCAATTTTTTGATAAAGGCAGAATATATTTTTAAAAAGGCTGCCAAAAAAGGTATTTTGAACAGATTTCCCGAAGTTTTCATCATTAAAAAATTCATTAAGTATAACAAATTGCGTTTTTTATGCGTCATTTTTAAATTCATTTTTGTTCTCAAACCCATCCAATTTACAGGTCCTATTATTTAGGAACTATATAACTTGACGTATTGGGCGGTTTTTTGATAAAGGCAGAATATATATTTTAAAAGGCTGCCAAAAAGGGTATTTTGAACAGAATTTCACGAAGTTATCGTGATTAAAATTTGCGGAAATTTAAGAAATTGCGTTTTTACCGAGTCATTTTTAAATCTTTTTTTGTTCTCAAACGCATCCAATTTACAGGTTCTCTTATTTAGGAACTATATAATGTGACGGAGTGGCCAGTTTTTTGATAAAGGCAGAATATATTTTAAAAAAGGCTGCCAAAATGGGCACTTCGCACAAAATTTCCCAAAGCGACATGATTAATGAACTGTGGGTATTCAAATAACAAATTGGTTATTTTATGACTCATTTTTAAATCCAATTTTGCTCTGACACACATTCAATTGACAGTTTTTTGTTACTTAGGAACTATATAATGTGCGTATTCGTCGATTTTTTGATAAAGGGTGAATATATATATTTTAAAAGCTGTCAAAGTAAGCACTTCGCAAAAAAATTTCCCAAAGCGATCATGATAAAAGAATTGAGGTTGTATTCAAATAACAAATTGTTTATTTTATGACTCATTTTTAAATTCAATTTTGCTCTCAAACGCATTCAATTGACAGTTATTTGTTATTTAGGAACTGTGTAATGTGCCGTATTGGTCAGAGTTTTGATAAAGGCTAAATATATATTTAAAAAAAATCTGTCAAAGTAGGCACTTCGCACAAAATTTCTCAAAGCGATCTTGATTAAAGAATTGTGGATGTATTAAAATAATAAATTGGTTATTTTATGACTCATTTTTAAATTCAATTTTGCTGTCAAACGAATTTAATTAACAGTTTTTTGTTATTTAGGAACTATATAATGAGCATATTGTTCAATTTTTTAAATAAAGTAAGAATATAATTCAAAATATATTGCCAAAATGGGCATTTGAGTAAAAATAGGCTTTTTTTTTTTTTTTTTTTTTTTTTGAGATGAAAACTTTTTGAAATCTACCTCCGCCTATAGGCCATGCCGAAAGGGATTTTTTTGTTCTTGTTAGTAATATTTTAACTTTAAGTCTCAAGAGTGTAATCAATACACGATACTCACCCGTTGAAATTTAGGATATCTAGAGAAAATAGCTTTTTCTACTTTAGCAAACTCCCCATTTTTTATACTTTTAACTAAGATAAGATAAACTCTCATCTCCTTTTCACATTCTGCAAGTTTTTATCCTTGCAATACTTTACACAAAAGCGTTACTGATATCGATAAATCTTTGAAAATATATCTGCCATTTATGTAGCTTCTGCCTCATTAAATTCTATCAGTCTCAATATGCTATGCAACACTTTGTTAATGATATCTTGTCAAAATAACTTTCTCATTATAAGCTTGCTTGATAACTAGAAAATACATTGTGAAGATCTTTGATTAAGTTAAAATTATCCGTTCAGAATTTTTTTTTCACAGATTATCTGAATAATTATCTGAAGTCTTTCTTTTTAAGAAAACAATTTACTTTTTCAATTTTTTTTAATAAGGTACATAGGGCAACTTGGCCATGATTTTACAAAGTGACTCTGTAGATTCTGGCAATTCAGCTTCCAAAAGCTAAATGTTCACTTGAATTAAGACGCCACACTAGTCACTGAAAAAGACCCGGATGATAATGTTAAGTCTATGGGGGCGTTATTTTCAAATATCTCGATCAAATTTTTATATTTTTACATGGTTTTTTTTTTTTTTTTTTTTTTTTTTTTTGCATAGGATAATTGAGGACGATCCAAAACCGGGCTAGTTTTTACTTTTTCGATTTTGGTTATATGTACTTTTTAATATTAGGATAGTTTCAATTTCACAACCGGTTCAAACCGGTTCTAAAAGTTTATATATGTATATACATCTAAATCTGATACCAAAATCGAAAAAGTAAAAAAAAAAAAAGCCGGATTTTGAATTGTCCTCAGTTATCGTATGGAAAAAAAATCATGTAAAAATATTAAAATTTGAGCGAGATATTTGAAAATAACGCCCCCTACAGACTTAACATTATCATCCAGGTCTTTTTCAGTGACAAGTGTTGCGTCTTAACATCCAAATCTTTGTAGGCTCCACCAGTGACCGAGAGGTTCTGCTCTCGCAACTGGTAGATGGGAGGGGCTGGGTTGGAACCCAATCGCCCCCGTCAACGTAATCGTATGGAATTTTCCGTGTTTTTTTTTCGAACCTTGGATTTCTTTGCGTAAATACTAGTTAGATTCCCTTAGAAACACCCCCCCCCCCCACACACACACACCGAGTGCACCCCACCCTTAGGGGCTATATCCTTCGTGTTCATAATCTGTCGTCATAAAACACAACCGAATCTTTATAAATGTGTTCAGTTCGCTCCACTCTTGCAGACAAATATTTTCAAAATTGCATTTTATTGTCTAAATTTATATATATATACATATATATATATATCATATCTCTTTTTTCATGAGCTCGGATCAGATCGGCATATGTTCCGCACATCTTTTTTTTTTTTTTTTTTTTTTTTTTTTTTTAATATAAGGTATCAGATTCTGTTTTAAAAAGTGCAAATAACTTTACAAATTTAAACTGCTGGATCATGCAAATTATATATCGACTAAACAGCTTTGTAAGGGAACCTGTTGCTATTAAGGTGTCTAAAAAAACAAACTTGAAATTATTAGATTTATTTATGAAATAAAACATACCAATTAAATAAATACATAAGTATTTTAATGTAGGTCATAAACATAAAGTTACATTGGCATTTTTGGAAAAAATATACAAATTAAATCTATGAACAAATGGGTATGTATAATTTCTTAAGTATTTCATTATCTTTTTTATTTACCTCAATGCAAGTTAAATAAGTCCAATAAATTTGTGGATAATGCAACTATGTTTTTATAATCAAACAGAACTATTTTTACAATTAAATTTATAATATTTTGCGCTATAATTCCTGTATAGGTAAAAATAAGGCGTCAAAATATTCACAATGAAAAAAGCTTTCATTTAATATTTAAAAATATTTTTTTTTTTTTAATCAGTTTTGGGGTAAATTGTCTCCCAATAAATGAACTCATAAAGTTCGTAATGCAATTTAACCCCTTGGGGGCGAGCGACATGTATACGTGCCGCAAAAGGCTTAAGAATCCTTGATTATCCCCACCAGTAAAGTTTTACTGTAAAATTTGCCTAATTTAATCTTAGCATTTTCTAAATTTGATAAGGCTCAAATTTCTGTTTTTAAAAACCGGTGAGAAAACATTAAAAATTTCGTAAAAGGCTCCCGTCGAGAAGGGGTTAATAAAAAGAAATTCAAATAATAATAATAAAAAACTGACATTTGGGAAATAATGTTATTAATGTTCCTTAAAATGAAACTAATCTAACATTTTCTTTAAACTCTCCTAGTTGCCAAGAAATATTTTGTTTAAAATATATTTTACAAAATGAATGTAGATTAGTTTCACCTCCGATTAGAAAAAAAAATCGATAGAAGTTTTTTAGAAGGGCGACCCCGTTTAGATTGCGATGAACTAACTTCATTTTTCTTGTGTTTATCAATATAATAGCAAACAGAACGGCGTGAAATACCCAATTGAATAGCAATTTCTCTCTGAGACATTGGAATTGCGGAATAATAAAGAGATACAATTTGACGTGATACTTCTTCATTGAATAGATTAATCAAAAACGGATTTTTTTCTTTAGTTTAAACGCTTTTTTATAAACTCTGAGTAAAAGGAAATGCAATTTAACAATAAAACGAATGGAATCCCATCGAATTCGACGAATGAAATGTTTAAAAGACCCGATCGATTTGGTTTTTAAAAAAAGCAAAAGTAATTACATTATTGAATCAATATATAATAAATATATTTACAAAGTAAATGTGAAATTTGCCAGTTACAATTTTGCATGCAAATATTCGCACAAGTGCAGTTAAAATTGTAATGTGAGTGCCGGCGAAATCCAGAAATTTTATTTTATATGCACTCACAGAAAAATAGCTTTATTAAAAAAAAAAAAAAAAAAAAAAAAAAAAAAAAAAAAAGGTAATATCGGGTACTACTAGGTTATCCCATCGACCAAAAAATTATCGCCAAACTATAAGATTAAATGCCAATAATGGATGGTCGTGAATGTCACATTCAATGACATTAAATAGAATTCATGTGTTTAAAATGTCATTAAGTGATTTTTATTTCGACCTTTTTATTAATATTTTTATTAATATTCTACTGATCATTTATTTTTTCGTTATTTAAAATAAAAATTATGTCAATATGTATAATTTGGCTATTAATTTGGCGAAATTGGTCGACGGGATAACAGAGTAGTACCTAATATCGTTATGAGTAAAAATACGATGTTTTAAATAGTGACGTCATTTTCTCTTCAAATGTTTTTTAAAAGTTACTGTTTATGAAAAAGGCATTCATAATAATATTGTAATTCCCATTTATCTGGTTGCTGAATGACATCATTTTCCTCATTTGAAATTTCTCTTATTTTGATTTAGACATTAATTTTTATCATATATTATTTTCTGTCATTTTATTTACATTATTAATATTATTTCTCAGTAAATATATTTTTTAAACTCAATTAGTGCATAATTATACGCAATCATTTTAGAAAATAAATTTTTATTATCGAGAGAAAAGCTAAACTGTGTTGCCACCAAGAAATGTCATGAAAAAGCTTTTAAAATTAAAAATAAAATATAAAAATGGAAATAAATTAAAAAATAATTAAAATGGGCACAACTACAAATAAATAGCTTTCATTTAAAAAAATAATTATCAAAATCGGTTGACTAGAAAATTCAGGGTTGATGACACGACATTTTTAACTTGTTTGAAAGAAATAGCCTCGGAGGCTAATAAAAATTTCGTAAAAGGCTCCCGTCGAGAAGGGGTTAATAAAAAGAAATTCAAATAATAATAATAAAAAACTGACATTTGGGAAATAATGCTATTAATGTTCCTTAAAATGGAACTAATCTAACATTTTCTTTAAACTCTCCTAGTTGCCAAGAAATATTTTGTTTAAAATATATTTTACAAAATGAATGTAGATTCTACCATTGCAGAATTCAGTTTCACCTCCGATTAGAAAAAAAAATCGATAGAAGTTTTTTAGAAGGGCGACCCCGTTTAGATTGCGATGAACTAACTTCATTTTTCTTGTGTTTATCAATATAATAGCAAACAGAACGGCGTGAAATACCCAATTGAATAGCAATTTCTCTCTGAGACATTGGAATTGCGGAATAATAAAGAGATACAATTTGACGTGATACTTCTTCATTGAATAGATTAATCAAAAACGGATTTTTTCTTTAGTTTAAACGCTTTTTTATAAACTCTGAGTAAAAGGAAATGCAATTTAACAATAAAACGAATGGAATCCCATCGAATTCGACGAATGAAATGTTTAAAAGACCCGATCGATTTGGTTTTTAAAAAAAGCAAAAGTAATTACATTATTGAATCAATATATAATAAATATATTTACAAAGTAAATGTGAAATTTGCCAGTTACAATTTTGCATGCAAATATTCGCACAAGTGCAGTTAAAATTGTAATGTGAGTGCCGGCGAAATCCAGAAATTTTATTTTATATGCACTCACAGAAAAATAGCTTTATTAAAAAAAAAAAAAAAAAAAAAAAAAAAAAAAGGTAATATCGGGTACTACTAGGTTATCCCATCGACCAAAAAATTATCGCCAAACTATAAGATTAAATGCCAATAATGGATGGTCGTGAATGTCACATTCAATGACATTAAATAGAATTCATGTGTTTAAAATGTCATTAAGTGATTTTTATTTCGACCTTTTTATTAATATTTTTATTAATATTCTACTGATCATTTATTTTTTCGTTATTTAAAATAAAAATTATGTCAATATGTATAATTTGGCTATTAATTTGGCGAAATTGGTCGACGGGATAACAGAGTAGTACCTAATATCGTTATGAGTAAAAATACGATGTTTTAAATAGTGACGTCATTTTCTCTTCAAATGTTTTTTAAAAGTTACTGTTTATGAAAAAGGCATTCATAATAATATTGTAATTCCCATTTATCTGGTTGCTGAATGACATCATTTTCCTCATTTGAAATTTCTCTTATTTTGATTTAGACATTAATTTTTATCATATATTATTTTCTGTCATTTTATTTACATTATTAATATTATTTCTCAGTAAATATATTTTTTAAACTCAATTAGTGCATAATTATACGCAATCATTTTAGAAAATAAATTTTTATTATCGAGAGAAAAGCTAAACTGTGTTGCCACCAAGAAATGTCATGAAAAAGCTTTTAAAATTAAAAATAAAATATAAAAATGGAAATAAATTAAAAAATAATTAAAATGGGCACAACTACAAATAAATAGCTTTCATTTAAAAAAATAATTATCAAAATCGGTTGACTAGAAAATTCAGGGTTGATGACACGACATTTTTAGCTTGTTTGAAAGAAATAGCCTCGGAGGCTAATAAAAATTTCGTAAAAGGCTCCCGTCGAGAAGGGGTTAATAAAAAGAAATTCAAATAATAATAATAAAAAACTGACATTTGGGAAATAATGTTATTAATGTTCCTTAAAATGGAACTAATCTAACATTTTCTTTAAACTCTCCTAGTTGCCAAGAAATATTTTGTTTAAAATATATTTTACAAAATGAATGTAGATTCTACCATTGCAGAATTCAGTTTCACCTCCGATTAGAAAAAAAAATCGATAGAAGTTTTTTAGAAGGGCGACCCCGTTTAGATTGCGATGAACTAACTTCATTTTTCTTGTGTTTATCAATATAATAGCAAACAGAACGGCGTGAAATACCCAATTGAATAGCAATTTCTCTCTGAGACATTGGAATTGCGGAATAATAAAGAGATACAATTTGACGTGATACTTCTTCATTGAATAGATTAATCAAAAACGGATTTTTTCTTTAGTTTAAACGCTTTTTTATAAACTCTGAGTAAAAGGAAATGCAATTTAACAATAAAACGAATGGAATCCCATCGAATTCGACGAATGAAATGTTTAAAAGACCCGATCGATTTGGTTTTTAAAAAAAGCAAAAGTAATTACATTATTGAATCAATATATAATAAATATATTTACAAAGTAAATGTGAAATTTGCCAGTTACAATTTTGCATGCAAATATTCGCACAAGTGCAGTTAAAATTGTAATGTGAGTGCCGGCGAAATCCAGAAATTTTATTTTATATGCACTCACAGAAAAATAGCTTTATTAAAAAAAAAAAAAAAAAAAAAAAAAAAAAAAGGTAATATCGGGTACTACTAGGTTATCCCATCGACCAAAAAATTATCGCCAAACTATAAGATTAAATGCCAATAATGGATGGTCGTGAATGTCACATTCAATGACATTAAATAGAATTCATGTGTTTAAAATGTCATTAAGTGATTTTTATTTCGACCTTTTTATTAATATTTTTATTAATATTCTACTGATCATTTATTTTTTCGTTATTTAAAATAAAAATTATGTCAATATGTATAATTTGGCTATTAATTTGGCGAAATTGGTCGACGGGATAACAGAGTAGTACCTAATATCGTTATGAGTAAAAATACGATGTTTTAAATAGTGACGTCATTTTCTCTTCAAATGTTTTTTAAAAGTTACTGTTTATGAAAAAGGCATTCATAATAATATTGTAATTCCCATTTATCTGGTTGCTGAATGACATCATTTTCCTCATTTGAAATTTCTCTTATTTTGATTTAGACATTAATTTTTATCATATATTATTTTCTGTCATTTTATTTACATTATTAATATTATTTCTCAGTAAATATATTTTTTAAACTCAATTAGTGCATAATTATACGCAATCATTTTAGAAAATAAATTTTTATTATCGAGAGAAAAGCTAAACTGTGTTGCCACCAAGAAATGTCATGAAAAAGTTTTTAAAATTAAAAATAAAATATAAAAATGGAAATAAATTAAAAAATAATTAAAATGGGCACAACTACAAATAAATAGCTTTCATTTAAAAAAATAATTATCAAAATCGGTTGACTAGAAAATTCAGGGTTGATGACACGACATTTTTAGCTTGTTTGAAAGAAATAGCCTCGGAGGCTAATAAAAATTTCGTAAAAGGCTCCCGTCGAGAAGGGGTTAATAAAAAGAAATTCAAATAATAATAATAAAAAGCTGACATTTGGGAAATAATGTTATTAATGTTCCTTAAAATGGAACTAATCTAACATTTTCTTTAAACTCTCCTAGTTGCCAAGAAATATTTTGCTTAAAATATATTTTACAAAATGAATGTAGATTCTACCATTGCAGAATTCAGTTTCACCTCCGATTAGAAAAAAAAATCGATAGAAGTTTTTTAGAAGGGCGACCCCGTTTAGATTGCGATGAACTAACTTCATTTTTCTTGTGTTTATCAATATAATAGCAAACAGAACGGCGTGAAATACCAAATTGAATAGCAATTTCTCTCTGAGACATTGGAATTGCGGAATAATAAAGAGATACAATTTGACGTGATACTTCTTCATTGAATAGTTTAATCAAAAACGGATTTTTTCTTTAGTTTAAATGCTTTTTTATAAACTCTGAGTAAAAGGAAATGCAATTTAACAATAAAACGAATGGAATCCCATCGAATTCGACGAATGAAATGTTTAAAAGACCCGATCGATTTGGTTTTTAAAAAAAGCAAAAGTAATTACATTATTGAATCAATATATAATAAATATATTTACAAAGTAAATGTGAAATTTGCCAGTTACAATTTTGCATGCAAATATTCGCACAAGTGCAGTTAAAATTGTAATGTGAGTGCCGGCGAAATCCAGAAATTTTATTTTATATGCACTCACAGAAAAATAGCTTTATTAAAAAAAAAAAGGTAATATCGGGTACTACTAGGTTATCCCATCGACCAAAAAATTATCGCCAAACTATAAGATTAAATGCCAATAATGGATGATCGTGAATGTCACATTCAATCACATTAAATAGAATTCATGTGTTTAAAATGTCATTAAGTGATTTTTATTTCGACTTTTTATTAATATTTTTATTAATATTCTACTAATCATTTATTTTTTCGTTATTTAAAATAAAAATTATGTCAATATGTATAATTTGGCTATTAATTTGGCGAAATTGGTCGACGGGATAACAGAGTAGTACCTAATATCGTTATGAGTAAAAATACGATGTTTTAAATAGTGACGTCATTTTCTCTTCAAATGTTTTTTAAAAGTTACTGTTTATGAAAAAGGCATCATAATAATATTGTAATTCCCATTTATCTGGTTGCTGAATGACATCATTTTCCTCATTTGAAATTTCTCTTATTTTGATTTAGACATTAATTTTTATCATATATTATTTTCTGTCATTTTATTTACATTATTAATATTATTTCTCAGTAAATATATTTTTTAAACTCAATTAGTGCATAATTATACGCAATCATTTTAGAAAATAAATTTTTATTATCGAGAGAAAAGCTAAACTGTGTTGCCACCAAGAAATGTCATGAAAAAGCTTTTAAAATTAAAAATAAAATATAAAAATGGAAATAAATTAAAAAAATAATTAAAATGGGCACAACTACAAATAAATAGCTTTCATTTAAAAAAATAATTATCAAAATCGGTTGACTAGAAAATTCAGGGCTGATGACACGACATTTTTAGCTTGTCTGAAAGAAATAGCCTCGGAGGCTAATAAAGTATAATTAAGTACGACCCACTTATGAAATATTTTGGATAAATGGATGAAAAGTTTTTATTGTGATAGTTCAATATTTAAATATATCGAAAATTTCAAAATACTATATTTTTATTTGTTCTTATATTTGGTACATTAATTTATATCTTATTTAAATAACAAAAACTCTACATTTTAAGACATTATATTTCGTTATACAAACAATATATATCTTGTTTGAAGTTAAAATATTGAACACACATACAGACAAAAAAAAAAAAAAAAAAAAAAGAAAAAAGAAAAAAAAAGAAAGAAAGAAAGAAAAAGAAAAGAATAGAAAAAGAAATGGTTAAACACACAATATTTAATCGGATATTGTGTGTTTGAACATTGGATTTTCAATTTTCCTCACAAGTTTTTAATTCACTATACAATATATTACTCTTGTAATTACTCTTTCGGGTCTGAATTTTTTTTCAGTTTTTTAGAAAAAATTACTTTTACGCTAATAACATTAACACTAGCTATCTAAATAGATTAATGAGTGCTTAACGAATATTTCATTGTCTGAAAGATAACCAGTGTTGTTCTTTTGCGTACTATTTAATGCATATTCATATGACAAAGGAATAATTTTTGGATATATTTAGAAAATATTGTATTACAATAAGATGTAACTTATATTACAGTCAAAGATCTACAATCCGCGCTCCCATAATCCGCAATTTTCTATAATTCGCGTTACTTTTTCGAATGTAAATAATGAAATAAGCAGTTAAGAAAATTTACAAATTTGTGATCCAAAAGTGATTTTTAAAACAAATAATAAAACAATTGAAAAACAAAATATAATAAAACATTTATTTTTTGTTAATATAACTCTTTTATTTTATTAACATTAAAAAAAGAATTACTACATTGCGAAACATATGTAGTAATTACTTTTATTTAAATGCACTTATATATAAATTTTTTAATAAAATTACTTTTAAAAAGCATTTTTTCAGATAGCATGTTAAATTAATTATTAGATTTCACATTTGTTCTTTCATATTATACTGATTATAGGATTAAAATGCTGTCTAGGAATAATAAAACGACATATAATATACATAATACTCTATAATCCACAATATTCCATAATCCGCACAATCTTTGGCCGCAGCGTGTGCGGATTATAGAACTTCGACTGTACAACATTCAAATAGTTTTTGTGCTTTATCACCCATGACGCTTTCAGGAAAGTAACTTTTACTTTAAATTTAAAGAGTGAAATATGTCTAAAATAAAAGAATCGCAAACAACGCAAAGAGAAGGAAGCAAATAATAAATGTTATTATTATTAAGAAATGCCTAAACATAAATGAAGTTATATAGTAAATGCATAGATGTATTTTAATATTACTACATGTAAATAGTAGCAAAAGTATTTCTTAAAACAAAATAATGCCCCATTAAAAGACATATACTATTAATAGTACACCAGACCCGAAAGGGTTAAGTGCTTACAATTTCGTTAAGATAGAAAACAACAACAAACAAACAAACAAACAAAATAATAATAATAATAATAATAATAAAGCCTTACCAAACAGTAATTTTACGGTTTTTTTTTTCTTTTAATCAATTTTTTTTTTAAATTATTTTTGAGGATGTAAATAGTAAATCTACTATGAATGAAATAAGAAAAATATTTTTTAAATTTTATTTAGTTTTTTCTTAGTTTTAAAATGAACACTAAAAAAAAGTAATCTAATGAGAAAGAAAATAAAAATGTTGAATAATTTTTCAGAAAAAATATAAAAGGTTAAATTCTTTTGACAAATCGTTCCTGTTAAACAGAAACTTTATTAGTGCCTGAGAAATACAATTTAAACGCTAATCATATGTCAAAAAGTGGAAAAAGTCATGACAGATTTGTAATTTTTTTTTAAACGAGACTTTTTAATATGTAGTTAATTTAATTCTAAAAGCGTCCTCAAAAAGAAGAATTTTAAACAATTTCATAAGTATTTGACAAAATCCTAGCAATTTAAAAGCGGCAAAAATTTAAATAAATAAATAAATGACATAATTGTGTTTAAAGATTTTGTTTAATAGAATAAAAGATTGTCAAGGGGTCATTCATAAATGATGTCACATATTTTTTTCATATTTTTGACTCCCTTTCCCACCTTTGTCACAAAGCGTCACACATCACTTTACCCCCCCCCCCCTCTTTTTGTCACATGTCACGCTATATTACTTAAACATATATTTGCAGTTCAGAAACAAAGCTAGATTCTATTTCAAATTTTAATTATAAACTTTAACCATGTGTTTTAATGACATTTGTGAACAATAAAAACCGAACAATAAAAATGAATCGTATTTTGTATAAAATAAGATTAACAAATAATAATTATAATATAGAATAGTAACAAGTTATTAGTATGAAAGAGAAATTGAAAAAAATATTATTTTGGAATTTGGAATAGAATTTAAGATATTTGGCTTACTTTTATGAACACAAAATATTTTCATTTTAAAATAACTTCATACTTCAGAATTTAATCCACTGAATTTTAATTCTTTCATTTTAACCAAAAACTGTGATGTCACAAATGAATTTTTCAACAAAAAAAAAAATCACACCAACTTTTGCCATAATACATTTTAACACTCACGGCCTATTTTACAGTACAAAACAAACCTCTAAAATCGAAATTTTTGTTGAACATTCAAATTTTTAATGCCGCGGAAGATTGCGTTCCATATCTTTTACCTGTATAACTACTTTCACCGCTAGTATAGTCGATGCTTGGAAAAAGCAACAACAGTGATTTAGAATTTCCGAGCATTCCGCTTAGTCTATAGCAGGCCTGTCCAACCTTTCAATAACCAAGGGCGCATCCTGGCTCTTGGCAGTCAATGAAGGGCACCATTATTTACATGATTGTAAACATGTGGCAATATTATCGCATAGTATTAGTATACGCGCACATCTTAACTTAATGCAAATGAATCGTACAGCGGTAAGAAAAATCCCCTATATAGTTCTGCGATTACGTGCATTAAATTCGAAATTATACATTTCTTTTAATGATAAATCTATATAAATATTTTTTTAGGGTAAGGCGCTAGAAACTTTGATTGTAGTCTATAATAACAAATAAATAAATATGAAAATCAGAGATATTGCTAGGTTTCTTTTAAGGTGTGGAAATATGGTTTGATTTATTTTGAAGGCGTGGATTAGTTTAGTTTTATGAAAAGTACAAAAACAGACAAACATGACAGTGACTAAACCATATGAGTGCTTTCAAAGGGATAGTTTGGAAGTGTTTCCATAGATGGATATCCTTCTGAACTGTTTATTATTTTTTCTAAGCAAAATTATAGAAAAATAAACAAAAAAAAACTTTTTAAAATTTCGAAAATGAAGAAAGAAAATTAAGCCCTTTTATCCTTGATATAAAATAGCCAGACACAAGTTTTAAAAATATCTCTGATAAAATATTAATGATTTTTTTTTTTTTTTACTTTCTTTATAATGGAATTTTACTTTTAAAATATTTTACAACAGGAAATCTTCAAAAGGGCGCTGCGTTGAACAGCCCTGGTCTATAGTATAGAGCAAAAACATATCCGTTATTAATGTTGACGTCATATTAACTACGGAAACGATATTGGCAATTCATTTCATTTTAATCGTAAAATTTTTCACTTCTAAATATAGCACAATTTAAATTTTTACACCATCGAATATTTTTAAAGAATATATACGTTGAGATGCAATTTGTTTGAAAACTCCCGCTTCAATTAACTGAGTTTTTATTATTTTTAAAATAAGATTTATTCATGACTTTTTTCATAATTTTCTTAATCTAATCAAATTAACCCGATTGCAGAAGTTTAATATATTCACATGAAGCAATGTAAATAGCTCAATTTTTGTTTCTGGTTAATATACCACTACAAAATTAAAATTTCATTAATAAAGAAATAAATAAATAAAACACAAGCTTAAAGGATGGGTAATCAAACTAGGCTTAAACAATGAAATAAATCAGAAAAAAATGTTGTTATAAATAATTACGTTTTTGGTTATTTTACTTTATTTTTTGTTTATTAAGTGCTGCCTTTCGTCTAATACTAAAAATTCGATTTTAGTGAATTTAAAAATTGTATTAGGCGTTTGTTTATTATAGAAGGCTAGGCAGTTTTTTTATAAGCTTAGAAAAACTTAGATTTCAGGAAGTGGTATAAACTGTTATTAAAATAAACCTGATGAAAATTTACGCTTGCTTATATATGTATTTAAATTACACTAATTACACGCATTTTATAGGGTCAGGTGAAGTAATTATGACCAGGTATAATTATGACCACATCCATAATGGAGAAAATTGTGTACTACTTGGTTATCCTGTCGACCAAAAATCTATCGCCAGACTATAAGATTAAATGCCAATAATGGATGACCGTGAATGTCACATTCAATGGCATTAAATACGATTCGCGTGTTTAAAAATTGTGTCGATATGTATAATTTGGCGATTAGTTTGGCGATTTGTATAATTTGGCGAAATTGGTCGACGGGATAACCAAGTAGTAACGAAAACTGTGCATGGTAAAATTTTGTTTCGTGCTTAGATATTGACCTCACGATGTATTTTTCATTTAAAATATCCTTTATCACTAACCTGAAACAATTTTTGTTATCCGAACAGCAATTTGAAACAAAGAATACCAATTTTTTTTTCATAAATGGATTTGTCCGTTTGGAATTTGGAATTGTCACAATTACCCCAAACAAATGTGTATAGGGATGTATAAAGATAAAATAGAGTGGTCATAATTTCCCCACTAGTGGTCTTAATTACTCCTAACCTAAACTTTTGTGATTGTGAGATTTTGATGGAGTAATTATAACTACCTGGACCCACCAGTGGCCGAGATGTTCTCACCTCTCAACTGGTAGACGGCCGGTGCTGAGTTCGAACCCAATTGCGGCCGTCGACCTAATCGTTTGGAGTTTTCCGTGGTTTTCTTCGAACCTTGGATTTCCTTGCGTGAATATGGATTAGGTTACCTTAGAAAGACCCCGACGGAAGGCATCTGACCCTTTTAAGGGCCTATATCTCTCGTGTAGATAGTTGGCCGTCATAAAACAAACCAATCATAACCATCCTTTTAACTTTCAAAAAGAAACAGCTCTGAGAATTTAAACTTTAAAGGGGTGTTCTTAAAGATCAAAGTTACTTCCTATGTACTAAACACACCTCTTTTCCAAACAGAAAAAAAGTAAAAAAAATAAATAAATAAAATAACAATGTTGAAAATGTACAAATCTGTCATAATTACCTCTCCTGGCCCTAAAATACTTCTGTTTGCATGTAAAACCAGATGAATGGCTTCTTTGTATAAAATAGATATCAAAACTTTCAACTCGTCATCGTTGAAATATCCTAAGTGGTATTCGTGCAAGGGAATTCAACAAACTGTAATTTAATTTTTTTTTTTTTTAACTACACACTTGAATGTTAAATCCATGCACAAAAAAAAAAAAAAAAAAAAAGTCAAACTTTTTTTTAAATGAGCCAAAAGCCTCAGCATTCAAACTGCTTATTTTCCGATTTATTTTTGAATTCATTTTTGCTCTCAAATGCACCAAACTTTCAAAATCTCTTATTTGGAAAGTACACAAGGTGCCGTGATGGTCGATTCTTTGATAAATTCAGAAAATATTGCAAAAAAATGTAATCAAAAACGGCATTTCGAACCGATTTTCCCGAAGCGAGAGATCTGTCAACGAAAAAAAGGGTCATACTGATAAGGTAATTGTTTATAAATCAAATTCTAATTAATTGAGCGTAAAAAGACATCACACGGCATCTCATACGCCCCTTCAAGAATCCCCTCAGCAAGTTTCATGTTTTTACTTTTAAAAATATGTCTGAAATTGTATCGGAAAATTTCGAGCTGTTAAAGGTGGAAAAGCGTTTTTTCGAATACACCCTTAATGTAAATCCCATATATCGCTGCGCCAATAACGGTTTATGTTTTACTTTAATTCTCGTATAAAAAGTCTGATTTTTAATTCTTCCCGGATACTCTTAGCAAAACATGGCTGATTATTAAAAAAGAGCGATCAAAACGAGTGTAGGGCGATGCCCTCTGGATTTCGTGCTCCCGTTTCACAACAATCTACAGGACGCTCGGCTGTATTGTATTCTTTTGATGGATTAGGTGAAAACGATGTATGGGTATAATAGTTACATGAAATGTATTCAGAATATAAAGATTCCCACATCACGTTTTGGCACCATACAACTACTAAGTAAGATAATCAGTAAAATAATTCAATGTGCTACAGCTAAACACACAGAATCTATCTTATTTTTACTTACCCATCATACGTAGTATAGGGTGTCTTGCAATCGTTTTGAAAATCGAAAAACATTTTTTCGACGGATTTACACGTTTCAGATACTGGAGATTCCGAAAAACATATTTTTAGAAAAAAAAATTGCCGCCCGACTGTTTGTCTGTGTGTCTGTAAACGACCTATCTCCCGAACAAATTGAGATAGACTTGAAATTTTCTATGTAATGGGACGAAGCCTATTTAATATCAGTAACCTCGATTATCCGGAAATATTTTTTTCGGACTCTCGAAAAATTCGTTCCAATAAAAGGCATATAAAATTTTTCGATTTTTTCTATTTTAAATAATGAACGTAAAAGGCAATAAAATAACACAGATTTTCCATAAAGAATGAAGTCAATTGGACAATTAGTTGCCGAGATATTTGTAAACCTGTTTTCCACATTCTTCGATTTTTCATGACCCTGTATTTCGTTCAAAATTCAATTCAAAGATATGTTTTAATTGGAAATGAAATGTTTTTCCGACGCAGTAAACTGTTAGTTAATATGATTATTATTTTTGGAGCTATGTTTCTTTTACGCAGTTCGGTACTACTTGAGTAGTTTGGCGTTTTATATAATTTGTTGAAATGGGTTCATCATCAATTCATTAATGGAGCATTACTATGTATATTAAGAATATTTAAATATACGTTTAAATTTTGTTTTGGAATTGCAATGCATTTTATAAATAGTTTACATATGTTTTATTTTCATATATTATATTCTTCATATCCATGATGGGTAAGTATTACAGTGCCCCCCAACGACTAGTTTTTTATAAGTAAATATTGTAAGAAAAAGAAGAAAAGAAATTGTAATAAATTTGTGTGTGTGTGTGTGCGTGTGGCGGTATAAGGTGTTCTGCAGAGATTGCTACTTATAGGGCTACAAAATTTGGTGGGAAAATACTCCTATGTACGTAGTTTTGCACATTGAGGCCTTATTAGATTTTTTAAATAGATATTTATTTAATTTTTTATTCGATTTTTAGCGATTGTTCACATATTGTAACGATTTTCCTACATTAGTAAAAGGAATACGGTTTCATTAAGTAATTTTGTCCTGTTTTCAATAAAATTTATTTAGAGTTTGTACAGCTATTTTTGAATTTTTTGCGATTTTTTTAGTAGTATTTCTGTTTTTTTTTTTTTTTTTTTTTTTTTTTTTTCACATTTTGTTACAATTTTTTTGACACTGGTAAAAGGAATCCTGTCTTAAACTTTTAGTCAATATGGTAAAATTTGTCGTTTACGATTTCTGAGTTTTAGAGATTTTTTAAATGATTTTTAGCAATTCTTTGAGATTTTTTGAGTTTTGCGTCAATTTTTTTATCATTGATCAAAGAATTCAAATTACAATATTTTATCTCATTATAGTAAACTTTATACTCAACGATTTTTTTAATTTTAGTAATTTTCAATACGATTTTTAACATTTTTTAAATGCTGACAAAATTATTCAACAGTTATATAATTTAAATTTAAAACGATTCGGTTGGATAGTTTTTGCGCTGTTATATGTGAACAGACGGACGGACTGAACAATGACTATAGATGATACGTACTTACATAATTGCGAATGCGCCTAAAAAATGTAAAATTAATATTGTAAACATTCTTAAAATGTGGAATGCAATTAGATTTATCCCTCCCCCACACACACAAAAAAGCCCTACAAAGGTTATAAAATTCAAACGCAAAACAACGGGTTGCTAAGCAGCTAATGAACAGTAAAATGTTTATTATCTTCGAGCACTCTTTGGTGAAATGCCCGATACATCTTATTCAAAAAAAAGAACTGACGTGGAGCAATGCCCTCAGGATCTCATACTCATTACAATGTACAGGACGGTCTTATTATACTACCTTTAATGGTTTATGTGGAGACCCATGTATGGGTAACTATTTCATGAGACAACCACCCGGAATAATAATGTTACCACGTATCAAACATTGGCGCTGTTACGATTATTAAGAAAAGTAAGTCAATGAAAATATCCCGGCACGCTAAGGAGACAGATTCTTAAAGGGTCAGGTACCTTTTCAAATGTCAAAAGTTAGTGAAATTTTCAAACTAGTGTTCGTAAGTGTGATATATCTGATATTTTTATACAAGTTCTTACTTCTATTAAACCAAATAGCTAAATCTAACAAAAAATGTTCATTGTGTGGAAAATTCGTTAATAAAGAAGCACTATTTAAAATGTTTTAAACTGCATACAGAGAAATATTTTTAAAATACACATTAAATATTATTGAAAAAATACTTAATTACACTTTTTATACATAAATTATACACATTTGTTTTAATTATTTTATTTCTATAAAGAAAATTTTATTTCTATGAAGAAAAAAAAGAAAAAGAAAAAAAAAATGTAGAAAACAATAATAAAACACCGCGTTACCGGGTCACAAATAACCCCCCTCCAATCTTGAAAATTGAACCGCATTACTCTCCAGAAATAGTTACAATAGTATTTTTAGTTACAAAAAAATTACATTTAAAATTAACGAAATATTTTTATTTTTTACTATCTTTAGAAGGAAAAAGTATTAGATTGGTAAAAATTTTCGAATTTCGGCTTGCCACGGATTTGCACGTTTTAGGGGTCAAAGAACCCAAAAAACTTGTATAAAAATGTCTGTCTGTGAATCTGCCTGTCATTCTGTCACTCTGTGAGTCTGTAAGTAACAAAAATTTTGTGGGCGCTCTATCTCAAAAAATAATGCACGGAATTTCACAGAACTTTAGATGCAGTTAGACTTTGATACAAACTAAAGCTCATTAGTTTTTGGTGTACATCGGCCTACAGGTAGCGCTGATATGCAGCTTTTTTTCACGATTTCCACAATAGCTATATCTCAAGAACTAATGGACGGATTTTCATAAAACTTGAGATTCTGTTAGTCCTTGATATAATATGAAGCCGATTGCTTTTAAGTGTAAATCTCTCAACAGCTGGCACTGCAATCAATTTTTAATATATCTGACAAATATTTCTACTAAATTTGTGAATGACTGACGACTCCTAATTAGCAACGAAAATATGCTCCAACTTTAAACAACTATTACTCGGCCAATTTTAATCGTAGAATAATGGGATTTTTTTTGTCTTACTTGTCAGTGTTATAAGAAAATTTTGCTAAATATAACTTATATGACCGGAGAACCGTGTAAAAAATTAAATTTCACAGTTTTTTAATAAATGTTTTTCTTGATCCAAATCGCTTTTAAAATATTTCTTTTTCTCATCTAAAACATTTTTTGTAATTGGAACTGCATGTCTATGACAAACGGCTTAGGAATTAGCCATTGGCCACCGTTGAGAGTGGACAACATGTATAACAGCTGCATCACATAAATAGCAATTTTAGAATTTTTTTTTTCTTCTCGCACCTTTTTTAATTATTTTTTTATATTCTAGGCGAGCATTTACGTCTCTAAAGTAACAGTCATGCCTAATTTCAAGCTTCTAGCTTTAGCAGTTCCAGATAAATCCTAATTTAGAACATTTTCCACTCATTTCACTCTCTTAAATTTCGTACTTTTCTAGAAATCACTCATAGAACGTATTTGCATCTTAAATGTAACCACATCAAATTTGAAATGTCTAGTGCAATAATATTACAGAAATCTCAGTTTTAGAAAGTTGTTTCTCCTGCACTCTTCCTGCTATTGTTATACCGATCTAAACAATAGCCTAAGTTGAAGTTGAGATAGTCACCAGCAATTTGCCATCAATATTTTAAAAATTTGTTAGGTAGTTCCGAGATTGGTATTTACAAACAAACAAATATTATTTCTTTATAATAACATTTCTATACTAGCGATCATCTTGCAGTTTTAGAAAATATACTACAGATGTTGCTGTGATCGACTTTTCAGATTTCAGTATCGTTGGACATTTAAAGGATTCAATATTTTAGCACACTTTTTAAATATTACTAGGATGACCTATTTCCGCATTATTCATTCTAGACGCAATAATATCATTTATTATGAATCTCAAAAAGGCAATGACTCTTTTAAAGAAAAAAAAATGGCAATGAGCAATGTTAAAAGATATGTTAAATGTATTTAGTCAACAAAAAATCATTAATAATAAGAATTGATGAGAATTCTTTTCTAAAATTTGTTTTAAAAAGGCATTTTAAAGTATACTTATTGTAATTTTCCTCAGAGCAAATTGTTTTTAAAAGATGATAAAGCAGATTACGATTTTTAAACTGGAAACTTTTTCCACAGAAAAAATGTTTAAATTAGAAATAATATGAAATTTTCTTCGTTTCGCAGTGTGGATTAACAAACATATGTCAGTCTGTAACTCGGGAATAACAGTTTGACCTGACGTTCCGACATTAAGCAAAAACCTCATAAAGTCATCGAGTCTGTAACAAAATTTTACTTTGCAGTTGCTCTAAAAACGGAGAATTTCAAGAAAATTTGTGGCAGCATCTTACGCATGTGTGTAGCGAATTTAAAAATAACAATAAAATAATAAGCAAATTGAATTTTGTTGCATTATTAAATATTTATTATGTTAGTTTAAATATCCGGCGAAGATGTTAAATATGAAAAGAAACACAGTTTGTATTTTAAGAAATTGAAAGCTAAATCATAAGAACGCACCGTATTTTTCAACTTCGAAAATTGTGCAGAGATTGATAAGTTCTGATAAGGAGCTATATACTACAAAATAGTCTAAAAGCTCCTCAAGCGAAATTTTCTACGAAAACGGACTGTTGTGTTTTCAAAATTACAAAAACTATATTTTAGTAAATTGCATTTAAAAAAAAATACTAAGGAGTTTACCTCCAATCTTCAATGTAGAAAATATTGATTTGAAAAGCAATCGTGATATTATTTTTCATTCAGGTTTTAACACTTTTAACGTTATCGACAACACATGTCAGTGCGAAATAAAATGTATCTGGGTCATTCAATGTTAATTTACGTTATATTTTGAACTATTTTCAGTAATTTTAGTAATATAAGACACTCAAAAAAATTATTCAAAATATAGATTTGACATGGTTTGCTAATTAAACTTATTCAAAGTCCAATTTAGATGAAAATTACCTAATTTTAATGTTATTTCTTAAATTTTGGTAGTTTTATTTACTATGATAACTGCCATTATTGAAAAAGGAATGTGGGTTATCATATAAAGTGAAATTTCCATTATAATTTTTTAGGTAATTTTCATCCAAATTGACCCTTAGATAGGTATCATTGACAAATCATGTTAATTTTACATTTGAATATTTTTTTGTGTTATATTACTAAACTTACTGCAATAAATTATTCTAAATGTAACGTAAGCTACCAAGGAATGACCCATCTGCTTGTCGCAATGTTTGTTCTCAATATCCGAATCAAATTGCTTGGATCAGAATCTTTTGACAAATGAAAATATTGTGAAACGTGTTTATCTTGGAATAAGATGCAACACAGAATTCCGAAATTGTGCTTGGGATATACCAAATCAACGGTTCAGCCTAATTGGTAAACAAAGAGAACGATTCAGACGAAGAGGTAGACGAAGCCATATCAGAAATAGTAGGAATTATTTAAGTTACCTTATGGTTTTTGCTGTGTCCTTGGAACTTTATGTTCTACTGGAAATTAAACAAGATGGAAATAGCACGTCAAACTTAGCAAATCAGGTGCGATCGTACTATAACAAAGTTTTATAAATAGTCATATTTTGGTGTAATAATATTCTGTATATGGGATACAATGCAATGGCCGAAATCTGTTGCGTATCACTGTAAATTCTATCTGCTTTTTATTATACACGAAGTAACTTGTAACAAACTTTAGCACTGTATATTAATTTCTAAAATGTTTAATAGTTTTATAGTATTAAAACGCTCTCCAAACAGTGTTTCTCCCTATACCAGCGGTTCCCAAACTTTATTGGTACGCGACTCACCTTTATGTAAAAAAAAATTTCGCGACCTATCTAATATAATGGTATATATCAGTTTGGAAATTCTTGTTTGACATGTATACACTGTAAAAAAAATTCAAGAGGTTACTAAAAATTTTTTAGTAAATTTGTATTCCACAGAATTTTTTAGTAACCATTACAAACTTTTTTTTTGCAAGTGAAACAAGCATTTCTTTTGTAAACTGAACAAAAGAATTTTTTGTATAACTAACTTAAAAAAATTTAGTATGAGCCACAAAGCTAATTTTAGTAATAGCTCCAAAATTATTTTTAATAACCATTATGTGCGCCCGAAGGGCAGGAGGTTCCTTCGAGCTGCATTCAGAATTCTGAAGCGGAAGATTTTCGGCAAAATCGCAATAGATGGCAGCACCAAACATTGCTAACATTTTCATAATCCCTTTACTAACGAGTACTTACACTACATACATTCGGGGCGTATCTGACTGTGGCCAGTATCGAACTCGGGACCTTTCAGGCTGGAGTCCGTTACTATAACCACTATGCTATCAAGGCCACACCAAGGGAGTTTTAGTAATAGTTATTAAAGATATAAAACTATTAACTCTCTTCGTTGCTAACTTTTTTCTAGTAATTCTTACAGATTTTCTTGTAACCGACTAAGATTACTAAAATTTTTTTAGTAATTACAAGGATCACTAAAGTTTTTTTAGTAGATCGACCTTTTTTTTTTTACAGTGTAAGCTATCGCTGTCCTATCCTTCGAAAGGGGCAAATTTTCGTGCGAAGGATACACTATCAACGAAAATAATAATTCGTAATTCAAATGTGTGTAAATGGAATAATAATTAACACAATACACAAACTAGAAAGATATATAAATGTACATTTAATTACTATTTAGTATGTGGACTTTTAGTATGTTAAACTACATACCCTAACTAGCATCTATGCAAAAATCCAGCTTTGTTCTAATTTTTTCCGCTATTTGCAAAAAAAGGTGCTAAAATGACTGGACTACTTCACGAGAGAAAGAAATTTTGTTACACATTCTCTGGCATCCTATTCAATGTTTCGTATACAAAAGCAATTTTTTCAATATTTCTAGAATTTTTATAAAGCTATTCCGAAGATCATGTCTTGCTGTTCTTGAAAATGTCATGTCACCGTTTGTGTGCGAAATTAGCAGGTCTGCTTATTAAAAGTTATTTAAAACCTTTTTATGGGTACCTAAAGTGTAAAGATCAAACTTGCCAGAGTTACAAAAGACTATTGATCCACGTAATCGTTTACCCGCAAGAACAGTGACACATCTCGACAAAAGTAAATTTCACAGGAGAGAAGAAAGAAAATTTGCATTATTTTATTGTAACATGAAATTATAACACTTAGCTCTGCGTACAGGAATGAAAACTTGCATAAAAGCATAAAATCCATAAAAATGATGACGTAGGATGCGGTTTGGAAGGCTAATTTCTTTTACTTACCTTGACACTGCTCGGGAAGAAACAAAGGTCATTCCCATGTTATTTTACGGGGGAAATGTTTATCCTTCTTACTCATTCGAATTTGTAAATTTCAACACTATACTGCGACATCCAAAAGTCAGGACGAAATTAAAAAATGAATAATTTGAAAACGAATCAAGATACAAAAGGTACAGTTTGCACCAAAAAGAAACCGTTTTTTGTGTGGCAACGAAAAAATTAGTTCTGTTGGAATTTGTTGAGGTACCCTTGCAACATGCAAAAGTGACAGTCTAGTGTGGCTTCACTGCGGATTTCAAAATTGGTCCATTTTTTTTCGATGAAGTCACACAGACGGGTTTCACACTCTGTGACTTTTGGCTGTGGAGATTTTTGAAGTCAAAAATGTACCGACCAACCGGCATCACCAGCAGCACTGAAAATGTCATCCGCCCTAATGTGTCTGCCATAACTCAAAAAATGCTACTAGATGCTGTGAGCGGTGTGATATATATATATATATTCAGCACGTCGATAGGAAATTTTTTTATACCTCTGTAAGTTCCAAATTTATATATTTTTCCAGCCATAAGTTACAAACGAGCAATAACACTTTTTGAAGTTTTAGCGCAAATTTTAAAATACTAATAACTATCTTTAAAATCTTTCAAGCTTACAGAGCGATAAAGAACCTTCCTGTCTACGCGCTGAAAAAATATATAATACTAGCTGTCCTGCCCGGCGTTGCCCGGGCCCGTGATGTTATTCAGTTTTCAAATGTGTTATTTGCTTTCTAAATGACCCTTAAATTAAACTCAAATTTCTATGATTTTATATCTTTAAGTCCATTTTGTCAAAATTTATATTTTTAAACGGGAAAATCGCGAAAAGATATTGAATTGAAAGCACATGCTGTTTGGTATTTTGTTTTCTATGTAATTTGATTTTTTGGAAACTATGCGAACCGAAACCGAACGAAACCACGACGGAACACTCAGGTTTTTACTAAACTCGTAAAAATTTTCACACATTTTTTTTTTTTTTTTTTTTTTTTTTTTTTTTAGTAAAAAAATAATTCTATCCATACGAAAGTTCCAAAGTTTTTGAAATGTAATGTAAATCTGGTTTATTGAAAGGCTCTAAAAAGATTGCACTAAAATACGGACATCTAGTTACTTTTAGCCGGGATGTAATTCGTGTTTGTCGGTGTATTTGAACGGGTTAAATCTCATATTTTTTTTAAACAAATTGCAACATAAATTATGAGAATGTTTTAGCTTTAAGAAAATATTTTCGGTTTGTCAGGACGTATATAGAATTGCGCCCTGCAAAGGCAAAACCGCAATGAAACGATCTGGTTTTTATTGATTTCCTCAAATTTTTCGCACTTTTTATTTTGTAAAAATTATTTCTACTCGTCCGAACGTTTCAAAATTTTTTAAGAAGGTGTAAATTTGATCTATTGAGGTGCTTTTAAAAGTTTGGGCTGAAATATGTACGCTTAGATACTTTTAGCGTAGAAAAAATATTCTATACGTGAGTCGCAAAGTGCCTCCCTTTGCCGGTGTATTTGAAAGGGTTAAACCTTATATTTTAAAAACCGGTTGCATCACGGATTATAAAAATGCTTTTTAAGCTTAAAGAATATGTTTTTTTGTTTATCGGTACCTATAGGATTGCGTTTTGCTAAGTCAAAACCGCAATGAAAACGATCTGTTTTTTATTGATTTCATCAAATTTTTCGCACATTTTATTTTGTAAAAAATATTATCCGTCCGAACGTGTCGAATTTTTTGTAGGGAGTATAAATTTGGTCTATTGAGAAGATTTTAAAAGATTGAGTTGAAATATGCACTTTAAGATAATTTTATCATGGAAAAAATATCCTCTCTGCGAGTCGCAAAATGACCTTCTTTTGCCAGTGTATTTGAAAGGGTTAAAATCCAAATATTTTAAAACCAATTACACCATCGGTTAGAAGAAAATTTCAACTATAAGATCTTTATATATATATATATATATATATATATATATATATATATATATATATATATATATATATATATATATCTTAAAAATTACGCACTGGAGGGGCATTGACAAAAGGGAGAAAAATAGTTTTGGAAAAAACGACCATTTTTGAATATTTGTTTTCAAAGGGTTAACTGCAACATTTCTTCGAATTGATTATTGCATTTGAGACTTAAAAATATGATCTTTCGAAATATGTCTCTTAAGTTTAACTGCGTCCAGCAGTTTATTTAGATTTAAACAAGATGTTCCAAAACAGAAATAAACGGGGAAAAAAGTTTCTTCCTCCGTTTAGGTGCGTAATTGAGTTTCTGCGCATATGCAAACGTTTTCTTTCCCCGAAAATCAAAAAGATGATTTTTTGAAGAGAGTGAGTTTTTTCCCATAGGATAACATGTGATTCCCCTTTGTTTCTTTTCCATCAAATAAGTCCCTTTAAGGTATGTGCCTACGCTCAAATCCCTGTTTTTGCGAAAATTTTCGGGTTTTTTTTATTACTTTAAAGTCCTAACAGTTAGGATTCCAAAAATTCCTTCCTTTTTAATTCAGCGATAATTATAAGATAATCTTATCTCTCAAACAGTTTTTAAGATATTGGAATAAAATTTTGTTTTTAGGTTCTGCTCATCTAAGGTATGCTATGAAGCAAAATATAGCATGTAAAGTTTGCATATGTTAATTTAAGAGATATTTTAAAGGAAAAAATAATGTTTAATGTACAAACTTTTGTATATGTTAATAAATTTAAGAGGTATTGCAAGTACTTTGCTTCGTAACACAGGTAAGTGATGGTTTGCTAATATATTGTTATAAAAAAAAAGTGAAATAACAGATTTCGTTATAGAAGGTTGGTTTTGCATAACCTCAATTTTATACTAAAATTTGACGAAATATTGCCTAAATTTGAAAAGTTAAGTAAAATTAAGTTAAAAATTCATAAGAATTGATCGTTTTGTTCCCTCTTTTAATTAAAAACAAGCCAGATTTCTAAAATTTTTCATATTTTTCAAAAAAAAAAAAAAAAAGTGCTCCGAAGGCAGGACTACACCTTAACACGATTGTCAGTTAGTGCGGTAAACATTTTTGAGGTACTCCATCACGGCATCAGTTAGTGCGAAGAAAATTTCGATTAATATGCAAAAAATAAAATAAGTCAAAAATTTTCTTCTTCTTAGCATGATGGCATAAAATCTATATATATAAAAGGAATTCTGAGGATAATTGAGGCACAGGCGAAAGCAAATCTTGGCAATGCGCCAACTCGGTCCAGAGGAAGCAAATCTTGGCAATGCGCCAACTCGGTCCAGAGGTATAAAAGCAAGATAGAAAAAAACGCGCAGGTCTGTGCATTCAAGTACAACCACCCATATGTATATGCTGAAAGTTTGTTCTGACGCTCACCCGACGCACGTGGAGTGCCGATGGTCCGGGGAGAGTCACCGGGGGATCCGTCGCGAGCTGAGAGAGAAGCGTACCATACACATAAATTATTAAATAAACCTTCAAATTAAGCCCGGCGAAGCGGGCTGGGTATGCTAGTTTTTGATAAAGAAATTTGCAGAAAATGCTGAAAAAAAAAATAACGATAAAATAATTTCAAAAAGTTTTTAAAAAAATGTAATTCCGCAAACATCATTTGCTAGATCAGACTTATAGATCAGTATAATTAACTATGGAAGTACAGCGAGGTTTAAAAACCAAATTTTGTGTTACACTACAAGATCAGGGTTGCCACAGGCGACTATTCTTTTTTTTATTATTATTATTATTCTATTTTGTACCACTTTCTCAAAACAATAATATATTCATTTAACCCCTTGCGGGCCGGTGGTTTCATATATATACCACTTAATTTTAATTCCCAAACGCCACATTCGCACCGGAATTTTGTTAAAGAAAATTACGGTTTATTGAATGCGTAAAGTATAGCGTTTTCTTATTTATAAATAAAGTTGTTTTCAAATTCCGGTGTCAGTCATTAATTTCAATACCTAAGCTATGAATTTGCCCTGCCCCGCAAAGGGTTAAAATATTCATTCAAAAGTATACGATATTCATTTTAAAAAAATAGTGGTGCGAATGGAATAAAAATTTGTCTGTGGCAGCCCTGCAAAATGTATTTCAAAAAGAAGAAGGAATAAAACTTTGAAAATTTAATAAGATTGCCTTTTAAAAAGTTAAAATGTATGCAAGCTTGTAATAATCAAGTTGTATTACAATATCAATAATTTTTAAACCAAATAATGTTACACATATTTTTAAAAAACTTAAATGATAAGAAAGCTAACAAATGTAACCAAACAAATTAAAGCAATGCAAAATCAACATTTCCTTGCATGTTTATGTTAATAAATGTTCATAAAAATTATACGCTTTTTTTCCCAAATTAAGCTGTAATATGTACTTGATAGCAATAATACATCCAAAACAATATCGTGTAGTACATATCACATTGTCTATTTTTATGTATATTGGATTTCTGAGAAAGTTAACTTAGTGCGGTATATATCTATGAAATGCTATATCAAAAATTATATTTTTTGAAAAGTTTTCTTGAGTTTTACGTTATTTTTCTTTTTCTTTCTTTCTTTTTCAGCGTTTTTTGTAAAACTATTTTTTTAAAAAGCGAGGTCAATTGGCTGAAAGAAAAGAAAACAAATCTGAAATTGCACGTCAAACGTGGCTAATGAGGTGCGTTCGTACTATAACAATGTTTTAAAAAGATTTAGATCATGGTATAATAGTGTGCAGTACTTCGGATATACAGGGTGTCCCAAAAGGTCGTTTACAAACTTAACATGCTGGTCTGTCATATCATGATGAATAATATTAAATAGGAAACTAAGAGTCTCAAACGTCTTCCAAAGGAGATATGCGCCATTAAAGTTTAGGGTCCAAAAATTCAAATGATTATAAAAAACAGAAAAATTGGTCGATTCGTTTGCGGTTTTCACTAAAACTGTTCTTTATGTCAGTATTTTCTTGAAAAGAAATTATAAAGATAAATTTCAAAAAATGTCGATAGAGGGCGCTTTAGACTTTGGAGTAACGATAAACAGGTTTTTACCATTATATTTTGCATCTCATTAAATGTTTTTAGAAGCTTAGACATAAACTTAAATTTTAAGCTCAAAATCTAAATCGTTGGAAGGGGTTAAGTAGCGCAAACTGAATTGCGGGGGGAGGTTCAAATTTCAAATGATTATAAAAAACGCAAAAATTGGTCAATTGATTTGCGATTTTCACTAAAATTATTCTTTATGTCAGTATTACCTTGAAAATAATTTATAAAGATAAAATTCAAAAAATGCCGATAGAGGGCGCTTTAGACTTTGGAGTAACGTACAACTATTTTTTCCGTTATTTCTTGTATCTCATAAAATTTTCTTAGAAGCTTAGACATAGACTTAAATTTTGAGATAAAAATCTGAATCGTTGGGAGTGGTTAAGTAGCGCAAACTGAACTGTGTTCAATGGGGGTGGGCAGGTTCAAATTTTAAATGATTATAAAAAACGGAAAAATTGGTGGGTTTTCGCTAAAACTATTCTTTATATCAATATTTTTTTGAAAATAAATTTTACAGATATCTTTCAAAAAATTCCGTCAGAGGGCGCCTTAAACTTTATAGTAACCAACAACTATTTTTAACCGTTATTTTTTGTATCTAATAAAATGCTTGTAAAAGTTCAAACTTAAATTTTGTGCTCAAAATCTGCATCGTTGTGAGTAATTAAGCGGCCAAAAATTGAACTGCGTTCGAGGGGTGGGGATGGTAACATTTCAACTCCTGAACACAGTTCAGTTTGCGCTTCTTAACCCCTCCTATCGATTTAGATTTTGAGCACAAAATTTAAGTCTAAACTTTTGCAAACATTTAATTAGATATATTTAAAAAAAAAAAAAAAAAAAAAAAAAAAAAAAAAAAACGGTTAAAAATAATTGTTGGTTATTCTGAAGTTTAAAGCGCCCTCTGACGGATTTTTTAAAATTTATCTTTAAGATTTATTTTCAAGGAAATATTGACATAAAGAATAATTTTAGCAAAGACCGATCAATTTTTCCGTTTTTTATAATCATTTGAAATTTGAACCTCCCCACCCCCATTGAACACAGTTCAGTTTGCGCTACTTTACCACTCCCAACGATTCGTATTTTCATCTCAAAATTTAAGTTTATGTCTAAGCTTCGAAAAAAAATTTATGAGATGCAAAAAATAACGGAAAAAAATAGTTGTACGTCACTTCAAAGTCTAAAGCGCCCTCTATCGGCATTTTTTGAATTTTATCTTTATAAATTATTTTTAAGATAATACTGACATAAAGAATAGTTTTAGTGAAAAAATCATTTGAAATTTGAACCTCCCCCCGCAATTCAGTTTGCGCTACTTAACCCCTTCCAACGACTTAGATTTTTAGCTTAAAATTTAAGTTTATGTCTAAGCTTCTAAAAAAGTTTAATGAGATGCAAAAAATAATGGTAAAAACTAATTTATCGTTACTCCAAAGTCTAAAGCGCCCTCTATCGACATTTTTTGAAATTCATCTTAATAATTTATTTTTAAAAAAAATACTGACATAAAGAATAGTTTTAGTGAAAACCGCAAACGAATCGACCAATTTTTCTGTTTTTTATAATCATTTGAATTTTTGGACCCTAAACTTTAATGGCGCTTATCTTCTTTGGAAGACGTTTGGGATCCTTAGTTTCCTATTTAATATTGTTCATCATGATATGACAGACCAGCATGTTAAGTTTGTAAACGACCTTTTGGGACATCCTGTATATGTATAGTATAATTCGGATTCGTATACTAGCCGAAATCTTATATGTGTCCCTGTAAATACTATTTGCTTTCTACGAATATAGAAAGTATCAAATAGTAAACATCACCAACATACATCAATTTCGTAAAATGCAAAATAGTTTAATATAGTTAAAACTCGCCCCAAACAATATCCCCCCCCCCCTATACCATTATGCAATGGAATACTTTTGTGTGGCACTGTAAATTAATGACAAATACGCTTTATGCCACACATTGTACAGAATGCATATTTTAATATATATTTCATAGACGCATATCAATTTTATTATGTTCGAAAGAGATTAACATCATTAAAATACACTTGAAACTATTTTGTCCCCATTGGCCATAATGTAACGGAATCCTTTTGATTGTCCTTGTGATTAAAATATACATCCGATTTTCATAAAATCTGAAAGGACTGGACAAAATTATGCAAAAATTATGTATTTTAAATATCGAAAGATTCGGTTTAGTAGTTTTTATTCTGATGTACAGACAGACGGATTGAATGAGACCATAGGTGCTACGTGTTTACATAATTACGAACGCACCTAAAAAAAGAAGAGGGTTGATCACCTACATTTTGAGCATTAATCGGAATTTCCCCTGGCATCGTAATTTCTCCTAATAAAGAGAACATCTAAAAAAGTATATAACTCTGAACGAAAGAAACCTATTTGATTGCAGATTTTTTTTCTTTTTCTGATAACTAATAGAATAATTAGTATGAAGTCGATTATTTTCTTGGTTATTAAACTTCCAACTTCCGGCTGTTTCGACAGGTGCTGCATTCCATTAACCAAGTTTATAATTCAGCTGTCACGCATCAAATATGGTGACTGCGTTAAAAATCTTAAATTTCACACATTAGGATTGAAAAATTAAAATACATTCCAAATAATCACAAAAACGGATTTTTCACATCGGTTGGATAACCGTTTTCAGAATGAAACAGAAAAAAAAAAAAAAAAAAAGAAAAAAAAGAAAGAAAGAAATTAACTTGTATATTCTTTCTAACAAACTATGGCCGAAACGGGTTATGTTGCGACACAATAACCTCTAATCAAGTGTTTTACAAGTTTTCCTGTCCTCCCACCTGCTCAGTGGAACTCTCTTTTCCTGCCTTGGCGAGTGTTTTCGGAGTAGACGTTAGTGGCTGAGAAAATCGGTTCACGAGTAACCAATTACAGTGAGCCAGCGAGAGTCTTCGCCAACTTTCAGAAAAACCAAAAAAATCAGCTCCTTTCCATTGTTTGAGCACGCACTTAAAGTATTTTTTCTTAGAACTCGCCGCGCCTTTCAAGAGCAAGACAATTTTTAAAACAAATCAGCACAAAAAGAAAGGCAGAAATTTAAGAAAAACACATTAAATATTAAATAATAACTCTTTAACATTATTTTTTAAAGAGGCGATTTGAAATGGTATTGTCTTTTTTCACCAGTGTTAAATTCAGACACTTTTCTCCGGGAGGGATTTCTGTGGATCCGGCAAGGATATATAGAACTCCAGGGTGATGTGTGTGTGTGTGGGGGGGGGGGGGGGGTAGCATTTTTTGACCACTGGAAACAGAAAATATCGAATCTTCCAGGGAACATGCTTTTGCTCCGTTGGGGAAATGTCCCCCTGGGGCACCCCCGAAATTCAACTCCTTCTTCACAATGGGGCTCTGCTGTCCTGAACACCCCATTTAAGATGGATTGTACATACATTAACTTAAACAGAACTAAAAATTAACTTCCACGAAGGATTAATAGTTATGTAGCCAGATTGTGTTTCAGGAGCTTCAAGACCTGTCCTCCGTAACCACTGCACGGGGAGGGCCATAGCTAAGGGGGTGCTATGAGCGGCTCAGCTTCCCCCCCCCCTCTAAAATATTTTAAGCCTCCTTTGAAAACAATTCCGAGGCCATTAAAGAAATTTCTGTTCTGAAAATTCTATTCAAAAACCTAATTTAAATTTGAGATCTTTTCACAGTTTTGCAGAATTACTGAATTGTATCTAAAATAAGTATTTCAACACTCGCTCATCCTACTTGCACATATGAAGCTAACATCTTGCACTAGTTATACACTCAAAATTTTCATCATCAGGTAGCTTTCATATACTTATATATTTTATTTATTGATTTATTTTAAATTAAGTTATATTATTCAAAAATACTAAGCTCAAATTAGTAGAACCTGATTATGAGCTTGGTCGAAATCTTAATTCAGGTGCACATGCACACTCATATTGAAATCGATTAATATGTATATGCAATAACTCAGCCATTTTTTAAGATACAGACGAAACAAAAAATGGAATCTTTGTATCAAGGTCAAATGCATAAAAGAAAAATCTTTTTCAATTGCTCACTTTCTTGTACCTAATTTTAAATTTAAAATTTATAAAAAATTTTAAATGGCCGCCATTTTGAAATAAGATGGCGGATGGAACTGAGTATCGAACTCGATTCAGGCCTCAGAATATACTATGTACACACCAAGTTACATCCGAATCGATTCATAAATACGCGTGTTATCACGTGACAAAAATCAGAACGTTTCAAAATGTCAGTCATAAGAAAAATTCAAAGTGCTATAACTCAATCATTTTTTAAGATATAGACAAAATAAAAAGTGTTCTGGAATCGTTGTTTTGGGTTCTAACACGTAAAAGAAAAATATTTTCCAACTTTTATTTTTTTCGCATTTAATTTTAAATTTTAAATTTTTTTAAAAAATTCAAAAGGCCGCCATTTTGAAACAAAAGGGCGGATGATGCTGGCCAACGAACTCGGTTGAGATATTTGTATGTACTATGTACATACCAAGTTTCATTCAAGTCCGTTCATAAAAACGCGTGTTATCACGTGACAAAAAACAGATCGTTTCAAAATGTCAGCCATAAGAAAAATTCAATGTGCTATAACTCAATCATTTTTTAAGATATAGACAAAATTAAAAGTGTTCTGGAATCGTTGTTTTAAGTTCTAACACGTAAAAGAAAAATATTTTTCAACTTTTAATTTTTTCGCATTGAATTTTAAATTTAAATTTTTTTAATTTAAAATGGCCGCCATTTTGGAACAAAATGCCGGATGATGCTGGCCAACGAACTCGGTCGAGACATTTGTATGTACTATGTATACATACCAAATTTCATTCAAATCGGTTCATAAATACGTTAGTTATCGCATGACAAAAATCAGATATATATATATATATATATATATGTCAACATTTGAACGGAGGGTTGTTTTGGGGTCTGAGGGTCATGATCGGTGAAAATATACCAAAATTTTCCGGAAGTGCTTTCCTCCGGACGTCTGCAATAGGTAGCTTTTTACTTTTTGTAATGAAAGCCACCTAAAATACGAGTCACCCTATTGTTCACTTCTAGCTGCGGCCCTGTGCACGGGACGACAAATGTCCCGATGCTTCATGATTAGAGATGGGAATGCTCGGGAAAAAAACGGAAAAATTGGGAAAAAAACCAGTTTTTTTCGGTTTTTTTCCGAAGGCTTATTTTTCAATTTTTCTGAACTGGAAAAATTGAAATTTCATTTATGAAATAATACAGTGAAAATTTTGTAATAGCTACATTCTTAAACTTTTTATTTCATTTATTTTTATGTTGAGTGTCCCACATGAAAACTTTAATCTGATCTCTGAGCAGAAATCTTTTTGAGAAGACTTGAAAGGATCATTCACATTTTTTTGTTGTTTGAAACACAAGACCCTTCACAAAATTTCTCTTGAAAATAGACATTTCAGAAAAAAGTTTAATCTACAAATTGAATCTTTTGCAAATGCAGTGATTGAAGGAAAAAAAAAATCTCATGCCATATAGCAGCTGAATCTTATCAAGTTGTATATATGCAGAAATAACCTTATTAAAAATGTCTAAATAGGACTCTAAAAACAGTAATAATTTCTTATTCACAAATTCCGAATATATTTTGTATAAATATATATACAAGAAATTCGCAATTTGACAAAAACAGGATTACATGAAAAAATCTAGATATATAATTAAATGCAACTTCTCTTTTTAAAAATTAATTCATGTGCAAAATTATTTCAATAATATGCCGATTAATAGAAATGGTAAAATTAAAAATTTAACCTAAAATTTGAAGCATGCATTTATTACTTTTTTCTATCTTTTCAAGAAGTAAGTGAAAATTTTGACTTCCAGTTTTTGGTGTATTTAAATGTTTTAGAAGGTCCTGAACACAATTTGATAGTTTTTGGAAAATACCTGTCACTCTGTGACTCTGTATGTGACAAAAATTTTATGGGCACTCGATCTCAAGAACTGATGCACATAATTTCACGAAACTTTAGATTCAGTTACACCTTGATATAAACTCGAGATGTTTAGTTATTAGTGCATATCGCCCAACTGATGGCGCTGCTATGCTGCATTATTCATAATTTCCACAATAGTTCTATCTCAAGAATTAATGTATGTATTTTCATAAAACTTCAGATTAAGTTAATCTTTGATATAACTTTGTGCACATTACTTTTTGGTGTAAATCGCTCAACAGATGACGCTGCTATGCTGCATTATTCATGATTATCGCAATAGCTCTATCTCAAGGACTAAAGGACGATTTTTCATCAAACTATAGATCCAGACAGTTCCTGATATATATCAATGTTGTTTAGTTTTTGGTGTAAATTGCCTTATAGGTGGCACTACTATGCTGCATTTTTCAAGATTTTGTTATAGCTGATTGATTGAATGTTTTTTCAAGGTATTGAACCTAAAATTGACCTCCATTTTACCTCCATAATGTGCAGTAATGTTGCAAAAACATGGGCAGTTTGCATTAGAAAAGTACAACTGAGATGGAAAAAAAAAAAAAAAAAAAAAAAAAAAATCATATTTTATTACAAGTAACTATGTTCCAAATTATACATTCCTTCTTGATTAAACTTTGAATTTTTGTAGTTTTTTAAAGCACACTAGAAGTTTATCTCTGTATGTAACTGCTTTTGTTAATTCCTCAAATAGTGAGCATTTTCTATTTCTAGTGTTCTGTTTTCATAACTTTTGAGTTTCATTCTTAGAAATACGAAATTACCATATGAAAACATTATTGAATATGGTTTCTTACTCAAGAATAGAATACCAGATTTTAGGATTTAAAAAAAATTACGTTTAATTAAACTTAAAAAAATATTTTTTCTGGTTTCAGTGAGTAAAAATCTAACAGTCAATAAATCCTGTGCTATTTTTTAGTTGCAGACCTGAGTAAGCAAAACTAAAACTTAGTTTTGTTTGAATTCAGATTTTAAAACTAAATCAAAACTTTCAGTTGAGAAATTGAGATTGGAAAGCTATACCAAAACTAAATATATATTTTTAAAGGAAATAAAATTATAATTGTAAGAAAAAAGTGTAAAGATATACATTTTTTTAAAACAAATAATGGAATTCTTTGAATACTAATATTGATAATAATGACAAAACTGCAACAATTTCTTTAAACTAGTATAATTTACTTAAAAACCATACTTATGTAAATGGAATGCATAATTTATTTCATTCCAAATTGCAGACATATTGGCTCAGGTTCTTACATTAGGTCAATTGGTAGTTAAACTTGTAACTGAAAAATCATTTCAACAGAGATATGATATAACAAACAATATTGTTTTAAAAATTCTTAGGCTGTGGGGAAAAAAAAAAAAACTTTTAAAAGCAGGCTTTGCTACTTTCTTTTTATTTTGTAATATAAAGTGAAAATAATTTTCATTTAATACAAATAAATGGGGAAAATGTTTATTATTTAATATTCTATAAGAAAATATAATTTATTTGGGAGAAACAGACATCAAAAATCAATTTTTCCAATTTTTCCGTTTTTTTCCGAAAAAAAACCGATAAAAAACCAGTTTTTTTCCGTCACTTATACTTTTCCGGAAAATTTACATCTCTATTCATGATGTACACATTGATTTAAATTTCTTTTTATGCATTGAGAGGAGTGTCATACATTAAACATGTGAAGGCAGAGCCTGTCTATAACAGATAATTTTAAGTCAATATTTGAAAAAAAATATATTTTGCAAATCTCCTTGCCATTACGGAAGACTGTCTAAAACGGATATTTTCCCGATTCATAATGTTTCTGTTTTTACAGAATTTATTGTACTTTGTTCAGTAAATCCTGTAAAACTGGACTTGTTTATAACGGAATTCTGTTATAAAAGAAAAATTTCATAATCCCAGCGATTTCGTTTTCACAAATTTTACGGCATAAGATTGCTACATTCGATTTAGTAAAACCTGCTGAAACTGAATCAAAGGAAAATGAAGAAAATGTTTGTTTTAAACAGATTTTAATCATATCAGGAGTAAATTTATGATATACATAGAGATGATGAAATTTTAGTGTTTAAAACAGGATTTCGTTACAAACAGTTTCCTTTTTTGATACAGTTTACTCTAATTTTCTGTTCAATAAAAGTCTCTGCCCCCCCCCCCCTTTTTTATCTCTCGGTTTTTTTTAATAATTAATTTGTCAACTCTAATTCAGAGGGACAAAAGTCATCCTGATGAAAAATTCTCAATTCCTCTTTGTTTCTTATTTTAAGTTATGTGAAGAATATATTTTTTAATCATCAGATTAAAAAATAAAAAGAATATTGCTCAGTTAAACTGATGATACTGAGCTGACAGGCTATATCTAAATTTTGAACGAAAACTGATAAATATGCATGAAAAACCTATTTATATAAATTAAGGAGAGGGGCATTATCCCCCAATCCCCCTCTTACACAGATGGGATGAACGCCAAAAACTAATCAGGGAAGCGCTTTATCAGAATATACATGTATCCAAAATTTCAAGTGAATCGGGTATTTTTATCATGAGTTATCGCGTTACGCACATACGCACATACAGAATGGACGAGCACATAAGCTCTCAGATTTTAATAGCTTGTGAGCTAAAAATAGTTAGTTAAATTTTAAAAATCAACCAAATAAAAAACAAGAACGAAAAATCATCCGTCAAGCACAGATTATAAAGTACTTTCAACAGTATCAGAATATTGCGAAGAAATTTCATTTCCTCATAATAGGAAATGAAATAACCAATAAAATTTAAAAAAAGAAAAAAAATGTAATTTAACAAATTATATCGACCATTCGGAAAATGATATTTTCGAAGACTAAAATTTTAAACTTATAAATAAATTCCATATTTAAAATAATAACAATAAACATCATTTTTATGATTATCAAAACATGACTTACGTAATAACAGTGTCATATATTACGTACGGCATGGATTAAACATTAGTATTCCTAGATCAATCATAAGCAAGTTTTAAATAAATCTTCAATTTTACAATTTTCGATATTGCAAATTTCTAAACTTCTAAACATTGCACATTTTCAATTTTTACACCGCCGTATAGAGGGAAAAAAATGTACTTACAAATGCAATTTGTTTGAAAGCTGCATCTCAATTTGTTTTTGAGTTTTTTTTTTTTTTTTTTTTTTTTGTAGCTTTTATTGTTTTTTTTTATTTATTTATTTTTATTTTATTTTACTTTTGCCATTGTGGCAACAGAAGTATTTCGTTTCTGGACATTAAACATGGACCAATCAGAAGACGAATAAAAGCCGGAGATCACAAGGATTCAGATATGGTTTAGATATCTCTAGACTGAAAGAAATAACCAAATTTCCAAATGGTTAAAAAACACAATACAGTAAAAGTCTAATTTCAACAATTGTTGTCCACAGCCACTAATGTCTGAGACTATATATGTCTACGTATCCTCTATAAAATTTATACACATGTAATACACTAAAAAAAGGTTAATTTTAAAAAATGCTACAATAAGTTTAAAATATGTTAAAATAATCCACATCTGAATACGCACATTTAGCAATTATTACCCATAATTAGTCCTGCAATCGAATTCTTTTGATGTCTGTCTAATCATAATCACATTATAATCTGTGGAAAACGTGTAGCTGTGAACCTTAGTATAAGCAGTGTTCTCGCTGTCGCTCGCCTTTGTGCCAAATTGCGACTAAATTCATTATTTGGCGAGTAAACAAGCGATTAGATTTGCCAAATTGCTAGTGCTCAATTTTTGCTTTTTCTTTCTTTTCTTTTTCTTTCTTTCTTTCTTTCTTTTCTTGTGTGTATGTGTATCGCTTATAATATTCAATTGCACTTTACTGTCAGAATGGAAACTAAAAGTTTCTTAAGCACTCCTTGCAGAACAATGAATTTAGCACATACCATCGACTTCATTTATAAAAACGATCTGCAACAACTTGATTTTTCAGATTCATTGTGTATAATATCATAAAATTCTGAATTAACTTAGGAAGTTTCATTTCATAACATTTTAATGAGTTAAATCGGTTTTAGAATTTTTTTCCATGATTACTCAAGATATTTAGAATACATATATTTTTTTAATGTATTTGTAGCAGATAGCTGAATTCAGATTAATAACAATCGTTGTCGCAGTTATAAGAACTTAGATTATTTTAGAACATATTGAAAAAAAAGGGGTATATTATAGGGTTAAAGATAATTTTTTGTGCTACACGGCGAATCTATTTGGCTAATATTTTTTTCATTTGGCGATTTTTTTTTTTTTTTTTTTAATTAGCCAAATTACTAACGTTGGTCAAATGTTAGCGAGAACTCTGTGTATAAGGCATATCAATTTCACTGTGTTTGAAGTAATGCATCATTGAAATGCTCTGCAAATAATTTTGCAATCGAAATGTAGGGGATTGTTTTGTACGTCTGTAAACGAACTATAAATGCTGTTTACTCTGTAGTCTAAAGTGACGCGGCCAAGGGAGGAGTTTTGGAGTTAAAATCCCACCCAGAGCTAATATAGATTGATATAATTGCCACTTATATGACTCAAAACCAAGCTCAATATTTCAATGTATTGGCGTATCTCGGTATCCACCGCTTTGTTGAATGAGATTTCATTCAACAAAATGCTTCAATTAAATGGCGAAAATTCTACTTAAAAAGTGTGAAAGTGCATATTACATGCATCAGTTAAGTGAAAAGTGGTTATTTGAACAAAGTCACTTTTCTGAGACGTCTTATGCCAAAAGAATAGTGATTTCCTGCCACACAGATGCTTTTTGAGTTTTAAGTGTTATACAGAGTGTCGTTTCTTAATTGCACTTCTGTCTTTGTCCCATATTCGATACAATAATAGATCATCTAATTATGCAGAAAAAATATTAATTAAAAGCATATCTAGAAAATAGTGGCACGGATGATAACAATGTTGGTACTTTGAGACCTCCTTTCAAAGCGCATTTGGCACAATGTCAAGTATAAAACTTTATACAAGATCTTTATTTTAAGCAAGGCGAATCATTGTGATAAATAAACCTTTTCTTTCCGACTAAATTCAATTACTGACGGTAAATATTAAAAAGTAATTCATGTAATAATTTCAAGACATTAAAAGTCAGTAATTTTGAGACAACAATCGCTCATAATTCCATAAGGATTTCATACTTTTTCGATTAGAAATTACTTGAATAATTTTGCATCCATATACTTTTACTTTTAAAAATGAATTTGAATTTTTTACGTTCTTAAGCATACTTAAAAAAAATTACTTAATAATGTGCTATTACGTGAAATATAATTGACAAGTGACTTTTCGTGAGAATCTCTGTAATCTTTTTCAAGAACATGACTGGTTATTTGCCAAGTTTAAATTTTATACAAAGTCTTTGTTTTAATTTAAAAAATATTCAACGATTTTCATTCCAAGAGAATTAAATTATGGCAGTTGGCATAGTTACACCTCCAAGAATATTTAATCTTTGAACAATTCTAATTTTTTTTTTTTTTTTTTTTTTTTTTTTTTTTTTTTAGCTGCTTTTTTTTAATATTAGTACAGATACGAGTTCAATTCGAACCCGGATACTTTTAGAGAACTTTAACAATAATTCAGATATTTTAGCGAAATTTTCAACAAATTTATACTACTTAAGGAAAATCTCGATTTCATGTGGTGAGAAATACCTGAAATCCCAATTTTAGTGGTTGACACATATGTTTACTATTGCCTTTTCCTGGCCTTTATGTTTTCTAACTTTAATATTGCAAACATTATTTAAATGAAACATGACCAATGTAACTGTGGAAAAAATGCATTATGATTTGATTGATTAAAAGTACTGACTCTATTAACCGGCGATTCAAATAACCAAATAATATCTTTATCAGGAACTCAAAACTTCTCCTAGAACCGAATTCTGGCTGCGCCACTGATAGTCTATAGAAAATTTATTGTATTTTGTCCAAAGTGATTGGACAATAAATCAAGCACATAGTCGATTTTTAATATTGAGCACGGTATAGCAAATTCAATGAAATATATAAATAATTTGTAAACCCGAGTATATTTACCAAAGCTAGGGAAGGAACAAACTCAGATGAATGACAAACCGAAGTCATAAACATTTTTCAAATCACGTTGGTGCATTGTAAAAAAGTTTATATATACTTATATGTCATAAAAAATTTTAAGCGTTAATTTTTTTTTTTTTTTTTCAAAAATGAAATTTCTAAAGAATTATTAAATTTTCATCTTCATAATCCTTTTCCTTATAAATTTTTCACTCTATGTTTTCTATTGGCGAAACTTTACCGTTATCGAGCTCTGATTGGTTGTTTAAGAGCTGAGTTTCCCAGTTGCTAAGGTCTAGTTATTTTTTGGCGATTACCTTTGCGTCGGTTTTACCTGTGCCACACCAGTAACCGGGGCAACTTTGCAAACATTCTCTTCCGTTATTGCCAGCGGAAAAGTATGAACGAACTTCCCTTCTCCTCGAGATACAAAAGTCGAAGTTTCATTCGTGGCGGACTGTGGGAAAATTCACTGCTCTTTTAACGCGCCCCCTGCAATTTTTTTTTTTTTTTTTTTTTTTTTTTCGCTTTAAAAAAAACGTAATTTTGCACTTGGCACAGTGGATTTCTTCATTGTGTTTTGTGTGTGTCTTCCCAGAGGTGTCAAAAAGTGAAAAGTTTTGTGGCAAGTTTTCCTTTCCTGCTGGTAAGTATTTCGTAATCCCAGTTAATTGTTTTGACATAATATCTGGAATTATTTGCATTTATCGTGCTTATTGGAGGGTGACGTTACAGGTGGAAATTTAACAGAAAAGGTTAGAATATTTATATGTATATAATGTGTATTTATTGAGATTAGATATGTTTTTTAAAAACTTGTTTATTAGAAGAAAAATTTATGAGTTTTTAAACAATGTGATTTTATGCAAGATAAACTGTAGGAAATCATTTTATTTAATTTGATATTGTTGTCAATAAGATATTAGGAGTGGAAAACTCATAGGTTCAATCTGTAAATAATGCATATGTTTATTCATGAGTTTATTATTTTATGCTATTGTGTTTTGTGATCTATCTTTATAGGAAATGTCACATAAATTGAATTTTATTTTGAAAAATGCACACAAAATGCTGCAAATATATATATATATATATATTTTCATTTTAAAGATAGTTTTAAAAAAAAATGAAGCAGGAGATAAACAGTTAGTTGAATATTTACAAAGTTTCATAGTATTCGCTATCTGTAAATTTTTAGTTTGTATGCATCAAATTATAACCTTTAGAGTAAACGAATTGATTTTACATTTAAATGGGTTTTGGGGGCAAAGTCCTCCCCTAGTCTTTGAAATATCGAAGAATTTAATCTTTCAAAATGTCATAAAATCTCTTTTTTTTTTTCGCTTTGTGAGAAATTCTACAAAAGCTAAAATAACTTGTAAGATTTGATAAAAATAGAAACATTAAATAGAGAAATCGAGTTATCTCTTGCGATCTCGTCTCAAAATAGAGCACACTGATTATTGAGAAATTTGACTAATTTATAAAATGTGTGCGATTAAACCTGTATCAATAGATTATAGGATGTACTCAACAAAATTGAAAGAAGTTTTTGAATCCCCCCCCCCCTCCCAATTAAAAAGTTCTGTAATGCCCCGCTATCTTTGAATCTGAAGTTCTAAGGGGGCCAATCATTCAGCCCCCGGATTCCCCTCACTGATGTAAAGACTATGGCCGTTAGATACATTCGTATATTTAAAATATTTCCTCGGGATATTAATATTTTTAACTTCTATTTTTGTATACACTTTTTTAAAACTTTTTTTTTTCTGAAATATATACTGTATTTAATTTTATATGAAGTGTTTTGAAAAGAAATTCCTATTCGCAGTTCGATCAGTTTTTAAAGCATAAAATATTAAGCATTAATTTACGAAATAATATGAAAAAAAAAACTTTTTTAAGAAAAGAATAAAGAAAAGTTTAAAATACCAATTTCGCGGAGAAATATTTTGAATGCAAGAATGCATCAAACGTCCGTAGACTTGCATTGCTGAGAACAATTTCGAAGCTGAGTGACCAGACCCCTTAAAACGTTGATCCCAAAAAAAGTGGCTCTGGTGTATGTTAAAGGATAACTCAATATGTCTGGCTCGCTCTAACGTCATGCTTTCAACACTGAAGTAAGTTTTACAGTTGAGTAAGATTTTACATATGACTTTTCTTCTCTATATTAATAAATGAAGGAAATTCAAACTTTAAATATTTTTTTTTTTTTTTTTTTTTTTAAATAACTGTAAATTTGAATGTTAAATCCATGCACAAAAATACTAAATACACTTTGGAGAACAAGTAAAAAAAAAAAAAAAAAAAAAAAAAGTATCTAAATTAGCAGAAAAGCATCAATCAATTAGCAAATTATGAAAAAATGAATTGGGAGAAAAACTTGCTTCATTTTGTTTCCTTATCCGGAATCCTGCTGTTAACGAAAACGAACAGGTTGCATTTGACAACATAAACACATTTTTTATGAAGTTGCCCTGAAAACCTACGAAAACAAAATGAAAACAATTTCCCTCGCTACCTGTTTAAAAGACTTTCCTCCTCTCTTACATACAAAGAGAAATTTTCTTCCGTGCCAAGAGATGTTATTAAGCTAGTTACCGAAATTGACTGCATTGAGTTAATATACGTTTTCTTAGAGCAGATGTGTTTAATATCTTTAACACTTAGCTGGCTGTTTTCAAACCCAAAGAAACTACTTTCTGCCACATTTTTTAATTCATTTTTCGTCCGGAAACTCATGAAATCAGCCGTGTTATTTAGAAAGTATGTGATCGAAAGACGTTTTCCATTCTTTGATAAATGCAGAAAATACTGTGAAAGTGGGCATTTTAAATCTAATTTCCGGACGCAAAAATTTAGGAAGATAGAAAACCGATCATCACGTGATTCCAATCTCTTGTAACACTAAGTAATATATTAAAAAAAGGGAAAAAAATATCTCATTTAGATTCTAAATCGTCTCAATAGTCGGGCCGGGCCGAACTTTTGAGTTTTATTTCGGCCCGGCTCGTACAGAAATCGGTGAAAACAGGCCCGGTTCATTGTAACTTTCCTACGGGCCGGGACCGTGCAGGCCTCTACCGTGCGCTATGAGATGGATACACTTAACTTGACACAGTGAATACGGAAATTCTTAGTTTCAGAAAATGTACAACGCATACTATGCGTGTATTACCCTTTAGCTGAGTGCTAACGTCTCTTAATATTCTGGTTAAGAAAAAATAAATTTCCGTAAATACTCTAAGGATTATCCAAATTACCGTGTGATTAGCTGAATAAATGATGAAATTATTTTTAATTTTATCAATAGCATAATTCTAAGAATCTGTGGACTTGGTCATTAATGACCTCGCCTGTCAGAGTTTCAGGAAAACAAATGGCTCTATAGAGCTTTTGATTTCATCTCAAAATATCGTAAATAAAACCTAATATTGAAGATTAGGATTAAAAATCACTGTAGAGAAAGCAATCGTGCTTTTGCTGTCTTATGAACGGTGTTGAATTGACTTTCTTCTTCTCAAAAGAGGGGTTTTCCAGGGAAAATCTTCACTTCTTGACCACTAAACTTGGTCATTTGGTCATCTTCCCAGTGAGAGAATCTCTTCTACCCCCCCCCCCCCTCCCCTTCTTGTCTCTGTATAACCAAAGTCGAAAATACTAAAGTACTCGTTTAAACATTGATCTCGCAATTTTTTGTTCTAATGTGTCCTTTTTACTATAATTAAAAAACGCTATAAATTCTTACTTATCAGATGGATCGTGAAATTTTGCAAACATTAAAGAGATTCGCGTAGCAATGAATTCCGAGTATCCCTGAATAGAAGGAAAAAAAATGGCTTGTTTTATTTTATAATCATTTGAGGTAGACAGCATCTTATATAACAATATCTTATATAAGTTACAAAACTACACATGCCAAAGAGACTATTTCGTGGAGCATACAATATTAGAGCTAGGCATTTTGCCACAATTTTTATGCTGTATTTTTAGCCATCCTTTTACAATATAGACATCAGCCAATAGTTGTAGATTAATTTACATAGAAATTAATAGTTAAATTCTTTTCACAACGGTAAATTTATTTTCAGCATTCGCCTATGACTTCGGATACCTTTTTGTATAAGAAGTCTTTTGTGTCCCTGTAAATTACCTATAAGTTGGATGCACATCACATGGCTGATGTTCCCTACAACTCCTTACCTCAAAATAGTGCTATGAATTTTATGTATTCTTACACAAGTAACAAAGATTCGAATTTTCTACATGATTAATTTTAGTTATTAAAATTTATAAAGAAAATATCTTTATATGAGTAGCTGCGAAATTCGAAGACTTTATTTTGAAAAGAATTTTAATTCTCGGATAGTTCTTATCGCATGCTGAATATTTTGTTTGGAACAGCTAATAGAGTTGAAATGCTACATTACTCTTTTAAATTAACTTCAATATTCTAAATTTTACATCCAATCCTTTAAGTACAATTTCTTTTCTAGAAACATTGCTGATTCAAAATAACAAAATATTAAAAAGTCGTTGATTTTCAAAGGAATCTATACTTCAATGGCTCAAGAATGAACTGCTACTGCTAATGAAGTCTCGATTTTATAAATAAGCATCTCTTTCCTGCCAAAACATATGTAGTTTTAATTATGGTTTTACATTTAGATCTGCCCACAGTGTTGGAGCAATCTCTCATTATCTCTCATTCTCCTATCTCCGCATTCTGATCTTCTTGAGACATCGTGCCATTAAACAATAATTAACGAACCATTGACTCCAGTAGTGAGAAAGACTTTGGAGCGGCCCGTAATAAAAATAGAATTTTAAGCGGAAATGTTACGAGATGGAGCATACTTACTACAGTCATAGTATTTGTTATTTCACTCTCCATAATTAGAGGTCGCGGCCATAAGTGGTTCCTGAGCATCTTGTAAAAGGGGTTTATGATCAGAGCCTGTTTTCCGAAAAAGTCTGTGAAGCCACAGCTTACTCACTGAAATACAATGGCGCTTCCAGATTTCAAAACTAATTTTTATCAAAAAAAATTTCAATCATTGCCCCCCCTCCCCCCCCCCCAAAAAAAAAAAAAAAAAAAAAAAATCTCGCAACTTTTTTTACCTTACTAGGCTGCAATTTGAGTCATAAAAGATATTTTGAAGTTCAAACACTCTTAACTGTAGTTCAATACTTGTTATTTATTTATAAAAATACTTTGTAATTCATAATTATGTATGTAATAAAATACTTTTATATGTATATAGGTAATTATAATTAAACATTAAAAGTGTTATTTATTCGAAATTTTGATGGTAAAATTTCAAATTATTTTAAGAACACAAAATAGGAATTTAGTAAATAAAAAAGCAATTAGCAGAATAATAGGAGCCCCCCCCCCCCCCTTGTGTGACATTTGGCTTCCCCTATATCTAAATCGTAAGCGGGCCCTGTTCATGATGCTGTTCTCAAATTCGAAGGGGCTGGAAAATTATTTAAAATCATGAATTAGTAAATTGAGTTTTCAAACACTGCATTTATGTATACATAATATGCTAATCGACGGTGTAAAAATTTAAATTTGCTTTTGCTGCATATTTTTTTTTTTTTCTCAAGATCACATACATTTCTTGTTCAGGTTCTTACCATCGTAAACATGACGTCAGCGTTATTTAAAGTTTTTGTCCTATAAAATAAATTTCAATGTTCGAATACTTGTACATATACCAGGAAAATGATAATTAACGTACTTAAATTATTGCCTGCTATATTTAATATTGTTTTGCAGCACACTAAATATGTAATGAATAAAAATAGCTCGTTAGTAATCGCAAATGACAGGCTAAGGCGTGGTTGGCACTTCTCGAGATCCTTTGACGTTCATTTATAGTTAAGTGCAACATTTCATTTCCGCAAATAAAAGTGATGCGAAATAAAACAAATCGGAAATTGCATGTCAAGTGTATCAAATGAGGTGCGTTCGTACTACAATGAATTTTTAAATGTATTCAGATCTTGATGCAATAGTATACAGTTCTTCGGATACAGTAAAGTAGCCAAAATCTTTCGTGTATCCCTGTAAATACTGTCTGCTTTCTACTGTACAGGAAGTAACTTGCAGAAACTTCAGCAACATATATCAATTTCATAAAATGTGTAATAATTTAATGAAATTAAAATGCGCTCCAAACAACTTTTCTCCTTTATACTATTATGCAATAGAATACTTTTATGTGGCTCTGTAAATTAATAATTTTCTTCGCACCAAGATTGTACAGAATATATATTTTAGTACATATTTCATAGATGCATGTCAATTTTATGTTCGAAATCATGTAACATCATCAAAATGCACTTGAAACTATTTTTTCCCATTGTTTGTAATGGAACAGGGTACTTTTGATTGTCCCTGTAATTGAACTATGCATCCGATTTTCATAAAAGTTGAAATGACTCGACAAAATTATGCAACAATTTTGTATTTTAAGGTTCAAACGATTCGGTTAGGTAGTTTTTGCTTTGTTATAGGCGGGTGGACGGACTGAAGGACGATTATAGGTGTTTCATATTTACATAATTACAGACGCACCTAAAAATAATTGTTATGTGGTCGAAAAGGACAAAATTTAAAAATGCTGTAAAATGCTTTAAAATATTTAAATTTTAGCTAAGGACAATTTGCGGTTATTTGGAGCCACAATTAAAATCCGTTGCATAATAGAATACAGGAGGAAAAGCTGTTTGCAATGCATTTTATGCGCTCTCGAATATAATGAAATTCATGTACATTACTGAGGTTTACCCCCAAGATTCTACTGTGGAATGATACGTAGCATTTATCGTCCGTTTAAAGAGACACGCAAAATATTTCTGATTCAATACTATTTGTCCAAAAGGTATGTGCGCCTCTAAACCCTATGTCTTGGAGCACAAAAAAACCCTTTTTTATGGAAGAGTAGTAATTTGGAAACATAATGATCCATGTCCGCCAGAAGCGAAGGGGGTGCATAAACCAAAAATGAATACCACTAGTGTCCATGTAGGTTTAGCATTGTTTTCCTGCACCCAGTTTTGCATGTTTTCATGCATGTAGGACAAACACAATGCTAAAACCTACGAGTCAACTACTAGTGGTATCAATTTTTGGCTTATGATATGGTATATATTTTTCGGCACCACTTCACTTCCGGCCAGTGATGTAGTCGTAAATAAACCTAAGGGTACACGCTTCAAGCAGAGGATATACGCACAAGGTAAAGAGTATACCCTAGAATTTTTGAGAAACAGAGGGTATACGGTGTTCCTTTAAAAAAATTCAGAGGGTATACGGCGTATATCCTCCACTACACCCCTGCTTCCAGCAGACATGGATGATTAGATTCTCAATTTCCATTCTTCCATAAATTAAAGGGTCGATGGTTTCTTGTGGTCGATGACATAGGGTTTTGTGCGGTCAGCTCTTGGACTATGTATCCTAACTACTATATTATCAATAATTGCGGTATAGGCGTTTTTAATTCTATATGCATGTTTAGCTAAATATTTGCTTTTTATGTGAAAAGTAATAAATGTTATAGATCATAAATACAGGGCTACACAAAAGAATTCGTAAACATTACTGAGTATGAACGTAAATTGTTTAAAGGTTGTTTTTAATTGGATTTTGCATTTTCAAGCTGAATTATATTCAGTATACTAAGAGATGTTTATAAATGTACCTTATTACGAAGATGTACCTGTAAAACATCGAGTGTTGTCAAAGCATTCTGGAAGTGTTGGAAAGTGTTTCATAATATGTGCTTGACTCATAATTTTTCTTATTTTCTTTCTAGTGAAAAATTACGAATTCGGAGTTCTTCATAAATTTTGTTGTTTTCTCACAAGTTTAATTTTTTGGTTTATTCGATCAATCCACTTATTCGAGTTTTTAGTCGATCAATCCACTTATTCGAGTTTTTAGTCGATCAATCCACCTATTCGAGTTTTCCTTTATTAAACCCACTTATCCATAAGTTAGTTTATCCACATGTTATCAATTTATCCATAAAAGCTGAAAATAAAGCGAAAAAACTCTAAAAGCGACAAAGACAGTGCAGTTAACATACCCCATACCAATATTGAAAAACGCTAGCTGTAACTCGTTATGAATAGGTTCTTCCTGTGCCGAGTTTCCCCATGGAACGACGCCCTTCGAAAATTGTTAGTTATTCCCTATTTAGTCGGCGCCTGTGTCTTCAAAACAACATAATTTAATCGTAATTCATCACGACTTGGAATTTTATGCCCGGTGAACGACCTCTGGGTTTCGACGCTTCAAGTTTATCTGTGCATTTTTGTTGTGCTATGCAGCACTAATCCATTAGCTTAACGTAATAGGAGCCTAATTAACCCGCTAAACTAAATGTGTAATGATTTAATCAAGCCATAAAAGAATTCCTGGCCTTTTCGCTTTCTATTAGTAGCAGTTTTATTTAATGGTAAAGAAAAAAGTAATGGCTGGTAATTTTCCTTTTTATTAATTTTACTTCGATGAACGTGATTCCTAATGTCTTTTTTAACCTTCACCACTGCCCGAAGGCTAATTTGCATTCTTGAACCCAGATTTCTCGGTTTTCTACGTGATCTGTCATTGCTCTGGACTGGAGTTATCAGTTTACACTTGTTTTACTTGTTCATTGTTGAGGTAAATTTTTTTTTTTAGTCACCGCAAAAAAAATCTTGACATTTACGATTTTAGACATTTTGTTAAATATCTAGAAATATACATAAGGAATTATTCTGAAACTACAGGTGTGTAAACAAAATAGTATGCGTCATATATTTTCGCGAAGAGTTTTCCCCGAAATCCAACTGAGGACCGTCAACAAATTAAAAAAAAAACGATATTTTGGATAACCCTGTCAAAACTAATGTAGCAAAAGCGTTCAAACTGCACATTATGATTAAGTGGCTTATTGTAATATACTTTGTTTATTTTTATAAGGATAGCATTTATACTCGTAGAGAAATTAAGGTTTTTATAAAAACAGTCCCTAAATTTTTCCAAGTTTTTTGCTTATAATTTACAGAATTCTTCTTAATATAAAATATTATTTTCTGAAAATATGACAAACATTGTACACAATACCCCTGCCATCAGAATTTAAAAATAATAAAAATTGTATGAAAAATGAGTAAGTTTAGTAAATATTTTTTCATTGCACATGCGTCAACGATATCAAAATTTCATTTGCATATTGTGTTAGCTAAATGTATAGAGCAACTTCTGTAAAAGTTTCAAAAACATAGCTTAAAAATTCTGAAAATGATCGTCTATAGAATCAACTCAAAATCCGTTATTCCCAAAAGCAAGCAAAAAAATCAGGGTTTTTATCCAAATATAGTTGTACGTGCAATATTGTGTAGGCACTAATCAATGGAATATGGATACAGCCCTTCATCTTTTTGCTTCATTTAGGGAATAACGGATTTTTATCTCATTCTATCGACGATAATTTTCTGAATTTTTAAGCTATGTTTTTGAGACTTTCACAAAAGTTGCTCTATACATTTAACTAACATAATATGCAAATGAAATTTTAATAGCGTTGACGCATGCTCAGTAAAAAATTTAGTAAACCTACTCATTTTTCATACAATTTTTTTATTTTTAAATTCTGATGGCAAGGTATTGTGTACAATGTTGTTTTTCATTTTCAGAAAAGAACATTATTTTATATTAAGAACTCTGAAAATTATAAGCAAAGAACTTGGAAAAATTTGGGACAGTTTTTATAAAAACCTTAATTTCTCTACGAGTTTACATGCTATATTCATAAAAAATGAACAGTTTGTTAAAATAAGCCACTTAATAAAAATGTGCAGTTTGAACGCTTTTGCTACATTAGTTTTGACAGGTTTATCCAAAAGATCTTCATTCTCTTTTAATTTATTGACGGTCCCCTGTTGGATTTCGGGGAAAACTCTTCGCGAAAATATGAGGTGTACTATTTTGTTTACACACCTGGAATTTCAGAATAATTCCTTGTGTATATTTCTAGATATTTAACAAAACGTCTAAAATCGCAAATGTCAAGATTTTTGCGGTGAGTGTACTTTAAGAGGCTACTTCTGTCAAGCGAATAGATCTGTTCGCTCTTGCTAATCCCATGGGGGAAAAAAATTAAAAAGATTGTTTTTTCAGTATTTTTAAACTAATTTTTTGCATTAAACAGCTGAGATCAATCAGTACAAAGTACCTTTATTTTTTCGATTTTGTTTGCAAAGATTTTTTTTTTTTTTTTTTTTTTTTTTTTTTTTTTTTTTTTATGAGCTCTTTCATTTTCAGAATCTATTTCAAAATTCAAAGCATCGTAATAAGAAAAAAAATAATCTGCAATTAAGATTGAAGTAAAAAACGGTCTGCATACAAATCGATCTCAACTATCCAATGCCAAAAAGAAAAAAAAAAGTATTGGAATGCAACCGAGATATCCTTAGAAATTTCTTCCATTGCATATTAGCGAACGGGTCTTTTAGTTTGACTGAAGTAGCCTCTTCAGTAATACGAAACGTTTAGGTTTTGATACACATTGTTCTCCCAAAAATTTAGAGTTTTGACTATAAATATGTTTTATAGAGAGTTTTAAACATTTTGTATCTTAAACTAGTAGTTCAAGATTGTGTACTCGCAAAAGACATGCATGTTCAACATTAAATTTGGGAAGTAAATAATATTAGAAATATTAGAAAGTCAGAAAAACGTTGCACTTCCTTGTAATCATTAGCATTCTTGTTCTAATCCTTCATATGTAAAATTAGCTTAAACAAGGTGCCCGACCTTTTTCCCCTCCAAGGAAAAAAAAATTAAGGATGGAAATTTTCTAGAAGGCCGAAAAAGAGTGTTTTTAGCCTTTTTTTTTTTCTCTTTGGCATAGGAATAAAGATTTTAGCTGCGGGGTTTTTGCATATCTATATATATAAAAGAAAGTCTGGATTTCGTATTAATAACAGCACAAAAAAATCTATCGAAACAAAAATCTTGAAAATTGTGGTAAAAATACTTCTTATAACATCGAATGCCGCTAAGAAGGGATTTTCGAAAATTCCACCGCTAAGGGGGTACAAAAAAGAACGAACTTTAAAAAAATTCCTTATCGGATTTTGTAGTTATTTTCCAACTGATAACATATTTTGGTGTATTTTTTCATGCTGATTCGAATGGTATTAAGCAAATTATTTTAAACCCAGTAGTTCGTGAGATACTTCAGATTTTCCCAATTCGGTGATACCTTTGGCGAAAAACCTGAAACTTCCAGATTTTCTTTTATATATACATAGAAAAAGATTGAATTTCGTATTAATCACAGAAAAAAAAAATCTACCGAACCAAAAATCTTGAAAATTGGGGTAAAAATACTTCATAACATCGAGAGCCGCTAAAGGGGGGGGGGGGGGGGGGAGAGAACGAACTATAAAAAAATTCCTTAAAAACCTGATTTTGTGGTTATTTTTTAACTGATAATATATTTTAATGTATTTTTTCATGCTGAATCGAATGGTACTAGGCAAATTATTTAAAACCCAGTAGTTCGTGAGAGAATTCAAATTTTACTAATATGGCGATGCCTTCGGCGAAAAACCTGAAATTTTCAATGTCTATTTTATTTATTGTTATTATTCACTTTTTAAAAATATGTATAACTGGTATCAGAAAACAAGTTTTTTGCTAAATTGGCATCCAAAAAGATTGTGCCAATGTTGTGCGTACGTGATATATGTGCCCTTCAACATAACTTTTCTTAAAAGAATTTAAAAATTAAGGAGAAAATTATATAATCGGAATACAAGTCTAATTAATTCAGTTATACGAGATTGCTTTGGTACAAAATTATCTACTGTTGGTTGTAACTGTAATCGTAAATGACGTTACATCTATTTTTACTTTAAACATAAAATGTAAATTATTTCGTTCCGGTTTTTAACCAGAGTCCTGCACAAAGTATTCTTATGGAATAATTTTTTGGAAGCATTTAGCACGTTTCGTGTTGTTTTATGTTGCTTATTTATCAAATTATGGGAGAAAGTTCAATAATCAGTAAAATTCATTTGTGGAATGTTACTCATTTTTAAAAAATCTTCTGCACGTATTTTGAAGGAAGTTGCATTATAAGTTTAGATAATTTTTCAGGGGTGGTTTTAGTACATTGCTGAATTAGAAAGTTAGTCAGTTGTTTTGAAATGAATTTCTATAATCACGTAAACCCGATTATGAAAGATTAGTCTTTATAAAAACTATTAATAGACGAATTCTGATGAGACTTACACTGTTAGTTAGATAAACTTTCAATGACAGTTTTTGTAAATTGCATAAGGCTATGTCGTTCTATAACAAAACCTACTATAAAAAAAAAAAACCAAAGATTCATCTAGATAGACAGACCAGCGTAGCGGGCGACGCCTGCTAGTTTATTATAATTTGAAGAATGTTTAATTTTTTTTTTTTTTTTTAAATGTATGTGGCTTCAATTGCGTGGGTAAATGTCCTAGCGAAAGCACCATTCACTTCCAAGCAGAGGCGAAATTAAATAAACCGGCAGATGTATCTGCAATCATTTTCCTTTATGGCAGGAGGGCAAAAATTTAGTCACTAGCAGGCAGGTTCTTGCCACTAAGTTTATTTTTATTTAATATAATATTTCCTGTAAAATTCTTGCTAAAATGCTATTAATTCCTTTGCGACGGGAGACTTTTACGAAATTTTTAATGTTTTGTCACCGGTTTTTAAAAACAAAGTTGCCTTTTTAAATCAAGAAAGTGCTCCGATTAAATAAGGCAAATTTTACAGTAAAGTTTTACTGGTGTGGATAAACAAAGATTCTTAAGCCTTTTTGTGGCATGTATTCGTGCCTCTCGTTCACAAGGGTTTAAATTTTCAACAAAGAAAACTTTTAAAGTTTAGTGGTGAGACTACGCATGGCGTCTAGATTTGTCTCCCTGCTTTATGGATTATAAATTTATTTAATATTATCTAGAGCTTCAAGCACTTTGAGATCAAGAAGCCAAAGCTCAGTTTGCAGCCATGTGAAAAAGTTTGACGCTTGTTTCACACTTCGACGTGCTTCTAAATATGTTTTTTTTAATATAAAAATGGCTGAAATGGTGAAAACTTGAATAAGTTACATTAATCTTGCTATTGTTTTGTTAATTAAAAGTAGTTTAACAGATTTTACGTTCTGATCCCGCCGAGTTTGTAAAAAAGCATTTTGCGTAAAATGATTTTATAGTGCTACAAAACAATGCAAGTCTACGGATGTATTGCTCTAAAGCCCTAAATAACTATGAAAAAACGTCTAATTCGAATAAATTATTTTACAGGAATAATCTATATTACAAAGAATAGAAAAATGTACAAAAGTCCTTTTTTTTAAACACCCCCCTCCCCTCCTCCCCCAAATAAATGCTAGATGGCGGTATTGTGGAATTTCGGTAAGGATCAATTGCACTTCTAAATCATTAATAAGCAGAAAAACCTATACTGTTTTCATTTGGAGCGATAGGTCCCTTCTCCTGGCACACCGTATGAATAAAAAAATGGAAAATCCTTAAAGGTACGCACGCTGGATAATCCTTTTTACTAGAAGCAAAACGACCCATATTTTCTAAAAAAAACATTGTGGTCTAAAATTGGATCGTATTCTTAATTGCATTTTGGAGATCTTATTCTGGTCAATTAATGTACGTGCATCTATCTCCTCTTGACTGCATAATAATCCAAACCGTTTGTCCGGTATACGAAAAGAGAAAAATCATTACATTGAAGCTAAAAAAGGAAAAGGGTTTAGAAGCGAAGACTATTAGCTTCTAATTCAGCTATTATCTTTTTATGCCCCGAAGATATTTTCTCCTAATACTAGTTACAAAGCGGTTTTTCCCCCTCAACACAAATAAGGATGTCGTAATTAAATTATCTTAATGTCTTCCTCGTTTTTTGAAAATAAAACTAGTTTCAAAATTATCCTGTTGTTCCTCGCATCACGCTGAAATGGGCATTTGAAGAACAAAGCTGTACAATTAAATATGAACATTTCTGGCAACTGAGAAATTGCTAAAAATATTAGTAAAGAAATTCATCTATCTCATCTTCAAGAAAGAAAAAAAATTGTTTTTCTTGAAGTTACATAATGGTTAACAGCGTTAATGGACCGCAAAAAACTCGCTTGACCTTGCAATTTGAGAAAAATTCGAAAGGTAAAAACTGGAACTATTGTTCATTTTTATAAATAAAAATTTGTAAAGCTATCTGCACTTTTTTATGCTAAAGATGAAGTATAAAATTCAGCATAAATGAATTTTCTGCATGAGAAAACGACGAATTTTATAAATTACTCAATTTGCGATAAGGATAATTATATCATTTACAATATTTTTTTCCCGTGGCTCCGTTCACGTAGAATGCAAGCTTTGCGATTCGGAATGATAATTTTACATTATTTTATTGTATAATTTCTGTAACCAATAGTTTGTCATAAATCCTTTTAATAGAATGTGAATTAAGCTTTCGGAATGAAATTAATTCACATTTTAAAGATATAACTACAGAATTTTCTCCCATAACTCTAACTAAGCAAAGTAGAACGCTGTGTTATACACTATCTACCAATAAGTATTTGGAAACTTTCAATTTGACATTTAAAAATATACTTGTCGGATTCTTCTGAAACTTCAGAATTATGAAGATTATGTCCGACCTCATATTTATCAAGATCCATTTGATAAGCAGGGCAATTAGGGAGCCGACAAAAAATTAACAGAAATATTTGGGATCACCCTGTATATGAAAATGCACGAAACGATTTATCGCTACAGAATACAAATATGTGGATACTGCACAACACATGTACACTGATTTTTGCAAGAATAGCATGTATATTCATGAAGAAAGAGTGATTTTTTTTTAATTCAAAAATTCTAGTATGTTTTTTGTTTATATCATGCAGGGTTTTTTTACCAAATTTAACGCAAATTTCAGAAACATTGGCAAAATCTATTAGAAAAAATATAGCGCAATTGGAATATATTAAATATTTTATGAAATATGAGTAGTTTTATGAAATAATTTTTATCTGCGCATGTGCGAACGATAAAAAAAGATTCTTTTACATCATTTAATTAGTCAATTCTATGCAGTAACTTATAAAAAAAATCCAATCAAATATCGTGAAAATTCAAAAAGATATCATTATAAGTAAGCTGTTTTTACATTGCTCTCTAAAAACGGCTGAATGACAAGGGATTCTCCACAAATTGACATTTTTTATTAACTGACTTTTAGGAAAAAAATGTACTATTTAATGAATACAATATCTAATACAATATTGCTGCTAATAAGTATCTTGACACAGAAATATTGTATTATATATTAACAGAAATATTGTATTAGATATTGTATACGGGTGATTCTACGATAAGAGGTAATTTGCACAGCAGTTCGTTTAAAACAGATTTTTTATTCTATATGTTGCTATTTTTTGCAATGAATCGCATCATCTTAATATATTTTATTAAATAACATCACGATTGAATGCCTAATTAAAACACATTTTTCTGAAATTTCTTACAAAGTCTAAAGTCTCTCCCCTGGCATGTCCCCTTGCCGGTTTCAATTTAACTTTCAAACAATACATATATTTTTTCCGTCTGATTCTTAGCTAAAGTATGTTTAATTGGAATTTAAGTAATTATACTTACGTATTATAAAATAAAAAATAAAATAATTTTGTTAATTTCAAATATTTTTTAAAATTAACTTTTGTCCCGCTTTTTTTGTGTATCTACCCTGTCAAATTTCGTTCCGCTGAAACAAATATAAATTCAAGGATGGCTATATCGGAAGTAACGTTTAAGGACATCTATCGGCTTGAAGTTAGCAATACTAAACGCGCAAACCATATAAGCGTCGCCATTTTTAGTTGTTGCGATTTGACCGTGCGGTGTAGTGGTTTCGCACCGTGATCGTGTATCTCCCCTGGTAAGTCATAAAACTTATAATATTAATTTAATTCAATTGCATTTACTGCCCTAATTAAACAATACGGTAATAAAGTGAAATACACAATTAACCCAAAAACTAATTAAGACAGTTTAAAATAATTTGAATTTACATGAAAATGTCTCTCCTCTGCCGTATTTCCCCTGGCAAGATAACTGCCAGGGGAGCGAGTCACTGACCAGAAAAAGTTATAAAATATGTATAAAGTGACTTGCCCTTATATGAAAAAGTAAATAAACGGGGAAAAAATCATCATAATTTAAAGGTTTTTGATCAAACTCAAACTTTTCTCTTTGGCCGAATTCTGTTTTTGAACCTCTTATCGTAGAATCACCCATACATTAAATACTAATTTTTTCCTAAAAGTCAGTTAATAAAATGTCAATTTGTGGAGAATCCATTATCATTCAGCCGTTTTTAGAGAGGAATGTAAAAGCATCTTACTTATAATAATAATATCCTTTTTGAATTTTCATGATATTTGATTGGATATTTTTTTTTAAGTTACTCCATAGAATTGACTATTAAATGATGTAAAAGAATCGTTTTTATCGTTCGTGCATGCGCAGATATAAATTATTTCATAAAACTACTCGTATTTCATAAAATATTTAATATATTTATATTCCAATTGCGCTATATTTTTTCTAATATATTTTGCCAATATTTCTGAAATTTATGTTTAATTTAGTCAAAAACCCTGCATGATATAAACAAAAAACATACCAGAACTTTTGAATTAAATCACTTTCTCCATGAATATACACGCTATTCTTACAAAAATCAGTGTACATGTTGTGCAGTATCCATATTTGTATTCAGCAGCGATAAATCATTTCGTGCATTTTCATGTACAGGGTGATCCCAAATATTTCTGCTATTCTTTAATTTTTTGTCGGCCCCCTAATTGCCCTGCTTATCAAATGAATGTTGATAAATAAGGTCAGGTATAATTTTCATAATCCTGAAGTTTTCAGAAGAATCCGACAAGTATATTTTTAAATATTTGACAATGTCAAATTGAAAGTTTCCAAATACTTATTGGTAGATAGTGTATTCTAAAGCCTTCATGTAAAGCTACTTAATTGGCATTAAATTACCTAACTGAGAATGAAAGTCCCATAAAATTAGCTGTAAGGGAATGTAAATTTATATGCGTTTGGAATTAAATTCACATTTCTACATTTTCCTAAAGCGATTTTTATAGGACTTGCATTCTCAATTTGGTAATTTAATGTTAATTAGGTAATTCTTAAAAGAAGGCATGCATAACACAACCTTAACGTTGCTTAATTATGGGAGAAAATTCTATAGTAACATTTTTATAATGCAAATGTGAATTTCATTCCGAACGCTTATAACTCATTCTGCGAAAGGACTTGTTGAACTATTGGTTGCAAAAATTATAAAATTAAAAATGCATACATAGATTCTCTGTTGAATCTGGATGACATTCATTTCGAAAGCGGACTACTTCGTGACGTGAAACTTTGTGTAAATATACTACCTGTGAGATTTTTTTTTCTCTCGTGAAATCGTGAGTGTGGGTGAACATCTTCCGAAGTATAAACAAAACATGTTCCATATATATCGTACTAGGAATGGTGAAGAATAGCAATTCCTCCAGAACTCTTAAGTTTCTCTTCTGAACTTATTCCGATACTGCCAATGGCTTCCTAATTGTCAATGTGAAAAAAATTAAAATTCAGAATTTCACTCTTTTACCATAAACTATAGTTTTTTGTAATGCTAACATCAAATCGACGGTAAGCAATATTTCTCTTCTCGTAAATTTATTAATTTCTAACAAACGCCCCTGGTCATAATCAATTTTTACACCATCGGATAGAAGAAAAAAATTCTCAATTTGAAGATCTTTTTTGAAACATAAATTTAAAACTAACATACATATTAAACTGTTTGCATCGAAAACAATAGAATAATTTGGTTTTCTAAATAATATTCCAAGTTAATTTCTGATATACTGTTCGGCGTACACAGTTGATAAAAGCAGTTTTTAATTAAACTCTAGTAGATCTCTAATTATTTCCAAACTAGTATTTTTTTTCCATTTCCTTCGAAATTTTCCTGCTCTGGAGGACATGAATTAACATCAAAACTGTAAAGATTTTATTTTTAAAGTTCATAGATTCGAAATACTAAAATTTGTTTCTTTAGATTTCGATAGTTACATTTTTCGGGTCTGTCGGACGCAAAAATTAATTAAAAGAAAATATATTTTCCCCTAATTTTGTTTCAAAGATCTAAGAACTGAATAAATAGTTAAATAAGGAAATTTTCACCTTTTTGTCTTGCGTCCTCTCATAATTTTGACCAACAACACTAGCATATTAGTCAGCCCGGAGTCGAACCATTTTTCCCCACAGACTCTGCAATCCTGCTAAAAAGTACAATTTTAGTCTTTTTAAGTACCCTAAAAAAATATAGCCGCTTAAAACGACGTGTTCTAACATTTCAGTAAATATTTCTTCAAATCTTGGTTTAGTCACAAAGGGCTAAGAGTATTTTGATTTATAACTGTAAAACTATTCAACAAATTTTGCGATTAATAATCTTGCATTAACGGAGTTAATTATAGCTAGAAAGACTGGCTATAAGCAAAAAAATAAAATGAGTTAATGAGAAGTCTCTCTTGGTCAGTAGGAAAGATATTTGAAGAGGGAAAAAAAAAAAAAAAAATCTCGAATGAATTATAAAGCTGAAAATACACCGGATGGCATGGTTAAAATGCGTGAGTTGACTTCATCCCCCTTCCCCACCAATCTTTTGTGTTCTTTCTCTTCATATTGCAAAAGAAACACAAAAGCTAGTCGTGGGATTGCGTGAACACCGTACTGTTCTCATGATCCATTATTGCTTATTGACCTAAAGAACCAGTTCCCTTCGTGAAACAGACTATAATTGAACTGAAATATATTGTTGAACTTATGTAGCTTTTTTTATTCATGAATATTCAATAGTGGCACGAATATTAAAATTTCACACTTTTCTGGAATTTTCTGTTTGCTCTAGTTGTTATTAAAAATCATGCATTGGACTTAGATTACGAAACTTTCCAGATCTGACCAAATATTAAGAAATTTAATTTTTTAAAACCGTGAAATCGCAGTCCATCCTGCAAACTAATTTTTTTAATGAGTCTTTGTAAATGGAGATGAATGCTCCTTAATTCTTTGGGACTGTCTTATTTGCAAAATTTTTATTTACTGCCGGTTTTTCAAATAATAATCTCAAATACTGTTAATAATTACTGGTAGAAATCGATGTCATGATGATTTATGTCACATGATAGTGACCCTAAGGGGGTTAATCTATAGAAGATACGAAGTGCATCTCGATGATCCTTTTTTAATTTCATGTTTGAAGTATCATAACATCATTAAAATAAAGCGGTTTTCCCCATAGATCATAACCTAGTGAAATTCCTTTTGTGCTTTCCTGTAAACTAGCTATAATTAGTAATTATTCTATAATCCAGAGAAAAGATATTTTCGTCTAGCTCAGTGATGCATACCAATTTCCTTATGTTGACATGCATATGATATTTGCAGCGCATTTGAATATAAAGATGTGAAAGTTGTATAATATATATATTTTTTATTTAGAAATTTTATTCAATAATGTAACTGAACCTGTTTTCATGAACAAATTAAATCAAAATGAGTCTCCAAAATCATGAAGACAAGTTTGCATTTCATCGTTAAGTCTTTCTCACTGTTTGGATTTGATTTCTGTCAATACCGCGAAAATCCAAATTCACAGAATCATAAAGATGATGCAAAAAGCACAAAAATTTTATCAGCTTCGAAGCTGATACAGGGCAAAATTTTTTGACAAAGTTAATTGTTCCAAAATTTTCTCGAAGAGTGCTGCTGAACGATTAAACTTACCATTTCTCACATCAATAAGTTGTTCCTTTTGTTCTTGTCAAACTTGTAATTTTAATTATTTGTCAAAAAACACTCTCGGTACATTTGACAATTTCTCATGGCACACTGGTGTGCTGCGGCCAGGGCCTGTGAAGCCCATGCTTACCAAATGAAATGTAAAAAAGGTCCCCAAATACTTTTTAAAGCTAATTTTTAGAAGAAGAAAAAATTCAATCGGGCTAAAAGAAAGATTTTATTTTTCTTACGAAACTGTTTTTTTTCCTTACTATATTATAATTAGTAAATCATAAAACATATTTTGAAATTCAAATATTCTCAACTGTAGTTCAACATTGGTAAATGACAAAATTAGTTATGCATAATTATATGTGTAATAAAATAGTCTTTCATATGGATTTAGGCAGCTAGTTTTAATTCAATATTAATTGTGTTATATATATTAGAAATTTTTATTATAAAATTTTAAATTATTTAAACATTAAAAGAATGAGTAATAGGGGGGGGGGACCCCCTTGTAAGACGTCGATTTCCCTTACTTCTGAAAGTCTTAAGCGGGCCCTGGATGCGGCACATAGGTTGGGAAACTCTGGATAAGACGAAATTAGATTTGAAAAACAAACTAAAAATTTACTGAACTGCGCTTTACTGTTGCATTTTTTTTTTTTTTTAAATGGTATGATAATGAAGCGTTTTAACTGAACTCTAAATTCCTCCTTTGAAAATCTTAACTTTCATGTTTTTCAAGGTTGTAGAACTATTTTAATAAATTATCATTCATGGGCTGTGAAGTTTGAATTCGGTGGCGTTATATTCGCAGAAAACAACCGGTCCGCGGTTAATCCTTTGTGGTTCAACAACTCCGTTTTGAAAACAATTTATTCAGGTGTTAGAATGCATCATTTTAAGCGTGTAAAAATAACTATAAAAATTTAAAACATAAAACAGAAGAAAATTTAAAAGGTACTTATTTTGCATTTTCAATAAACAGATAATTGCTTTCTTCATAGTGTCAAGTTCACATACAAAATCATAAAATATACAAACTTACCTCTCTAAAAAGGGGAGGGGGAGATGGAAGTCTACAGCCTTCTTAGGTGCGTTCGTAATTCTATAAATACGTAGCACCCAGGGGTGTAGTCGTAAAAATAAGGATATACGCTTTAAGCAGAGGATATACGCTCAAGGCAGAGAGTATACCCTAGAATGTCAATGTGTATACTATAAGCTTTCTTGAGAAACAAAAGGTACACGGTGCTCTTTTAAAAAATACAGAAGGTATACGGCTTATACCCTCCACTACATTTCTGGTAGCACCTATAAAAGTCGTCGAAGTATAGTTCGTTCGTTCGTCCGCCTGTAACAGAACAAAAACTACCCACCCGAGTTGCTTGAGTTACATTACGGTCAATGGGGGGAAAAGTAACTCAAGTGTATTTATGATGTACTTTTTCGCATAATAAAATTGATATGCATCTATGAAGTATGCACTGTAATATACATTCTGTGCAATCTGTGATGCAAAGAATATTTGTTATTTACAGGGTCACATCAAAATATTCCATTACATAATAGTAGAGGGAAACATTGTTTTGTACGCGTTTTATACTATTAAACTATTTCACATTTTATGAAATTGATATACGTAGCTGAGATTTGCAAGTTGCTTCCTGTATAATAGAAAGTAGGTAATATTTACTGGGACATGCAAAAGTTTTCGGATACTATAGTGTATCCGAAGTAATGTATACTATTACACGAAGATCGCAATATTTTTAAGGTTTTGTTATTGCACGAATGCACCTTATTTGCTACGTTTGATGTGCAAGTTGATTCCTCTTTATATTTAACCCTCTGGATCCCAAACCGCCCGAGATATTTTGAGATATTTTAATCCTTATATCTTAAATTCCCACCAGAAAATTAAAACAGCAATATTAATTAATAACAGAAATAAATATTAATTATATAAATTAATAAATATTTAAAATTTATTTATAAATTAATAAATATCAATTTATAAATTAATAAATTAATAAATATTAATAACAGAACATTCCGTATTTAAATAAAACGAAATTAGCCATTGAATTTTTCTGGTGTAAAATCAGATTTTCTGAACTACATAATTTCTAGAATGTGTTCTATCATGGGATTTAAAGGATTAATAGTAAAGTTCAATGATAAAGTTCAAACTGTTCATTTCAATAAGATTAGATTTGAAGGATCCAGGACACACAAAAAAAAAAAAAAAAAAAAAAAAATCGTAATTTTACTGCATGATTTTGTTTCCCTTGTTTTACGTTTAACTCTTTTGAGTGACAAAGCACTTCCATTTTTAAAATGCTGAAATGATTGACACCAGAATGGAAAAACAAATTTATTTTAAAAAAAAAGATACTTTTCTTCACGTATTTGATAAGATTAAAAGTTTCATTTAAAAATCCTGGTATCAATGTGGCATTTTGCAATTAAAATTAAGTGGGATATATTTTTATCCCACCACCCTTCAAGAGGTTTTATCATGTTACTATTATAATTAGAACAGGAAACATTAATTTTTATGTTTTTGGTTTATTTTCAAAATTTATCTTTTAAGCAATGTTTGTTATGGGAACGACTTCTTGTGAAAATGCTTTTCTTCATGAGTTTTTTTCATAATTTCGTCCATTTAAATTGTTATATCTTAAGAACCGTTTAAAATAAATTGTTCAAACTTGGAAGATGCCTTTTTTCAATTGTTTTACTTTAATTTTGATTCAGCAAATTAAAAAAAAATTATTTTTAAAATAAGATTTAAAAAAAAAAGTTTTTTTTTTCAAGTTTTTACTTTAAATATTTTTGATTTTTAAATTGGTATTTTCAAAAATACTGAATCAAAGTTAAAGTTTAAATATTTCTATTTATATATGTAATATAAAGTAAAATTCTTCGAATATTTTGAGTTTTAACAATTTTAAATTGCCCCACTTTTTTAATAAATTTTTTTTTTAAGTTATAAGTTTGGTCGTGTAATTTTGTTTACTAATATGCTTAACATTACAAAAAAAATTATTTTTAATTTAATAAATTTTAATATCTCGGACCCCCTCAAAAATCTTTTCACACCTCTTCTTTAAACATATTCAATTTTGTTTAAAACTTAATATGTACTTGTGGGATAAACTTGGGTTTCTGTGAAGAACCTCTAATCGTCAACTCTCATCAGAAGTCTCATTAGCTTTTCTAATTAAATTTAATGATATTGGTAAATTTTTCGCAATTTTCTTAAGATGGGGTCTTTAGGGAAAAATTAAACGAAGTCATTAATGGTATCCTTCCGGACTTTTATCTGGCGTTGGTGGGAATAAAATTTAGATTATCTTATTTAACATATCAATCGTCGTCATGGCGACATTCTAATCACTTAAAACTTATGACACTTTTTTGCGTGTTTCTCATTACATTTAACGAAAGAACTCTTGGCTATACGTGCTTAACATGTTTCGCCTGTCTGACATACATTAGGTACATACATTTATACAGTTGCGAAAAAATATAATTTGTCGATCAGCTAATGGTAAGTATTTTCAGACAATGCGAAATTTAATGCCTTTGTCCCCCCCCCCAAAAAAAAAATGGTTAATTTGTTATTTGTCAGTCAACCTTCATGTTAAAGGCATTATATCTGTGGCTTCCGGTAATACAGGCAAGGCACTTTTTTGAAAAAAATGAGAATTTGGGAGAATGTAACTTTAAAAGAGTACTTTCATCTACCATAGTATTGAATAATGAAAATCGAATACTTCCCATCATAGGGCGACTTTAAATTTTCATTTAAAAACAGTAATAATCGGGTAAGTGCATAAAGTAACGGTGATAACCAGTTAAAATTCTATTTCTTTCTTTAAATCGTCTATAATTCTGCGGCTTTCGGTAATAACCAGGTAAGGCACATTTTTAATATTTTGAGTAATTAACATTTAAAGTTTTCAAAAATGTCTTTTTATCATTACTTTTATAAAAAAGATTAGAACTTAATAATTTTCACTATTAAAAAAATTAAAATTAAATTTTATTTTATTTACATTTATTAAAAATAAATGTAAAACGGTAATAATCAGATAAGTTACATTTTTAATTCTCAATTAATAAATCCATTTTATGTAACTATTTTGGCAAAAAAAAAAAAAAAAAAAAAAGAGGTTCTTATATCCTAATTGAATGTAGTGAAAATTAAGTTCTAATCCATTTTATAAAGGTGATAAAGAGACATTTTTGAAAACTTTAAACGTTAATTACTCAAAATATTAAAAATGTGCCTTACCTGGTTATTACAGGAAGCCACAGATATAAGCATTTATTTAAGTATGAGACAAAAGGTATCTGAAATAGCTATAAATATTACCAAGTTTTGTCTCAAATTTGATAATTCAAATCTTTATTTCCAAGATGTGAAAAGCTTTAGAAACATGCAATTATATAGATGCATTTCATGTCTGTTTTTTAACACACTTTAGGCAACCCAAAAAAGCATTTCTATTAATACTTGTTTTTAAAATTTGTTTATAGCGCAAAGTGACAATATTCAGTAATTTTTCATCGATTTCTCTGTTGGATGTCGTTTTGATATGACAATGTTCTTGGATTGCGTAGTTCCATTACATTCATACAAGCATTTGTTTATTTGTAAGTATGCAAGACCTACTTCAATCTGTGTAATTTCTACTTCATAATTACTAAGTTCGTTATTGCTGAAATACATATTTAATTTGTTACATCAATTATGATGATTTGGTATTGCTTTCAGAATAAATATCCAATGAGTTTTTAAATTTTATTATAGTTTAGCTCTAAAATGGATTACCATTTAAAATGTCATTCCATTATGAAGTCAATTTGGATTTATGGTTTCAGGGACTTGTTAGTCTTAAGAATTTTTTTTTTCTAATCCGTTAGCAAAAAATTCATATTTTAAAAATGACATGTTTTTGAGCTAAAACTCAACAGTTAAAAATGTAAATTTTTTAAAAACCAAATTTTCACTGTATTTGAAAATGACCCAGTAGCAGAATTGTCATTTCAAAAACTAAACCTTGAATATCAGTGATTGTTATCTCACTGCTGCTTAATTTGTATTTCAAATGTAAGGCGCATCTCACACACAGAGGAAACATGACGACAGGGGAAACATGAAGCGCGACACAAAACCGGTCGAAACAAAGAAAAAGTTAAAACACACATACAAATAACGCCTCCATTCATGTAAAAGAAGTTGTTTTAAATCGGTTTCCCCTCCGAAATCGAGCGACATGTCTTCTGTGTCGCCTTAGCCTATGACTTGCCTTAGATGCCTTGCTAAGTAGGTAGAAATTTTGAAATGTGCATTAAAGAAAACTTATATCTGCTTTAGATGGTTTCCTGTGCAGAAAAAAAAAATTTAAACTTTAATTTTTTTGAAATTTATTCCGTGGGAGACAAATTCCTTGACGTCTTGGAAAGGAATGAGCTGGCATTTATCTTTGAAAAATTCATATAACAAAGCAAAAACATGCCCGTGAATAACGTTGATGTCATATTGACAGTGGCAACACATGACTGATAACTTTTTTTACTGCATTGTTTAAAAAATTTTTTAAATTCTAAGCACCACACTATTTAAATTTTTACACCTACCTACAAATCATAATAAATTTTAAACTGCATCTCAATTTACTGATTTTTCTTGTTAAACTTTTCAAGCTTTTAAATCTTGCGTGTAACTCTCTTACGAAAAATTGACTCGATTGCACTTTAAAACAATATGACTCAGCACTTTTTTCCAGCTAATGTATTTTAATAAAATTAAAACTTTATTGTCGAATTAAAAAAATAAAACTCTAATAAACGTGTGATCGAACTACGCGCTTAAATCGTTGATTATCCAAATTAAGAGCTGCTGGTGTAAGTAGCTAATTCTTAGCCTATTTATTCTTTTAGTAGTATGCTCTAGTATGCGGTTAATGCGAAGACATCCCTTTTTATGCAATTTCCAAAATTCATTTGAATAAATCGATGCGTCTTAACGAAAAATGCTTTTGGTTATTACTGAGCATTTTAAAAATATGTAAACAATCTTGCTTTTCAATATTTTTTTTTTTAATGTAATCTTTCAAGCCCAGTTTCGATCCTTAGTATGTATTACTTACTTATGATTGTATTCATTAAATGCTGTAATAGTAACTCCGTTCTTACTCTGAATATTTGAAAAATAATCGTCAGTGGTACTTTCAACTTTTCCATCTTAAAATTCTTCGCCTTGTCTTATTTAAATAACCTTTTGAATCTCCGATTGCTTTAAACTACCCATACTTTAGGAAAGTTAGAATAAAAAAGGTACTTGTAATCATAAAAGGGGGGGGGGGAGAGCGGAACAGCATTTAACTATCATCAGTATATTTTCTCTCTAAATTGCATGAATATCATACTGATAAGATTTCTTAAAGATCTTGATGAGTTTGGTCTTTCGGCATAAGTTCGAAATTGCATTTCAGGAAGTAATGTAAAATATTAGAATTGAGTCGAAAATTTAATTTCATTTTCAAAATTGGAACTTTTCAGCAATTTTGGAAAGCTAGTAGAGTTAAATTCTACCTTTTCAAATATTTAATTTTTCAACTGCGATTCAACTCTCGTTACATTTTTACTTTAATGTGAAATTTACTTAGTCTGTTTAAATGAAATTTTTATAATAGAATGGGGATAGTGTTCGTTTCCTTATTTTTTATTTTTTCTTAATTCTTGCAATGTTCTTTTATCAATCCATAATGCTATTAAGTTCAGATTTACTTTTTTAATAGATTACCTTTTTTAAATTTTCACATTTGAAAATTTTTACAACAATGAAATTGAGTAAATTGCGATATAATTGTCAAATTCCATTGAAAGTATTTTTTCCCCTCTATTCGAAGGTGTAAAAATCTTAGTATTTGGAAATTTTTAAAAAATAGATTTAATCGTCTGCCACTGTCAAAATGACATCAACATTACGCACAGACACATTTGTTCTTTATAATATACATCGTAGATTATGAATTAAAGTATGGCAAAGCTATGAAATTATCTCGTTTCGAAGGAATTGTAAACGGGCGAGATTCTCTTTTGCAAGTAGACTAGTAATGGATTGCATTGTTTTAAAAAGTGCATTAAAATATTAGCTTTCACCGGTTCAAACTACGGACGGCCATTGTGGTCAGCTGTCTAGCCAACTGATCTGCAAAACGAAAATTCTATACACGTCTCCATTATTTCAGGAAGAATAAGTAGGCCAATGCCGGCTAGTCTTTTTTCACGACTAGCTTATTTAACTTAACTCGTTGGCTTATAGTGGACCCTTGCCCTTATCTAGTTTCAGAGTAATATATCAACTTTAAACATAGTCATGTTTCCACATAGTTGGTTTTATTTATTTTAAATAGCCACGGTATAGCATTTCGGGAAGAATGGGCCTAATCGAATAAACGTTGAATGAAATGAAGCGGTATATTTTCAAAGCGTTGTGATAAACATTTTGACAAAATGCAAATAGACCTGTAAGTTGGCTAGGCTTCTTTTCGTGCGTTCGCTGAAATTCCAAATTGCAGTCTCATTCGCATTTCTTGCATTTTCACCTGGCGGACTTTTTTTTTTTAAGAGGGGAAGGGGGATTTTTATATACACAAAACGTAGCAAAGTTCCAATTGTAATGAAAAAACTATTTTTTTTAATCAGTTTATTCTTTTTTTTTTAGTTGCCAGAACATAGTTTGGCTTTAGACTGTCATGGTGATTATGTCCTGTTTGAGATGGAGTCGTATTTCCGTATTACTGAATTTAATTTATATAGAGAGGTAATAAAATGTATTTGTGCATTTTTGCTTAAGAGAGACAGTTATTGCGTCAAGATCTGAATATTTATAAAACTAGTTATAGTACGAAAGCACCTCATTTGCCACGTTTGATGTACAATTTGACTTGTTAGGTTTTTGAACCCATGTCTTTTGTATTTCATTCAAACGAGCGTCTATGTGATAATCATTACGCAATATTTTCCTTCTAATTTTTTCAGTGTATTAAAATATCGTATTAATTTTGAAAATGCCACAATTCAAAGGTAGAATTTTATCAACTAAGCTAAGGACTTTAAATTGTAACATCTTTCAAATGAAATGTATAAATCGAATATCCCTGAATGCAAGATAAGCTAGATTGAGAATTTTATTTCATTGATTTCAAACTAATTGTTTCCTAGGCAGCACTTGGTTCCCGTTTCTCTTATACCCGGCTGTTCTGTCATCTAAATTTAAACGTAAAAGAAACTTTGCGAAAGTTGTGTCAGAAATGTCGAAAACGTGAAATTTTAATCCTTTAATGGGGGAAAAGTTACTTCTATTCGTAAAATGCTGAAATGACTGAATGACACCAGAATTTACAAATTCATTTTAAAATAAAAGCTTTTCTTCATGTTTAACCATTTTTGACTTAACTTCGATTTGAAAAATATTTACACGATTGTTAGAATAGATCATTTGAAGCATGTAAAAAAATAATAAATTTTAGAGCATAAGAGTAAATTTTTAGGATGTGCCAATTGCAAACCTTTTTAATGCATGTTAATACAGGGTATCCAGTGAATAAAACCCTGATTTCAAAATTAAATTTCTCAAAAACAAAGATCGATAGAGTTATGAGGTTCAAAATCATTTGGTTAATATTTGTAAAGCCTTGGTCTTAAATATCTTGTTCAGAATAAAAAAAAAAAAAAAAAAATGAAAAGCATGATTCTAATAACTTTTAAAAAAAACTTTGCCCTTTTCAAATTTAATGTTTTAATTAATCATGAAGACACATTTAACACCTCCCTGTTCTTGGTTTGTTTTTAAGTGTGTAAAAAAAAAAGTGTTATTTGAGAAAATGTCAAATTTTATTCATATCTAATTTTTAGATTTTACACATGAAAATGAAAATTTATATTTAAATTTAAAGAAAATAAACATTTTATAAATAAAATTGCACTATTTTGTGTCCCACGCCACCTCCTAACAGAAAAAATCCAAAGAAACATTGATATAATCTTCTTACTCTTTTTATATTGGGGCCAAAATTTAATGCTATCGCAACTTCTGAAAACAGAAAAGCTAAATAAGGCTAAAAACCTTTTTGTCTCTAAAATGTGGCTAACTGAATACTTTTGTTCGAAAATCTTAAAAATGATGGGCGAACAACTGTCCTTGAATTGCTAATGGGAATCTTCGGGTGAGAAACATCGGATTTTCTCAGGTCTTTGTTTTTCGTTCTTCTTTAAATCCTCTTAAAGAGCATTGACTTCTTGACATTTTAAAAATTGGAAACATTAAACGCTTTTTTTTATTTATTCCCATTAATTTCATAGTTTGATTATATTTAATTCTTTACTTTACGGATTTTTCTTTTTATGGGGAGGGGGGATGAAATCTGCATTGGCCTGATAATGGGGGGGGGGAAATATTAATTTTGAACTTGCGAATAAAATTTAATATTTTATGGTGTATGTACCGGGTGTCCCAAAAATGACTGATGGATATTAAAATTCAATAACTTGCAAACGGTGACAGCTATTTAAAAAATTTTTGCAGGAGGGTTATGTATAATGTCAGGAGTTTTTTTTTGCCGTATTTCAAACAATAGATGGCGCTGAAAGAGATTGAAGGCCAGGTCGACGCCTCACTCAGCACTGATCATCTGGCCTTCAACTGCCGTCAGCGCCACCTATTGCTTGAAATTTGAACTAAAATAAATTACGGTAAAAAAAACTCCTGACATTATACATAACCCTCTTGCAAAATTTTTTTAAATAGCTGTCACCGTTTGCAAGTAATTGAATTAAAAAATCCATCAGTCATTTTTGGGACACCCGGTATATACACACACACACACACACCATATGTACTGTACACAATTAGGGTTTTTAAATATTGTATTGCTGTATTTTGCAACTATAACTTAAATTAATTTTATTTGCTTAACATTCAACTTTTTTTATATTTTTTAAGCATTAAAGTAAAAATGACAGTAAATCTTAAGTTTGATAAAAAGTATTTCCGAAAAACAATTTTTTTTTTTACTATTGCAGCCATCTAACATGGATAAAATATGTGTTATTCCATTCTTTTGTATTGTTTCTGATCAGTTACAGTGATCATATTAACCAAATTCATGGAAGTATGTGCATATATGGCACGTGGTGCAATAATGAGTTAAATTTTGGTGTTTCGCTCAAAAAATATTTAACACCTTTTTATAAACTATTCGCACAATAAAAACAAATCTTTTTAAAATTTAATCGTATTTTTTTAAACAATTTTCAATATAGTTTTTAAGCGTTTATGAATTCAGTTTTTCTGCCTACCTGCCTGTGCTTTCTCAAACTTTCATAAATGTTTTCGAATTGCGTTGTAATTTTTATATTGATGTTTACTATAAGATATACGGTATTGAAAGTGAAGTGTGTAGCGTTTATTTTTTTTTTATCTACAATGGCAGAAAATAATTTACATTATGCTTTTTTTGGGAGGGGGGAGGGCGGGAAATAGTTTCCGATGAATTTTAATAATGTTGCAATACTTAAAGTATAACAAAATTGTTATGCATCACTGAGGTTGACTAAAACACAATTTTTTAGAAATATAAGCAGCATTTATAGTTCGTGTATAGGGATACACCGAAGAATTTCGTCACATTGTGTTCTATAGGAGAAAACCGTTCACGGTGCCATTTTAATGTTAGGATATTTCAAATATAAAGAAATTAAAGAATAATTGAAGTGCTTGTAATGTTTCCTAAAGAACGTGTAGCATTTATTATTCAATTTTAAAAAATTCGGTTACAGGACGGCTCGTGATAATTTCATTGTTTTTTTTTTTTTTTTTTTTTTTTGGGGGGGGGGGGGGGGAGAGTGTGTTGGAAAATGAAACGCTTTTCAACGCTTAGAATACGGTATATGCGCTAAGTCATTCTTGCCAAAATATGCAACTGGATGTAAAATCTTATCATTTCACACTAAAATGTAGAAAATAGAAAATAAAAAGTAATGTTTTTTTTTCTTTTAATCATAGAATCTTTATGCTCTTTGCTGTTGTAATTTTTATAACACTAAATTCACTCTTAGCAAATGTGAAGTATTTTCATTGTTTAAATCCTTAGCAATTTCTCTAGTTTCGAATAACCTTTTCGAAATGTGTTTGCAAATACTATTTAAAGTATCTCTAAAGATCCTTTTTATTGAGTTATTTGCTTTTGTTTTGCAACATTTCATTGTAGTATAAAATAAATGTATTCTAAAACCTTGATGTTACCTTATGCAACACATTTAATCTTCATTGGGAAAGTATTATGTACTGTTTGATAAGGTTACCGTCTATAGTATTGTTTTTAAATCTGTTAGTTGCGGGCTATTTTTCTGAAGAGATAAAATACTAAACGACTTGGTCCAGTCAAATTGATATTCTATTATTTTCTTTTACGATACTCCGGAACTGGAGGTCAATCCAATTTGACTTTTAAAAAGATGGGCGTTGAATTTTGGAATTTATTAATTTTTTTGATATGCGAGAATTATAAAGTATATTCACATATGTGATTCGGATGAAATATGACATTTTAACATTTTTAGAATTATAAATTAACTTTTAGGCATTTTTCAGTTAGCTGACCGCAAGTGATATATCGCTAAATCATAACGAGCAAGCAATTTCACGATTATGAATGACATCGTAAATAGCTGTTCAGATTTTCAAGAAACTTACCTCGTATACCACACATAATTTCGATTGCTTTTCAAGGTCAGTTTCCGGCTTCTTATCTTAATTAGGTAAGTATTGTAACATCGGATTAGGTTCTACTTTTTAGTGTGACAACAAAGGCTGAAGTGAAAAGGATTAATGCCCTTCAAAAGCCAATTGAAATTACATAGATTAAATCGAGCACGAGAAAAACTACTATCTAGACTCCGAATTCAAGAAATTAGTTTTTTTACGTAATAACAAACTGAAAATTTGCATTGAAAATTCTGCTATATATCGAAAACTGCTCTAACGATTTTTGTGAAACTTGGCTCCTATACTAATTCGGTCACGAAAAAACTAGCTAGATCTTAATTTCGGTAAAATTAGTTTTATACAGTTAAAAGGAGTTCTACTCAAAATGACTGTATTAATCGAAATAAATTCCGACGATGATACAGAAAAACTATCTTACTAAATCACGACTTCTGAAATTATTTGAGAAATTTCAGCAGTTTTTTCCATAGTAAATTTCCGGTAACGGGTCTTTTTACCACTGTTGATCATATACACCAGCGTTTCCCAGCCCCCCCCCCCTTTTTTTTCTTATATATAAAACCATTTGGAAACTGGTTGTTGCTCTCGTTCTAGAACTATCAGAGACATATCTGAAACCTTGTAATGTCCGGATTTTATTCGTTTTCTCATTGGTCCATGTTTAATGTCCAGAAATGGAGACTGCTTCTTTTGCCACACTGGCAAAAAAAATATTAAAAATTAGAAAAAAAAAAAAACTCAGGAATAAAGAGAGATACAGCTTTCAAACAAATTGCATTTAAAAGTATAGTTCCCCCCCCCCCCCCCTATACGACGGTCTAAAAAATAAAAATGTGCTAAGCGTAGAGGTTTACAAAAATGTAGTACCGAAAGTTGTAAAACCTGAAATTTCATTTAAAATTTCTTTGATTTTGTTCAGGAATATTAATATTTAAACCATGCATACGTAATATAGGACTGTTATTACGTAAGCCATGTTTTGATCATCATAAAAATTATATTTGTTATTTTTTTAAATATAGAATTTATAAGTCCTAAAATTCCAGTCTTTGAAAATATCATTTTCCAAATGGTTGCTCTAATTTGCTAAATTATTTTCCCCACATATTTCTTCCTTAGATTAATACGAGGAAATTTTTCCAGAGAGAAAATTCGCCTTAAATGCAAATTTCAAATGAAAATCAATTTTTTTTTCTAATTGCTTATAGGCGTAAATGCCAACCTATTGAAAAAGATTCCATGTCGGGAATCGAACCCGGACCATCGGTATAACGCACTGACGTTCTACCGACTAAACCGCATGGAACGACACCCAGCCTGGAACTTTTCATTATTTTACATGTTGGCAAGGCTACAAACGCAGCACAAGATTGGATATATTCCGTGAGTCACCGATCTGGGGCCAAACACGAAACCCAAATAAGACCAGTATCTATGAAAATCAATGGTTTTCTCTCTGGAAAAATTTCCACGTATAAATATATATTCATCAATGCTTGTCTTATTTGAGTTTCGTGTTTGGCCACAGGTCGGTGGCTCACGGAATATATCCCATCTAGTGCTGCGTTTGTAGCTTTGCCGATATGTAATAGTGAAAAGTTTCAGGCCGGGTATCGTTCCATGTGGTTTAGTTGGTAGAACGTCAGTGCCCTGTATTCATGGCCAGAGTTCGATTCCTGGCATGGAATCTTTTTCTCTAGTTTGGCATTTATGCCTATAAGCAATTAAAAAAAAAATTGATTTTTATTTAAAATATCCATTCTTTATAGGCTTATTTCTTTTTAAGCGAATTTTTTTAAATCGGTTGGTTTTATTATTATTATTATTTTGAAAAAGTTTTTTATTTTGTTTTATAATCTAGATTTTGTTGCTTTTGTGACCAGAGTTTCGCAAGAGTAACCATTTTCATTTAATATACAAACAATTAAAATATTATATTTATTATTAATCAATTTCTCAATTTTCAGATACTCGGTCGATTTTCGATACATATTAATCACCCGGAACCCTTGGAATTTCAAGGGTTCCTGATTCGATCCCCGGCTTGGACATTTTCCTCTAAGTTGGTTCTACGCTTAGATAGCAATGTGAAAATTCACGAATTAAATATTCTAGATTTTCAAGCGTAATTTCATTGCTGAAAATTGAGAAATTTTGATTAATATTAAATATATATGCGATTTACCGATGCTGGGTTTCTTGGTGTCTCATGTTACGCCGCAAGATTGTGTGCTCGTGAAGACAATTCCATTTCGTGCTGCGAATTGCAGCCTAACGAACATATGAAGTGAGAAATGCTGAGCTGGGCATCATCCTCGTAGCATAAGTGGTAGAGTACTTGAAGCGCTATTCCAAAGGTTCCGGGCTCGATCCCCGGATTGGACATTTTTCACTAAGTTGGTTCT